>CANTUZ010000004.1:600000-1200000 GCA_947846985.1 Fratercula arctica | reverse complement strand
CAGCATTTAACCCTGAGATGTTCAGCTTTGATGAAAAACTGTGCACTGCTCCTCCTGCCGAACAGGAATTAGGGCAGATGAAGTAAGCTAAAAGAAGTACCTTGTAGAACAAATTCTGAAGCGTAACGCTTTGGGGAGGGGGGCAGAAGGAAGCTAAAATCACCCTGTTTTGTCATCTGACTGGGACTTCACCAGCGACACAGAGAAAACCAGATGGGACTGAGCTTGTCAGTGCATAACATCACGTAGTTTGGAAGCGGCAACATAGGGTCTTTCCTTCAAACCAAATCAGTGTGTTAGCTGACCAGTTTCACGCAGGTCTGCTGCCAGTGCAAGTCTTACGATGTATTTAATTAAGACAACACACAGATCATTTAAATAAGTTTTTTCCCACCTGTAACCAGGATAACAAAAAGCGAACAGATGCTTGTGGTAGACTGGGAGCTTAGAGCCACAAAAACGCACAGACTCCTCTAGATACAACAAAAAAAACCCCAAACTCATAAACAAGCTGTATCTGCATAGAATGGCGTATTTTAAATTGGGAAATCAAACCACAACAGGTAGCGTTAACTGTGTACTGTGGCTTTGTTTTCAGATTGCTCGTCAACCTCATTAAACGCAAGCCCCAGATGACAGAAGAACAAATCAAGACAATTGCTGATGGTTTCACTGCCATGGTAGACAAGTGCTGCAAGCAATCAGATATCGAGACATGCTTTGGGGAAGAGGTATTTCCTAACTCCTTTAAAAAAAAAAATCAAAACAAAAAACATATACAGGAAACTGGAAACTCCCTGCGAAAACATGCACTACGGAAGTGGTTCTGCAAACTGCTGCGGTTACTTGTCCGTGTGTGCTTACAATAGATTTGCCTGCAGAGCGTAACGTATCTTGATTGTACCCATTATAGTCATTGAACAATTTCATGTGGAAAGGTTGTCTGGAGGTAACGTAGTCCAGTCATCTACTCGAAGCACGGCTAAATTCTAGGTTATTAAGGTTCTTCAGGGCCTTGTCCAAAAGAGTTGAATATCTACAAGCCATAGTTGAAAAATATGTATGCGTAGAATTTAAACTGTGTCTCTAGCATAAGTAAACTTCCCGGTGTGCTACAGATTCTTGCAGAACTCCGAAAGATTACCCGAAAAAAGTGCATCTGGATCAATTATCAGAGCTGCCTAGCAAATACAGATCTACTGGCAGGGCGAGTCCAGCTGATTATGTCCTATGAACAGTCATTCCAGTTTTTTCAAACTTACCAACCACAAAGACATTCATTCATTCATTCATTCAATGTTTACTAGTCTCTGAAATAACCACGGGAGAAGTTTATCTGTAGCCGTATTGCTGAGCAAGCGCAAAGCGTTTACAGGAGTATGAGTGACAGTTTCCAACGGCAACCTCATCACTGGAAGCACAGAACTACTAATATCTCACACTGCTTATTGATTGAATCCTTTTTTCATTTGTAACCCAAGTCCTGCATAGATAAGCATATTAGGAAGAGTTAGGAAAGAATTATTTTGCCTCTAACTCACTCTAAAAGTTTATTGTCTACCTTTGCAAAATTAAAAAATACCCAACATACAGGAGCGCACAGATTCTAAGGTTATAAAGTACCATTAGAATGATCCTTCGAACCGTAACGCAGACACAAGTTTATAAAAATTCCTGCTCGAGCACTACGTACTCTGCTCCCTTGGTTTCTCTCTCACAACTGTTTGTATTCCTTCTTCTAGGGTGCAAACCTAATAGTCCAGAGCAGAGCCACACTAGGAATTGGCGCTTAAAACGTGGTAGGTAACAGCAATAATGCATCTTTATTGGGTCATCTATCTATCTCCCCCCATCTGCCCGCCCTTCCACCCACTTAACCCCTTCAACGCAAAAACGCATCTTGCTTCCCTGTGACCACCAGGCGTTTGCTTTTCCTAACGGGTGGTTCACCATCTGCCATTACCTAGCATACAGAAAGCTGAAGTACTGCTAGTGTGCTACCATTTTACAAAATTATCCTTTTTGTTTCTCTAATCCAGGATGCCAGTGGGAAAAATATGAAGAAAAATACTTCTGTGTAACTTCTCCCGCCCATTACCTTTTTTCCTTTGGTACTGAATGAGTATTTCATAGATCTTCAGTGTTTTGTCAAACCACATACTTTTCCAGAAACTCAGAAACTTTTGAATTCTATTTCTTTGAAAAAAAAAAAAAAAAAAAGAATGATAAATAAAAGCTTTATAAATCTCCATCTGTCCATGTCTGCTGGTGACTACCATGAGGCAAAGCTCTGCAGCGCTCCCTACACAAAATGGTTGCTCTAAGTAGTATATATGGGCAGGGCTTCCACTGGATTTTTTTCTGTTTCTTGCTCTTGCAAGACGTGTATGAAGGAATATGAGAGGTGACAAGACATTTAGCTAGACTTTAGTGCTCCGATTCAATTACAGGTTCATTTTACACCTTACTTCAGCAATTATAATTACATATTAAGAGAACAATGAAAGGAACTGATCAGTCTAAATAAGATGACTAGTAATGAGCTCTTCTAAAAAAAAAAAAAAAAGATTTTTTTTTTACATCAGCCACAAATGAGTATCTCTTCACTTGCAAAGAGTTGCAAACAGATATGCTTTTAGACAGTTCTTTTCGTGTCTTAAGTTGTTTTTAAAACAGTTTTTGACTTTAGAGATGGCTCTAGGAAAGCCCACCATCTAAATCATGCCCTTCATTGCAGGAAGCTCGTAAGAGAGAAATTTGTCTGTTCTATACCACTAAAGCAGCGTGATTTTCTAGTACCTGTTTAGTTTCAGTCCATGAACACAAAACCCCTCGAATCTTCTACACTTTAACAAGGACCCTTGCATAACCCTTGCCTCGTCAGAAGAGCCCTTGCATAATGAGGCATTTCATAAGGGCAGGTGTCTTGGCCTTGAAACTCTTTGTGCCTGTAGTTCACGAACAGGGAATCTTCTCCACAACCACAGCAGTACACTCAGAATGAAACGCTCAGAGACAGCGGGTTAAAAATTTAAAAGGAGGAATCATCAGTCTTGTTACGATTGAAAAGTTTGAACATTCAGTGCCTGTAAGTCGTAGTTACGTGTTGGTTTAGAAGAGTTTATGTGCTCCCTGAGGCATTCACAAACATCGCATTCAAGATTTAAAGTTTTGTGAATTTGAGCAAGAATCTTTCATCAGGTGCAGTTAAGCACCTTTTCCCTTAGCCTGAGGGAACACAAACGGTCCTTATAGAGACCACAGCCATTATCTAATTCACCATCCAAAAAGCTGACTGCCATTCGCTGCAGCTAAAACGAACCCGCTCTAGGACAGTGTGGCTGTAGTTCATTAGGACAAGGTAAGCTTGTTGCAGGAAGAGGTTCGGTGAAGATTCTGAGGCACAGAAATCAGCGCCGGCCCCGCAAATCTGTCAGGAAGCGTGGGTTTCTCTTTAGATGTGCAGCTAATCCCCGCACTGTATCACAGTACCATTCTTAGGCGTGCTGGTGAGCTTCCTGTCGCATCTGCTGCAGCTTTTTGGCTGCGTGTCGAATAATTCCAAATACAAAGCAGGTTAATGATTCCGTTAAGATTTAGTAATTGAAAATGTGTTTCTAATTAATGTGTTTGTAATTTTGCCGGCTCCAGAGAGACACAGAATTAATACATAAATGATTTCCAGGCCACAGTTATCGTTTATCAACGCTGAAGAGAGTAACATGTCAAGAGAGTAGAGTCAAGTCAAACATCAATATACCAAAAATATGTGAAAAGAATGGAATACCCCCCACGCTACCCCCATTTCTATAATTCGTAGGAACCCACCTATTTCATTCTGGGATGTCACTGCCTTTCAGTTTGCATAAAGACAGAGCAATGCAGCCAAGCTGCAGCGCTTAAAGAAGTGTCTTAAGCCTCAGTGTTGATGTGGTCTTGAAAATTACTTCTTGAGAGCTTTTGCTGCCACACTGAGCAATTCCCCTTGTATTCCTGGGGCTCTCTTTTGGGCTCTGATTTTCCACAACTGATATGTTTTTGTCCATCTGGGTTTCTTTGTAACGAGGTGACTTTCCTTTTTTCCTCGTAGAGTCTGAGTCCAGAAGGAACAGGAATAAGCACACCCGCAGCTGTAGCTACGACTGCACTTGTACAAAAATGTTCTTTAACCACTTAAGTGTCACCTAAAGAGGTAGGGAAACCTCCCCCTAATTACCTGGAACAGATTTAAACTTCTGCTACCAAACCTGCATGATGGCTTCAAATTTCACAGGCCACCTGTTACGATAACGATTAGCACGACACCTGTGACTTGACTTCATGCAGCAGCTTTTTTTAGGTTATTTCAAGAGTCTTTTAGGTTTTATATTCCTTCTTTTGCAACTTTAGTCCCTAGAAGTCACTGAAAACTACACAAGTATTCCTGAGCATTCAAGGGGGAAAACAAAGCAAAATCCAGTAATTTGAAGAAACACACAAGTTTTTTGAAGGCCCCTGTTTCTATGCCCCATTTACCTTCCCTTTCCTCTAAAGCACGATATCATGAATGTGTAGTTGTAGTTTGTCATCTACTTGTACCCCTCGGTAATACGCAAGCTAATTTTTACTTTCTCCGCTCTCATTTTTTTGTATGCCAGTACGTCTTTCTCATATATCCCCTATAAAGGTTAGTAAAGCCATGACCACTGAACTTCCAATACTCACAAAATCTATTCCTGCAAATCGCGTTTTCCAGCCTTTGGAGAAAGCCCGATGGGAGCTGCACACCCACCCTTTACGAGAATGACATTTTTGACAGCACCAGCCATTAACACTAATTGATAAAAATCTCCTTAGGCTCAACTCCTCTAAATGAACTTATTTGCTATATGTTGATTTCTTATGCTAAGAGAAATAAGCAAACACAAAAACATTAATTCTTAACAAATGCAAAACCTACCATTGCTCGACAAAGGAGGTCTTCCTGCAGATTCTGAAGTTTTCAAAGTACCAGGCAGATGCAGAAGTTCAAAGCACTGCTTGTCTCTCAGGCAACGAGAAGGCAAGGTCTTTATCCTCCTGCTCCTGGTGTGAAAGGGGCTACATCCCTTCCCTTCTGCCTTCTCCTTCAGTCTTTAATCCCTTCAGCTGACCACACATCCTCTGCAGCCATCAGACTCTCCTCCCACCTGCCCTCAGCTCCTTGCGTTCTTCATCCCCAAATATTCAACCACCTTCTCCCCTCCGTTCCTCTACCACGCTCTGAATCACAAAGTGACAGTTGTCCTGTCTGCAAGCACAGTTTCCGACATCTTTTAAATCAGTGGCTATTAATAATGGTGTTTTTAGGGGCATCCCTAAAAGGTTTTATCATCTCTAGCTCCCCGCAGTAAGCTGGATCTCATGGCATTTCCATGTTATTCCTTGATTTCTCATGGTCCCTCTGAGGTTGATGAGATGCTGTGACTTTTAGGCCCCCATCGCTCTGCATTCATTGCTGGTGTTCGGGAGCCAGGGTTGGCGTCCCGTCTCTGGTAAGAAGGGTGCTAGCTGTGGTCTTCCTTTATGGGAATTCCTGCAATGTATGCTTCAGCTTTCACGGGAACATGTGGAAACATTTACATCCAGTTCATGACAACGCAAATAGAAAAATGATCGGGCAGCAAGAATGTTCTTCCAGCTCTGCGTACCAGCTTACCATGCCGATCTCACGGCACTCGGCTTTAGGAGAAATTCAGTAGAGCGTGTCCAGGGCTTGGGAACGGGCAGGGGCTTCGGGCCAGGGCATATTCCTGGCATTCCAAAAAAATCCTCTTGGTTACCTGAGTGTTTAGTGTTCTTCTGCTGCCAGATAAGTGTTGTGAAACCTTTTTGACTGCCTCTGAAGACATGCAAAGTTTTAAAACGTACAAGAAGGGCCACTAGTGCATTGGGGAGTACATTTTTTTATGTCAATCTTCACCACCTGTGTGGCTGCCCAGGGCTGCTCTCTGTTACCTTATATTAAGGGTATCACTTCCCTCGCTGCCAGCAGGGGATACGCCTGCTGTGTTAATTAGAGCACCATACTTTAGTAGTCAATGCTGTCTGAAGAACTTCATTTTTGGTGTTTGCTGATTCACGGTTTCTTACTGTCTTTGCCCTAAGACTGAAAATAAATTGCACTTCAACTAATAAAGAACTACTCCACGCCAGGGCTGCCAGGATTAAAGCACACGGTATTTTGCTTTGGTTGCAGCAGCGGCTCATTTGAATCTGCCCAATTTAACCGGGTGCAAGTATTGAAACGGCTCCACAAGTGCCTTCTCTGTCTCCTCCAGGCTTCCCCAGGAACAAAAATAAATCTCCGCTGAAATTCCTGCAGTAGAAGCATGTAAAGCACCGGGAACACGGTAAGGAAACTGTTCCTCAGCTCCCCTAAAGCAGCTGAAATTTTAAATTAACTTTCTAAGGATTTGCAGTCCTAAGTGGCTTGTGACAGCAGTTCTCCCCTCCGCCTCAATCATTTACTGCTAATACAGAACACTACTCAACAAATACTGTTTTCATCACTGACACCACACACTCCCCCCCAAAAAAGAAGGGAAGGAAGAGAACACAATTCCCAGATTAAATCAAGTGATATTTTACATGAAGTCTGGTAACCCGGTTCTTAGTTTGCACAATGTCTTTTGTAGCTGGGCAAAGCAAAAACCTGAATTTACAAGGTCTTTTCAGAACTGCCCCCTCTGCATCACAAACCGAATATTTTGTCACCCTCCCTTTTAGCAAGGGCGGGCTCAGTCCGGGAGCCTTCGCCAAGTCTTAATGGAAGTGGACGGCAATTTACATTTGTACGCTTAATTGTTTACAGACACTGGTTGATAAGAGCATACTAATGATTTCAATGCCTTCATCTTCTTTGTTTCCAAGCTCCCCCGCATGGTCTGCACCTGCAAATAATCCACAATAAGGAAGCACATACTGTTTATTTCCTTTATTTTCTCCAGTTTTGCTACATGCAGAAATCAGAAAAGCTAAGACTGAGATGCAGTTAAGAACATTCTAGTTAAACGGCTTTCCTTATAGTGTCCTTACAAGCTTTACAGCTGGGTCAACAAATGGTTAGAGTTAATTTTGCATAATTTCATAATGAACATGAAGTGAAACGCCCTTATTTTCAGCCTACTGGAATACATACAATAGGCTAGCTATGATGAATTAAACATTATAGTTTGGGTTCTTTGGTTTGGGGATTTTGCATTTAAAAAAAAAAAAAGAAAGAAAAAAATCAGCTAAAGGTAAGAATCTTTATTTTCAATGAAACATTCACTACTTCTAGAGAGAAATGTGTTTTTAAGTCAAAAAAGTTTACAGTAATCAACAAAACCCCTAAATAGCATCATTTTAAATGTCATTTTTCAGCATATGGGAATCATTAACTTACAAGGTCTACTTATTGCTTTCTACATATTGCAAATTTTCCATGAACTCTAGATAAAGGGCTTCAAATTTACATACAGATACACACAGCTGTATGCAGAGACCTGCCTTTTTTAAACACAAACTGAAAACTTCCAGCTGATCCTGTCTCTTATGGAAGACTTACAGTGGTGATTTGGTAACCACAGTCCAATCTGATAGTTCTTTATTTTCACGATCTCCAAAATGAAAAGCCTACCCATGGTTTCCAAATAAAGTGTGGTTACATGAGTTTATTAGACACTAGTGGCTAAAACAGCACAGGGGGATGGCTGGGTGGAAAAAAACAGTAACAAAACCAATACCTGTATATAGTCCTTGCTGACCTGCACCAATTATTTCCTGTAACTGTGTGATAATCATTTTGAGGATGGGCTTGAGCTTTCCCTTTTTCAGACATCGAGGTAACAAACATGCATGCCTTGGGACCAGGCAGTCGAAGGGTGACATTTTATGACATGTTTAGGAACATTTTGTCCTATACCAGCTGAAGGTAATGGTACCCTCCTGTGGAGCATTGGTGAGACGTGGCCATTTTTGTAAACTGTAACGCAGTTTGAAATCTTTGGCTGTCATCGTATTTTTATGTGTGTATATATATATGTTTTAAAACATGGAACATTGGTAACCATTTGGGTCTGAAAACACAAGGAGAGATATGATGACTTTCATGACTCATGTGGGCCATTAGCAGAGGCAAAAATAGACCTTGTTTATTTTCTTGGTAAAATACTGCTTCTTAGAAGCTTTGAGTAGAATCGCAATGGCTTTTAAATTTTCTTTCATTACAGTTATGTTCCCATGGTTGCAAGAAGGTCTGCACTAGGGGCGTGCAGTTGAGAAGTGCTGCAAACAGCCTATTCCCAGCTTTTTCTTGAATCTAAAGGTATTATAGTTTTCTCTATCAAAATCAAGTTGTATTTTGGTTTTGTTAAGCACTTCTGTTTGTTGAATTTGTCAGACACAAGGGGTGGGCAGCAAATGGAGTCATCTCAGGAGAATTACTAGTGTAAAAACCTGGCACAACTAAAGGACAACTGACAGACGAGAAAGCCTGGACAAGGCAACGCCGGACACTTGACTTCAGGAGTCAAGGGAGAATTTATACTCCAAAAGCTAAAACTCCATGCCGAGTGAGCTGTATGCCCTGGGAGCAGTGCCTTTCACAAAGCAGCTGCTTGGGGCCTTCTCCAAAGCGCATGCATTTTCTTTCCTTACCTGTGGGCAGATACAGTCAGTTCCCTGCCTTACTCAGAAGTGCTGTGTAAGCAGGTCACTGCAACCCAACTTGGTGCTGTGTCAAGATAACAGTGATGGTGTTGTGTTAAGATAACTTGTTTTGACATTCAGCGATGATGTTTCACTTGGCTAGACCATCACGCCTACAGGTGCCAGATAAAGACAAGGACAAGTTGTCAATGTCACCCTTTGTACTTTGCTGTGTCCAGTTCACTTGCAATCAACCCACGGTGGGATTTGGAACATAGATAAAAGCAGGAACTGTTTGCTTAGGAAGTTAAGGGGAGGGCAGGTCTGGGGCCAAGGATTTTAACTTGAGCAATTTCTTACTTCTTCCGTTACAGATGTTGTAGGTTCATCTTATGCTCTCATAATGAGCAGGCATAAAGGCTTTGCTTCCCAATAAAGGGCATCTTGTGTTGGTAACGAACATGTATGTAGGAGACTCTACAAAGCATCACTTCTTTAAAGCTTTCACTCTAAGTACTGGGCTGCAGATCCCCCTCCCAATACCCAGGATCAATGATTAATTTTTTCCTCCCTCTTAGGAGGCGATAACTCCTTTAGTCCACAGTCTCCACAAGGACATTTATCACACCGAATATACAAAGCAGAAGAGCCTCTCCCGGCAACGATCCTCACCTAAGGCAGAGTAAGGTTATAGCCAATGAAGCCATTTCATTGTGTGGTGGGATGGTTGCTTTTTCTCTTACCCTCTTGCTGCTTAACAACATGCCGGGGAGAAAGGCACAGCTTCACACAACTGAAGCTGGGACAATACCCTCGAGTATGGATGAAACCTGGATCTTTCTTAGAAGCTCAGGAGTAATTCCCTGAGGAACAGGTCACCCAGGAATCCTTCACCACGTCTAAATAACAATCACATCTGTTAGGGTGATGAAGTGACCTTGCATGGCATACCCGTCACTGACAGAACTTCTTCAAGGAAACCAGATGGCTCTGTGATGACAGAGCTACCTGCTACCCACCGGCTATTACACAGCCTGCAGACATCCTGGAGAGCCGCTGTCCCTCTTGCGGCATCCCATCAGTGTCACAGCAAAAATGAAGGGGAAGAGAAGGGGCATGAACGGAAAGAGAAGCCACAAAGCAAAAAAGGTTGAGAGTTTTGTGTGAATTTATATTGTGAAAAAGGCTGCAGAGTCTGAAGCAAATGAATACATCACATCATACATCAAGATTTTCTCTGTCTGTTTGTTAAAAGGCTTTGTTTCTTCTTGTTTCTCTTTGTAGCACTCCACAAAGTTTACCAGAATCAAATAAGTTGCAGACAAGGCAGGATTTCTAGCGCTTGACCTTAGCTGCAGTAACACTGAAGGACCAACAGTGTGACCGGCAGCCACTAGTCTGGTGAGATTCTCCAGCCCCCGGAATGGGCCAGGTCTTAGAGCTGGTGCACCAGGACAAAGGAAGAGAGCCCGATTTGCCAACACTAGACTCCCTCGGAGCCCCCCTCTCGGGAGTAACCTGCGATTGACACCTTGTTCCATGCCATTTTCCGCCTCTCTCAGAAGGGAGATTTGTTAAACAGATCTGGACTGTAAAAAAAAAAAAAAAAAAAGGCAAAACTTCCTCCTGCGTTGGCATGCTGAGACCTACGCTACAAACGCCCGCACAGACAAGTCCTCCTGGGACAACTCTCCGTTTGTTTCCAACACCGGGACCACACAAAGCACCCTGTGCACCTTCCACCCACACGCCACTCTGACCCAAAACACACAGCGAATGTGTCCTCGCAAGCCCAGAGACAAGCGGGATAGAGAGGAGCGCTGCCAGAAGAGGCGAGGGAAGTTGTTTCATTCCCAGCCAAGTGACTCAAAGGAACCAAAGGACAGAGGAATAGGTTGCCAACTTACGGCAGCACGTAGGTGTGCGTGGCCTGGGCATGCTCCCACCGGTACTGCAAGAGGTTGTCCTGTGCCGACGTGTTTATACACCCATGGGGTAAACACTCCCAAAAATAAGGAATCAAGGAAAAAACTGTCAATTCATATCAAACTAAGGGGCTACACAAAGCACCTGAGAGTAACTTCAAAAAAAAAAAAAAAGGGTAATATAGAAATTGTTTCATTCCCTCGAGTTAAAAGAATTTGAATGGGACCCTTTTAACTAGACAAAGGATGCTTTGTGTTACACCATGTTTACCTTTTCACTACCTAATGGCAAATAGGCATGACTGGGGAGCAAGAGAATACTTCCATACCATGTCAAAAATTGCCTGTTTCTGATGAAACAAGTCATACCTCTCCACGTACTGACAGTCCATGAATTTATAAAGCCTTTTAAAAATAACAGGGTCCAGATTACATGTATAGTCAGAAAACAGGTTAAGACATCCACTTTTGGCAAACTGTATCCTTTCAGGAAATAATCTCCAGGCCAAACAAAAGTTCACAAGCGATTTTGATATAATTAGTCATTTAGGGACTGAAAAGAACAACTCTTACTATCAGACTTCCCAGCATTGCCAAATAATCTGTTAAATCATTGGCATCAATGAAGTGAGCAACTCGGATTTCCTCGCAGTATTGCCTCCAGGCTACGTACACTGGAAGAGATTTGCCGAATGTAGAGCTAATAAATTTTATAGAACATGTCCCATGCCACACCTTAAGTTTTGAGGCGCAGCTTCAGCCATGAGTGCCAGCTGTCATACTGTCGCAAGGGATCCTAAGAGAAAGCCCTCCGCTCTCTTCCGTAAGGTTCAAAGTAGACCCTGAAAGCCAAGTTCAAAACTCAGTAAGCCTCGAGTTGGAACATTCCGGCCAAAGGCTCTCAGGTGAATTCGTCTCGATCTGGCCCATATTGCCACCCTACACCTGGTAAATTTGGCCCATTTTAGCAAGAGGAGCTGAGCATCATCCCAGTTCGGAGCACTTGGAATGCCTTTCACACACACATGCAAGAGGACTGCTCTTGATTTTTGAGCTAAATATTTGCAGGAAAGACTCAAATACATTCTATGAAACTGAGTTTTCTTAGGGAATCTGCAGCTAACTAACTGAATAACATGGAAAAGCTGAAATAGTTTTTGGCTTTCAATGGAAAATTCTGTGTATTGAACCACAAAGCAATTCCTGGAAGACAAGGGGGAAAGAAGTCAGGATTTTCAATGAAACCAAAACAAAGCAAACCTGCAAAAGTGAACCGGACTGTCTTTGTTGCATTGTTAGCATTTAAAACAGTACTTTTATCCTTGTATTTTTAAAATATGGTCATTACAAGTTATCTTTCTTCATACCAGGGAATTACTCGTCAATTCCAAAAGGGCAGAGGGTTCTGCTGCTGGGGCAGAACAGCTCCCACCCCCCAGCCCAACGGCGACCGATGGACCAGCACGAGCTGCATCTCGCCCATCGGCTGTACTTCCTGATCAAGCAGGGTACGCGCAAGCTCCAGTCGTTACAGACAAGCCCATCACAGTATTTACCATCAGTGCTAGATGCCTTGTAGACAACACAGGCTGTTTCCGTACACAGCAACCAACCTCCGCAACCAGCCGGATTCTCTGTTTTTAATAATGCAGAAGGAAACTCCCCATGGAGGAGATTTTTTTCAAGGGCAATCTGTAACCACCTCAGCTTTACAATCTTTCAGAGTAAAGAGTTAAATGAACTAGGATTTTTATACATGTATATGTATATACACACACATAAACCCATCTGTGTGTCTAAGTATTTGTTTACTTTTGTCTTTTGACACAACTATTTTCAGGAAGGCAGTGAAGAACTGCATCAGCAACCCCTCGTTCTCTAATGGTGATGTTTTATGATTTTCTTCCCTTTCCTTGGAAATAGCACGTGAGATAAGGCAGGACTTGGAGCCTTTACTGAACCCAGGAAGCGGCAGGCTCAGTCCTGCAAAGGCAGAGCTAAATTAAACATGGATAAAGCTTTCATGAGCAGCAAAAGAGTCTCACTCCTGCTCAACAGAGCAGATAGCCAAAGCAGGGAGACCTCAGGAGGGAAACATAGACCCAGAGTATTAACAGGCCTGGGAAAAACAGATCATCTCACCAGAGTATAAGCTAAACCTCATTTTTCTTGGCTGTACAGGTAAGCGGTTTGAATAATGAGGGTTCAATAACCTCCAGGTTCAAGAGACACTCATCATACCAGGCAGCTTTCTGGGGAGACGGGTCCACAGGAATTACAGAAGTGTTAATAACATGCAACTTACCTCGTTATCAAGTTTCCAACTTCTTTTTCAAGAAAAAGGATTAAAGCATTGATACAATGATCAGGAAACCAACCCAAGCAAAACGGCACTTCACAAATTCTGCTCTCGTGAGTAAGAGCGGAAACAAACTAGCTGAGCTCTGGGAACATGCACTTGCACTTTGCTGGCCTAGTTCAAAAAGATAATCAAGGGCTGCAGTCCGTCAGGAACATACACCAGCCTAAGACACAAGAACTGTCTCCAAAAACCGGTACCGTCAGAAAGAAATACCCAGTAAAAACTATCTCACCTCCCTGCAGCAGATGAGAACGAGCATAAAGCTGCAAAACAGCAACTGCTGGGGAATTTCAAGAGCGTTCTGGGCATTTCCCACCAGCCACCCCCAGGTGATGAGAATTCACAACTCCACACCCTGAGGGCCATCAGCTGCTTTTGGCTCTACCTTGACCTCGCGAGACACGTTTCTAAGAGGTTCTGGAAACAGCTGGCTCCTCGTTAGGTGTAAAACTGAGCAGGTCAACAGGATTTGCATACTTTGAAGGACAACAGGAAGTCTTAATGAGGACGTAAGCTCTTCCTTTCTAGTGATTGCTACACTCTGTCTTTCCCGTTAAACACTGTACATACATTTTCCTCCTGCAAATGAGAGAGTGTTCACTGTAAATAGCGGCAAGTGTTTTCAAAGCAAAGTGAAACGCAGTTAACCATCCAGCTGCGCCTGCAAAAGGGCAGTGGAGAACTTGGATTTAAAGATTTTAAGTGCAGCAGCCAAATGCAGCTTCCAGAAATAGTTAGGACAACACATTACACATACGTAATCTCTGAAACACAATCTTCTTAGCCAAAGGAGAACCTGCTATGCAAAGTCTCTGACATCAGCGCCTCAGCTATTTCTGCAGCTCCACCTCAATTAATACCCCCCCCTTTATTTTTATAGTTTATAGTAACGAGGTTGTACGAAGGTGTCATTCCGAAAAGGAGAGGATCAATCTGCATCTCTGCCCGCTCCATCCGGGGAAACGGACTCGGGAGCACCCCGGAGGGTCCCCAGGCTCTGGCAGCCTCAGGACGGGGGGCTGCCGAGCCCAGGGGCTGGAGGGAGGAATCCGCAGCTACCAGGCAGGAGACAGCGCTGGCCCCCAAGAGCGGCACGGAATTGGCTTTTCTGAAACAGCTGGATGAGAAAAGCTCTCTCTGATCTGCTCCTGTGGACTTCATGGGGATCATACATGCAGGAATGTGGTCCGTCACCTCCAGCCCTCTTTCTTCCAAGTAGATTTCCCTATTTCCCATGGGGCTTTTTAGTTATCAGTGTGCCAGAGCTTATTTGTGTCTTCGTCAACAGATGTGCTTTCACCTTAGATTGCACACCTCCTGCTCTGCTGACCACGTTCCCATCTTCCCACTCAGAATTCCTTTTCCTTTTGACACCGTCTCATGCGGTAACAGCTCTCATCGTCTTCCTGCAGCACGGAACAATGAGCATTGCCATTTTTGCTCTAAAGAAATAACAAGTCTGTCTCTGCCTCTTCCTTCAGACCGAATACACGTGTCCTTGCTCACCTACCGCTTTGTTACAAACATCCGCGGCTCTCTAAAGCCATCCTGTCTCCAAAAATTTGACATTTTTTTATCATGCTTATCCTTACAGCATACCTTTCTTAATGTCAGTAAAATAACTGTATTAACTGGTATTTTCCCCTTGATTCTACAGTTTTGGAGATGATTTTGTTTGAAGATTCAGAGACATTTTGATGGTAGTTGTTAATGCAGAAAAAATACTGTAGGGGGTACTCAATTCAGCCTTTTCACCATGGCACCTTGGGAGCTGGGAGCAAGAGATGGCTTGTTCAGCAAGGAGGGATGCAAAATATCAGGTCAACAGCTGAACTTGGGATTTTTTAGTCAACAACGTGTTATGAAGGCATCTTCTGCCCAGCAACCACCTTTGAACACACGGGTAAGTAGATGAGATCGGTATGCACAATAAAAAGCCCAGGGACTGTTTAAACTTCTTGTTTGAAGTGCGATAAGTTAAAAATGTCTATTTGTCTAAATTTTAGGAAAAAAAAGCATCTCCAAGGTCCGTCCTTTGCAACAAGCTGGTCAGTTCATCATACCGAGCAAATAATGGCGTGTCTAATTATTGTGGGAATATTCCAAAAGGGCTAATGTTACATATGACAGTAAAAGGGTTTTGATTAACCAGAAAATGTTTGGGAGAGTATAAAAGGACCTCTTTCCCCTTAATTCTTTCTGCCTTTCGCAGATGAACCAAGCTCACCCCAGGCCCCTGCCAAAATCTGACAGTATGAATTGGAGAACAATAATTTATGTTATTTTATTGGTGAGCCTTAATGTAGTCAAAGCCCTGCCTAGAAGTTATCGGGACATAGGTAAGAATATATCTAATATTTTTACTCTATTCTTTTGTATAATACTGCTGGCTGCAATTTAGCACGCATGGTTATTTGCAGGTCACTTCGCCACTCGGTATTTTCTTACGGGTCAAAGGTATACAACTACATATATATATTTGTAGAAATTTTTTATGATCAACCTTATAGGTGTTGCTTCTTTATGGCCTGAGAATCTCTGTAGAGTGCAGGACGGCCCGTCTATTGGAGGGTAACTTAATCCCCCGGGACGGGGTTGTGCTGCTGATTTTAGGTACTCCAAAAACCGGCGCAGTAAAGGCTGTGGTTCTTCCAGCCTGCCTCCGTAGCCCGTGAGGAAGGGAGACAGAGACCTCCCAAGAGGGCTGCTACCTCCAGGTGGCTACTCAGAGTCACCGAGTTACGCTATTGCTCCTTACTGTCCTTTGGAGGGGTGTTACTCTCTCTTTTTTGACAGCTGAAGGAGCCTACGGTGACCACACGCTCACTAAGGTTACGTGCCTAAAAGGAGACAAGTGAAAACCTCCAGTAGTGTGCGGTTCACATCATTCCTTCACATTACATATTGTTATCATTAGTCAACTTTTTTCATCTTATAACTTCCAAATGCACTAAATGGCCCAACAGCATAAAAGAGAACCTCCGTTTGTGTTATTTATCTCATGTTGTTGTCTCAGTCGACACCCTCGCATTACTCAGAGGGAGAACTTGGCTTATTTCTTTAATTTATTTGATCCTTTGACACTGATCTCAGCTCTACGGACACGAGGGTGAGACAGTAACATCTTGATTTGGCAACAGGACTCTCATTTTAAAATTAATCTCTCAGAATATTCTCTGACAAAGAAGGGACTCAAGAAATTATTGCGTTTGGGTTCGCCCATTATTAAAGGCGCGGCGGCAAAGGGAAAATATTGGACACATTTGTTTTCCTCTGGACCGGTTTACAGCTCGGACAGAAGGATGCAGCTCTGTCAATTTTTGCAGAGCTTTGCCTGCCAATGTAGTTCTCAGTTTACCATGTTTTCTGCAGAGAAAATCCTTCATCTGTAGCTAACACGGTCAAGCACAACTCTAAATAGCTAAGGCAAGGTTAAAAGGTGTTTTGTAAGGTGCTTATTGCTTATTTAATTATGTGAAGCGCATCATCAAAGCAGCTCAAAATGCCCTCCGGGTTTTAGCGTATTCCTCCCCACCACGCTTCACCCGGGCAGGGAAATGACATGGGCCCTATCGTATTGTAGGTCAGAAACAAATAGTTTTGCAGGCTTAAGTCAAGTAGGAGGTTGAATCTTATGTCTTCCTACTCCCCGTGTCAGCACCCCAGTCTTTCTGCAAGACTCCAGTAGCAACAACCAAGACATTTGATAAAGCATTTAATAAACGTTTTTTATTCAAATTATCTTGTTTTTCAGAGGAAAAAAACAGCATTGGCCAACGTTTTTCACAGCTGCAGGAGAATAACTTTAAAGCCATGTAAGTTGTCCAGGTAAAGCCTCTATTTGCCAATTTGCCGCGCGGTACGTCAAGCACTCAGCCGTTCTGCCAGCCCGCCCCAACTCAGCCCGGGGTGACATGGACCCTCTTACTGTGTTGCACGTAAACGTTCAATAATTAGTTTTTAGGTAGCCAGCAACAGGTTTAATGCTGTGTGTTCTTCTCGCAGTGCCATGATCATGTTTGCTCAGTACGTGCCAGGAGGCACGTTCGGCAGAGCAGTCGAAATGGCTGAAGACGTCACAGCCCTCGCCAAAAGGTGCGCTGCTGCAGCCAGGGACAGCTCCGACTGCCTGAAGCCTTTGGTAAGCACCTCTATGCTTCCAGCGTGGCAAACATTTCCAGAAGTGGCTTGTAATTTCAGAGCCCCGGTCTGTGTTTTCCCAGAGAGAGGCAGGAATACGTTAAGAGAGGTGCCTTCCTTGTGGATGCATCTTTGGCCTTACCGACGCTGTCATCTGCCGGGCGGCCAGCTATAAAGCATCTCAAGACAAGAGGAGGAAAACAAAGCCCCTCTCTTCCCCCCACCCCAGATATCAAAGCATCTTTTTAAATCCTTGACACGTATCTTTGTAAATGATGTTTAGAAAGTTGTGCTTTTACGGCTGGTGTAACAAAATTCAGGAGAAATGTGATGTGTTTGGGCATTTGCTCCAATCCATTAACTCACAGCCCTGGGTTTGGATGGTGTCTGCTCCCACGCACTTTTGGAGCTGGCAGATGGAGTCGTGAAACACGGATGTCAGTCTATGTTAGGGCTCATTTCTGATTTGTTGGGCGCACTGAAACAAACCCTGAGTTAAAACAGGCCCCAGCTGCGGCCTGACCGGCAGCTGGCCCTGAGCGCTGCCACTTGATGAACAAGACACAAGATGCTTTACATTGTACGAACCCGAGCGCAGCTGGAAAAGCATAGGTCCGCCCGGGCTGCAACCTGCAGTGTGCAAATCCAAGCAATCATTGTGATTGTTATCAAGAAAAAGGGCCTGAGTAATGGTATAAGCTGCGGGGGTGTAAAAAGCATTCCACTTGGGAGTGTGCCTCGGCGTTACAGTAGGTATCAGAGTTTGAGCAGTCATCGCTTAGAGGTTTGAGAGGTTCGTCTCATTTGCACCGCAGTCAAAGCAGGAGGTAACAATGAGAGAAAGTGGGAGTTTATGCAAGTCGGGGCTTGTTGGCTTAAAGAAGCCTCCTCAGCGGGCACAGAGAAGTAAAATGCAATCCGCACACAAATTAACTTTTTTCTCATTTTTCACAGGACAGGATTTTCCTCGATACAATATGCCAGGAGGAAAATCTTCCCAGGTTTACCGATTGCTGTTCTAAAAAGGATCCTGAAAGAAATGACTGCTTCCTGTCCCTTAAAAATTCATCAAGAGGGTTCGTTTCTCCTTTTGAAAGGCCAAATGCTGAAGCTGCCTGCAAAAATCATTCACAGCATCGACATCCACTAACAGGATAGTAAGTAACTGTATCAGAAATCCGGTGCCTAGATATGAGTTACGAGCCTGGAAACGGCAAACGCAGTATCAACCAACAGCTGTCTCTCAGGTTCTCTGTTATCTCCTACTCATTTTTCTTGCTACTGTGAATTATTCACGTAATTCATCTAGCTCTAAGTGTCACTCTGTGAAGCCCGTTCTGCCACCTCCTGCTTTGGGTATAGGTCCAAATGACAAAGAAGCTGGCCAAGCTTATTGTAATCTATGTAAAGGACTCAGCTGAAACCAAGGGCCTCCCTTTAGTCCTTAAAAGCCAAGCAGAAGCTTTGCTGCCTCTAAGCCGGAACCGGCAGGGTTTGAGACTTCACTTTCCAGGAAACCGTCAGCCCCATCAGAATTTTCCAAGATAAACACCACACTATACAGCTTGCTGTTATGACAGTAGCATCGTTTTAATAGTAGCTATCATTTTAATATACGGCAGATGGTGCAATAACACTGCTGCCCCCTGCACCTAGGGGCCTGCTGCCAAACTAAAGACATTTTCCTCTGGGTTTTAGCTTCATCTATGAGGTTTCCAGAAGGCATCCTTTCCTCTACGCCCCGACAATCCTTTCTGTCGCTATCCGGTACGATGAGATGACGAAGAACTGCTGCGGAAGTGCTGAAGACCCCACTTACAACCTGGAGGAATGCTTTCGCAGACAGGTATTCCATAGCAGGGTTTTAGTTTACTGGTGTGACTGGTGACAAGCACAACAGTTAGTTCATATCGCAGCTTAGACAGCGTTTTTCTTTCGCTATTAAAAAATCCCTGTGTAAAAAAACATCATCACAGTAGTTTTAGCATAAAGCAGTGTCTTGTCTTTTCTCGCACTTTCCTGGTCTGCATCTTGTTTCTACCAGGCACCAAAGGTGATGAAACCAGTAAAAGAAGATGGCTTGAGGCAGGAACACACATGTGGAATCCTGAAGAAGTTTGGAGAAAGGACCTTAAAGGCTCTGTGAGTCTTCCCCACGTTTATTATTATTTCGAAATCCAGCATGGCTGTTTCATGTTAGCTGTGGAGGGCGCCACACCTTGCATACAGTACCGTGACCCCGAAAACCAGCCATGTCCTTTTTGTGTGCAGGTCACCAGTAGCATCTAACAAGGAAGAGAGATTCGGAATACAAATTTATGCATGACAACAGTCACCGTTCCCTTACAAACTGCCATTAGCTTGCAAAATCTAAGCCCAAAATTTGAAAGGAACGCATCTCTCTCTGATGGAAGTTGGAGAGATTGTGAGCAAAATACAGCTCATTTCTCTTGCTCCTGTAATTTCATGCTCACCTACCACATTTCTTTCCACCATCGCACACCCAAATTCACCCAGGATCCTTAGATGATAACTCCGAAAACCTCAGCTATTGGCTTCAAGGAACATTTATTTGTTAACTTCAGTGGGAGCAGGGAGAGACCGCTCCCGAGCAGTTTGGATACCCCCTCCCCAGAAAAATGACGGTAGCTATCGCGGTCTCACGCTGTGAATGTAGACAACAAATATTTTTCTCTGTTGTAGGAAACTTGCTCAGATAAGCCAAAAATTCCCTAAAGCTGATTTTGCTACTGTTAACAAACTAGTGATGGACATTGCTAACATGCACAAGGACTGCTGCCGTGGAGACATGCTGGACTGCATGCACCATCGGGTAAAAGTCATTTAATAGGTGTATGTTTGCAGAAATTGAATGTTTCTGTTGTTTTCAAATTTCTTTTTTCTCCTCCGCTGTACTGATTGCTTTCCAAAACCGGAGTTTAACTCCTCAGTCTAAAAACCTGACCGATCTTCCCATTTGCCTTCTCCTGGTGTCAGTCAAGAAGGGCAGAAAGATCACTAGGTGACTAAAATGACCTAACACCGCTTCACCAGATTTGGCTGCAGCTCCTCGCTGCGCCACGTATTTTCTGGGCAACTTTCAGCAGAACACAGCGTCTGCCCGTCCTCAGTTTTTTGCTTTCTTCTCACATACCAAATCCATTTATCTCTCCGCCTGTCTGTGGTTTCAAGCGAGACAGCGAACTTGGCGGTTTGGGTGGTTCCCTCGTAGCACCTATCGAAGGGCAAGCACCTATCAAGGGACTGCAGCAAACAGATCACCAGGCCTTCAGCTTTCTTCCTTGTTCTGCCAGCCACCTCTGCTCTTTGGGAGTCACCTTCTGTCTCTGTAAAATGGAGATAAAAACAGTGATTAAAAAAAAAAAAGACCAAGATCTAGTACAATGCCCTTCATTCCCTTTTTTGCTTTACAGGAAGAGATTCTACACTATGTCTGCACCAACCAAGACATCCTATCCAGTAAAATTAAGAAGTGCTGTGAAAAGCCTCTGTTGCAGAGAAGTGAATGCATAGTTAATGCGGAAAATGACGACAAACCTGCAGGCTTGTCCCCCCACGTCAGGGAGTTCATAGAAGACAAAGGAATATGTGAACGTTTTGCCCAGGAAAAAGATATGCACTTAGCCAGGTAACGTGGGTCTTCCTCTGCTCTTCAGTTGGGCTGTTGCCATACTTGGGTCAGAAGATGACGGTTTGGATGCCCAAGCCCAGGTCTTCAGCCTCAGCTTTGTCTGCTCTGTGAGCAGGTAGCGTGGGACAGTGCGCAAGTCGATCTCGGGAAGCGTGGAATGGGAACAAACAGGGCACAGGGAGAGAAAAGCAGAGTCACAGACCAAATTGAACAAACACACGTGAAATGTAGCTACCGTCAGTTCTGCTCTGAGGCCCAAAATATACCTTTGAAACCCTCTTAAGTGGGAATTCAAAAGAAGTTGTTTAAGTCAGGCTCATGTCTTGATTCGAACAGGATCGGTCCATTTCTGTTCTAGCCGCGTTCCTTTGTGCAACAGAGCCCTGATCTTACCTGCAGTGGACTTGGGAACGAACGGCGCAGGCTGCAACAGAAACAGCATCGAGTCCCAAAGAGAGAGAATTCATTCAGATAGCACACAGCACGCCCGTTCTCTATGAAAATTGCAGCTAATCGATGGGCACAACCCCTGCGCAGGGTGGCTGCCTCAGCTGAGCTAATCCTTTCCGCGTCTACTGAGAAATGGGCCTGTTAGTGGAAATGACTTCGTTATCATTTAGATAGGATTACAGAAGGAGCAAAACCCCAAGCGCCGCAGAGCTGTACGCCGAGCCTGACCCAAGCTAACGCGAGCTGGGAGCGTTACAGGTGCAGGACTTGCTCGGGCGCTGCTGTGCTCAGCCAGACACGTTTTGCTCCGGTTCAGATGCTGTAAAATCCTCCCTGTTCCACCGGGCATCAGACAAAACCACCCCAAAAGCACCCCTGCTGTCCTTCCCATCCCCCACCTCTGGAGGGCAGTTGTTTTGCCTTATCTCTAATTCCGGATTCTCGGCATATTGCAGGTTTCTGTACGAATATTCCAGGAGACACCCTGAATTTTCTGCTCAAATGCTCTTAAGAATTGGTAAAGGGTACGAGGACCTGCTGAAGGAGTGCTGCAAGGCCGGTGCTCCAGACAACTGCTGCAGCAGAGGGGTGGGTGCCATCCGGCTTCACACAACACACCCATGGATTCACGCGTGTGACCACACGGCTGGTTCTGGCTAAACAGGGAATATCCCTGATCCAGGTCTATAGTGGGCACCCACAGCTCCTGTAACAAACCCTGAAAATATTACAAGGCTCGACTGATTCCCGTACGGAAAAAACCATCAGGAGAGCCTTTGCAGTCTTCTATTAGCGAAGCCATTGAACCTGGATCAACAGAAACGCCGGGGAAAGGAATGGAGCTAACAGTTCTGTGAGCCCTGCTCTCGTCTGGGCTCCCCGGTGCTGCCAGTTGCCTCTTACAAATGGCAAAGGCGCTTATGGTTATTGTGCCAGGGAGGCACGGCGGCGCTGTAATTCTGTGAAGTTAGGAGCCACCCTGTGCCTCAGACCTAGCCCTCCGTCAGTTATACAAAATTAAATCTTTCAAGGGGACTGAAGGTGGAAATCTATCACATTCAGGCAGTTTATAGAGGCTTCGGACAGACGAAGACTTTGTAATAGAATTAAAAATGGGCGGTATATGTCAGGCGAGAGGAAGCTCTAGATATCTGCCTTCTCAAGAGGCAGTAGGACATTCTGCATTTCCCCTGAGACAATGACTCCTCAAATTAACTTATTTTTTTCAGGAGGAAGAACTGAAGAAACATATTTATGAAACCGAAAGCGTGATGAAGACAAGCTGTGACATTTACAAGGAGAAAGGAGATTACTATTTCCAAAACGAGTACTACTATTTTATATGCTTACGTGACTCCTGTACCAGCTGTGCACAACCCGGGCTGGCGTCAAGCCAGCATGTCAAAAAAGCTAGGCTAAAAGACACCACGTGAATGCTGGAGCAATATATTAACAGCTTCTAGGGTTTTCTTCCTCTTTTCCAAGACAATGTTGCAGCTTCTCCTGAGTTCTCTCCTTAACTCAACTCACGAAGCGTTAAAGCAACGACTTGATCGCTGTCCTGTCCGTCTTTCCTGTGACGTTCTTACTTTATAGTTGCATTTTCAGCTGTGAGCTCTAACCTAGGAGTTGTAAATTTGCCCAAAAGGCAGTTGCTGTGTCTTTTGCAAAAGACTTTGCTCTATCCAGCTCCCACAGCAGATGTAAACATTAACAATTCTAGCAAAAATCTGACTCCAGCAGCCAGAAAAAACGCGACTAGCTGAACCATATACTACGCTTAAACGCAGCGTGCAGGCACAAGCCTCCTGGAGGAACTTTGGCCCTGATTTGCAATGTTAATTAGCACATGCCTAACTTCAAGTATGTGAGCAATCTCCGTGAAACCTCTGAACTGCTTGCGTACTTAAAGCTAGGCTTCAGCCAGCCGTCTCTGGGAGGTGCATCGGGCTTTCTGCTCTCCCGTGCATCTCTGACCTTCAAAAGACCTCGGGGACTAGAGGTTTCCAACAAACCTGGTGGGCTGCTGCTGCCCCTTCTATCGTTGTTAACATTTTCCTGGCCACGATGGTTAATAAGCACAGGGGTTTTTAAAGGAGAAAAAAAAAAAAAAAAACAACAAAGAAGTGAACTTTTTTGAGCTTACCTTCTGCCAAGAAGTCGCTCGGGTTCAGTTTTGTTGTTAGAGAAGCTCCCTACGCTCCCAGGGAAATGCACAACACTGGAAACGCGTGGGTACCGTCTGGGGAGAGGGCCCGCCAACACACAACTGGCCACGCTATCCTTAATTTCATGTGTTTAACCTGGTAAGAGACTGGTCAGAAAAAGGCAAGAGCTCAAGCAAACAGAGCAGGCTGACACTTGCCTACGGGAGCGCATAAACCCCAGGCTTGGTCCTGCCCTTGTGCTAATGAGCCTTCTGTGGGCTTTGGCTGGAGCTTTGCACAGCAGCTCGCTCACTGCTGCCAGCTGGAACCCACACGCCAACAGCAAAGAAATTGTCATTTCAGGCTTCTCATGAGCTTCACCAAGAAGATGCCTCAGCTGACATCCGCAGAGCTGATCAAATTCACCAAGCAAATGACTACAATCGGCTCCAAATGCTGCCAGTTAAGCCAGGACAAGCTGCTGCCTTGTGCCGAGGAAAACGTGAGTGTTGTTCTTCTGTATCTCGGTCCTACTTTTTCTTGCAAGCGTCACAAATCCTGCTGCCTGGAGTAAAGGTAAATGAGGAAAATATTCACTGAGCTGTTAAACTGGCCTGAAGATGTACTTCCATGCCCGAAGTGAGCATAACTTGGCATCACTGAAGTTAAAGCTCCAATTAGTCTACAGGAGGATGAGGAAACGGACAGAGTCGTGGGCGGCAGTTAAGGGTTACGCAGCGCAGGCCGTCGACCCTGCTCCCTCTGAAGCCAGCAATCTCTTGTCCGAGTTCATCCTTTCTAGATGCCTGAAGTCATAGTGCTCTAGGAAAACGATCGATTTTGTACAGCTCTTCCATACGAATTCTCCAGGCCCGTAAGCCAAATTTCTTCCAAAGCTTCATGCTGTTCTCCAGCCACCCCTCTGTACACCGTCAGGTTCCCAAGAGCAGCCCATACCCGCAGAAACCCGGCTGGTGAACACAAGTCAAACGCAGGCGTGGTTTCACGAAGGAATCTCATCATTTCTATGCCCAAAGGACAGTCCCTAAAACTGCATGTACGTATTCATTCTGAACAACCTGAGCCATTTTTGCACTGACGGCACTCAGCACTCAGTAGGAATACAGACTGCTGTCTGTCTTACACACAAGGTTTAATTTCATTTCTCAGTTACGTTCTATAACTCTACTAAGAGCAGCCTGTTTTTCAGCGATTTTCAAAAATGAATAATAACGTAAAATTGTTTTTTTCCCTTCTCTTGGTAAAGCTGGATCTCGTGCTTGGAGAAATATGCAGAAGACACCTGACCGACCCCATAAACCCAGGGGTTTGCCAGTGCTGTAGCAGCTCCTATGCTTTCCGGAGGCCGTGCATGGGGAAACTGGAAACGGATGAGAATTACGTGCCCTTATCCTTGACGCCCGGTCTGTTCACTTTCCAGGAAGACTTGTGTACGACTGAAGAGGAGAAGTTACAGCACAAGAAGCAGGAGTAAGAGATGCCCGTTTTATCTCTGTTACCCCTCTTGTTCCTATTCTTACCCTGGCAATGCTCACCTTTCCCCTCTCCGCCCTGGCTGGCCGTCTTCTGCGGGAATACGCCATTGGACAAACAGCCACACACCCCTCAACCCCTCTGCCAAGCTCCTTTTCTAAACCGCTCGCATTGGTCCCAGTTTCTTCCGCTATCGGCTTCAACCTACATTTACGTGCCTTGGGTTAGAAGGAAGTACTGGTCTAAGCCCCTCCAGAACGGAAGCAATAGGCGTCCGAAGTCAGGTCTGCTACCCCTGCCCTCCCCCGGCCTGGACGGGAACCGCAGGAGGCTCGGCATAAAAGACAGCAGAAGAACAAGGAAGCTGCTGCCTGAAGTAGGGCATGGCCTTTATGGCTTAATTAGGGCTCATTTCCCAGAACGGGAAAGCCCAAACGTTTCTTCTCATCCCGTGCGCTCCTTCAGTCTCTGACAAGCTCCGGTGTTCGGTTGCCTTGCTCGGGGTAAACCTGCAAGGAAAGAAAGCCCATCCTGTCCTGGAGCCTGTGGAGCGGTGCGCACCACAGACACCATCTGCGCGGTTTATTCATGGGGGAGCAACTCCAGAACTGAGCAGTGATGATTTGTGTCACAGGGGAACGGGGCGCCTCTTCGCTCCCTGCTGCAAATAGGTGTTTGGGTGGTGAATACAAGTGCCCAAGCTGCCGAACTGCAGCGTGCGGCAACAGAAGAGGGGCTCGGCAGGGGAAGCGTTTGGGAAGCGCTTCCCACGCCCTGCGCTCCCCTCCCAGCTTCACGGGGCTGGCTGTGCTTCTCCTGCAGAATGCTCGTCACCCTCATCAAATACAAGCCCCAGATCAGCCAGGAGCAGCTGACCTCCGTCACGGCCGCCTTCACTGCCATGAGGGAGCGCTGCTGCAGAGAAGAAAACCGCCAGGCGTGTTTCGGGCAAGAGGTAGCGTTTCTGTTTTCACCCACACTTTCTGAATCAAAACGCAAAGTATAAACCCAGAAACAGGGTACGCGCAAGGAGCGTAAATGTCTCCATTAAGCAGCAAAAGCAAAGCCCGGGCTAAGCCAGAATTCCCGCCGTCACATTTCCAAAGACAAACTTTCTTGCCCGCACAAGCAGAACTGTGACCAGCTGAGCAGCCACTAGAGAAGGTGTCTGATGAGCCTGGTGTTTATGTGCAGCTGTTTGTACACAGGGAGGCAGCTACATCTGCTGCTTCTGGGGAGGGACTGGCACTTGCCCAGCTGAAGGACGCGGGCCAAGGTCTTTCCCTGGCTGACAGCTCTTGACTGAATCCCTCTTGAAAAGCTCCTCTGCAACACGGAGAGAGGAGATATTCAAATTATAGGTCAAAGCATTTTCCCTGGGTATTCGCCCTTCCTCTGCTTTCCTCGCCTTTCCTGCCTTATTTGAGCTCTCTGAACTTCGTGCAGCCGAGCTACTTCGGCTTCTCTGTACCCTCCAGTAAACATGCTTCTGCCTACTTCTCATCTCGCTCGCTCCCAGATATTCCTTAACTGGACCTCAACAAACCACCCACGACCCTTGGGCCGTGCTCTCTCTTTCCCCAAGTCTTTCCTTTGCTTTAAATAATAAAATATAGACAATTCTCTCTTCTATTAGCAACAAATTTCCACCTCTGAATACACCCAACAGCCTCTCTCAAAGAACCTTTCTAACTCTTCCCAACTGAACTATTTCGGGATTTTTCCGACAAATACCAATCTTTTAAGGCCATCTGAGCTGAACAGTGAAAGCGAACCATCTGTTAAACATAGCGCTATGTGTTTACGCACTCCACCTACACACTGTTTGTACACAACTTGCAAAGATTATCAAACACCACCTACAGCTGCCACACTCCTTTACCTTCTTCACAAGTACGTCATCGCCTGAACCTATTGCTCACACCTATTTTGCCTTTTTTTTTTTTTCCCCAGGGTCCAGAACTCATAAAAAGAAGTGAAAAACTGTTGTCGGCATAAAGCCCTTGCACAGCAGAGCGGCAGACACCTGCTGAGTGATGGGAAGTCTCGCAAGCTCAACAGGGAGCGTATCGTTGCTAAAAGTTCCTGACGTATAAACAGGAACAGATGATTTGTCACAGCGGAGAAAACAAAGTTGTGGCTCTTTACTCACGAATCTTAACCAAGTCCTGACGGTTTGCACCAGCTGCAGCTCTGCCACCGTCCCGTCTGCTGCCGCGAACAAGGTAGAAGCAGCCTCACAATAAAAGAAAAAAGTGCCTGACAATTAAACATCCGATTCCCGCACAGGATCCGCTGAGCTCCTCACCTGGACCCTGCTGGGCCTGTGAGCCGCAAACCCGGGTGCTCGCAGCGCTCAGCTTACCTGCACATTAAACGCGTCTGTTCATTTTATTCAAATGGGGGAGAAACCCGTAGGCAAACACCTCATTTCTGGCTCCTATCGCTGATTCAAAATGATCAGGAACACACAAAATTTACACCAATTGAACTTAAAGCCAGTTTAAGCGCGGGGCGAGGGGTGCAGCACCTTAAAGAAATCTGCTGAAAGAATAAGGTCAATGGATGAAAAATCAGGGTTGAGCTGTGGCCACCGTCTTACATTATGGAATGTATTTTGCTTAGACCAAATAATCACACATCCAAAAAAAAAAAAAAAGGCATTTTAAATCTTAAGCTTCTGAGCCATAAACGCAAATGAGATCAAATTAAGAAAATCTGCCTGTAACCACTTTAAATTATTTTTCAATCAGCAAATAATTATTTTTGCATTTTTATAGCACTGTCCTTGAAAGACAACACACTTACTCACTAATTGGGCTGTTCTCGGGGAGTTGTAGAGTTGCCTTTAAGCACAGGAAAAGATGAAAAATGAGCAAAAGGAGATGGAAGGGGCAGAGCAGGAGCTGCTGCCGCAGCGGCTCCGCAGACCAACGCTCCGAGAAAGGCCCGGGAGGCTGCCAGACTCACGCTCCAGGGTTTGACACAGAAACAGCTTTCGGGTTTTTACTTTCTTTTTATCTTAAAAAAAATCAGAAGGCATGTTAAAAATCACATGTCCAAACCAGTACTGAAATAAAGAAATGTGTTTTCTGCAAACCTTTAGCTCAAAGGAAGAGACACCTGAGTACCCGATTCTTTCGGTGGACAAACCGAGCAGCAATTATCCACGAGGTATTTGTTAATACCTGTAAGATAAAGAAACGTTGCCCAAACAGCTCGAAGTATTACCAGCAGGGAGAAGGTTTCAGGGTCACATTGGAGAAGTCGACCAACCCGAGTTGCAGCGGGACCTGCCCTGCGTACGCTGCTGGGCAGCGTTTTCATTAAGGTATAAACGAAGCGAAGGAAACCCACTCGTTAGCTGGGTGGCTGCCAGCAAGACGGAGACGCGCTGCTGGGAATCCCTTCGCAGCATTTCTGGGTCAAAATCAGTTTGGTGAATTAGAGAAACTGGCTAGGACAAACCAGCTGCTTTCTGTGAGGACAAATTTCCCAGACGACACAGGTCGGACGAAGCAGCTGCACCGTTTCCGTGGAGGGGCTCTGCTGAGGAGGGAGCTGTGCGGTAACAACGCCCTCAAACCCCACACTGACACAGTCACCAGCCCTTTGCTGCTAATTGAAGCCTGACTTTGTGCTCTCGTACCGGGGGTACGAGCGCAGCCGCAGATAAAACAGCATCAGGAGCTGGGTCACACACGGGTCACGGTTTCGTTTTCCCCACCTCTGCGAAGGACTTGGCTGGAGTCTCGGGAGCAATCTCGCGTACCTGGAGAGCATCTCGGTGCAAAGGGAACAAGGGTAACAGCCAACCATCCCAAAAACACGCAAAGGAAAGCTCAAATAGCTCGGGGCTGCCTGTTTAATGAGAAAACCTGCAGGCACTTGGAAATCTTCATATACCAAAAAAACACTGATCCCAGAGCAAAAAGCAGCCGATTGGTGGCTGGAAGGGGAATAAAACACCAGGATCATCCACCTGGGCGAGGTGGGGAGCTGCCCGAGACACCGACCGACACGGAACAGGCTCTGCCCGAGCCGCTGTGCCCCTTCCAGCGCCAAACCAAGGGCCGGGTGGGCGGCGCGGGCCCCTCCCCACCCAGGCTTTTCTCAGGGGTTGATGTTCTGATTAAGATGCGTCTGCTGGAATGGGGGGGGGGGGGGGGGAGCGATTTGGGTTTCCAGCTGTTTTTAGAAACCCTGTGCTGAGTTCAGGTTTTTCTCCTGGGGGAGGTGGGCAGCACAAGCCGAGGTGAGATCCGTACTCTAGTTCCTGTCCCTGTGGGTCACGGCTTCGGCTCTCAACAACCCGTTCCTCTCTCTCCTGTTTTCCATTGCTGTCTAACCTTGAATACCCAATAATGATTTGGAATAAATTCTTCACCTGTTCCTGGCTGTTATTTGTCTAAAGCAACTCATTTCCATGTGCACCGCGTTCACCAACAACTAAGGCCACGGCAGGCAGCGCCTGACTGCGGTAGCCCTTAACCCCAGCAGAGCCCGGGCCCTGGGCCACGCGCCGTAGTTCTTCTCCAGCATCTTTCAGCCCCAATTTGGCCGGACAAGTGAAATAAAAACCATTCAAATATTTAACATGGGGTGGGGGCAAAAAATAGCTCAACTTAGGAATTGTGTACACAAAGGTCCTTGAGAGTATTTCCTTTTCCACATCGTCTGTGTGTTGATTTGTCTTTTTATCACAGCCCAAGGAATTATATTTTGTATTGCGATATTCTCATACTGCACCTTCGGACGTTACACAACAGAAGTTGTTACAGAACCAGCCTCTTGTGTGCCAGAACACTTAGGCTACCATTCCCTCCTGAGCCCACAGCAGCTCGAGCCACCTCACTATTGCTGCGCAAAAGGCTGCTCATTTCCTCACAGCAGTCGCAGCGGAAGGCGGCAGAAGCACCGCGTGGGGTCTGCTCCAGTGTGCGTGTACCCCATTCCCCAGCGCCCCCCACAGCCCCTGCGCCCCCACCCGGGCACTCCCTGCTCTTTGAGGAACTTTAATTTGCCCCTCGAGGCGCCTGTTACTCAATACCACCCATCTTCCCTGCCGGATCACTTCCATTTCTCCCCTCCGTGCTCCCTCCCCCATAATTATTTGCCTGGGCAGGATTGTAACAGACCATACATTGAAGTACACCCCTTGCCCCAACCACAACAACTTCAATTAACAGATTGACTTTTCATTTTTAATTACCATCCAAGTACCGTCATCTCAGGGAACAAAGTTTTTCGTATTTGATTTATTCCACTTGGTTTCCAGGCAACATTTTCTGCAGGTTGATTTCGCCCCTGTCACGGTGTTTGTCTTGTTACCTGCCTAAGCCAAAGGCAGCCGGGGCGAGACACAGCATCTAACGATAGCTAACACAGGGGGGCAATTAATTGTGCACAAGTTGCATTTTATTTACATCTCTACAATTTGAGCTTCAATATTCAGCAGGCCTGAAGCAGACAGGATCTGACAGATGGCTACTGCACACTGCGCTGGGGCCACTGTCCCAAAACTGCCCCCACGGGAAGGGCCAGCCCGGCCCCGCCACGGCAGCCATGTGCAGTCCTCGCTGGACACTCCTCATTTCCCTCCGCACACAGAAACCACGGGAAGTAACCCCAAATCATTGCCTCCAACAACCACCAACGCCCAGGTGTCTCCCAGCACCAGATCAAGCAGCCGCAGCAGGATTTAGTGGCAGCTCTTACTCAGCAGCTCTGGAGGTATCTCAGAGCCAAATCCCCGCGTGCGTTGCGGTGCTGAGCGGCTGTGAAGCGGGAGGGTTCCCACTCACATTTTTCTACCAGTAGCTGAAAGCTGAACCAGGTTGGGCATCGAGCAACATGGAGCCAGTGGGATCTCAGGTCTCTTGCACAGGTGTTGAAGGTAAGTGAAAAGCCCAAGTGCCATCCTGGAGACAAACACTTCACACCACTTACCTCTACGGAAGAGCTTCCTCCTAACCGAATTCAACATTTCTCTAATAGAAGGAAAACCATATACTTATTTTAGTATTTTCTGTATGATTAACATTTCTCTAATAGAAGGAAAACCATATACTTATTTTAGTATTTTCTGTATGATTAACACATTGGTTATTGCAATATTTTTCTTACATGCTAGACTTTCCATAATAGTTTGTAAATTCGTAGCTTTTAAAGCCTTGTGCTTTTCACAGGTGGTTTTTTTTTTTCCTATCCTAAGTTTCAAGCAAGATTCAGCATCTGTCTTGTGAGGGATCCAGTGCATCTCCGTAGGTGGTTCCCAGCTTGGCTTCCGGGGCTGGGGAGGAGTGGGGTCACCATCGTTCGCGTATTTGTCACGAGAATCTTCAGCTCTTGAACCCCCCCAGGCTTCGCGCCCTCTCCAGTCCTGGCACCTTCAAGCAAACGTCCCGACCTCCCTTGGGCCAAGGCAGCGCGTGGGGTGTTCGCAACAGCCCCTTCTCATCAAACTGTCGTCTCTGTTTTCTTAACGGTTCGGCTCCGAAGGTGCTGGTTTATCAACCTCTTCTCTTTCAGGTACCTGAGATGAGAAGAGAGAGAACGCGCTCAAATAACAGAGAATCCTGCAAAACTTGAACCCAAATTCTCCTGTGCTAGTCGAATGCCTGAAAAATGTCTTAAGGAAAGCTTTTCTGATAGAAAATGGCAATGGCTCTTGATTTTTTTTTCTTCACATTTCCCCACCACTCCAATCCAGAGTGATTATCAGGTGGTCCTTTGGTAACAGATGCACAGCTGGTACAGACTCTCACTGCTCCTGACCTCAGGACTCAAATTTTGATGTTCAGAAATAGCCGTGTGTTTCTAACTTGTACCCGTTTGTGCATTTGGAGCTGCTGTCAGAACTCGCCATTTATCCCAAGTGACATTTTACAGGGACATTAACCATGTGGCACTAATCCAGCATAAAGGCTGTGCTACCTCGGTCGTCCCACAGTACGTGCTGCACTTACGCCCTCCCAGGAAACACAGAGCAGCAAGTAGAGACTGAGGAACCAGCCCAAGGCTCACAAGACAAATGAAGTCAACAGAAGTGACCCCGAGAGCCTGATTTTTCTGGAAATATCCCCCCATGCATATGTAGTCAGTATTTACCCTGGAACCTTCAGCAGCAGCAGCTCATCTGGGTATGCAGCACATAGAAGGATTATAAATGCCACCCAGTTTCCCTGAAGTGATCCCAGTGTGTTCTAACTCCGCTCCGCTACATCAACACATTCACATCTTGAGCCAACCTGTAACTGTAAATGTTCTCCTGCACTCAAAGGGACCCCACTCATTTTACTGCTCTTCACCTTGCAATTGTCTGTTGAATCTCCTGTTCTTCTTCTTCATTTATTCTGTGCAGAATCGACTCCAAAAAGGGAAGATGAAATTGAATATACTGAGCAACCTGCCAAAGAGACAAGGAACCCCCATTAGGGAGTAAAGCTAACCGGGAAGAGTATCGTGAATCATTAGAACTGCTGATATACGTACGTCACTGCTAATCTCTTCCACATCCCTGTCCATCAGGAAAAACTTGGCAACCTTCTCCGAGGGTCCCTGCAAGAGCCTGTGCAGTAAGGGAACGTCTCCACTCCTCAGCTGCTTCTTTTCTGGGATTGGGAAGAAACACCTTGGTGCGCAGAACATACCACAGGGCCTCCACATACTGCACACAATCGGAAGTCTTTGTTCTGGACGGAGCTCCTGCCTCTGACTGAAGGGCAATTATTAGATACCTAACAAGTCTCCCCGGCATATCTGCAGAAGGATGTGGCACCTCACACCATGCATTTTGTAAGAAATGGGTAGATGCAGAACAAGTAAGTTGCAATTTTGGCGGCCAAGGAAGCACGTAGGAGACTCGGCCTAGGCCCACCAGTTTGGCCACGATTTCCTGAAACAAAACCTACTTTATAATTCTCAAACATCATTTCAGCTCCACAATTTGACACGTATGGTATTTGCCCACCAGTTCTCTCCCATTCTTTCAGCTCTTCCTTTCAATAAACATAAAAATCTCTTTTTTCCTGCAGGAACAGAGTAGACACTGTCTTGCAGAAGTAAACACTTTCCCATGAACAAACAGTTTTAACTAGACATCTGTGATTCAGGACTGCCATCCAAGCCTGGCAGGTAAAACATCCCACAGCGCTCCCAGTGGGAGCCCGGCATCCCCCAGGTGCAGCGCGGCTGCGCAGAACAAGCGTCAGAGCAGAAAGGCATCTTAAACATAGGCCTTGGACTACAGGACGGACGGAGGCCTGCTCAGCTGAACCAGCCACGTGGCAGCACACCGCAAGCACCCGCAACACAAGCATTCGGTTTTTCCCCCTCCATCAGAACATATCACATCTCTAAGGGGTCTCCGGAAAAGCTGAACTGCCCCACCGAGCCCCCGCTGTCTGACCAGGACCGATGCCCACCAGGAACCCCATCGCTCCCAGGGAAGCGATCCACACTTACCTCCGGAGGCGTGGATAACGTAAAGTGCAAATTCGTGTGGGCTGTTCTCGATCTGTGACACACAAACAGGAGAAGTCTGCTCAGACTGACCATACTCAGTAGCAGCAGAACTGCCTCTGCAAGAGCAAAGCCTCTAGAGAAGTTCAACGGAGAACTACAAAAAACTGAACACTAAGAAGCTATGTAGAATAAAGACACTGGAGAAACACACAGCAGCAACAGTAAATATGTTTCTGACCAGGTATAATAATAATTTAATGGCAGATGGTACCAAAGAAACTCCAGGAAAAAGAAAGAGGTCGTTTCAGACAGTACGGCACTGCTCTTCAGCACTAGTTGTAGCTCTGACTTCGTAGAGCTTTCTGTGTGCCTGGATCCCACAGAGCGTGTCCCAGCCGCCGGGCCAGCAGAGAACTCCCCTTTGTTTGAAGCAAAGCCCAGTTGCTCTTGCTGGTCGCTAGAGGGAAGCCCGGCCGTGGCCACGAACCCAAGTGCCTTCTCCTGTGCTGGGACACGCTGGGAGCGCAGCAGCGTTTCCCTCCTGTGCGGGAGCTCATGGAGAAGTCCTTCTGCAGTTCTTGCTCCCCTGCACACCCCATACACCTCTTCTAGACTCAAAACAGCCCTGAGACATTGGTAAAATAGAGCCAACTCGTTCCTTAAAAATGGCCCGTGTAGATTTTTCCATGCTCCATCCCATGCACTATCTCCTCCCAGGTGCCTCCTGCCCTCCACACAACACTGGTGTGACACAGAGTTACCATTTCTACAACACCCCTGCGGCTGCTGCTGCGAACACACAGTTACCTTGAACTTCCGAAGCAATTGTTCTATCACTTGTCTCGTTCTCATCTGGCTGTTTATGCGTATTTTGGTTTCAGATCCAAAAGCCGGAGTAAAAACTGATGTCTAGGGATAAAAATAGCAGGGAAAGGACATAGGTGTGAGGACTGCTGCCCTCAATGGCTGGCACTCGGAGGGCATAAGCCAGCCCAGCTCGGGGACAGAGCACGCCGTCAGGTGTCTGCCACCACTGCCACAAAGCAAAGGGTGTCCTCAGGAGAGCAGCCCTGGTCGGGGTTGAGCCTAAGTCCTGGTGACACTGGCCTGGCCACGCAGGGGGCTGGTGGGGAGTCCCCTCCTCGGCTAAAGGGGTGCAGGGGAGGCCAGAAGCTCAGCCCACATGACCTGCCCCAGCACCCAACCTCGGGGGATGAAAGGCAGACACAAACATTCCTACCTCGTGGTTGTAGAAGTGGCCATTAATCGAAAACCTGTGAGTTTCCACTTCTGTCCTGGCTATCATGCGCAGCCTGGTCCCCTTGGGCACGGCGGCAGCGCGGCTGCCGGCCCGCGGCAGGGTAGCGCAGTCATGGTCCTGCTCGCCCACGGGCTTCAGAGTGCAGCTCTCGTAACATGAATGACCTGCGTGAAACAAAGGCACATCAGCGTATCGCACAGCTGCTCTCCCCTCCTTGCCAGCACCCCCACAGGAAGAAGGTTCTCCATGCAGGGATTTATATATATTTTTTTAATTATTTTCTGGTTGGGTGAGAGGAGAGGGCACGGGCGTACGACGAAGAGCAACAGGCTGTCTGCAGCGGCCACAGCTTGCTGGTTTGTTCGCTCTTTGGGAAGGATTCCTTGGTGAAAGCACAGCCCATGAGCCCTGGCCGGCTGCGAAGTTCATCTCCACAGCAATATTTTCCCTAACCAGTGATACAGGACTGTTTCACCAGCACGTAATGCATGTTAAACAGACAGAAAAACATGTCCCTTTCCTGGTAGGGAAGGCCTAACCTGTCGAATGATTTGTGCACAGTCCCAGAACAAAGAACGTTTAGCCAACGCAAGAGCGCCAACACTCACCTTTCTCAAGGTCTGGCTTTTCTTCAGTAGATTTCAATGTCTCCCCACTAATATGATGTAGGTCATCAAATTCTCCCCAGCGCGTCATTCCCCTGAAATACCAAGCATACATTTCTAGTTCATTACTCCTCATTAACTCAGTGATTTTGATTTCTCCTGTAGCCAGGCTTTACCTAACACATTCCTATCCCTGTTCTAAACTTCACCGAACACGACTGCAGACTTCCATGTGATATATGAAGTCAGTAAGTTTAGTCTATGTCATAAGAAAATTAATTAGTAAAACGTGGTATGACTGGAGATGCCACAATGTAACACAACACTATTTAGAGCTTGTTGAACATCAACCATGATGTCCCTTAAATAATTAGTTTGCTGTAATTCTTTTTATCTAATTTATAGCAATGCCCTGGGTTACTCACGTGGAGGGTAGCAGGCAGGCCTACAGAACACACACGTATTGTTGTTTCAACAGTCACAGGACGCGCCATGTCAGTTACACAGACATACAAGATGAAATTCCCATAGAAACCCCCGGTGCTACCCAAACCCGCGCTGTACGAGTGCAGGGAATTCAGCCCAGCCTGGTTTAACACCCAGCTTTCCTTATGCCTGTACTTCATAATTCATTGCGTACACTCTCCAGCACAAAGTCTTTGCCCAGTTACTGCTCTGACTGAGAATAAACCGATTTGTAGGAAAAATATTAAAAATTCATTTCCTACATATATTCAAAACAATATTCAACTAACCCCAATGAACACGCCAAGCGACGCTCTCAGTTGTGTTCCGTGCATTTAACAAGTTCATTTGAGATCAAACAGTGCAGCTGCTGTGCATACCGTACAGCATGTCAGGGCAGCTCCGCACCGCTGTGATCATGAATTAATATTTACTTTAAGATTCACATCTCCATCAGTCATAAGTTTTTTAAAAAATAAAAGGCAAAGCGTAACTAACCGCCGGAGCGGAGCCTATCCTGCCGGCCACACGCACCCTGTACCGGCAGAGCTGGCCAAGGCAACGAGGGAACCAGATTTGCCTCAGACCCGAGTTCTTGGCTGGTTTCTCCTGTCAGGTTCCATCCTTTAATTTCAACAGCCGGAGACAGGGAGCAAGACTGTCCCTGACTTTTCTGGAACTCTGCAGCTGTGACAGCAGTAGCATTCAATCGACACATCACACACGGACCACATGCAATCTAAGACAACCGGTAATTAAGAACATGAGCTCTGAAATACAGAATTTATCAGGGAGTCAGAGTAAATATTGGCTCAGTCTACACATCACTCAGCTTCAGCTCATCAGATTCCAAATTCACCAGCCAAGGCCTGCTAAATAGCTTTCAGACCAGAAAGAAGAAACACACAAAGAACCTACATCAGTTAGTAAAGATATGGCCAGTCCAGCAGGAGTCAGATCAGCACAACACGCTGCGATACGAGACATCTCAGGCAGCAGCCTGAAGGAGCAGCTGATCCGTCTGGATTTGTAAGGGGTTCTAATACCGCATCTTGCACAAAGCCAGTCTTCATTCCTTGGCTTGAACTCTGCCCCGAAAAGCCACGGGGTCCCACTTCGAGTGCCCAGGAAGGTGACATGCCATAGACAATCACTCAGCACTAACCTACCAGCTTTTTGGTTCACACTGGAGAATGTGCACGACACAAGGTCTTTTGGGGGCTACCGCTGTTATTAGGTGTATGGACATACATGGGCGTGTTTTTTTACATATACATTTCTACACACAGAGACAAGAGCAGCCTCCTCTGCCTTCCCAACTGTTCTTCAGCTGAAAGCCAGACAAAGGTGCCACAAAGATGCATCTTTCTGCCCAGCAGCAGCTGTTGAAAGACCACAGCAGTTCGAGCACCCCGGGCAAGCATCCGCCATAGCCTTTGGGCAACCTGGGATAAACGGGCAGCCACGGCCACTGCAGCCACCCACGCAGGCTGTCTTGACATACTAGTCTGCCTCCTCCTTAGGGATGTTAATATCTTACCTTTTGCCAGGGAAAAACCCCACGTTCTCTGTTGACTTCAGGGTTACAAAAGAGGGTATCTGCTTCTCATCCTGAATTTTTAATCGGATAGGGTGTCGGACTCCCCAAAATATTGACAAGATTCCTTCAATAAATGGCTTGCTTCCTTCTCGCTGGAGAAAAAAAACAAAGGAGTAAGGAGTGCTGCATAATAATTGAGTAATAATAATCACGTAATAATAATTGATTTCCCCTCAGAGTCACAGGAATATGTTGAAGTCGCCCAGGATAACACAGCCCTGGCACAGGTCACCTAGAGAGGCTGCGTCATCTCCGTATGTAAGATACTTCAAAACAGGTCGCTGAAGCTGCAGCTGATCTGATCTTGTGTCAGCATTAACTTGACTTTGACCAGGAGGTTTTCCAACCAACACGTCCCTAATTCCATACAATTACACATCAAATGCTATTTGTTCTACTTGGATGACCAGCTCTTCTGAAACCAGGGTGCTAAGAAGGTGCTGAAGGGGAAGAGCAGCTGCTGGCAAAGGGGGAAGGTGCAGTTAATGGTCCTCGTTGATGCAGGGCACTGCATCAGTCCAATCCCCCTTATCAGTCCCCATTCTTGCTGACACAGAACTCCATCACTGCAGAATGGGCTGGGACAGAGCAGGGAGGACTCTCCAGAATTGCTCTGATGGCCTTTTGGGTCTCGATAGCAGCAAAACCAGCTTGTGAAGGAGAAGAAAGTTCAGACCTCCGAAGCGGGGACTCTGGTACGAGACACCATTCATGCTTTAGGCCCCTCTGGCCTCCAAGAGGATGCGTTTCTGGGGCCACGGGTACGCGCATTTTCTCTGCGCTGAAGTTGACCCTTGAGCAGATATTGTATTCCATCTCATATGCTAACACAGAACTGGTATCCCACGCTGTGCTGTCTGCCACATTAAACATTTGTGCTTTTCCTACTATTACATTGTGCTTTTGGATTTATTTTCACAGGATCCTTACCTGATTATGTGTCAGTTGGAGGTTTTCTTGATCAGAATAGTAAGAGTTGTAAGTCTTCAGAAGAGAAGTGAGCTGCTCTCTAGAATAAAAGATCACAACGAAAAGAATCATTTTTAAACATCTCTATCACTGTAAAACCCAGGTGCTAAGTGGCAGGGTAACAGCCTGTATCTGTGTACAGGTTTGTTAATGATTAATGCATCATTTTCTTTGAGTAAAATTTTGTCAGGATTCTGGGTTGCTCACAAGTTGCTTCTCTAGAGACCTGATACACAGCGGAAATTAATTACCCATAGTCCGATGTGATGTTAACACTGCCCCAGAACTTGTACTTTGGACTTGCGGTGTAGTCATGAGCAGGAGCAAACAGGATCAATACTCCCATGCACCAACGCTGCAGATGAGTTCAGTTAGCTTACACTTCATTTTCCCTGCATGGTGCTTTTCATTGGGGTTCATATTTTTTGAGATACTCTTCTTAATTCAAAATTTCTACAGTAAGCCTAGACAAAACATTGCTGTTTCCTTATGCTTGGAACCTAATAGCTTTGCACTACGTCTTTGCTTGGAGGAGAAAGGATGGAGATGAGGAGAACCTCTGCCAACAAGCAAGGATTATAAATGCGCCCATCGCCTCAGATTTCAAACAGAAATTCATGATGCAGTTAAAAAGCAGCATAACATTCTGCTTGGAATTGACTGCATCGAGGCAGGAAGGTAAGGAGAGGCCCAGTGCTGCTAACCAGGGTTAAAACTTACTATTTAAGAACCACCATCAGACATAACTATACCTGTCTCCATCCTTGGTAACCTCACAGCACTGCAGGAGAAGAGCATTTCAGAAGGAGTTTCCAATTTGATGGCATTTCATAATAACCAAATTAAAGCTACCACACACCCGTTTACGAGGCCACAGTCGCCACCTCCTGCCTTGGGCAACTTTGTTTGGGAAGAATGAACTTTATCTACTGGATTTTAACTAGGTGATTTCCAAACCTGCCGGGGGATGTCAGCAGAGTCGGGGCCACTCAGCATCCCCAGACCCGGAGCAGCCAAGTAGGCGCACAGCCAGCATTTAGCAGCTCAGGCTGAGGAGGACCAAAAAAAAGGCAGAATTAAGTGACATGTATTTCAGGAACATCAAGAGTGAAAGGCTCTTCCCCACACCAACTAAACAGCAAAGATTATTTAGACTGTAATTCAAGAAAGCAGTTTTCACCGGCAGAGATAATTAAGCATGGGCAACAGTTTCAAGGAAGCACACACACTCTTCCTCACGGTCTTTGAACACCTACTGAGCTGACTATGAAGATGGGTTCACGTACGGTCTTGCAGTGGTGACTGATGACACCACGTTTGTTTCCAAACGGTGCCTATTATTTCCTTGTTTTTGCCTAGCATGAGATATTATAACAGCTCAACCACAGACAAACAGACAGCATTCGCAAGCTCGTCTCACAGTAAGATCCCCAGAGACCTACCGAAACTATTCGAGACTCACATACTATCAGAAGTACTATTACAACTACACCAATTTCGGTAAAAACCTCACAAGAAAAACTAAAGGAAAACCCTACCCCACATCCAAGAATTGAATTCTAGCACTGTCACTGAAAAAACAAATCACACATGGGAGTAATGCTCAGTAGGAATTAAGTTTCACTATTTCAACAGTCAGGAGTTCACCATGAACACCAAAGAAACCACATCGGAAGTGGAGGAATACATGGACCAAGAGCATACGCAGAGTCTTACACTCCACCTTCTGAGAGAGGAACTTCGGAGCACAGCCGTGGGGCACCAGAAACCCTGGCATGAATAGCTGCAGCAGAACTTTAAACCGTGGTGTCACAACTCACCCACGTCCCAGAAGGCGAGGGCGTTATCAGTGGTGACAGTGGCACCCTCGCCAGAAGTGACGAACCTGAGAGTGGTCTCTCCCCGAGGAACAGGACCAGCTTGTCCAGCACCGCGACGCAGTGCAGAAGGATGTGTGCAGGGGTGGAATGAGTACTATTTCAGAGCATCTCTCTGATCAGGTTGTGACTCAATTTACTCCAGCTTCTGTTCCAAGGGCTGCACAGCTAACTGTGTAAACTTGAAAAATAACAAAGTCAGTGCTGCTCGGAGGGAGCAGGGAGGGCAGCAAACGTGTATTTGCTGTACACAGTGTGCGAGCGAAAAGCTTTCCCTGGCATGCCCTATCCCTCCCTTGCTCCATTTAACCACAACTCGGCCGTGTCCTGCTGCTTGGGGAGCCTCTTCCCCTCATGGGAAGGGAAAAGATGTACTCAGCAGGTAACATTAGGACAAGGGCTGCACCGCTAAACTCAACAAGGTTAGCGGCATTCCCTTCTGAAAGTCTGCTTGTAAATTATTTACTTTGTTAACTTACTGCGGCTCCCCCCCCAAATATTTTTAACTGTCTTAAAGCGCTGGGCTCCAAAACGGCATTTTCAACATTTCCTTCAGCTCCACTCTTAAATCCTAGTAATACAGGCGGTGAACGCCTCTCTCCGCATTGTGTTGGAATAGCTCCTTCCAGGTCCTTTGCGTCTCCTGAGCTATGAGGGATTGTATTCAGCTCATCCCACCAAAATGCCAAGTTTTAATAGACTTAGATATTAATCACATAGAAGCGAAAGTTCGCTCTTGCTGGCTGAAGGTAAGCAAGATTGAGCACGTCTTGGCCTCACACAGGCAAAATCCAGATGCAAACTAAGATCAACACCAAGTAGGAGATACCTAGTTTTGTGTGACAGGTGTTGTGACAGACCTGCTGGTCCTGCTTGCGAGGGGCTTCCAAACTAAGTCTTTTTATGCTTTGCAGCCTAATACCTTTGGCAATCATTTTATTGACAGCTGCTGTTTTGCAAGCTTTTCCAGGTAGAAAAAGGGGGAGACCAATTCCCTGAAGAGAGATGAGGAACACGTAAGGACTCGGGTCACACTCTGAGGCCCATCTATTCCTCTTGGCCCATGTTGGCTGCAAAGGCCGATAAAATCACAGGCTAAAAGCACTAAGCGATGTGCTAAGGGTTATCCCCGAGGCAGATCCCATTTCTCAGAGCAAGCTCTGAAGACTTTCACTTAGTTTCTTGCCTTGTGTAGGAAAACTTCCCATTAACGTGCACAGAAGTTTGCACAAATATATCTTTCGGATTTCAGTCTCGCATTAGCGTGGCCAATGATGACAAACCACAGAAGCCATTAGAAAAGCCCCGAGGGAGAGATTTAGCAGCAGCTCTCACCCACTTGTTTGTCCTTACGTAGCCGAGAGACATTAGAGAAGAACATTTTTCTTCTTTTATCCCCAGAAAGCAGTAACTCGTGCACCAGCCTACCAGTTGCAGCAGTCTCAGTGTTGCACGTCTTCACTACCAAGGCCCAAAGACCTCCCTAACCGAAGGCAAATGGTCACCTCTTCAGAGTTACCCTGCCGGAAAATCAGCAGCTCTGTTGTGTCGCAAGACAGTCCCTCACAGCCCGCCTTTGTGACAACAGCCAACAGCAGCCATTTGTGGAAGCCAGAGCCAAGTAACTGGTAGAACAACTTAGAAACAAACTCCAAAAAGGTCCCATTTACTGCAGATTCACCCCTTCTTCCAGTAATGAAGGCTGTAAGGTCAAGCGCCTCGGTGGCAAACCACAACAAAGCCCAGATGGTGTTCACCCAAAACACTGACCCAGGACAATTTACCTGTGTCCTCTTCTCTCCTGAGCCCTGCACACTTCTCCCCAGATCTTTATGGCACTTATGCTTAAAGACGCAATAGTTCAGCCAGCCAAACAATCCCACACGCTTTGGTCAGCCTTTTGATCCCGCCATTGTGCAACTCCCCAGCAGCAGGCTTGCCTTGTCAGCAGCACCTGCACCACACAACTGCAAGGAGTAACCTAACAGCAGATTCAAGGTGTAGATGAGGGACAAGACTCTGGAAATTGCATCGGAAGCCAGCTTGAATGTATGCAGACTGCGTTAGGGATTCTTGAAACGCTCGTTTGGGGTTTTTTTGGAAGGTAAAAAAAAAAAAGACTTGAACAGTACTTGAAGCCATGACCCTGATGCAGAGGTGTCTCAACCACGATCTCCATTTCACCACTGGAACAGGTAAATATATAGTGGAATCAAACTCCGGAGACACTGGTTCATCTGGAACATTTCCAAATGCTTTTGCATACCAAGTATATGAAAGTTTACACAGATTAATTACCTCTGACACAAAAACACTATGTCCAAAATTAGTAGCAGTATAAAAGGAACAGCTCTTCAGGGAAGGAGAGGGATGCAGTTATTGCCTCCATGCTCTGGGCAAAGCTCTGACACCCTTCCTTAAAAAGGGAGAAATCAACAGCTCTGTTCAAGCCACATAGAATTTCTCATGCTGCAAGTAGGTATTTGCATCTGAATCCTGATACTTTTCTATCAGAGGCCCCATCCCCGGGTGCATTTACAATTAGCTGCTTCCCACAGGAACAGCAAGAGGGACAGCAACGAAGTGAGAGAAGAGCCCCCTCTTCCAGCTCCTGCACTCTGGTCAACAAGGGGAAAATCAATCCCCTGAAAAGGGCATGGAGCTCTACGCCAGGAGGCTCAGGGTTTATGGCAGCATCAGGAAAAAATCCTACCGGCAGATTTAACTGTGGAAAAGCAGCCTAGGAAATACAGTTTGACTGGAAGTCCAAGCTTTTTACAAGTAGGTTAAAGAACCCCTTTGACTCGCCACAGAAAAGAGCCAGCAGCCCCATAGGTCTTTCTGCAAAGAAACCCTGCCATCTGGGACTAGAGACCAGACCCCATGCCTCGAACGAGTAGAGCTCCAGTTAAGCACTGGAACTCATGTTGAATTCCAATAGGTTTCAAAGACAGAAGGGTCTTCTTCCCTAATTTGGAAGTTTATCCTCTGAAAGTCCTGTTCTACCTAATGAAAAAAATGCACAGACCAAAAGGTTTAATGCTCTTTTCTGTGAAATCCATACGAACAGTAACTTTGTTCTGTATACGCTTTGCAGAAAGCAAGTTGTAGGAACTGCCGCTGCTCAGCTCTCTACGAGGTGCCCTGGTTATGAATAAATACGGAGTAACTTGAATGAAAACAGCGGAGTCATAAAAAATTTTGTTAATAATTTACCTGGTTATGAACTTCTCCTCATTGATGGAAACAGAAGGCAGATGCTGTGCTTTCATGGTCACTTTCTTCATTTATTCCCAAGAGATCAATCTAAACACAAGGTTAAAAAAATCATTATATGCACTAATGCCACTAAGAAAGACTAAATGGTAAACATAACAAAGCCTTAGTTTGACAAGTGAAACAGCCTCAGACACTCAAGCTAAGGGGTAACTACACCGTATTTTGACTACTTAGCTCTAATAACCAAATGTTTCCCTCTCCTAGTAAAAAAAGCCGTAAGCCATTCCCACCAAGGATATCACTGTACCTTATATCCCAAGTACTACACATACCAGGACTTCCCAAGTAGTTTTTGGATACTCTATAACTCCATGATTATGCTTCACTTGTTAGTAGACTGCGACTGCAACCCATTTACTGGTTGGGATTCGTTTGTTAATTACGGATAGAGCATTGCCCAGGGTCACCAAAAAAAAAAAAGTGACTCAGCAAACCACCCTAAACCAGGTTCATAAAACTAGACAGAAGAAGAAGTGTTGATCATCGCCAGAGTCCTGCAGCACACAAAGAAAGCAGCTGAGTTATTAAAGAGAGAACAAGGCTATAATTAAAGTGATGTAGCAATATAATTTACAGATCACCACGTAGTGATTCCAGCATGTTATGTAGGCAACAAGCCAGACCCATGAGACTCCAACAACGCATTCTTCAGTAAGTTTAATTATGGAGTCTTGGCTGCTTCCATTCCCCTCCGGTACTAGAAGAAAAGGCAGACGGAGGAGAGTAAGAGAAGAGACTCAGACTCAAGATTGACAACTGATACTGCACTGGAAAAAACTTAGTCTCAGCCCAAGTGGCATCACACAGATGGGTAGAAAAAAAATGAATCCCACTGAAAGCAGTAAAACGTCCAAGGACTGCACTCAAAGTTGATTATTAAACTTCTATTTCTCTCTCTTACTTGGGCATGACGACCAAGGAATTTGCCTAACAGCACTCGATGTCCATCCTCCCTTAGGCCAGGAGATGGACTCCAGTCTGATTTCAGACTGTGTGGGACAGACCCTGGCCACAGACCTCTGAAAAGCAGTTTATTGTCTACGGTACTAATGACAAGTAGCCTTCAGAAAATCAATTTAGCAAAGAAATTCAAGCTTGAAAAGATCAGGGCTAGCTAGCGAGTTAGTGCCTAGCTTCTGCGCAAACGATCCTTCACTACTGCGATTCTTGTTTAGCAGAAGTTACATAAAGTTGCCACATAGATGAACAACTTCTAAAAAAGCTTATGTGGACAAAAGAGAAGCTTCACATAAAAAAAAAAATTATCGTCAACCTACAAAGGATACAGGAAGTTATTTCACAACCTCTAAAACCAGAGTGCGCTACCGAAATAAGCTTTACGCGAGCAGCTGGGGTTTCTAACAGAGCTGGATCAGCAGAGCACTGCTAAGAGCAGGAGGGACCCCACATCCCCATTGTCCTTTGGGTGACATCCATCCAGGTAAAAAACATACCTGAAGGCCAAATAAGGGCAGGGACTTCTGTACAGACATGAGTTTGTACAGGAGGAGGAGGTGGCTGTACGGCAGTGTAACAGCGGTGCTTCTTTGCCTCCGAGTTCAGTAACCATTGGCCACACCTTGATATCTGCATTTATGTGATTTACTAATAGCTCTGACTGAATCCTCTGCCTGTGCCAATGGAATTGCAAAACAATTTCGAAAGCTGCAGAGCAGTTTTTGTACATTGGCACCTGAATAACTGGATGCACAATTAAGCTCCCTCCCATCTGTCAGGAAACAACACGTTAAGAAGAGCAGATCGCCAAGTCACCACTATTAAACGTAGCGCAGCAACTCTGGCAAGCTCCGGCACCGCTTCATTGCTCATGGTTGAATTCTTTTTAATATAATTTGACCTTAAAATGTTTTATGTGAAAGAAAAAGCTGATCTCTACAGATTCAGAGAAGTGATTTTTACGCAAAAAAACCCCTAAAGATTACCGCTGGACTACCTGTTTTGTTATATAGTGAATGGCTCTTACTAAATTATTTGCCTTAAAAACCTCGAGCATATCTTAAATCAGCTGGACACCACTAAAATGCTGACAACAAAAACTGTAGGAGCAGCTGGTGATGGGCAGAGTTCTTGACCAACGCCTCCCCCTTTCCCCTCCCTGGCTGCCCATGCGCCTGGACAAAGACCGGCCTTTTCTCCTATAGCTGCCACAGAAGCACAACAAAGGCTCCTTACGCTTTCCTCAGCTGTGTCCAGTTCTGCTTATCAGGCTGGTACAAAACATTCCCACCCCGCCAGCTCACCCCAGAGATAACACACTTGTCCATGGACCCTTCCCATCAGCCCATATTGGCTGCACACTCTTGCAGCCCTTGCTTTTAGTTAACACTGAAACCTGCGGGTTGGGACCACCCAGTGACTTCCCCAGCACAATTACGTGACACCCCAAATAACAGTGTATTTACACCGGTGCTCCAGAAGTCCGCAAAGCTGTCACATTTCCTATCACCTCCCAGTATTTTATTGTTTCCCATGTCACTTCCTTGTAGCTCTTTTGAGGAACCAAAGAGGACAACCGTGGTTTTTCCATTGTTCCCTTTGATTTGAACTACTATGTGCTAATTTCCCAGCTCTCCCAACAGCATATGGTCACGGCCATCTACTCAAAGCTCCCTCCTGACTGGTTTGGTGTCTTCAGCATGACCCTGAACTGGACTGGAACCACAGCTTTCTCTCAGGCAGGCAAGACCTTGGAAGCAGGACCTTGGCTGGACTGACCTCCTGGCTGAGGCTTAAGCAAGACGACACTCAGTGCTCGGAGGAAGATTGACTGAAGCCTACAGGACTTTTGGAAGGAAAGAAAAGAAACAGAAGGGCAAGACAGGAGTAAATCAGAAGTGGGGCAAACGCAAAATAAGCAGCTCTAGAGGGAGACTGCAACTATTGGAGAAGTCTGGGGAAACGAAAAAAAAAAATACCACTTTACAAGTCCAAAGCTGCAAGAGATGAATAGCCACACCAGGGCACAAGACAAATCCCACAGAAGCAGTGAGCTTTACTTTTCTGTAAGATTTATTTCACCTGAAATGGAGTTTGGGGTTTTTTTTGTTTGTTTTTGTTTTTTGTTTTTTCCCCCAAGAAAAAGTCAAAGTGTTAGTGGAGAGGCAGATGACAGGACTTCTTTAATTTTATGAACCAGAGTGATTTTTAAGTTACTTGCTTAAGGGCACAGCACAGGGACAGGCCAGTGGAGCAATGACAAAGCAAAGGTAAGAGCTAAAGGCCAGGCAGATTTTTACACCAGCATGACAGCAGGCAGCCGTAGAGGAGGGCTGGAAGGAGAGGGACGCTCAGCATCCAGAGTTGAGCCCAGCAGGAGCAGCAACGCAGCCTTTTCATTTCATGTAACAGCCTGGATGTGCCTTTTAGACATCCATGTCATATTAAGGTGGGACAGCAGAGTGAGCATGTGCTACCCAGAGCTCCTACCGGCCGTAGGAAAAACTAAAACCCCAAACCTCCCCCAAAATTTCCAGGTATTTTGACCCAGTGCTTCCCAAAGACACAGCGAGTCGGGATGGGGTGAAGCTTCTCAGTTCTCATATAGAAACAGCAAGGCTCAGCTGCCTATGGAATTAACTATTGTCAATTTACACATCTAATACCTTGTACAGCACAAAGAGCTTCATCACAACAGCACATATACCTAAGGCACTGGCTAAACTAAGAATTGTCTGGTGTTTAGCAAAATTTTGGACCATTATCTGTTACTATAAAAATGGGTTTAGGTTTTATTCACGTGCATAAGAAATTCAGGATCAGCAGAATCTTTTACCCGTCTATACCTAGACAGACCCTGTAGTTGTACGAGCCTTCACATGGGTTTCTCTTTGATTATTTTGTCTGGGTTTTTAAGTTAGATGTGCTACCACCAAAGCAACTGTCTAATCCAAAGCAAGTACTCACTGCAGACACTTGCATTTTCCCCACTGCAAACAAGGGGGCTTTTTTTCTTTGCCTTGCAGAAATTGCAGAAAATTCTTTGTCTTTTAGAAATTAACTGCTCCAGTACAGAGCAGTAACAGGACGACTTGAATACAAAACACAGCGTCACCCCTCTGCTCAGGCAGGTTCAGAACGGGCTTTGATTGCCGAAACCAAAAGCAAGTTGGTATTTATCTGTGAATATGGCCCCTTCACTTTCCGAGTCACAAAGGAAGAGATACACAAGCTCCCTTCACACAAACGACGACGATAGAGCGGGGCTTGCCCCAAATGTATTTCAGACACTAAGTGATGCGTTACTATGAAAAGAAGTTACTTTCTATCTCAGGTCACTTAGGAAAGACAGCTTTTACCCGCCAAAAAGAACAGACAAGGTCACCGACACAACCTTTTAAATCACGCCAGCACTGAAAGGAGGGCAGCGGAGGCTCATGCCCACGTACACGCAGAGCAGCAGCACTACCTATTATCTGCCCATTTTAACCACAACCCACCCAGCCAAAGCCACCCTGAGATTTAGGAACTTCTTTGATGAGGATTTCTGACCGACCATTTCTCCTTCCCTCCGGCACCCTAATTACCCGAAAGGAATGTGACTGCAGTTGCGGGTGGCTGCCAAGGACCTCGCTTTCTACTGACACGGCAGGTTACGCAGCAAGCAGGGGAGCAGCTCCGGCTTTCCATTCCCCTTACCTGTACAGCTCAGCAGAGACGGAGAAGCAGAGGAGGAGTTTCACGTACCTTTCACTGAGCCCTGGACGAGGCATGACAGCATGGCACTGGCTGACAGCTACTTCATGGAACCCACAGAGCTGTTAATTACTCTTGGGCTTAAACTGGGAGTGCTGGAAGCCCAGGACACTCCCCGCACTTCGGTGCATGTCGGGAATATTTACCTACCCACTTTCCTTCATCCAAGCGGCTGAGAGGAGCCCTCCCTTAGTCACGGTTACACCTACGGGGAGGCTCCAGTTAACACTTTAATCACTAACTTTATAATGAGAGGCAACCTGCTGACTCTCAGTAATTATTTGCTGACAGGACGTGCCCTGCAACATCCTGGGCTGAAACCGCTTACGCTTTAACCTCTTCTCTTGTCTGTTTTCTAATGTGTAGGATTAGGACATTTTTCCTTCTCCAGATATACTCCCGAGTTTAGGGGAATAACCAAGACATACAATCAGATCATGCCTAAATATGAACATATGGATTTATAACATTATGACAAGAACTCTGACAACACAACCTGTTCACTGAATTACATACAGCTGTATATTCAATTTCTTGCTTAACTGTCTAATACACTTATGGATGTTATTCATTGGGCAAGAGAGAAGAGAAACGGCATTGCCGCTTAGCCAAATTGCTCAGTAGCTAATTGTATAAGCAGATGTTTTAGCTGTAAAAAACAATCTGAACCACACATACCTTCCAAATTTCTCCTCTTTGCCCATCCATTTATAGCAAGCAATTCATTCATGATCAAGCCTAAAACTGGAAGTTATTGGGCCACAGAGAGAAGAGCATGAAAAATACTGAGCCTGAATTTGCCTTCATACCCATCCTATGGTACTGTGCTTTACATCAAGTTATTTCTACTTTATATAATTTTATGTTAAGGGGCCGTAACACAGACCCTTAAGTATTTGATTCCTCATCACATCATTATCCTGTGGTGTTTTTCCTCTCAAGAGCCGGACACACTGCTGTACGCGCAACACAACAGACTCAGTATTTGGGATTACAGTTTCTAGCTGCAAATTTGGCATTTGCAGTTTCTAGCTCCGCACCTAAAAAATACTTAAATAAAGCTTTCCTTGGTATATACAACATTAAGAAGCCTTTCAAACCACAGGAAGGAGTCAACATACCAGATTTTTGCTCAATTCACAGCAGCACAGAAGCTCCATGCTGTGGTGGGCTTGGAGCTTCAGGCCAAGCCCAACATCTGGAGCTGCTCCATCTTTTCTGCAATTGTTCAACACAACTCCATACAACTTCCCAACTCATCCAACACCACAGGTTTGATTTTTCCTGTCAGTTTCAGACACTTGATGAGAGGGCTGGAGCAGAGAGCAGGCACAGCCTGGCACCTGCCAGCCTCTACACCGAGATAAAGTCTAATCTGTTTGTGACACGGGTGCTCCCCCCCTGCTGGACACTCACACTGTAAAGCTCTACCATACCAGAAGGTATGGAGTATTTTTAGAACTGAACAGCACATTATTAGCTTGTAACAGGGCAATGTCAGGTTAACCCTTCAGTGTAACTCAAGTTCCATCCGGACTCCCCACTTTTGGGTCTTTCTCTGTTTTTTTGGGATTAATTCAAGTTTTTAGGGATAGCTTTTTTTAAGCTTACAAGCAAGTTTTGAAAACCCAATGCTTAAGTTACTTAGATTCATGCAAAGATGTCTCAGTAAGAAATTAATCCAATAAAGCTGTAAAAAACCCAGACATCCTAAAGGAGTGTAGTTCTCACTCCCAGTTAAACCAGGTGTGTTGGTTTTTACAGAGGCTTGGTGAGCATGGCTCAGGTTGGTTTCTAGCTTCCACTCTCTCAGCTGAACTACTCCCACCACGTGCCTACTTCTGATCTCATTTCACTCACACACAGTTACCTGTTAGGTGCCATGATGAGACCTGTCAGTGCAGACTAGGAACAGGTATCACATCAGGAAAAGAAAAGATGTCTCTAGGGCCACATAGCAGAAGGAAGTTTACTGGAAACTCTAAGAAAAAGAAAGTTTCTGTTCCTTTCATAGTAAATACTCAACGCACAGGAAGCATTATTTTTTCATCTTCCATAATAAACATAGGTTATATGCCCTGGCAATCTAAGAACGAGTTACAACTCAGTCATACTATTTCACCCATTAAGTAAAAGCATAATGATGACTTGCTTCGAACAGGCAGTGAATGTGACAAGTCTTTGAGTCATTAAAGGCTGTTTCCATTTCAGGCTCCTTGCGTGATTAATATTCAAATAATTTTAAGTTAATAAATAATTGGAAGTTGGAGTTCAGCTGTTGAATAACCTGGCCTCAAATCATTAACAAACTGACTGCTAAAGCTGGACAAACATCCCAAACAGAAACAACTAAGAGATTCCTGTTCTATTTTTGTAGTACACAGTCATCTGGCCACGGCAACATCGTTCAGGCAGGCTGGAGCTCAGCAGAAGTGTTTTGAGAAACACAACAGGATATACACGAGCTCACAACAGATTGCTCTGCTTTAAAGGAAAGGAAAAATCCCTATTACTGTTTGCAGAGAACTGTTTCTGCACGGCTTCAGATCATTAACTCCAAACATGAAAAATTATTCTTGGGCTTTCTGAGGCAGCTACTACAGTGCAAAGGCAGAGCCTCAGCTGACAAGATCTGAAATGAACATAAAACAAGTGGTCGGTTCTTTCCTTCAGATTACGAAGGTTACCCAGAGAATTGTGTTGATTATAGCAACAAATCAAGGAATTTCAAACAACTGGATTTACCCTGCAAAGGACCTCCCACTCTTTGGTAAGATTATTTTCTGTCACCACACCAAAGTGCCAAGAGCAATCCTTGTGTGCCAGGACATGTTTTGCAGACGGAACTGATAAGCATGGAAAACAGAAACTAGGAAACAGATGATGAGCTCAAATGGCTAAATACGCACTGCACGCCTCCATTACAATGCCTGGTTATCTATGACAGGCCATAACCCCTCAAACACCCCACTCTGTGAATTTTGAAAGCCATAGTTGCTCAAGGAATAAAAAAGAAGCAGAGCTGCTGTTTGCAGCAGCACATGTGCCAGAGCCTGTGGTTTCTGACATCCCTTAAAGAGGTGGAGCTTCCCCAGTACTGACCTTTGCCTCCGTGAAAAGCAGCTTGCAGATATCACTGTCTTTATCCTCATGAGCCACTGTCACAGGGACAGCTCCTACCTAAGCATCCGAAACACCATTAGTCACGCATTGGTTAGATACGCCCATGGAGTCATCCACTTGATATTGTAGAGCTTTATAAACCCATACAAAGATTTCCATTGCCGGGAGCTACAAAGTATTACAAAGGGCAGAACCAGATGGAACTACCCTGTCCCCAAGAGCTACAGTCACACAGCTTCTCCCTGCCACTACAGCTCAACCAGCAGTAAAATCACAAGGTCACCACACCCAGCCAACTTACCCAGCACTTACAAGCCCTACCTCCTCCACAGTCCAGGTTTCACGACCCGGAGTTTACTTCAAACTCAAGGTTTTCCATAAAAGATTATTGCCTTAGAGCTCTTTCTACATACTAATCTGTATCTAGCCCCCCCTGTTCTCAAGAAACAAACTCCCTGGTCTACACTTCTTCAAACAATCACAACCAAGACCCCCTCATGTTCCCCCAGCACAAAACCATCCCACTTGCAATAGAGGATCCTTTTATGCTCTGGCCACTCCTCAAGAATGGTCAATTGAGGGACATGTGACCGTAGCACCTGACTCCCATTCCCAATATGCTAATGATTTTTAAAGCAGCTGAGTCCTAATGTGGACTGTCTCCTATTTTCTGTCCCTTTTAAAACACCGGTTCAGTACGCTAGACAATCAAAAGGTCATACTGGATCTAAAGTAGACTTTTGAGGAAGTTTCAGATCCTAATTCGACTCAAAGCTATTGCCATCACTCCTGTGAAGCCGTACCCACCTGCTGCAGTTGGAACTGCTCTTGCAAATCAACCAGTTATTTTCCTGTTATTTCTACGCTTGCCTTTACATTGTGTACAGATGGGAAGGTTCAATCTGCAAAGTGTTGTAGGACTATTTGAGAGGGACAATTGTTGTGCCAAAATTTTCCCCATGCTCCTCATTTTAACATGTCCTAAATTGTAAAGCAAACTTCAGCAATACCTCTAATTCAATATAATTTGTATCACAGAAATACGTATGCGAGTCTATATTTTCTCCGTGATCTCAGTGAAAAAATGGGGAATGTCTAGGCTCCGCTGAAGATCAGTCCTCAAGTCACATTATAAATACGTGAACTTTATACAAAGAAGTCTACCAGTAATCAGTCTGAGTTTAATTTCTAATGAACACAACACAAATCAGACATGGCTGTCTTGCCTTCGCTGCACATGGCACCGTCTCATGAAATGATGAAGGACCTCCAGCATACGCTCTGCGGCACTGTCTCAGCCCCGCTGAACGTGCCTGCGTTGCTGAATTCAAGGGGATCTGGGAGGCTGTTTACTGACCTGTTCTCACTGTTCCCTAACCTACTGGTCTGGCAAAGAGATTCTCTCTTCTTCCTCAGACTTTCCTCTTCTGAAAATTCACACACTGCCAGATCCTGAGATGCTCTGAGCACATGCAAGTTTTGGAGAAGAGCTTGGCAGCAAATTTTTTTGTGTACAAACTGCAAGATATATTTGAAAAAAAAATTTGAAGCAAGCTGCACTTCAGGACTGTCACTATTCTATAGCGTACTACCTAAATGCAGTGTAATGTACTACTAAACTAGGATGAATATTCCTGCTTCATAGCAATTGATGCTGAGCCATAATGATGAAGGAAAACCCTCCTAACGTTAAATTAGTTTAATCCTAGGCTGGATATTGGTTAAAGAGCGCTCATGCAAATACCTTGCTATTGTCTATGTAAATACTTCAGTGGTTAAAAAAAGCAGCCCAGATTTCTAGATACCATTCGCCTCACGCTTGCCAACAGAAAGTACAAGTTTTTCACATAACATTCTGCTCTGGGGCACGAGGGCGAAGACGCTTTAAGAAAGCACGACAGCCTGCACTGGCCAGCGTTGCTACGACTTACAAACTCCAAGAAAATGGTAAGGATGAGACAGGACATGGAAACTGGATTTAGCAGACGTTTTACTGAGATTGAGATTATAAAGACATTTTAGGAAAGAATGTGTGATACAAAACTATGTGACATCGCTGTATTTTACATGACTGTACTGGACCGAGTTTCCTGATGGCATAAAATGATGAAACGCTGTCAATACTGAAGGAAAATAACCTTTTATTGTACATAGCGTCATTAGGGGACCAAGGAGACTGACCCACAAGTCACGTAGCAAGAGCTCAGCTCCTATAATGTGTTCTTATATCGGGCGCCCAGATAAACAGTACGAAGAGCACACTCGCACTTATGCCACCTCATTTATTCTAGCATCCATTCTAGAAGAAAACTGGATTTCCTTAAAGAGCCATTGGACATCAGAGCTTCTCCTGTACAGATGAGGACATTGTTTGTCACTGCAGCAAAGCGCACTGAAATAAGTTTCATTCACCCTTACATATATAAATCCTTGCGCAATAAAAATCTTCAGGTTGATAAGGAATAGCGTGAGAAACAGTACTCTGATTTTTGGCCTGTAAGTGAGGAACGAGAAGCTGGTGGGCATGTGGGGAATGCGTGGCAACTGCCGCCTGTCTCTGAGCAGCCCACGCTCCCTCGCTCGCGGTCGCTGCGCACCGATACATTCCTCACATTGCGTCCCAGCGTCTCTGCATGGCATGCCGTTCTTCATTGTATGCTGCTAAGCACAACTAACTGGAGCGATCCATCAAGCTGCTGAGAAGCCAGCATAAAAACAGCGACATCTGAGGCTTAAACACATTTCCGTAATGAATATTGACGGTGTAAGCAAGTACCGTCCCTGAAGTGCTTCATAAAAATATTTCTGAGAGAGAACTGACTTTTTAATTTATCTGCTGCATTAGATATCTAAACAGACAGTAGAGCAGATGATCTATAAGCATCTGTAACATCTATTTATTAACTTGCTCTTGAAAATCTCACACGAGCACAGAGAGCGCTGCAAAGGAGCAAGGCCAAAGCAAACCAGATCTGGCTGACTCAGAGAGGCTCTGCCTTGGGTTTGATGGTTTGAAGAGGCCGCTGTGACTCCCCAGTTCTCTCTAAGACAGCTCACCCTCTGCCACTGAGACATTCCTCAAGCGTGCTCAATCTTCTTGCTGAAAATCACCCCACAGACACTGCAACTGCTTGCTCTGGATCGCTCCTGTCCTTCCATAATGCTGCTTTTCTACTCCAGTATCAAATAAGCCCTTTGGGCACCCAGCTGTCTAGCGTATTTTACCGAGAGCAAACACATTTCTATACTTACTGTGTCATATTCATATTTTTCTCCCGAGTGTCTGATTGTATGGATCACATTTTTCTTCTCATTCAGATATCCAAGGCCCAAACTCTTGTGTGTAGAGTGCTAGAGCACAGTGAGCGCGGCGTGCGATGGGTGGCAGTTACGTGTCAGCTCGATGGCAGAGGCGGTGGCATTTCAGTGGCGCGGGATGAAACAATGGTGTCTCTAACTTTGAAAGGCTGAATCTTCTCTCAGTGCTTGGCTAGCTCATTTACAACCTACGCTACGTTTCATGGGAATTAACGAGGCTAAAATCCGATCTCATCGTTGAGGACATCTGAATGTCTTTCTGGTCTACAAGTGCTTTGGAAAACCAAAGCCAGATGAGAATGGAGGCATACGGAACACAGCAGTTTATAAAATCACTATCTGATTTGGACTATGAGCTCTGTGCGTTCCTGTGTAAGGCAACATAAACGTCAATAGCTGTTTAGGAGATGCTGAAATTCTGGAAAGATTCTTCTCTGCGCAGTTGTTGAGAGGGTGTGTCTTGCAGTTTGGAATTTGATCCATCTGAAACCGTCATTCTCAGCCCTGCAGGCGATACGTTGCTTCTAGCCAGTACGCATGTCCTTGCAAGTGAAGAATCTGAACAAGCTGCCCACTGGAAACGCAGATTCAGCCTCCGGGACGGTGTTGTCCCAGCTTCTAGAGCACACGCCGCACGGGGGAAACGTACCATGCTTGCAGGAGGCAATCCCCACCGCAGGAAACCACAGGCTGCCAGGTGATGGAGGCACTCTCCAACGAGAGGACATTCAACCAGCTACGAAGCTGTATAGAGAGAGGAGTGTTTTTAGGACTGTAAGTTGGATGGTATGCTCGCCCAGGTCTGCGGAGAGCACAGGTTCTAACAGGTGCAGGAATGGAAGCAATTCCAGGCGTGAAATTTTATGCAAAAGTTATTGCAGAAAACAGGAACCCCACCTGAGCAGTAAATGCCCAGCTGTCCCTGGAGGCACATGGCCAGGGAGCCGAATGCTGCTCTCCCAGGGCACCTGCTATCTGCAGAGGTCCCCTTTGGCCCCTGCGCGCTTCTGTAGTGGGCAGCTCAGTAGCGCTGCAGAAGTCGGCAGTTGAACTGTCAACCCTTCATTTACAGCAATGAATTCCAGAAGTTCAGACACCTTTGTGAAAAATTAAGGAACATCTAGTGAAATACCCAGAAACTGAAGACACGGAGATCAACAACCATTTCTACAAGATTGATGTGAATGCTCAAGCCTGGCACCACTCTCCTGACATCGAACACCACACATTTGCATTTAAATGACAATGTTTTTCAAAGAGGGACAGTCCTTTGCCTCTGCTGTTCCTGGACAGCTGCCTTTCTTACCTGAAATTTCATCGGGGTGACATTCTTCTGGGGGTGGATCCTTCTGCTTCCTCTAGCCCACAGCAATGGGGAAGGCCCTGCCAGGCGCAGGATGTGCTTTTTTCAGCGAAACAGACTTCATACGTCAATGACACATGTATAAGTCCATGCTGCAAAATGAAAAGTAAGATCTCTTTAAGTGTCTGCACTCTGAGGGCACCAATTCACCTTAATGATCCTGATTTGCCACACCTGGAACCTCCCCACCCCCTGGCCCCCACCCACGGGCCCGGAACCCTATTTAAGTTCAGGCTGGAGAAACTGCTCTCTTTTGAACTGTCATGTAGCAGTGTTGGTCTCTCTCTCAGTGGCAGACATGTCTGTGTTGGGTTGTAGGTCATATTCATCCTTGTCTGTAGACAGGGTTGTTTGGTTGTCCCTCTAGGCTTGATAGGCAGGTCTTGCATGGGAGGGGGGGAACTTGGGGATGGATTGTGTTGGTTTTATGTAGGTCTTGTTTCATTACTGTGACCTTGTCTGCTAGCTGGGCTCTTGGTTCAACGTGGCTACAGTCTCTTGTTTTGCTTAGCTTGCTTTGGTAAGGTTCCAGGGCAGATGCTTAGCAGGTGAGAGAACAGAGGGATGTGGTGATGGTCTGCCACAGAAGTGGTGGGGTAGGATGCCTACCGGTGCTGGCTGGGCTTGGGCTGCGGATGGTCTGCAGCCTCACGTGGGGACCATGCACTGGCCCTGCTGGTTTCTGCACCAAAATGTGCAGCAGAAATCTAGTGAGAGTCCTGGCTACCATTGGTCCATCTCCCTGAGTGCCTGAGGCCACTAAAACAGATGCTGTGTCCAAGACGTACCTGCTCAAAGATCTTCATTTAAACTGGGGGTTTGGCTTTTTTCTTTTCTTACAAAAAGCAAACTTAATAGCAAATAAAGTTAAAAAAGACTAAGACACTCAAATCTTCTTGCCTCATGTTTTGTATATCCAGGAACTTAAATCTATGGTTCACTGCAGCACTTAACTTCTACAAGCTGCCAGGGTGTCTGTGGAGTAAAAAAAATGTTCATCATATGCTGTTAAAAGATTTACGGAAGCGGAGTAATTATTTTTAATTAATGAAGTATCTGTCCAAACACTGATTTTGGGAAATAAATCCCTTCACTTGAAATTTGCTTTGCAAACTGTATGATTCTGGGTTAAACATACCAGCTGAAACAGAACTAAAAGGGCTCTTGGATTTTGCTAGAAGTTCTTATGAAAGTAAAAATAATTTCTGCTAGCTCATGTACCTCGTCTGTTGTGATCTCTTCTGATTTACTACTGAGTCTGTTTCCAGAAAAACATCTTATTGCAAGCCTTCCCTGGTACATAAACTGAGTAAATGCTGTTGCCTTCAAAAGATGTATGTGAACATGATATACTAATAAAGTTATTTGATGTGCCAACTGTTTATTTTACACTGGGCTCGTTCCTTAGCACTTAATCTTTCCTTGCCTCTTCAGACTATGAATGTTTTGGATAATGTACTTATTAGCCTTTTTCCTGGTCTCTGAAGAACTGAAAAAAATCACCATTCCAATCTAAGCACTAATAATGACATCTAATTGCAGTCATCAACACCATAATCAATGAAAACACGGGTGACCTTCGAGTAGTGCCTGCCCTGGAACTTGGGGACAATTAGGGTGCTGGGGAACGGAATTACCGCAAGGTGGCGGAGCTCAAGGATGCCTCGATTTGCTTGACAGAACTCTCAACAAAAGCTTTTATTTAGCTTGGCAAAGCTGAAATGAATTGACTCTCCCACTGGCAGAGGGGGCGTCAGACCCATCAGCATTTGTCTGTTGGAGTTTCCACTTGTGAGAATGCTCTAATGACTCCCGAGTGCAGAAAAAATAACTGTTAAATCTATGTTGGAAAGATGTTTTAAGGGCCCATGTAATTCAACAGTGTTAAGGAGGCTATTAGAATGGAAGGTAGCTTCCAAGGTTTAAGGAATGGGCAAAGGCAGAAAAGATAAAAGGAGTACTGACTCCAGCGTGCTACACGTGGAGATAAAACACAGCAGAACACAAACCTCTCATTTACACCTGCCCTGGTGCCAGATTTGAAAATGGCCCGCTTTTAAAGGTAAATCTTCTGAATGTCTGGCAAACTACAAACCAGTAAGTTGATGCCTTTACCAGGCAAATGAGTAGAAAAGAGAATAAAGAATAGAGTCAGTGAACAAAGGACCGCACGTAAAATATTAGAGAAGGGTTCACATAGCTTCTGTTGGCAAAAACTGTGGCTCAGGACCTGCTAGGATGCCTGCAGGCAGCGGGGACCCAGGTGGTGGAGATACTCTGGCTGCCTGGAGGGAGTCAACAATGTCCAGCACCAAAGATTCCTCACGAGAGGGGAGGAGAGATGACTTACATAGGAGAATAAAAGGTTAGAAATGGAAGGCAGGACTAAATTTACTTTTCTTATTGGAGAGCAGTGGTCTGAGTCGGACACAGCTGCTTTGGGACCTCTGCTGTTTGATGTGCAGCGAATCAGGAGGGCGAAAACTTCCATCTTCAGGAGTTGAGTTACACATAACGAGAAAACAGTTCTTGTCCTCTAAAACTCTTCGCATACAATATAAGTGTGGTACGGCACCTATCAATCAAGTCTCCCATCACTGACCTTCTGATCCCATCTAATAATACTAAGATGTGATTACAGCCAGGGATAACCAGGGAACAACTGCAGTCACAACACAGCGGTAGCCTCCAGGGCGACAGCACGTAAGTGATGGTCAGGTGGAACCAGCTCGGTGCACGAAAAGCGCAGGGCCAGACATACAGACTTGGGATTTGGTGTTCAAGTGTCTCTCGGCATCATTGAGAGCAAGCTCTGCACGCTCTGTGACAAGAGGTTGCTCTATCAGATATGGCCACCAGGTGGAAGTGTGGGCCCACAGAAAGCCTAAAGCAGTCGCCAAGCGGGCTACCCTCCGGGAATTGCTAACGCTGGTTTTACTTAACAGCAGAGACAGCGGGGGATGAAACTGAGTGGGTTCCTGGGAGAAGGCTGTTTCGTGCACGGGTACTGCTGCCTTACCAGTCTTTCATACACCTCCTGGCTAACAGACACGCGGGGAAAAACTTGACTTCCAAATTAGACTGCCTTAAGAAGCACTGAAATTACATTTTGTTGATCTGCATTTTACTGTGGCAGAAAAGTGGGAAGGAAGGATAATAAAAATGCAGAGAGGGAGGAGATGAACTTAGATACATCTGTACTTCATCCACTCTCCACGGTACACCGGCAGCCAGACGGAATAACCATACCTACCAGAGGTTTACCTACCAAAGGGGTGCCCATGCTGGTCTGCGGCTGCGGGAACAGATGTGAAACGGAAAATGAGTCCAGTCTCAGGGATATCGGTAGCTCTTCCTGGACAAGAAATAAGAGCAGAAAAAGGGCGTGAGATGTCCGGTTTTGGTTAAAAGCTTTACAATGGTGCAATGACAGAAAAGGTAACTGGTCCTGGACAAGGAAGCTGAAATGACATTACAGTTTTCTGCTTGCTTGAAGTTGTCAGTGAAGCACTTTCAACGAGAAATTGCAATATTCCTAGCAAATCCACATATTATTAAAGGAAAAAATCTGGACCAAAAATGCTAAGTCTTGGACAAAACAAGAACTGAATACGGCCACTCTGTCCCGTTCTGTTCTAAGCGAAAGAGGCTGCTTCTGCCATTGCTGTGAATAGGAAAATATCCGTTCTTTTAGCTTTCAGAGTAATGAGTTTCTACACTGCAAAGACAGAAAACATTCTCTCCCATCACACACTGCAATCCCATAAATAGGCTGAGCTCTTCCCTGCTGGGTCTGTCACTACCTAAAATGATGAGGTGCTGGTGTGCTGCAGCTCCTAGGAGCCGTGCCAGCACCGGGGCACCCGCGGGAGGTACAGATACCATTTTCCACCCTGGCCGTTGTTCCCGCTGAATGGACAGCAAATAAAACCCTTCCGGGAAAGCCAGGGAGTGATACTGGGACTAGGGCTACACCAGGATTCTGTTGAGAGGAATTTTCCTGGGATGAGACCTTCACTCTCTACTAGGCAGTTTTCACCGAGCCTGCTGAATGACACACCTCGTTAATAAACGTAAGCTTCTTAACAGTAATGACCCGTATGGATAATCTCACAATTTCCAGGACCGAGCCAATGTGCCCGAAACCGATACAGCAAAACACTGCAAGCACAAACTCCAAAATAACCCTGACAATACAATGCAGCGCTTGTGTTGCGAAGAGAAGGCTCGGTGAGCCAGTCAACAGCTTGCTATTTCCTGGGTGGTTTGTGTCTGCATGCAGGAACTTGTTGCCGAAGGTTACTTTCAGTGTAGTATCATAAATTATGCTGTTTCTCATAAAATAAAATACAAGTACTTCTTTGTCACCAGTTCTCAAAGTCACACGGGCATCAGTTTATTGCATTCCTGTTCAAAGCAATCCTCAAGAACACAATTTAAGTCCATGTTTGGATGCTGTTATTAGGGCACAACCCTAAAATAGACCGTAAAGCTTTTAAACATGCAGTTCAAAATCTATAGGAGAGGCAAGCATTTCATTGGAGCTTTTATTCTACGTTGACAACACTTCTGGTGATGTATTATTGCCAGTGTATTATTGTATCTTGTTCAAAAATAAATACCGGACCAAAATGTGGGGGGACATACTGAATTTCATTGTGCATGATGTCGAGGGGGGAATACTTCTTGATTCTTTTTTTCTGCTACAACAGTAAAAGCATGTTCCGTACAAAAAAAAAAACGTGCAATGGCTGTTAATAGTAATAGTGGAAAGTGTGATAGGGAAATCACCTCGGTGACTTCAGAGGGGTGAATAAGACCCTTGCAATCCCCAACAATGTATTAGGTCAAATAATGCAAAGGCGAAATAAATCATGCAAATCGTACAGTAGAAGCGTGACCTGCATCAGCTCCTGGCAGGAAGCTCAGCTTTCAACTCCTGTCAGTAACTGGCACCACCATGAAAAGAAAACCAGGCTGCACTGAAAACCAGTGTGTCACCTGGAGCTGCATTTCCTGCCTCTAAGGCATGGAGCACAACCTCAATCCAGCTCAAATGCTTCTTTCTGTGTTAGTTTATTTGTTTATGAAATGTGACGAGGGTGAAATATATCGCTTGAATCCTTTCGGGAGGATTAGAAGGTAGATTTATTTCAGAAAGGAAGAAAGCAAGCCTCCATTTTTCTCAATTACAGATTCTGTTTCCATTTTAAAAGACTGAGGGGCCTGAAGTGTTGAAGATAAGCTCATACCTGTAATTTGCATCTTTTCACGCGAAATACACAAAATGAAGGTGATGTTTCTTTCAAAGGTCTTCTAAATCCGTACTTTAAAGTATACGTGGTAACTCACAAATCCTGCTTTTGCAAAAAAGTAACCCGGTTTCACTTACGTTGTCTGAGGTCTGTACTTTTGCCAGTGGTTTATTTAATCATGTAACCCATGGCAACCCTCTGCTCCTGTTTTTTAAAATGTACGTATTCTTTAAAAAAAATAAAAATATTAATCACCTGGTTTTCAAGGCCTTTCAACTGACTTTCCTCCGTGCTGCGTACTTTAGAGTGTTTCTTTTTCTGAACCTCTAGAGAAGAGGCACGGTAACTCAAACACATCTCCTGTGAGACAGGCAGCTCCAATCTATGCAGCTATGTAATTTTATAGAGGAGAAGTCAGGCACAAAGAAATAGAACTTCAGTCTTCAGAGGTAATTAATTTGCTCTGGAATGACCTTTGAGGACGACAGCCTCATCTTTGGTGAGATCTTTGCAGCTCCTGGCCTAATTGGCTACCCCAGAGTCACAAAACTGCACCAACGCCAAGAGCTGGACTGAAATCTCCGGGGTTCCAGGTGAACCCTTTAGGCATGTGGTTGTCTTCTCTGAGGGCATCAGTTTTCCACATGATGTCCCTGCAATGCATCTAATCTACTTGCTGATTTTGTCCTGGGTTCTCCGTATATTTTTCTTTCACAAGGGACTTGCCCTAAGCTGAAAATTCCTAATGGGTCCATATGCTCACATGGGCACTTCTAAAGTAAGATCCTGGAATTGTCTTGATTATTGCCCTCACAGATACCCAGCAACTTCAACAGCAGTTACAAACGTGAAAATCAGGCCGCTTATTTGAGCATCCACATGCAGATTCAAGGGCACAACTTTTAACTATCAAAGGCCACGCTGTTAACTTGCCTGCAGAATGTCACCGTCACACCCCGTGCCAGAGAACACTTCCTAGAAAACATGCACGTCTATGTTTTCTTCTCACAAAGTGATTTTGTATCCTCGGCGTGAGCCTTAGACAAAATCTCTGTGCTCACATACACCCACGAGAATGGGAGCTTCAGATCCAATTTCTGCTCCCAGCTTTGTGATTCTCCCCTGCTTGGGACAAAAGTGAGTAGCTGCTGGTCGTGCAAGAGCGGTGCAGGGCGTGGAAAGGCTCCGTGCGATTTCGAAGAGCTGAGGCCCAGCGCCGGGGCAGCCTGGGGAGCACCTCGGGGCTGAGTCACCCCTACTGTTACTCATTTTTGCTGAGGTACTGTGCAAAAGCTCGGCTTTGTGAAGTAGCCCATTATTCTAGATACTCTTCAAAAATAGGAAAATGGGATGCTTGCTGCGCTGGACTCTTACAACCCGCTGCAAGCCCTGCACCAATGCTGTAAGATGCCCTCTGGTAAGGCTACAAGTGCTGCTAGAACCCCTGTATATGCTCCCTGCCATTCCTGACTCCCGTAAGTGTATGCTGTCTGCTGGGTTTATGCTGACAGGATCTAATGCATCCGCTTACCCGTCCTCTTACAGGGACAGATGATTATTCTGAACCCACTGAGGAGCTACACCAGGAGCTTAGGCTGAGCGGTGGTGAAACGCTGCCTGCTCAGAGCAGAAGCATTCTCCGTTAGCAGAAATGATAAAATGCTGATTGCCGCTCCCAGGCAGGAAGCTGCCCCCCTGTCCTTAAAGAGGGACCACGCTGCTCTTTCAAAATGACAGTGCCCTTGTTTGCGTGCCACTAGTGGAGAAGTGACTTCTTACACAGGGCTCCCAGGATGACACTGGATGTGCAACACACTGAGATTGCAACATGACGCGGGTATGATTTTATTGTCTTGCTGGAACTCATTAGCAAGTTCCTGCCTCCAAGAAAAAGAATGACATGAAAATGGCCTTTGGATGTCCCCATGGCGAATGATTCATTTTGAAACGAGTGATGGCTGGTACACGGGCTTGAGGATGGGGCCCAGAAAAACAGCGAAGATGCAATGTACCGACATGGCCTTTTGCAGATAAACAGCACGGGGAGACATTTTCACAGTCTGAAAGACACGAGGCATGTCTGTGAGCAACTCACCTTAGGCACCAACTGCTCTTCTGCCTCCAGCCTGGTTGTTTTCCCTTTATACCATCGCACTCACACACAACACAACGCTCTGGCTGTAATTCTATCGTTGTGATAGTAGTTGTAAACTACAAAAAATACCAGTATGGTCTGACTGCTTCCTGAGCAGCACTGAGCACCCGATACCCTCGCTGGTTGCTGTCGAGGTTAAGGGATTCACCACTTTATTCGAGATATCCAACACCTCCTTCATTCACACCCACTGCTGCTAGGAGGAAGAGCCAACATGACTGAACGTGCCACAAAATGAAGTAACCTATATGTTAGTAAGGCTTAATAAAGACAGCTTCCATTCTGTGATAAAATGTCAAGTCTTGTAATTCCCTTGTGTCGCCTAACTTAGTGTTACGGCGCCTTAGTTCTTTAAGGCTTTAGAGCAATCCTTCAGCTATTATCTGCCAGCTAATACAGCATGTCTGATGCTTCACACAGGGGATAGCAGTACATCATTTTCTAGGCTATGTTGTTACAACTAAGGATGTAGTTTGAAACACATGGCTTTGAGGAAGCTGGCGTAAGAAGTTCCTATGCCTTCCTCAGCCCCGGCCTCTTCCTCCCACCTCTGCAGAGCGGCTTTTGCACCCTCTCTTCCGTTATTTCACTACCACTATCACAGAGCCAGAGTATAAAATGGGACCCCCTCAAAGAAATAAGGAAGAACCACCCTACGAATAAAACGACGAGCACTGGAGTTAAAAAACCACGTCTCTAATAGCAAGCACCTCAGAAATCTCAGACCATTCCTACTCCCAGATCTCAAAATAAGTCCCAAAAGTCTTCCACTGAAACTCTCATCTGACTGCATGTTTTCCTTTCCGGATGAATCTGTCCAAAACATAGCAAAACAGCAGAGTAACTGTTGGTTATTGGAAAATACCTTTGATTTGGAAAGGAAATAAGGAGTGGCCAATAAAGGAGGACTCCAAGGAGCTCACCGTGGTGCAACACAAGTTGCCTTAATGTTCTGCTTAAAGAGTAAAATGTAATTTTTAGTATCTTCAGAAGGGAAGCAATTAATTCGTTGTCTGAACTCAGTGCCTCTGAACTTCTTACTGTCAACAATTCACAGAAGTACTCAAAAAATATGTAAGAAAACCAAACTTCTTTGCTCTTATGCCTTCTGCTACAGACAGATGCTTTGCATCTGGAACTTCTTTTGGTAAATGATTACCATAATGTCTGGCATTTCCTTTCAGAGTGGGTTGTGAAAAGAGTAGGACATGCACTGGCTCATATGGAATTACAAGCATTCTTTTCAGAATGCACTATGGTGAGTTAAAGATATGACACATCATTTTTAATTGGTAACTTCTTAAACGAGTATCACAAAACACCAATGAAAAAAGTACATGATGGAAACTACCACTGTGATAACAAGCTTCAGACAGGATCTTGTCTATGATGGCAGGAGTGTTTACACCAGAGCAACAAAGAATGCATCATATGTATTTCAGCAGACAGCGCTTCAGTGGGTGATGATAAACTGAGCTCTATCTTGAAACTGGGAATAAAAGACTAAAAATTTCAATGAGGCTGCACAAATATACTCCAGAACTCATTTTTTCTCTTCCTGTCCAATTCTATACCTTGAAACTACAGCCTTATTACTTAAAGATTATATAGGAAAGGCCATGAGTTCAAGTGTAATCTGTAGCTCTCCCCTCTCCCCCACTTCTGTGGCGTACCTCATGTACACTCTCGAGAAAGGTGAACACAGGGACGTTCAAGTCAACAAGTGCGCATCCTGCTCATTTTGCAACATTAGCTGGAAGGAAATTGTTTTCAAACTCTGGTTTAGTAACCATTCCCCGATCAAAAATACTGTCACATCTCCCTCGCTAAAGCGCAAGCCAAATCCTTGTGAACTAATAATTGCACAGTGTTTTACAACTAACCACCACCTGTACAGAATGAGATAAAGCACTTGAGCCCCTGTCACTGCCCCTGGTACACAGAACTGGGTGGTTTTATTACCTGCAGTACTTTCCAAAGTGACTTTCGTTTCACAAAAAAAGCATTTATAAATTCCAGCCACAGAGTTGAGAGGTGCAGCGTGCTTGCAGGACCTTTGCAGTTCCACGTGTGTAACTTTCACCAAAGGTGGCTCCAAGTTACCCAAATTGTACGTAAGTACACACTTACTGAGGTTGGACAGTCAAATGCTTTCAATATGGCACTTGGGAATTCCTCTTTAAGGAACTATTGCCTGAAAATTGTTTATGTCCCAACTGTCTTAGCTTGCTGGGCCTTCTATGTTCATGAAGACTTCTGTCACTCTTGAAACACTCATCACGCTCCGCCTGCCATCAGTACCAAATGTGCCGTCAACACAAAAGTAACAATAAAGCTCCTGTACAGTAGGAGGAGTGCTGGAGCAGCCATGTTCCTGTGCTACGAGATCTTGTAAGATTCAAGGTCGGACACAAGGTTCAAACTCTGAATGCCATACGCTGCCAAAGTAACTGTTACCGCCTAACTGCTCTGCCAGGATTCGTGAATCACCTGTGCTTACAGGTGACACTAAGTCACAGAGTCAGGTTCTAGCAAAAACTACAGTTTTTGTACTGGTGCTGCTTGCTGGTCTGAGAAGTGGCACTCTCCTGTTACCACCCCAAAATGATTAGGTTATTAGCAACAATTGTACTGGGGCTGCAGCATCCTCAGTGGTAGAGTTCAGGGTCCCGCAAGGAGGGGGCAAGGCAAAAACCAAGATCACAGCTGTAGACCTCAGGAGAGCAGACTTTGTGATCTTCAGGGATCTGCTCAGAAGAATCCCATGGGAGACCGTCCTGGAGAGCAGCATGGTCCAGGAGTGCTCTGTGATCCTCAGGTATCACCTCCCCACCAAGCTCAAGAGTGGTCTCCCAGCAAGCAGGAAATAAGCAAAGGCAGCGGAAGGCTCGCGTGGATGAACAAGGAGCTCCTGACAAAACTCTAAAACGAAAGCATACAGAGGTTTTGAAGTCTCCATCCTTAGAGATATTCAAAACTCGACAAGGTCCTGAGCAACCTGCTCTAGTTGACCCTGCTTTGAACGGTAGGATGTGTGAGTGTGCATGTGTATATGTTTGTGGGTGTTCTCCAGAGGGCTCTTCCAGCCTTATTCTTTCATGTCTTTCTGTGAAACTGTGACTCTCCATCTGGCTCAGGAAGAGGTAGTGATGTCCGGTTACATGATACCTGCAGTGCCATTGGGCTTCAGTATTTCCAACCCATAGTGTTCGTGCAGCGATTTGTTGAGGAGATTTGTCTGAAATAGGGAGTGAGAAATCTCTGAAGTCAGACATGGCACATTTGAATCCAAATAAACCTGAAAGATAGCTTTGGGGGATATAGGGAAGTAGGGATCTTTTTCCAAACCAAAATGAAGCCTACAGTCAAAGGGCTACGTTTTTTGAGATGGCAGACAGCGAACCTCAAAGTAACACGGTTTTGCCCACGTCAGCTTCAGAGAAAGGGAAAAACATTTCTAGTTGTGGTCATAGATTTGATGCTAGTCCCAGAAAAAGGTGAACTGGGGAAGTTCTTGCTTACAGGGCTGTGTTACAAATCAGAGAGTGAATGGTGAGCTTACAGTGTTGCTCCCTGTATTTCCTACCAGCTCTGAGGAATACCTAGTCTCTAAGGTTTGCTCCGTCAGACCTCCTGGGTAGCGGGAAGTCAGAGCTGCTTTTGGACCATCTCAAAGATTGCTACGAAGGACACACTAAGCATGAAGGAGAAAAAAAGTGTCTCAAAAAATCTCAAGTCCTTTGAGACTAGCAAATCCTTAAGTGGGTTTGGTGGAACAGAACTTGGCCAAATGCCTCAAGTAGAACAGTAAAACTAGAATACAGGACTATAATCTTTTCCGGACAGAACGTTTTAAACCTCATCAAAGCCATTTTGTCCTCCAAAACTGCAGAAATCATGACGGTTTTGCAGAAGCAATAGAAATCTTTTCTGAAGAATGTATGTGATTGACAGGATGAACCTTATGAAAGACTGCCAGCCAGCGTGCAGTCAAGCATGCCACCTCAGAAATGAAAATGAAAATAGATATGCAGGAATCAAAGCTTATAATGACTATTAACAGTTCCCGAGCTCTCCCGTGGTTGTTACACCAAAGAAGAATGGGGAAGGGTTATTGTTTTGTGTGGGTGGTTAAACATTCGGCTCAGTGCCTAGCCCCCGTGCATATGTGGGCTACTGCCTAGCCCCCTTACACTCATAATGGATGGTTTCCTGGTTAACTGTACTGGGACTGGATACCTCAATAGGTTGGACTTAATGAACAGGTATTGGCAGACCTTCAGGAAAAAAGTGCCAGGGAAACTCACACTCCTCGCTGTAGGTTTATATGCTTGATCTACATTAAAGAATCAGGCGTTTGGGTTTGGCATTGACCAGTAATGGTCTGTGTCAACACAGCTGTTTATGCTAAATTGAAGTGGGTAAATTCCCGCATTCTGATTACATTAGTTTTTATAACAGTAAGTTAACTCTGGGCCGGAAATAAGAGAAATTGATATATGAGTAATTTTCACATCTTTCATTGAATCCCAATGACAAATACTTTTCCTACAAGAAACAGAAGATGCCTTTTATTCAAAGAGAATCCAAGCCCAGAAAGGACAAACACTGAAGCATAATACAGAAGAGAGGGTAGGGTGGGAATGGCAGGGGGAGATTAGGGCTTTCAGAAGTTCAGGACACACCTGAGGAATCGCTAAAGGTGACTGTCAAGTCTCTTTGTTTTGAAGAGTTAAAGAAGAGCTTCATCGCTTTCCCCAAAACACCAGGATGAACTGCAAATGCACTAGTTGTGATGAGGTATGATTCAGAGTATAACTACCAAGATGGTTGGACATAGATTCACACTGCTAAATAATGGTATTTTTAATTTCAAGTTCACAAAATCTGAGAAACTTTACACACAAATAGAGTTGCTTTCCAAAAGTGCTATAATACTGCAGGCAGTCTGTGGAGGCTTAACAAATATGAATTCTGTCTTTGTATCACTGGGCTTTTAAAAATCTAGAGAGCTACTTCTTAGTGCTTGGAAAGAAAAAAAAAAAAAAAAGGTGCAAATTGCAAATTCACAAACTCTCTCTGTCACACAAGTATTCTCGTTTGCTATTACATATCTATGAGTGGGAGAAGGCAAAACAGGTCACACTGAAAGCATTTGTTTGATCTGCTGCTTTTTATCAGTGTTACAAAATCCACTGGAGTTAAAGGAAGTTCTCTATAGCAGGAGTTGCCAAGGGGTCAGAATAATGTAAATTATTCCCTGGGGCTGTCAATTTGAAGTAGGAACAGAATTACAACATGAAGGCAAGAAGCGGGAAAGCCAGTGGCAAGAAAAAGAAGTTTGGTTCCCCTGAAAACCATTACCTTCCCGCACAGTGTTACCAGTCAGAAAAAGTGTACGCTGGAGATGCTGCCTGTGCTCTTTCTGCTTGAGGAGCAGGACTGGGTGGGAAGAGACAGGACGTGGGGTCTGTTCCCATCTCAGCTGACTTTCCTGACTTCTGCCCAGCATCTCTAACAACTGCAGGAGGACGCGGAACACCCAGATGCGACTGCAACGCAAATCTTTATTTGTACCTACCAACAGGGAAAACCAATCTCTTCCACGGCAAATACTCAAAATCGTAGTACCACAGAGCGGAACAAACACAAGTTGTTAACGTGCAAAAATCGATGCCACGCACTCAGCAGGGCAAATATTTGACCTGTAAATAAACCAGCAGAAATGAATTCTCGGGGCAGAGTTACCTGCTTGGAGCCAGCTCATGTTTTTGCGGTGTCTGACCAGTGGGACTGCACCACAAGCAGATTCCTTAGGACGTGTTTGTTCCAGTTTGGCCTCCAGTTTGGCACTTACTCAGGCGCGTTTTCCCTCAGCTCCAGTGTCAGAGGTCTTTGTTTAGGAGCTAAAAACTCTGTCTTGGTTTCATGTGATGTAAACATACGTACAGTCTGCTCAAGGATGAGTCCCACGAGGATCCAGCTTCCCACACAATGGGGGTGTGCCCTCCTGGATGAAATGCAGAGTGTCGTTCCCTTCCTCGCCAAGTTATCTTCGCCGTTTGTTCTCTCAGCTGCAGGCAAGAAGCATACACGTAAGCCCTCTCTCTCTATCTCCAGTTCAAACAGATTTTTCCTCCATACAGCTGAAGCTTTGAAAATAAAAAATGCCTTGATGATTTACACAGAGGAATTTTGAGGCCAATGCACCCTCTTCTGTCTCCTAGTAGCTGTTGTGCTTCGCATCATCTCACTGCCTCTGAGTTCAGGACCTTGTTCTCTTCAGATTTAAGTCCAAAGCTGAAACGTGACTTCACTGATTTTCATTTACTCCTGATTTACACCAGTGGGCGGATGATTAGAATTGCAATACCCATGTAGCACAGGGTAGTTAATTCAGCTTTGCTTGGCAATAAGCTTACAAATACAATACCTTTGGAAAAACTGTCATTATTTTGTCCTCCCCCCTCAAGAAGATTAAGGCTACCTAGAAAACAAATGTCTAGTTCTGCACAGCTGAGGGGACAGACGCTCGCAAAGGGGAGGCCAGGGAGCAAGGGAGGGAGCGTGAGCAAGCGCTGCTCCTGAGGATCTTCTCCAGTCCTTTCCTTGTTCCCAACTACTCTTTCTGCTCAGTCCTGGAAGTCTTGGCCTTGTCACATTAGATAAAATATTTGTTTGAGTAACTCTTTGGTTCATGTGTTGTAATTGGCTTTCAGTTACTTACGATGATTAATGAAAAAAGGTATTTATTTAATAGGAAAGACAACACATGGTGATACCAGTTGAAATACTGGAAAGTCCCTGAGTAATCCTATTGAGATTTTTTTTTTTCCTTAAAAATGCAACTACTGCAGTTAAACCAAAGTGGTCACTTTTTCTTTAAAAAGTTGCTGCATGTTGATAGCATGAACATCCTGATCATGCTTCAGGCCGCATCCTGTCCGTTTTCTTGCTTTTCTTCTTCTTCCTTTTTTTTTTTTTTAAATTTTTCCCAATACTACTTCCCTTTCTGGAGATGACTTCATTTCCTACGCAGTTACTACATATGTGGGGAAACCCCAGGAATATGCGAAGGCAGATATTTTCCATCAAACCCTATCACTAAATGCTTTTGATTGTATTGTGAATAGGCCAAAGGGCACAGAAAGGAAGGACTGCAATTTTGGATTCCTCCAAACTGCTGAAAAGTGTGGATAAAGTCCTGAGTCAACCACAGTTGTTCTGCTGGAGGCTCAGGGGCTTTGCTGAAGCAACGCTCAAGAGCGCTGTTGATGAATTTTAGAAATCCAGCTGCAAGGGTGGAGTATTAAATGCATAGCACTAGGATCCAGAACAGCTAGCAAGAAGAACAAAGGCAAATTAAGCCAGCTAACAGAAAAAACAGCAGAGAGAGAAAGAAGTGGTAGTGGTGGTTTTAGACGTGTTATAGTACTGTGTATTGCTGGTGCAGGTGCTTGTGCTGCAGGGAGATCCATGTGCCACAAACTCTTGAGACAGAACCCGAAGGTGCTTCTCCTGCCTCTAAACCAGAGGTGTCATCAGCAGTGGCGGTGGAAAAAAATATTCACCAGCATAGGTGTTGCAATTGTTCTTCTCTGCAGCAAGAATCACGTGCCGCACGGAAAATACAGGAATAGGGATCATCATCTCCTGCGCTGGGAGGAAGTAGCAGTGTGGTGCAGCAGAGCTCCAGCTCTCGTCCTTGTTCTCAGAAGACTTTTGAAACCTTATGACTAATTGATAGTCCTTTGTTAAAGCACTCGCACACTGACCTTTGTAACACCTGCCCAGCAGAGGATGGATCCAGAAAATAAACTTCAAGTCCAGCACTTCTAGAAACAAACGAATGCAATTTCCATTCTCATTAATGGTGGTAGATGTCAAGCATAAACAGCTTCAGGAACAGGGGCAGAGACGAGCACGTGAATTTCAGTGAGCCTTTCCTGAGAAGGACTCATCAAAATGAGTTAGGCTTTCAGAATTGCATATTAACTAAACAAAAGAGAACGAGTATTTTTGTAGAGGGCTGGCCCAGATGCTGCTGAAGCAGATCGGGAAGATCGGTACTAAACATGTATCTCATGGTTCCATTTCTATTTACAGACCTTTATTCTATACCTTTCACATAAAAGTCATTCACTGTGACAGCTGGCAAACTTACAGTCTTGTGGGTTTTGTTGCTATCTAATTAAGAAAGAGGGAGAAAAGACATACACTTATGGAATTAGTAACTGTAAGCAAGTTCTGTGTTTGGCCCTCTCAAGTCCGTCAGGTTGCCTCAGGTAAGGTTCACAGCAGAGGCTGTCTCACCTCCAAAACACACGTGACACTAGGTGCCCAGACTGCCAGACAAAGATGCAAAGAAGTTGAGACATTTTCCCTTTGCGGATCAAAAGTATGCACAGATTTTGCAGAGAGGGTCACAGAAGTATAAGAAAATAAAAGAAAGAATTTGCCTGAAGGAAATCTGAAGCTCAAGCAGGACCACCCTTTTCCACTGAACCTCGAATTCTTTAAAAAAAAAAGAAACAGGAGTTGTCACAGTCACTGAGTCAGCTGCTCAGCTATTTCTAAATGATCTTTTGCACGTTTGGATCTAAAATTCCAGGCATGAGGCAGGATTTCTAAAGATACCCGTGAGCAATTGTTGAGAGGGTGAGGACAGAGCAGTGTCAGGGTTTTCCCAGGGGAAAAAAATTCCCCACTGCTCACGGGACCATAAGGAAATGTAAAGTTCAGGGTCACTCACAAGTCAGGGAAAGCTGGGGAGAAGCATACAGAAAATGACCCGAGAAACTCCAATTTTTTCACACTCGGGTACCTCAAGCTCTCTCTTGCGCTTTGCTATGCCATAGCATAACTCACGCGGAAGCCTTGATTACTGGAATTAGTGAATGTTATGCCTGTGGTAGCACCTATAGGTTGATTTGAACTAATCTAGCACGTACCAGTTTGCCGTGTGGTTGGGACAGGGACTTCTGTACCATTCCTGTGTGTCATATATTGCTGATAAGCCCATCATTTCTCAGAAACCTTATCACTTGGTAGATATTAAGGCACTCCAAGAAAATGGAGGCTTCTCACGCCCTTATGACCCTTATGACAAAACCAGTATTTATTCAGCTGGAGGCTACCAGATATTGTTTACAATACTCATACTTAAGGCTTATTCTCTTCAGTCAGAGACTGTATGCGTTAGAAATTCAGCAGCTTTTAATTCACCTGCCTCACGTCTCCAAAACTAGGTCCTTGTACATAAATTGAAACGGCGGCTCCTCAATTTCGCCCAAATCACAAGAGTTTACAATAAAACATGTGATCTTTTCATTTATGGTTCATCTTTTCTGAGTTCTCTCTGTAACCACAAAAGGAATTTTATTTTTGTTGACTGTGGGTTTTTTACAGGCCAAGTCTTCCGCTCACTACCTCTTAAGTTACAAGTCAAAACATGGGCTCCAGAACCCTACTCAGTTGTTCCCATTGCTCCATATCAAGATGCGGTATACTGTAATCATTATGTCATATATGATAACTGTAAAACACTGAAGCCCTTTCTTTATACTTGAATAATGTACAATAGCCACACACATCTTATCTGTCTGGATCCGCAAAGCAGAAATAATGCTTCCTTAAAACAAAACAGACAGTAGGTTTTATGCAAAGAAGACAGTAACACCTCCATTGCGTATACAGTATCAAAGCAATAATTTTATCTTTGCCTTAAGAAAAATCATTAATGAAATTAAAGACAAAGAACAGTTTCTCGGGTTTATTTAGAAAAGAGGTCCACACTCCTCAGATAGTGCAATGTATTCTTCCATTTTCTCCTCGTATGCAGGCCCGAAGACATTTCCATTGATACTCTCATTTTCATTTCTATGAACAGTTTGCTGTGCACGGAAATAGCGTGTTGAGGGAGCTAAAAAGTCCAGAGATAGGAACAAACAACCCAGTCTGTGCTGCTATCGGCAACAGAACAACATTATGTAAAAAGAGATCCCCTGGAGATGCGGTAAAGGTCTATAGAATTATGAAGGAGATGGAAATCAGGGATAAGGATCGATATCTAACTCTTGTTTTCCCATAAAAGAATCAGGAGGCATCAAATGAAGCCAGGCTCAGAGTGGGAGACTGTTTGGGATAAGTCTCAAACACACGTGATCTTTCCTTACACAATCCTAGCCGTCTGCTGACGGCCATGGTTGAAGAGAGGATGCTCACTAGGCCAACCTCTGGTTTGACACAGAAGGGCCGTAATCAAGAGCTTAGGTGCTCACATTAGCTAATCCAGCTATGTTCACTGCACGCTGAAAATTTACTAGAAAAACAGGTGCTTAATCCCATATCTGCCCATCTTACTAGGCTACTATTCAGAACACATCCTCTAAGACTATTTATAAACAACTGTGTAAAACTACAGACACTGATACATAGGGGAATGTTACGTGACTTTCAGTCTGGGATACCTAAATCTGTGTCCTCCGTGATGAGTCACAGACCAATAAACCGATATTCATTCATATCTGGTCCTATGCTTTGTTCCTTTGATTGTCTCCATTACCCGGCAGAAGAACACTAACGGGATTCCTTAATGTTTAACCCCCAAAAAGCACGCTTGTATTTTAGTATTATTTTCTATTGTTAATAAAAATGGTTGTACATCTCCGACTTCATCTGAATAATCCTGTTCAAGATCTCATCTTCACTTTTCCTTTCATTCTATCATAATCAGAAGAAATCTCCTCTTTACAGGGTCAATTCAAATTTGCAAAAGTGCCTCAATTTATTTCAGAAGCAGAATCCTGCAGTAGCTTTTAGAATCTTCCCCTGCCCATATTCAAAGCAGCAAACAGTTAAGAAGTTTTGGCTTCAGAAGAAGCAGTTCATCCTCCAAAAAAATCCACCTGATTAGGCAAAGCAATTCATCATATCATGATAATATATGCCATATGTTCTCAATAGTGTGACAAAGTCAGTCTGGATTCTGTTGCTTGTTTCAGTGGTGCTAGGTTTTAATGTACCAAAAAGTATTGTAAGTATTTCTGCAGAAGCTACTATCTCAGCACATAAAGGAAGATTTTTTAAGATGCAATTGCACATAAGGACAAGAGGAGCTAATTAAAAGCCAGTTCTAGTACCTATCCTTTCTACAAAGTATTACCGCCTACTTCTGTCATGTCTTAAAATGAAAAAAAATCAAAGCCCAAGGACACACAGATGAAAAATCACAGATAGATGTCTGCCACCAGAAGTGGAAATTTACACAGAATAACATAGTAGTATCAGCAAAAGTAGGAAGGTTCAGAAGAAACTAATCACAAGAAATAGAGTATGACAGATCCCACAAAGCCAAGTACAGGGCAATTTTGCACATACTCTGTTTTTGTATTTCTTTAATCAATACAGTGTTTCCTGCTAACGAAAAGCAATTTTGCGGCCATCTAGGGAAAGGGGCTTGCCCACTTACCTGTGACTCATTTCGCAGAGGCATCTCACCGGTTCGGAGTTTCCCCTGGCGTGACCCAGGCGTGATGCTGGCGTGTGGGGGGAGCCCGGGGCGCTATATAGACACGGCAGGTCCCAGAGCACAGGCACTGGCCACCCCTGGGGCTTCAGGAGATCACCTCACCACGGAACCGGGCGACACGAGGAAGAAACACTCCTGCATCATGACGGGCAAGGCTGTGGCTGCTGTCCTGACCCTTCTCCTGATCTCAGCCGTTGGAACGAAAGGTAAAGAAATCCTTCCTAAAGCTCTCATAACTAATAGCGAGTGTAGATGCTGATGGGGGAGCTACTATGCTGTCTCACAAATAACTCTGCAAATACCGTAAGCAAAAAGAACATGTTGTGCTTCCTGTGGAAAGAGTGAAACAGCCCAACCTTTTTTTTTTTTCTCTTCTTGTTTTACAGGTGAGGCCGTGCCACGCTCAGCCATTGAACTGCGGTGCCAGTGCGTAGGCACCCATTCCAAGTTCATCCATCCCAAGTTCATTCAAAACGTGAACCTCACTCCCAGTGGACCTCACTGCAAGAACGTTGAAGTCATGTAAGTGCTTTTGCAAAATCCTCCCGATTACTCAACAAGAAGGAAACAGATTTTACATTAAGGCTGATGTAAGCGTTCTCCGAAAGATGTGAGAAGCCAGCAGGCGCGGCTACTCAAAATGCAGAACAGCGGCACTCGTCGCTCTCACAAACAACATGCTGCATGTTATGAGTTGCGTGTTGGTTTTGCCAGTCTCTACTTTTTAAACAACCCCTGCAATATTTCAAACTAAACCCGCAGTCGTCAGACAGCCAATAACTTTCTGAAAGTCTGAATTTCACCAGCATATGAGAAGAGTCATGCTGAGCAAGTGATCAAAACATAAACTTTAATGGCTAGGTCAAAAATACGATCACACTTCTACTTAAGTCAATGAAAAAACTACTATTAGCAGACAAATCATATAATCTGGTAACAATTCCATAACTCTTACTGTAACAAAATTCCTATGCACTGGGCAGTACAGTTTCTGAATCAAGACGGAAAGATTTAGCCCTTCAGGTAAGCACCATCACAAACCGAAAGCAAGCTGGGGAAAAAAGAGAAGCAATTTTGAAAAGAGTGAGAGGCCTGCAAATGCTTTATTGCATTCAAGCAAACAGATATGAGAAGATACGAAACCATTTAAAACAAAACAACTTCATGTTAGGCCGCAGCCTCAGCTGATACAGCTTAAAGCAAAGGAGAGGATGTAAGCGTACGCCTAGAATGATTTTCTATTTTCTATGAGAGAAAAGAGAAATTGCCTTGGAATTCACTCAGTAGACCTTTTCCCTTCCTTTTTTCTCTGTTGCAGAGCCACTCTGCAAGACGGCAGAGAGGTGTGCCTGGAGCCCACTGCTCCCTGGGTGAAGCTCATCATCAAGGCCATTCTGGACAAGTGAGTCATTTGTTCTCAATGAGCACGGCCTATCAAAAAACTATTTAAAGTGAGCCAGCAAACACGTACTGCGCAAAGTGTTAAAAAATTGTCTCCTCGGGCAGGTGCTAGCGTTTGTGTTCACTAAGTGGGACAAACACTGTGACTGCTTTGAGCTTTAATTACGGCGTTAGGTTCAATCCCTTGCTGTGCCACACGCCCCGTGTGCGTGTTAGCTCCAGCTCTCCTAAGGCACGAGCGTATTGAAAACCTGCAGCTCAAGCGCTCATTAACCGACTGGTTTTCTCTTGCTTGCAATGGTAGAAAGCAACAATCAGTTTTTCAAAACCAATATCGTTTAGACGAGTGGGGGAAAAATGAGGCATCAAACTATGGAAGCCCACAGTTACCGAGTGCTTGTGAAAAGCTCACAATGTCCCAGTGTCCCTCAGGTTCAGCACCAGCTTTTAAGGGGCTTGGACACAGAAGCACAAACCCTTAGTGGTGGGTTCCATCTGATTCCAGCGAGTGATACCCATTCCGTGGACAAGTTCTCATCGTCTCTTTTCCATTTTCTTTCTTTCTAGGGCAAATGCCAAACCTGCGACAGTGTCCTAAGATGAAGAAGAAAAATGCCCAAACTCTTCCAGGAAGGCAAAAATGGGAGAGATGCTCCTCCAGCTTCTGGCAGCTCACCTCCTCCTGCCTCCTACACTCACGCTTCTAACAGCATCTAGAGACTATGGATTCCCTGGTTTTGTAGTCAGCGGACAACAGTCCTTTAAGTCTTTTAAAGAGGTGCCTTTATACAGGAGAGAAACAACTAATAAAAGAACAAGCAGGCAGAAAAATTGGCTTGTGGAAGGAGATGGGGACGATTCTGGAGTTGTTTTTGCTGGATCGGTGCAGTGCGCTCTCAGCAGAGCTTTCGCTAAATGACGCCGTCCCGTTGCGCTAACAGTTTAGGAAAAGACGAGGGAGGGTTCTCTCCAGGACAGCTCGGACGGGCGGCATCAGCTGTACCCAGGTCACTGCACCCAGAACAGGCCACTGACTGCAAGAGGGAAGCTTGCAAAATTAGGAAGCCAAAATTCCAAGACATCAGTTTTTGTGCCATTGTTTTCAAGATACTGTTTCTTGTGAATTAGTGTTGTGAAGCTATAAACATATATTTTAATGGCATCTTTCAGTTAGAAAAAAGCACTTTATTTATTTATATAATTATTTATATTTATTTACTTTTGCATATTTATTTACTTTTGTATAAGAATGCAGTCGTTCTTTGATATTTATTTATTTATTTATGGGAAATATTTATGTTTATGTACCTAATAAATGCTTCTTGAAACGTTTTCACTTCAGTATTGTGTTATTAATTTCCTTATTGAAATACAGAACTGAAAAAGAGGATGCATTTTCTTTCATTTTGTGTCACGTACTGGCTTCTCAGAAGGGCAAGCGGTGGCTGAGTTGTGAGAGGCGGCTAATTACAACAGCACATTCCTGCCTCCTGTGAGTGCAGATGGTTTCCTATAGGAGGAATTATAAAAATGATCTACTTTTTTCCTCTTTTCTTGCCAGACTCAGTGTTTTCAGAGGTCCGGGTGATAAAAGTCACAGATAGAAAGCAATGAACAAATACTGGTTAGTCACAGAAATTCCAGGGCCGTAGCAGCGGTGGTGCTCAGACGGCACGTCAGCTGCTGATCTGGCACTCAACAAAGTTTTCCATCATCTTAAATAAGCAGGGAAACCTGATAAACATTAAGGAAGTCACTGAGCATCCTCCCTAATTCCAGTGAGGAGGGAGGACTACATCAGGAGAACTCCTAAGAAACAGAGCTCCGATTGTACGGCCACACGTCTGCCTGTACACAGCGATTTACAGAGCAATGGCTAGAATACGAGCAGCGAACACTCCAGAAAATGGGAAAGTTGAGCAAATGTTCTAATATTTGTTTTTCTTTGGTCTTTTCCAAACAGGAGCTGCACAAACAGCTCCTGTTTGCTCACGGTGCAAGATAAAAAGGGAGTTTCTGGTGCTATTTGAGGAAGCTCTTGTGCAAGATGACAACTATTCCAACCTTGCTTTGCTCCCTCTTCCCATCTCTGCTCCGTCCCCAGCGCTGCATCGCGCAGCCTCCCAGACCTCATCCGCAGAATGTAAAGGAGACAAAGTGTCTCAAGGGGACAGGTTTTGTTCAGACACATCTTACCACACTAAGCCTTCTGGTTTTCCGAGTGATGTTGACAAGCTGGCTTCTTTCACAAATCAAATTTGGAGATAAGCACGTTAGAAATATCAGCCAGGAATGGGGAGAGGGGGGGAAGAACCACTTTATGTGCACACCCATAAAAGTATGTGCATATCCTAAAGGACTGGCACTGGGTTTAGCGCTATGCAGATATTTACAGTAAGCGTGTAACCTTTGTCACCGGCAAAATCCCAATCAAATTACTGGAAGCTGAATCATGGCCAAGCAAGGGCTCTTCTCATTAATTCTTCTGTCCAAAACGTCAGCGATGGCCGTACTCCCAGGACCGCAGGGAGGGCATCTGCACAGCAGCTGAACCGTATCTCTCCTTTCTCCCATTGGTGAGACATGACAGGCTGGCCAGAAATGATCAAATACTGCATTTCTTCTCTGTGTGCACTCACAAGATGCCTTTCTTAGTAACACAACGTCAACCCTCACACTTCCAAAAGTATGTTTCAGCGACCGCAGCTCTTTTGACTTGGTGACTGCCTTTGTCAAACATGGGCTGGGCTGTGTTGTTCCTGCTTTGCTGATCCCATCTCTCCAAAGTGGAACTCGGACTCCATGAAATTACTACTTCTCCTGGCAAAATATTTTCACCCTGAGACACTAGTTATGAACTAGTTAACAACCCCAAAATGTTGTCCTGCTCCCCAGTGCGCAAGGCCAGAGACCGGGTATGTCCAGGATAAACTGCCATCTGCCCTACGTACAGTACCCAAGCATATGTGAATGGCAGGCCCCTTCTTTTCAAAACCCAATTGCTTTCTTAATTTTAGTAAAGTACTGAAATTCCCTTGGACAACATAGTCTATCAGATCACAATTTGGCGCAGCTTCTTTCCTTGAGACCACCTTTTCTTCCCCTCACAAAAATAAGAATATCCAGTATCCCAATGACTAAACCGTACAGGCTCTAGAAAGGGATTCCTGAGGAATACTTGAGAGATTTCACTCATGAGATGTTTTAAACACCTGTGATTATTCTAGACGCATGAGCTTAGAAAGAAAAACAAATAACTTCCTAAGTGCTTGTTTTAATCAGGCGTTATTACAGCTCTCATTGTCAGATACTTTCTCTTCTCCTATTCTAAACAAGTGACATTTTCCGAAGAGCTTAAGTGACTTAGGTGACAATATCTCAGTCATTTTAAGCTCATCATTTCCTGTTCAGTGACTAGCGAAGCTTTTCAGTACAGAATTAAGCATCTAAATCCCTTTAGCCGAACTGATAAAGACAAACTCCTTTCAGAGAACAACAGAGACTACTTATGTCTTGCCTTCACTTTGGAGTCATACCAAAATATAGTCCAAAAGACTGGGATGAAAAGTTCCCATAACTATATTGGGTAAAAGTTTTTGCACAAGGCATTTAAACTCAATGCAAAATGCTGAACAGAAATTCTACATTCAGAGAGGGGGGAAGAAAGTCTCTTTATTTCGGGATGGGGAGATGCCTGGTAATGCTGTGTTGATTTCCAAGCTTAAAACTGCTTAAAACTAACATCCCACGAAGAAGTGCAAACAGAAAGTGATGGATAATAATCCCAATTTAAAGAAATCCTTAAAAATATACAGCAGCAGAACTAATTTAGGGAATTCTGAAGTGCCACTGAACGGCCTGTGCAGAGATGTGGATTTCTTATGCAACACTCTCAGGTATTAGGAAACCAGTGTGTACAGACCCCCCAGGTTGTGCTGGAGAGCACTTGTTGAGCAACGAGGCTGCTGGGAATGCACCTTTCCAGGATAAAACCTGGTGGGAAAGAGAACCAGCGCAGGACGCCTGTCAACAGGAAAACTTCTGCACAGCAATGGGCGGCAAATCTCTGGCTGTTGCTTTGGTTCTCTATCTGGTCTTAATGACGGAGTCAGAAGGTGAGAAAATGATTTCTTAAAACTCACATAACCAATAATGTATGTGTATAATATATAAATATTTATATTTTTATAAATATAAAAATAAATGTAATATATGCATTTATCTATTATATTAGAAATATATATTATAAATATATAATACATATGCAAATGCAAGTGGGCTTATGCTCTGTTCATGTTGACTTTTTTCAAGCGATGTGCATCTTCAATAAACTGTCATTCAGAAATAAAAAGCTTCGTTTCTATTTGCATCTGTTAGGATGTTGTGGCTGTTTCTGGGGGTGAAATACATTTCTGTCAGGAAATCGGTTTATTCTTATGCCGTAATACATGCCTTACCCTAGATTTTAAGACATGTTTCAGTTAAGACAGGACCTTTTTTCCTAAACGTGTCCATACATCTCTTCTTTTCTAAATGACAACTTTCTCCTCTTTGTACTTTAATTCTTGGTAGGCGAGTTGATGGTAGTGCTTCCTCAAAGCCAGAATTATGCAATTTGCAGAAGAAAATAAAGAATCTGGGCAGATGATCGTGGCAGAAACTAGTAAACAATATGTGGACATAGTTAATGACGTTAACCTACTTTGTTCAAGTGATGCAATTTAGGCGTAAAATCTGGCCAGGCACAAATGTACGATGAAAACATCTAGGTATTTTCACTTAGAAATATACAAGTTTAACTTTAAATGCATCTGCATACCAAGAGCTCTGAAAATGCACCTGCTGCTGTTGTGCAGACGCAGTTAATTTTATCTCAAAGTCTTCAGCAAGTCAGAGCGTCTGAGTAACAACAACAAGGCTGACAGAAGGGAATGCTCTTTGCTTCAAAGGAGCAAATAACGAGATTGTTCATCTACCTAGATATAACGTATTTCTGTTCTACAGGCAGGGCCCTGGCGAAGACAGAGGAAAAAGGCTTCCAGTGCCTGTGCAGAAGCACTCATTCCAAGTTCATCCCTCCCAAGGCTATTCAGAATGTGACATTAAGCCAAAGAGGACCTCGCTGCAAAAATGTGGAAATCATGTGAGCACTTTTGCAAAATAGCATCTTGCTTTCAATAGGAGGAAGTGACTTGGCTTTTCACACCCTAGTTACTTATTCACTTTGGGTGGAATTACAGATCCCTCGCAAAGCCTCATCGACACTAAGTATAAGGTATTAGGCCTTCTATCCAAAGGAATGAGCTAATTTCCTCCCAGTGTTACAAGCCACTTCCAGACGGTATTTTAAAAGTCTGTCTATGCTAATGTCTTAATTATGACCACTATCAGAGGACAGAATTAGATCCCCATATGCATTCAGGGCATGATTAATAATTTAGACAATGAAGAATCAATCAAAGACCTTGACCCCATTGAAATTAATTCAAACGGTTTCCACTAACTTGGTCTGCGTGTGGCCAAGTTTGAAATGCCGCAAGTTATTCCCTACATCAGAATTGTGTATGGAGCATTTCCCTGCGCGAGGAGCGTGGAACTTAAATGGTAAACTCCACGTGAGTGCCAAGAAAAAAGACAAGGTAAGCTTCGGTTAAAATCACATCAGGAACTATCCACATGAATTGGATAAATGCACTCATGTAAACAGAAGGGAGCTTTCAGGTTTTTTATACTTCCACTACGGTTTCATAAGCAAGTAATACCTGTATTGCTATACCCTCTGTGCATCAATGTGTGCCATTCAGTTCCACCTCACTAGTAATTGGTAATTTCATCCAGGCTTGAGTTTAAAAAAAAAAAAGGTTTCCAAGATAACTAAGTTCCTGAAAGATCAGCTAAACTATGACCAGATAGAGAACAGAAACCAAATAAAAAATTTATCAGGCTCATTAAAAAGATTGCATCGTAAGCACCTATATTGACATCATTCAGTAAAAAAAAAAACCAAACTTAAATGCCCTAGTAAAGAAAAAGTATAGGAAACTCATTTTTCCCAAGTTCTCTCAGAAATTCTAGCTGGAAAATATCAAACAAGTTTAATAAGCAAAAGCACGCGCCAAGTCCCGCGGTTACTGCACTGGCAAATAGCTAAGCTAAATGTCAAACCATTAGGAGAGTGGGAGGGATGCCCCTGGCCTTCACTTCTCTGTGTGGTTCTTGGCAGAGCTGCGCTGAAAGGTGGCAGACAAGTGTGTCTGCAACCCACTGCTCCCTGGGTCCGGCTCACTCTAAAGGCTATTTTGGACAGGTAAGTTACTGTCTTTACTACAACAGCTTCAGTTGAAAGCTATTTTTAGAAGGCATACTTTAATTTCTTGGCATGAAAACCACCCTCTTCTGGCATCAGTAATTCTTTCCAGCAGTTCTCTCTAAATCTATATTTCTAAATGCCCGAGGACTAAAACCGTTTCCTAGCTTTGATGCCACCCATGACCCATAGCCACCCGAAAGGCTACAGGTATGACGCACCTAAACATCTGCCGAGAGACAGCACGATCGTGTGGCATGTTTGACACTTCCGAAAATCTAGCTCGAAAAGACTCACCTCCTCTTTCGGGGTATAATTCAGCCGTACAGCTGGCATTTCTGAGCTTATTAGCTTTCGAGTCTGTACATGGGGACAATCATGTCCCTGCTTTGCACAATTTGGACACAGGCTTATGGAAATCCTCTCTGTTGCAGCAGTACTTGTGTGAACACAGGATTTTTTGTGTTTGCACATAGGTCAATTGGTCGATACAATAAGAATAGGTCATTAACAACTTGTGAGCTCCTATTGCTCTCCCTGTAGCTTGTATGAATGGTAATTGTTTCACTAATAGATTTCTGAATTCACTTTATACGTAATCTAATTACAGGGCCAGAGACAATATTGAGTCACCAGTCAAAGAAAAGTCGAGGGAAAATACACGCTGGAGTTTTTCAAGGATATGAAATGAGAGGAAACACTTGCTGATGAGGATGTCAAGGAACAACACTTCTGCTACATTACTACTTTTGATTCCCTGAGGCAGTTGCTGACTCTACTCAGTTCCTTCGCTGTGTCTATCTCTAAAATTCTAGCTGTGATGAATCAAGGAGTTCAAGCTTAATGAATGTGTTTTAGTGCTGTAAGGACAAGAACAAACAAGAGGAAATTCATTACCCTTAAATGGCCTTACTTAAAATAGAAATAGAAGGGATATTATTAGTAAGCAAGTGAATAAACATCTAATAAGGAAAAGTCTGTGTCGCTTTGAAGGAAGTCTTCTCTCACACACTTGTTACAGTTCTTTGAAGGTGGCAACGAGCCTGCAGATGTGTCCCACAGGTATAGTCAAATTGCCTTTCTGAAATCCTTTCAGAACCCTCAATAAACATTAGAAATAATGAGGCTAAGAAAGAAGCCTTGGAAACGGGAAATGGATACATAACAGGTGAATACACAGAAAGGAAGGACAGAATGAAAAGGTCAGCTTTTTTTGATAAAGGGACATCACCCATGGATTCCTACACCAGCTTGCCCTATTTGTTGTGGCATACCCACAAGTGGTCTGGGAAGGTCCTTCTATGAGCTGAAGTATTCTGATGATACTAAATGAGGAGTAGTAAAGACTAGGCTCAGCTTTAAAGAACGGCACAAGGACCTTAGGAGGCTCGCTCATTAGGGCATACACTACCAGCTGAAACTCACTGCAGGAAGCAGCCAAAGCGATTGACATGGGAAAAAATTACAAAGCTCATATGAAAATGAGGCATTCTAGGCTGACCACTCCTCGTTTGGTGGTGTTTATGGTGCTGTAGTTTCCACTTATAGATAGGAAGATGAAGGCAGAGAGACACACATACACATTCATATATATACAAAAAGAAGTTTAGAACTCATATTTCTGAAGAAAAGAACACATTATTTATTTTAATATAATGGGAAATATTTTGCAATTTTTTTTCTCTCAGGTTTTGCTTTGCAAAAGGATTTTGCACCTCACACATTAATTAAGTTAAATGTTACTGCTCAGGGGTCCAGGAGACTGCTTGTAAGACTAAACATCAGTTTAATGTGTTAATTCCCATTGCATTTATTGATAATTTCCTTCTACAGTCAAAAAGGGTGTTAAAGATGTTTTCCATTAATGATTTGCTACACCTTGTTTATGCCTGGCAATATAGATCTAGTTTCTGAGGCTAGAAAGCGCTAAAGAGCAGATTCTAGCAGCAATCACCAGGGATACGCGGTCAGAGCAACGGAGGACTACAGGCAAAGATACCCCGCCTGCCCCGTGGAGCTGGATGTTCCGAGCCCCAGGGTGGGCGAAGGAGGCTACCACCTGCCAAGCTGTGTTGGCTGTAGCTTAGGCAGGCTGTAAGACAACAGCAAGCGAATATTAAAGAGTCGGAGAAGAATGCATGACGTATATTATGTCTACTGACCGCTTCTAATTTAGTCAAAAGTTCCCGGCACGAACTCCATAAAACTTACCATGTGTTTCCTCCCGCCACTTCCATATCTTATTTCCACAGTCAGAAAATGCATCCTGCCAAACCCATGAAAGGGAACTGCAACTGAAGCAATAAAGGCAGCTTTCACACAGCAGGTAAAACCCCAGCTGCTGGTCCCTAGCAATTCTCTAGTTGGACTTAGTATCTCCTCTGTTAAGACCAAGTAGATGGGTTTTATTTTTAATATGAATATGCGATGATATTTGCTAATATTTTATGTTAATATTATAAAGAATATTAATGTATCAGTATCTAGTATTACTAGATACCTTACATTAATATTGTCAATGACTTTTCATATTGAATTGGATCAAATGAAACATTTCATTTAACCCACAACAATTTTTAACTGAAAGCTACAATACAGAATCGACTGCTTTCAAGCAGAGCTGAAACATCTATCATAAACAAATATGCAGTCACATAAATACATACTTACACTATTATATTTATAAATACATAAATTAAAAGGCCAATCAGCTACAAAGCTGTATTGCTATTTGTGATTCCAGAGGGGTTCAGGAAAGTCCAGCACTTACCGTGATCTGACTAAGGACATGTAACCATCTATGTTTAGACACAAGTTTGAAAAAAAATCACAAAGTGATCTACGCTTTTCTCCTTTCTTTGCTACCACTTCCATATAGCAAGTCGAAACCCAGACGTTTAGCAGACATTCTGCTTTTTAGGCATCTGCCTTGCTGTAAATTCCACCAGTGTTTGCACAGCACTCTGCCCAGTTCCCGAGCAGCGGCAGCGATTATTTCCCAACCCCTGTATTTGCCCCTTCTGCTCTCTGCAGGTCGAGTGGAACAGCAGGCGAGTGCTAAGCCCTTTGTGCGGAAAAGCAGGTGGTTTCAGAAGACAGTGGGATTTTTTCCCTGGGGAACAAGAGTAGCCGGTAGAGAGAAGACAGGAGTTGCCAGAGCTCACCTTGCACAAGCTGAACCCTCGTTCCAGTGAAGGCTTTTTCTCCTGGGCTTTTGGGGTCTTGTGTGCAGAACTTCTCAAGTGAGAGGTTTGAATTTGCCTAAAACAAGATGGATTCTTAATTTTCTTATAGAGAGTAACTTTATCAGCCCAGAGGCTGGAGTTTCCTCTGGAATCGGGGTGACTCAAAACAGTAAGGGACTGGAGCTCAGCTCTCCCCCATCCCTCGTGATGACCTTGGTCACCAGAGAACACCTGAATCCCCCTCACCATGTTCCTTTGTCTTTGGCTGTCCTTGGCTACATGCAAAGACTCTAAACAATCTCAGTCAAGATCCCAAAAGATTCCCTTTTGACTTTTGTGTCCATTACACACAGCAATGAGTCATGAAAAAGAAAACCCACTAGCTTCCATCCTGCAGCACGGAGAAGACATCCTATACCCTGCCTTAAAACACAGGCAAGGGAGGGATTTACTTCCCTTTTCAGCAGTTTTTCAGTAGTCAGCCTATTGCATAACCGTTGGTTTGTTCAGTACAAGCGTGTTCTTAACTGGCTTAAGCATGGAAGGTCTCGGCTTGTGGCGGTATCAGCTCGCTCAGTGACGTTACCCTTCAAAAGGAGCGCAATTCCATTTGCACAAGTCATCTGTGACGGCTGGCAGGAAAACACACACTGCCAACCTCGGATAATGGATTTGGAGTTGCCATCGGCAGGGGCTGGGACGAGATCCCAGGCAAAGTGATGAAGGGATGTAGGGAGAACTTGGGCGAAGCACGGCACTCCCAGGAACACAGGTTAGGAGTGCCTGGCCTGTGGGCTTGATCTCACGTTTCAACCTTTTAATGCCACTATCATCCCTATTATACCCCCTTCACGCAGTCACGATGAAACTGTGGCACATCAGAGAAAGAGCGGAGGTAGAGGAGATGCTTTAGCTCTCAGAAAACATAGTGGATTTTTCTTTCATTGCAAACATCCTGCTCTTTTAGACAGATACTTACACTTAGCCCCGGGGCAGGGTTAATCACACAGGCGGAGAAAGCTCGTGGCTTCACTTTCGACCTGGGGATTTCTGCAGATCCTTTACTGCCACATGCACGAAACAGTTGAGTCTAGAAGGAAGGAGGACAAGCAGTCATTGGTTTTACTTGGGGATTTGAGGGGGAATTTTCCTTTTTTGCCTCGAACATTAATGACATTTCAGTGCACACCAAAATTAGATATTAAAGCGGCAAATAGTAATTAAGAAAAGTGGGATCCCTAATATAATTTCAATTACCCTCTGTGTAGTGCGTGCAAACTGTGTGTGTGCATACACATGCAGAGGCACAAAGAGAGAAAACCCAAAAGAAAAGAATCAGCAAAACCTCATTCCAAGTAAACTGGTTAAAGCTCCAACATCTACAATCTGACACCAGTGAAACCCCTCTGTTAATTTAACATAACATATATGACGTCATAAAATATAAACAATAGAACACAACCTTCAGTACCTGGTAAAATCCTCTTGTTTTTCATGCCTTCAGAGAACTAAACGTATTTTTCAGTAAAGCTCTCTGAGACATACAGCTAAAGAGAAGCACCATTAGGAGTCAGACTCGGTATCTTTTGTTGACTTAACGCTCAGTAAGAGATAGGAGAGACAAACTCGGTGATATCTTTTCTCGGGCCAGCTGACCGTGATGGGAAACAGATGAATTTTCATGACAAAGTTCCTTTTATCAAGTAAGTTAATGACAAATGGCAGACAGTAAACCATAATAAGTTATGGGCAAATTATTAAATTATTAGTATAAATAACTCATGATGCTTTACAGGTTAAGCTAATTGAGTGTTTACGAACTCCTCAGAGTTGGGGAGAAATACCTCTATAAATCCACAGATCACAGAAACCAGAAGCTCTGAGGTTGGAGACGAGAAGCAGCAAAAGTCATCACGGTTAAAAGGACAATGTTTTTACGGCGCTGAAACAGAATGGCTTCTCCTAATCAGATGCACTCCAGACAGGTTCAAAAACCAAATTTTCATTTAAGCAACCCATAGGCATTTGAGCCCAAGTCTTCCCTTGAAATTGCCTCCCTCGCAAGGTAATAGCTCTACCAGCAACGAAAATAAACACTCATGCAAGGAGGTTCTTCAACAGAAGCGTCTATAGCAGGGCCATAATACTTAACGTTATCTCCCTTTGCTAAGAGCTAGGGTTACGGTCAGTGAAAAAGATTACAGCAAAGACTTATTAAAAATATCTAGACACACAAAGGAAACAAAAGCAGCTGCGTTCAGCCGGACAGGCTATTTTTGTTTGCTTTCAAAGCTTTCTCTGTTTATCATTCCTCAACAGGTGTGACATGAAAAATGCAGGCATGATTTTCAAAGCCCTTCAGAGTTTAGTACCTGCTTCCCACAGGAAGCTTTGATTAGCGCAGCCTCAGTTCCTTTACTAACCGACAGTATTAGAGGTGCATTTACTTTGTAAGATGCCCCTTGAACAGAAAAAAAGAAAAGAACAAAAAAATAAAATCATTAAGGTCAAAATAACGCTGAGGTAAAAATCCTCACCCCAGTGAAAAAAGCTTTTCAGTGATTTCAGCACTGCCCGATTTCCACTGGCGTAAAATGAGATTAAGTAGGAGCTATCATCATAAATGGAGATAAGAAGCTAAATATCTCAAGTCTAGATCTGGCATTCCGATGAAGAACAGTTATTACCCTGAAGAAAATCATAAAAAGTTATAACGTAAACGTAACTGAAACCATACATAACTGAAACTACATAAGGGTACGCATTAGAAAAAGCACAAAATTTACAAAAATCTACAAAAGAAATTGGAATGCGTGGCTATTATATCAATATTTTAGTAAATTAATACATTCTATCGGTCTCAGCAGAATAACTCCTCGTCATCTAGGAAGGCGTTTCACAACAGTCATGTGACTCATTTTTGCCCCATCTGGGAAATTCCTCTAACGCAATCCCCATGCTCGCGGAGCACACAGGCTGGGCACAAAACCGTATATAAGCCCCGTGCATCGCCCGGACCAGGCATCCGCAATCCTCTGGGACAAGAGAGGTCACTGCTCCACAGAACAGAGCTAAACCACCCAGCCAGAAACTCCTCTCTAATCATGAACGGCAAACTCGTGGCTGTCCTGGCTCTCCTCCTGATTTCAGCAGCTGTGTCTCAAGGCAAGTAAATCCCTCCCAAGATCCTCACGGCTGCAGTATTGCCTAGGCATCTGCCCGGACGCTTGTCCTGGCAGAGAAGTAGCTTTATATTTGTTGCAGCAAATTAGTTTCTTTGCAGAGATTTTCAGCGTCTCCCAGGTAGCCCTTGTACTGAAGAGTTACTGACATCTTGTGGGAAAAATTTTAAGGATGCAACTGAAATTTGCTTTGTTTCTGTGCTTCACTGGAAGCGTGTGCGGCACAGACGGGATCTTCTTCTTGAGTGTTTGAATGTTTCTCTCCCTTCCCACACAAAGAACAGTCTATGATCTCTTATTTGTTACTTAACGATCGTACTGCCTCAAGCAAGTAATATACAGCTGGGAATGGAGAACAAACAATATGAACACAGGAGCATGGACAAGTCTCCAATTAATGAAAAAATCTAGGGCTCTGTCTTCTGGATAGTTGCCAGTTTGTCAATCCAGACATTAAAATGATGCAACTAACTGTACCGTGTGGTCAGTACAAGTAACCACAAAATATGTGGTTTTATTTCAAAAAGATGTGAATTCAGTTCTAAATGTGCATTAGCTCCTCTGAGACAAATAAGCAACTGATCTTTACACTGTGAGGATTTAGGCAGCTTGGCCAAATGCAGTATTTTAATGGCAAATATTGTTAAAATAGAGCAGTCGTGCTTTATGCCTGACACGGGGATGGTAAGACCGCCTCTCAAACCACGATCTCTCTTTTCTGCTCACAGGTCGGGCCCTGGCAAGGATGGGAACCGAGCTCCGGTGCCAGTGCATAGCCACTCATTCCAAGTTCATCCCTCCGAGATCCATTCAAGATGTGAAGCTGACCCAGAGCGGCCCCCACTGCAAGAACGTCGAAGTCATGTAAGTAGCTCTGCGAGAGCCTCCCTCTTTGTCACCGTCACCTGCTGCCGCCACAGGGGCTTTTACGCTTGATGACAAGCATGACAGTTATCAGGCTGATGTGAGGTAGTCGGATTTGGGTATTCTTTTGAGAGATGGCTTTAAGTAATACACCGCGTTTTTCATCGTCTCTGTGACCTTACGTATTCCTGAACTGATCGTTATTTATCAGTCATGGGACATATTAAATATTTTGGGCAGTATAACATGAGTTTCAAGGACTGGTCAGTTCTTAATACATAAGGTGATAACGTAGTTTAAATCCTGCGTGTATCAGGCAGGCAAAACTCCCTTTAAAACAGTGTGCATCAGTCTCGGAGAGGAAAATTAAGTTCCCACAAGCAGGTTTAGGGAAACAATGAAACTAATCGAGTTTTGAATAGCATGGAGGAGGGACTAAAATGTTGAAATCCTTAAATTGTTGAAACACCTTTTCACCACTGGAGGTTTCAATTGTTGCGTAAGAAAGCTCTACTAATGTAAACAAATTCAAACCAAGTACCCATACAGATTGAGAAAGATTTTGGGGAATGTGTGAGTGCTTTGAGAGCAGGCACACGGACCCAGGCAACTTCTGGATGGTTTCAGTCTCCTCAGCTGTGGTACGCATATAACAACATGTCTAACCTAGAGCAGTTGGGATGAATTTATACTAACTAATCTAAAAATGCAATATTACACTCTGTGAGTAAAGCAAATCCCTGCAGTGGTTTCCTGACTTTTCTTTCTTCCCTGTTTTGCAGAGCTACTCTGAAGGACGGCAGAGAGGTGTGCTTGGAGCCCACTGCTACCTGGGTACAGATGATCGTAAAGGCAATTTTGGCCAAGTAAGTCCCGTTCCCTCTCAATTTGGGCAGTTGAGCGGTGAACTTCCCAAAACAAGACAATTTGTAGGATTTCTTAGTGACACTTTCCATTTCCTCTTAATCGGATTTAAAGAACAAGGAAACTTCCTGCTTAATTACAGAATGAGTCTTAGTCTTTCTGACCCTGCTGCAGGGTCCTTGTTCAAGCCCATACATCGCCACTAAACCTTTGAGTATCGGCAACTCCGTCCGGAGGGAAAGGAACACAGAAGTGTTTGGCTCCCTTTGAAAAACGAGGCTTAAAAAACCTCATCTTGCCCCTACTTATTGCAGCATATGTTAATAATCCATATTCCAAGTTAATGAGTTTCTTAATGGGAGTAAATGCAGAAACTCATGCTACAGAAGTTTCCTAGCTGGGCTTCACTGGGATTTCAGTAATTGCTCTCAAAACGTCGACTTTATTTTCTCTGTGCCTCAAGATAGCACATAGAGTTGGAAACAGACCGCTCATCCTTAACTGTTCGTGCAATGCTAAGCGATGATAACTGCTCTTGAACCTCCTTTTAAATGATCCTCTTCCCTCACCTCTTAACAGGGCTCAACTCAATTCTGACTCACCACTCTAAGAAACGCCGAGACAGAAAAAACCTGGGAACTGCTCCCGCTCCTCCACTGAGAGAAACAGTCAGGAAAAGCATCGTTCAGGCAGCGTGCCATCTTCCACCTCCTGCATCACTGCTACTATGTTAATTATGGACTGGTTTATTTATTTATTTATTTGCTTATTTATTTATTTAACCGCATCTATTTAAGAACGTCTTTCAAAGTGGCCAGCGTTGTCTGTGGGACGCGCTGTTCATTGACAGTGAAGATGCTGAATAGGAAAAGTGGTTTGCTAAAGGAAATGAAGAACCCGTGGCAGCCACTTCAGCCAAACACAACTAGTTAAGTGCAATGCACTTACAGCACAGATTATTTACACTAAGCCTTACTGTTTTGCTATTACACCAGCAAACTGGTAATTCCTCCTGCTCCCCTGGAGTGCACTGGTATGTTGTGTCAACAACAGTTTCTTGAACCACGGTCAGCCTGTGGCTAGACTGTGAACAGTGATTTCTGACTTTAAAAATCTAGCCTGCAGAATCTTTAAGACAGTGGGTTTGGTACTTACTGTGATTTCCATGATATTTATAAATGTATTTATAGAGTTGTTTCTGTACAAGAGCTAAAATGATGATAATTTATTCAATTTCTACTGGATTTTCCATTCCTACTATTAATTTCTTAAGAAATATTCACCATCTCATTGCTCTGTGCAAGGAGTTGGTTGTATGTCTAATTAGCTACTCAATCAGCTAATGGAAAAAACTGCATCTTACATATATAGAATTTGCTTGTGAGAGTGTAATTATTCCTAACAATGTATCAATAAATGTTTTCTAAAAAAAAAATCTGTTTGTTATCTGTTTGTTACTTTACATTTTCACTTACTTTATTTGGAGACAGTCTGCTTAATTTTTGCCAGCTCAGCCTGATTGCTGGAACTGAAATCAAAATTTTTAGTACATGGTAGCATAACGCACCCTGCAATGGTAACCTGACACTACCGAATGCAATAGCAAACTCTTAGGGTAGGGGAAAACGCTCGCTCTCCTCTCTTCAGGCTATTCCCAGTCCTTCAGGACTGGTGGGCTGCAGGGCAAGGCTCCTGATTTAAGTACCTTGCAGACAAGCGAATTTTACCCTCAGATGCCTAAACACTGCCAGTCACCAGATCAGCCCCAGAGCTGTAAATCTTAACTACATCAAAAGGCCACTAATTGACAATCAAAATGGGAATTTGTGACCTTTACACTGGGTACCCAAATATCAAGCATTTGCCCTTGTGCAACAACTGCTTCCTATTCTGATCCCTGAAACGGAGAGTGCCGAGTACACGACGCCTGCCTCTTTTAAAAGGCCTGGCTACTCCTCCCCATCACGCAGAGACACGAGTGCTCGGCCCTTTGGCAGAGAGGCACTCGTACTGTGTATGAACACCAAGGGAGGATTCCGGCAGATTAACCGGGGTGCTTCATATTGTTACCAGCCCATCTCCTGTCCCACGGGGGCTCTCGTGGGTGTAATGCATCTTCCCCTAGGAGCCCCAGTGCAGTTCGTAAGACCGTAGTGTAAAACATCCATGCTTAACGCTTCTCTGAAATCATCAGCTCAAACTGCAACAGTGGCCAAATGAAAGCCAGCGATATGTTCGGCATCTTCAGGAAGATAAATGAGAATAAGAGAGAGGGCATAGGTTCAAAGCCTATTGCTTTAAACCAGTGTATACCTCTCTATTTGAGGCACGCACACTTTCATTTCGCTTTTACCTACATCCTAGATAGTCTTAAAACTACAGAAGGATTTTTGCCAGGTAACTTTGTGATCATAAAATGAAAGCACTGTATTTGGCTTGCGTCTTCGTGGACACCCTTCACAGTAAGATTGATGTCAGTCCTCTCCTCGACCCATATTATTTTGGCATCGGTTTGAGTCATTCAGCCATTTGAACTCTAAACAATATGTGCCCTGTGGCCTTCCAGTTATAAGGCCATGCAGAAGCCATAGAAGAAAACTGCACCCTTTGAAACCATGTGGACTATTTATTAAGTGCCTTTGTGCATGTGTGTGCGTGTGTGCGCGCGTGAGCACGTGTCTGCGTAACATACCAGAAAGCTGACCAAGCGGTGAGAGCCAGGACATTTGCACCACAACTAAAGGAAGGACCCTGAGATTTCACTGGAGCTAACTACATGTTCTTGTCCATCTTCTCCTTTTCCGAATTTCTTGTAAGCTTCTGCTCCCCTTGGCCACATCATTTAGCAACTACAACCCTGTCGGAAGGCCATTCATTCCATGTTACAGCCGCCACGTGCTTTCATCTCCCTCCATTCGTTTCTCTACTGCCCTCCTTGCAATTAAATGTAGCGGAGGTGTTTACAGGTCCTTTCTGTCCTCAGCTATTTTCTTGGTCCCTTACTTCATCTTCCTTCCAAACAACTTGCACTTCTTTCTTTCACCAACAATTTCAGTTTGGGGGCAAGAGGACATTAGCAACAACCAACCAGCCAAGCAACAGCCTCGTGTCATTTCCTTATTCTCAAATGCCCTCTCTCATGCTTGGCTGCTCTAGTTCTGCTCTTGCATTGGCAGCCTTTTCAATCATGAACTGGAGTTTATTCCCTCGAGTTTCAATGTTATTGTTCTTACAATACCAAAAGTGTATTTCTCTCCAATGTATACATGCTGCAAACCATAGAGGAAGTCATTGAAAGAAATACTGGAAAGTCCCTGAAACATACTTTCAACTCCTCCTTAGAAGAACAGAGCATACAAATACTGGTTAGCTGGCCTCCGCTCCTCTGGCTGTGCTGAATATTGGCTAATACAAACTTCCCGGTATGCATCAGGTGACAGACGCATTATCCGTGCCTTAGTTGCTTTTGTTTATAGATTGCTTCCCATTCTGGAAATGACTGCATTTCTTATGTTGTTATCACATAACATGGGAAAATCCCAGGAAAACTGCACGTAGCGCCAGCTTGATATTGCAGACTTGTTCCAAGCGTTGCATTTATTCTTCTTTGTAACAGGGTATTAGGAACGACTCCACAGGAAATGGATCCTTTGGAAATTATACAGACTGCCATGGAAACTTCTGGATCAGTTAATAGGCATTTTGTTTCTGTATGCAAAAGTGAAACAAGGATTTTGGCACTTATAAAAATAAGCCTGAAATCCATTGTCAAAATTTATTTTAATATTCCCTGCAGTTAATTATTTTTAATAATAAAAATTATTAGTGCCAGTCAGTACACAGAGGACTTCACAGTTTCTGTGGGTTTCTAGAGAGGAAGATACTACACATGGAAGAACCTGGAAGGTAGGCTGAGAATCTAAGCGCAATTTGGAAATTACAAAAGGAATAAGCTGTTTTCCTTTAGTCAGATCTAATGCTTAACAAGAGTTCAAGTGCAAACTGTACTAATACAGCTGCGTATCTGCAGTACTTACAATGCATTTTCTTCAAATCCATCATACTTTTGGCCTGTTTGGCGTCTTGAGACAATGACTTCTACCGTTTAATGACACACTGTAGAAGTACATGCGTTATGTTCAAAGCAATACGATTTTCTCATATTTTCTCTTATTTTTCCCCATAATTCCTTTCTAAGTGGTTCCTAAAACTCTAGACGTCTTTTTGACTGCCAGAAGACATTGTACACAGTTCTGTCATCACATCACACACATCAAACCTGTGACACACAGATCTATCTCCTCAGTGACAATAATTTACAATTATATACCATCTGCAGCCATCTCCATAGCTATAGATGGGACATTTGCCTTCTGCATTAGGAATCGCTGACAGCCCATCGAATTACCATAAACCATCCTTTTTTTCGGATCTCATACCACCACACCACGCTGAAAATGGCACGCTACCTCAGGAGCAGCCTGACAAGTGGATCCAGCATCCATACTTTGAGGGTGGGAACCTTTTTCACAGCGTTAGGCGAGACTGCTGAGCAGATCCAACAGCTCAGGTTTGATTCGCTCTCCACAGGCTGCCAAGACACCCAGCCCCCTTATGCAGGTAGGAAGTAGGTGTCTAAGTACCTTGGATGATCTGTGTCCTGGAATATTTATTTTCAAAGAATGAAACTTCTTTTATGAGCAAGACTTGCTTGGTTTATTTAATCCACAGACACCTTGCTTCCATGCAGAACTAGCCTCCAAGTACGTATTTACCTCCCTGAAACAAGCACGTTCTGTCACGTTTCCATCCTTAATGCTTCTTAAGACCAGGACTGCATTCCTCTTTATAGCTGCTGCGTCAGTGGCTCTCACAACTGCTGTGGTTAGCCCTGCAAATGGCACAGAAACAACACGTGAGAACTGACTCCTGAAAAACTTAGGTGATCTGCAAAGAGCTCTAAGTGAGCATGAGGATTTCTTCAGCACACACGGCTTTATATCACTGGCTGCTTCATACTGTACAGGCGTGTGATATCAACATTAGAACTGGTCTGAACAGAGAACAAAGGGGAATGTCTGGGTGTGCATGCACCAGGAGGAATGGCAGAAGGACTGTAAGAATAGCATGCTGGACGGCATCAAGATGCCAGCACACCTCCATGTGGCTTCTGAGATACTGATTCAGAAGAGAAATGACAGTGAGCAAATACAGCACATACAGCGTCATGGATTAAGGCTGAATCATACTGAAACTAATAATCACTGTTCTTCATTAGGAATAGTTTTTATGAACAAATAATATCTTTTCCAGATGAAAAAATTAGCAGCAAAACAAAACCCCATTTCACCATGCAAAACAAAGACCTATGAAAATCACACACAAGTAAATGGGTATTGCTGATTGACGTAAACCAGACTGGGTAATACCCGTTCCCAGCAGCTCCATCTAAAATGATGGTTTTGAGAGCACTCCCCAACTCTTGGAGCTGCTCAAATGATCCAGCTGCTTCCCGACTCCCTCTCAGGACAACACCTGGTTTTTCATTATCCCCTGCCGTATCCTGATCTCCACGGGAAAGAAACCTGGACACGCAGGGAACAGGATCAGGCACCAGGCTGGAAAACATCTCTTTCCCATGTACCGGGAAGACAAGGTTGGACATGGAAATGAAGCAGAATATAACCAAATATATACATTCAGCCAAGAAAAGCACTGAGAACATGTTCCTCGGAAAACACTAGGGACACCCTGGGTAATTGCTGCTGGGAAAAAATAGTGTAAATAAATTCTTTGCTACAAGCATCCAGGCAAAAATGACTTTGTGCCTTCTTTGTAAGCAAAACCAATTTCATCCATGTAATATCTGACTCCAATGCAACTTTCTCCTGTTTCTTATATTTACCTCCCTGGAGCCTGACCTTAGGTCTGTCACGTGGCACAAAAACAGGTGACGTTACTTGCAGGTCTCAACAGGTTAACTACAGGTTCTACAGTGAGCTATGAAAGGAAATTGGTCTTTTGAGGGGGGGAATACAAATAAGAACTTTGTCACTTGGCCCTGGAAGCCATAAGCCTCAGCACACGGACTCATTGTCCGTGAAAGGGGGACAATTGGGCATCTCAAAATAAGGCCTAAAAGCAGGGACGTTGTGAAAAACTTGCTTTTACATCAGACCCCTAGAAGCCCCTCAGATCTGGTCCACCTACTTGATAAAAAAAACCCTAAACATTAAAGCAGTTTTATAAGTAACCATGTAAGTTTAGAACTCCAGGAGGAAGGCATTTTGAAAACAGAAGCAAACTTTTTAAAAACTGATCTTTTGTTTTTCTGAGGTCCTATGGGGTGAAAAGATGAAAGTTAAACGCAGCTGGCAGCATTGCTAGAGATCAAATATGGTAAAAGGGAATACAGAGTCCGTGTACTTATTTAAAAGTGGAATATTTGAGATCACTACAGATCTCATGAATGCATTCAGTTACATTTTGCATCTGGAAGAGAGAAGATAAGCCAGTTTTTTTTTAGTACCCTGCAACAGAGCAGAGAGCCTTCAGTCCATGTCAAATATCATCTGCATCTAATTTTTATCTACTGAGGCAGGAACATCTAAAACATGTGTTCATAAAATTCGTTAGAAAATGCAATTAGCTGCAGTTGTCACTGTCCTTATGAAATGCTGTGAGCCCCATGAGATTTACCGTAACTTGTCTTCAGGCTACTGCTCCAGATGCCATGCTGCTGAGGGTCTGGCCGCTCTGTTTGTTTGCGTATATCCACTATTTGTTTAAGTAGCACTCACAGTTTTCCAGCTATGAACTAAGCTGTTTACAAACAAGAGCGCAGCTGAACTCTTCCTAGCAAGGCAGAGTTCGCTGGAAGCTGATGGTATCTTAGAGTTACAAATTTGGGGAATACATCTGTTTGCTTCAGGTTTCACTGGTGCCTCCGGATCTACCCGGTACGCAGTAAGAAATGCTGTGAAGATTTTGCAGCTGAGACGTTAGAAGTTTCTGGACCACTGGAATCGACTAAGCAGGGAAGCTGACCACTTCTTGCTCTTACTTCTGCAGAGGCAGGCAGCTTTTTATTTTCCCTGTGTTATGGGAACCTTTTATTACCATGTTCCCAAGAAATGAAATCTGGAAAACATTTCATATTTGGAAGTCAATTCTCAAAGTCACCCTATGTCATCCAAGAAAAAGACGGGATTGACTTCCAAGTAAAATATAGGTGAAATAGAGAAAGAATAAACAAAAGTGACACAAGACACAGGAAGGAGCCCTCACTAGCATTCAGTTACCCTTCTCTCAGTAATTATCCAAGAGAGACTGCATAGAACAAATGGTATTTTCAAACTCAGTGCATACCACAAAATGAACTGTACAACTGATGAGGGGACAACCTGTAGAACAGAGGAGAATGTGCCACTGTAGCTTAAACAACACACAGCCCTTCACCCAGCAGCTTACCACTCCACACTGTGCACTGAACGCTCTGCTGAGGATGGTCTGCAAACCCCTCTGTGCCCCAACAGCTTTGCTAGTACTGTGTCTTTGATGCAACGCAGGAAACCTCTCAGAGATTGCCTGCCTAAATGTAGCGTGTTGGCAAAGAAATGCTTGGTTGGAAGGGTTTTGATTTGGTTTAACTGCTTTTCCCCATTGTCAGGAAAATCACGCCTACTAAAGAAAACGCACAGACAAGAGGCAGCAGTAGGTGGTGACAGCAAGACATTGTTCATTCTCCCCCAGAGGCAAACTGGTTGGACTCCAGCAGTCACATCTCCAGGTTAGGGGTGGGAAGTCCTGATACCTCCAGACTACACAGGGCTCAAAGTGTAATTATGTAGGTAACTGGGTGATTACCATCTCTCACATTTTGTAAGCCAAATACAGGACACAAGAACACAGAAACACTCAGAAAATACCATCAGAAAGAAAGGCTGAAAGACATGCCTCAAAGAACTGTTCTGTGGTTCAGATCAAGGTCAGGGCATTAAGCCAAAAAAAAAAAAAAAAAAAAAGTTATTTTAGGCCCATACAAACCTCCTGTGCCTCAGCAAGAGTGTCTCCAGTGTTCTGTTCAAGCTGTGCAATGTGACCATGCAGGCCACTCCACCATGTCCCAGTCAGGACAGGCTGCCGCAGCCCTGTGGGCTGAACCCAGCTTTGTGGACAACAGCCATGGGAGCAGCTCGGACCTTGGCTTTGCAGGAGCCTGGCCACCGGCGGGAGAAAGGGAGCACATGGAAAAACCAGGGGGTGCAGAGGGGCTGGAAGAAAACAGACAAAAGGAATTAAAATCAAAAGAAAATGATACTATGAAACCCAAGAGACGGAGAAGGTTCAAAATAAGCTATGATGTTCTAAACCAGGGGCTGAAAGTCTTCCAAAAAACCCTGCAAGATGTGTGCAGTTAGAGGTGAAAACAGGGGTTTTTTTTGGAATAGCAAACATCAAACTTCTGCTGTGAGGGGAAGGCTAGCTGTAGGCTTGCCAGTTCAGAACAGAACAGAAAGTAAGGACGAGATGGGCAAACCGATCTCCCCTCAAAAATGTGGGGGACAGTAAATTTTCATTAAGTCTCGAAATCTCCAAGTCTCCACAGAAGTCCAGAGGTGTGGTTTGATATGTTTATCATCCTGTTACGCAAGACTTACTTTGGAATTGCTTTTATTGCAAAACTATTATACTGGCCAAGTGAAAAAGGAAAGTGGTCAGCACTTTCCTTGGTTTACTCAGCACTTCTACTGGCAAAAAGAGCTCCTGACTTGAATTACCCATGTTTCCAAATTTCTGTCACGTCAGATATAGATGCCAATGCCTACAGGTAGGAACAGTCTTGTTCAATCTACAGATTGAACAGTCTAAAGCTCAAGTCTAAGGTTTCCTCCACAAAATAATTTTACTCAGCAGAAGCTTCTAGAAATTATTAACCTTTTTGTGTACTTTTTGCATAGAAAAAAAAGCCCTTGTGGTCAGGATAAATCATACCTCCTTGCATCAAATTCCTGGGAAAACCTTCCAACGAGTCACAAACTGCAATGCTATGATCTCAGTATTCTTCAGAAATCCAAGAAAAATCATGATAGTGCCAGTACCTGGCCTAACCAGCACTGCTGTGCTAACTGCTGCACAAAATGGTCTGGCATTGACCCTCCGAAAAGTTATATTGCCCTGTAAAGTAAGTACATATTAAAATCTGAATACATCCTATATACTTGCACTTCCTTCTTGCCAAATCAGAACATACGTTCACAATATTTGCAAGCAGAAGACCAGAGGGCAAATTTAACTTGCACCTCACTGCGCCACGTTGGGGCTGGGAGAGGTTTGTAGATAGCACGCTGTAACTGGTAGTAGAAGGGCAAGCTTCAAGTCAAGCACAATCCACTACGTGGACACACAGCCTCTATTCCCTTTCATTAAAAGGATCTGAACTATAGCCTGTACTTCCCCAGAACTTTTGGATCATAAACCTTCACAGTCTTTCCTTAAGTACTGACTCGTATTTAACACAGCTCCGTTGCTCTTACTGAAGAGTCGCCCATGCAGGTGCCAGATCTTTGTGTGAAAAGCCCTTAGTCACCCAACACAAATAACGAAGAGCAAGTGACTTGTCAATAAATGCGATGCTCTGAGACCTTTATGTTTGCATTATCAATAACCGATAGACAAATGCACAGCAACGGGGGCTGGTTCCTGGCTGACTAAGCCAGACGTTTCCAGCAGCAGACCAGTGATCAAGCCAATAAAAACATGTTTGCTGATTCACTGAATTCCTGTTGTCAAAATTCTATCAACTCCTCGCTTTCTGCTAATTCCTTTTCCAGAAAGTTAAGCCACGTGGAGTCCCCGTGGCCTTGGGCTCCTATTGTGGGAGGTGGAGTGCACGAGGCTGCACAAATTCCTGCTTCTCTCTCGCTCCCCTCCAGGCTTTCTGTTTGGTACTTCACCTCTGACAGCAAAGACCATCATTCTACAGAAGAGAAGCAATTTACGTAAGCCCTGCTCACCATGAACACAATTTTAATAAAAACAGAGCCAAAGAAAACAGGCGTTGCTGTAGCTGGTTCATAATGAACGCTGTAGCTTCACACACTCCTAGTTAAGATTAACACACACACACACAAAAATTGTTTTTTGCATGCCCAGATCTTTTACTGAAGTCAGCAGGAGACTAGATTGAGTAAGAAATGTGGGAAAGAGCTGTAAATCTATCTGCACTGCTGGCAGGCCAAATGCTATAGAATAATTTCCTTGTTGAAAAATTCTCATAGTATTATTCCTGCTTGGAGGAAAGGATGAAGGAGAGCGTGCAAACATCTTCTGATACTAAAATGACTATTAAAAGAAACAGATAAAAGAAGCAAATGGGTAATGCTGGATCAATAAGGTCTACAAGAGTAAGTTCTTGGTGAGAAGTACTGAGTACAGTCTGTTTCAAATGATGTGCACCATGAAGACAAGCCAGGGCCATCCAGATGGGAAGTATGCCGATGGAACAGCGCTGCACTAGAAACACGAGGATTCAAACAAACTGAAAAACTTCACTAGGAAACAATGATTTTGTCAAATACAAGTATCTGTTCTAATGCCAATGGCAAACTGTTTACCTAAATCAAACTACTCTGATCTCACAGTAAAACAGTATTTGGACATAAGTGAAACGATTCTTTTCAATTTCCCAATCAATTTAATTTTATGGGAATTTTCACTATTTAGAAGAAAACCAAAGATAAAAATTATGAATTTCAAGCAAATCAGAAGTTGCTTTTTTCAGTAGCCTGTTTTCTAAAGAACCACTGCAGCTTGCTTACTCTTCTGCCCTCTCTGTGCACTCCTGACACCAGCACTCACTAGCAATTTTAAGAAAGAAAACATGGTCTGTTCACATTTGTCGCAGGCAGAGTGATTAACTTCACTCGTAACAGAGAAGTAGTGAAACATTTATTAATATAAAACAGTGATCTAACAAAGTTAGGAGTGAATGCGACAGTGCTTTATGAGATCTGATGGCAAGGTACCCTGGATTATTTACTGCCTAGAAGCCAGGGTTGTGGCTTGAGCAGGAGCCAGGGCAGGGGGAGGAAGGGGGAGAGCACACCGCCACAGCATTTGTTGGCGTAATTTTTAGCACACTCTGCTTGCGTAGTCCTCTGCCCTGTGTGTATTAAGGCTACTTGAAGTCAACCAATCTGAAAATTTAAAAAAGGAGAGAAATACAAGATAATGGGGAAGATGACTGCTGATAGTAACCTCGGTGGTGATCACATTTATCAAAAGTGTTATTGATGTTTTTCCTCCAAACACCTCCTTCTCTAAACACCTCCCTCTAACAAGCTGAAATGAATACTTATTCTTCTTGCTGTATGCTTCTGTATGCTATTTTGGATAATTCACTGAGAATTAAGCAAATTTATCAATATTATTTTTTCCTTCCTTTGAACTAAAGAACAGGTATTTTTTGATGCAGGAAAAATGCAATTGATTTTACCGGAGAGTCCAAATATGCTGAAGAATAAACCTGCATGTAGGACTCAAAAGTGCTTTAAGAAAGTATTCCCTGAGATGGTAGCTTTATGATCTTCTAGGCTGTAAGTCGAGTATGACTGCTTCGTGTTTCCTTCATTGCAACACAACCAATGAAAAGTAACGTGGAGGATTGAAGTGTGGGTGTCATAAGAGAAGACTTCAAAGATTTTGTGATGATTCCAATGAGCGTTCCCATTTTCACATGGTCACCAGTCTCGTGTCACTGCTTTCTCAACCGATGTCATCGCTTCAACCAAAAGACCTCAACAATCCAAAGCACACCCTCAAAAACTACTCAGCTCCACTGAACCTCAAAATTTAAAAGGATTGAAATGGGCTTAACCAAGGTTTGGGGGGGGGGTTGTTGTTTTGGGGTTGGGTTTTTTTAATTGGGTGAATAGTTAATTTTCTAATTGGGTGAATAGTTCATTTTTTAAGAGACTCATATTTGCTTTACTTCCAACTATTTGCAGACGTAACAGATTTTTATGTATTTATTTTGAAACAACCCGTTTCCCAGTTAAGGGAAATCTTTTAGCATCAGACTTAAAGTACAAGGATATCAGACTTAAAGTACAAGGATGGGAGGATTTTTCACAGCTTCTTTGAGGGGTCCCCTTGGGAAGCGAAACCTTTGTCTTATTTAACAATGCCCTTAAATGAAACATGCATTTTACTGCTCATGAGCTGCTCAGCTTGAACTGAAAATACTCTTTAAGTTTTCAAACTGAAAAAACACCACTTTTTTTTTAAATCGATCTTTTGATCACGCTCGCTGGGGAGCCCCATGTATTTCTACCCGCCACTGCAAAATATTACTGCCCAGAAAGTATCAGCACAGCGGCAGCAAATTGCTGGCTCTGCATCCTTCCTCCCATGCTCAGATTAGACCACTGGAACAACAGTCAACTGTTACAGGACATGCGGTATCATGGCCAAATCAATTTGTGGGCTTTTTGAAATTGTCGTATGACCAGGAGTCACACAAAGTAAGGTCACAGCGTGGCAGTAACTACAATCCCACTAGCTATCTCAGAAAAGGCGATTTGGCACTTGAAATTGAAAAACGGATAAATGATTACCAAACGAACTCATGTCAAAGCCAACCCTTTATATTTGCTAAGGTAATGCCTGAGCAATACAAACACATTCCTTTGCAGCTATTAGCTGTGTTGGTTCATGCTCTTATTGTCACCAACAAGCACAGGTAAAGGAGAATCTCTAACTCTGTTGAGGGCAAAAAGACAGACCTAAGGAATTAGAAGGTTAGAATTAGACTCCAGAAGGTTAGAATTAGATGAAGATCCAGGCAGACAGGTAAGAAAATACTGACCATAATTTGTTCTAGATCATCATTTTAAATGCAAAGGTTAACATCTTAAAAGGTATGAAAGAAAAGAGTGCACCACAGTGTGACATGTGGGCCATGATGCAGTTGATAAAATTGAGTGAGCTCCTTCGTGACACCAGTTGAACAATGGGACACTTGTATTTCTTACATATTCAGGTATTATGTACAAGGGAATACGGACTGGAAACAGTTCCAAACCAGAGAAACACACAAGGAAATTCAAGGAAATAAAACATCTGATAGATATAAACCATATTTTGCACAAAATTGTAGCATGATATTGAAATTTGGCTACAACCTCCAGCAAATCTTCCCAGAGATTGAAAAGCCACAGTATTGCCTTTCTGAGAGCAGAGATGACTATATGTTTGTATCTCATGACAGAGCTGGATCCACAGGAGTCGTCAAAGGTGCCAGGGAATAGCACCCTGTCATAGATAGGGAACACTATGAAACATAGCACTGGTATAGAAAACAAGGTAACATAAAATAAACATGATGGGATATCAGCAGTATGTACCCTCTGACTGTAGAGATGAGTAGGTAGCAGTGGACATTTTTCTAGCTCTCTCTTACAAATCAGAGCATAATTCATTCCTAATGAAAGCAACGGAGGAAACACCTGATTTGTTAGGGAACGCCCCTGCCCCTTCCGAGATTGCCCGTGTTAAATGGTTTCCAGACGATGTTAAAAAGTTGACCCAAGACTTGTATCTGGGACGTATCCTCCAAACTCATTTTCGTGCAGTTAGGAGTCCTCACTTGTTGAGCAAACAAGCGAGGACAACAAGTCCTCACTTGTTGAAACGAAAAAGACATTGTCTCCCGTTTAATTACCTTTTAGCTTTCCTGGGCCTGCCACCAGCGAAGGCATGCTCTCACTACAGATGCCAAGCCAAATACCTGCTGTGGAAAGGCAGGCAGCCAACACGTGCAACAAAGCAAGGGAATCACTTCCCGCATTTAATGAATTAACAAGCGCCTAACATGAAGAAGACTGAGTCATGCGGCTAGTAATACTCTGGATGCGTTTCCTTAGGGCCTGCCTAAGCTGGGACTGTACTCTGGTAACCCCGAGGCCCATGCTAAGGACACGGAGGGATTTCAGAGCATCTCCACACAGCAACTCCTGCCAAAGAACCTAAGCAAGGTGGGTGTCGTGAATGAGAACTTCAATGAGGCAAATACAAACCCTTTGCTGAGTTCTGTCATAGCTACACTGACACCACCACTCGTGGTAACTAATTTGAACTCAAGCACATCTGTCCCGCCTGCAGCCAATGCATGGCAGACTTATGTGTAACGAAAGAGATACGGCAGCAGGCAGGGAAGAACTCAGCTTTCTAAATTCTGGGTCATGCGATGCTACCTGTTCCCTGTCTTTTCCTTATTTTCAAAAGGAAACACACCAAAGGCAGTGAGGGGAGCCAGAGGAAAGGGTAGAATCCAGAAGGGTTCATCTACAGCTCAGTCTTGTTGCTGCTGTCATCTGGACTGAAGAGAGCCTGCATGGAAGGTAGCTAGAGGTGATCTGGAAGTCTGCAGGTACAAAGCCTTGCTCAGGCGGATGGTCTTGCCTTCTGAAATAATCCCAGATACCCATTTCCCTTGTGCCGGGTCTCTGCATGAGTACTGACTCACGGGCTCAAGCTCTGCAATGCCTACTGCATCTCAGCATGTTCGCGACCTCTCTGACCATTGCTCATCTCCGCACATGCCTCTGCTGGAGAGCTGGCTGCCGAGTTTCACACATTGCTGCTCCACATCCAAAATAGCCTCATGCTTCAGACCCCAGGAGACTTCTGCTGGAATTTCCTTAGCAGTAACCACTGTGGAATGAGTCTGACGGTTCAGATATTGTGAACAATCATCCAAGCACAAAACCGAACAGTGTCACGTAAACGGTCCTTACTCATGTGTACTGTCCAAGAGCAACACGTAATTTGACTGTGCGTGAGTGACAATTTCTTACTCAACAGATCTGCTCTGCACATTTATTCAGAGCTGGATCTGCTAATGATAGTTTCAGTGACCTGCACTGTCCATCAACCTGTTTATTGCCTGTTTGCTACGGCTGGGCAAGTCTTTCTTCCTGGTAATACAGCATACGCCTCACTTTTGCTGCAGAGCTTGAGGGCTATGTTGAGGAGAAAACTAGTTATGGACACACAGAGGTCGATGACAGTGGAACAGGGCACCTGATTCCCACAGATTAAAGTGACTCAGGCGTGTGTGTTCCTATCAAAATGGTAATGTACCTATGCAAATAAAATCTGTGTTCATCAGTGTTGTCCTGCAAAGAACATGGCGCTTCTTGGGGCAGCCATACCGGGAACTCAGGGCAATGCTGTGGTGCTATAGCCTGGAGGGAACGCTGGCTCCATCCCTATGATCTCAAGGGATCCCAGGGAAGGCTTCTACTTTTCTCCTCAGAGGTTGTCCCTAAGCACCTGTAGGCATTCTTCCATTTTCAACAGCTGTGTTTCTTATCGTTTTCTTAAGGAATCTCTCCAGTTTTCAAGGAAAGCATGCCCCTGCCTTTCCCTGGCTCCAACCTCTTCAGTTACCACTCTACTGGCTTCAAAAAAGCCGTACAACAGTACTTAGCAGGGTCTCCTCCTCCTACTCCTACTTAGAGGGGTGAGTGAGGCTGCAAAAATAAAAGCCTGGAAGAGTACCTCTGCTACACAGTTTTGTCTTGAAGATAGAAGCCCAAGTTGCATAATGCATCAGCTTTATGCACAATTTCATGTACACATCAGCGGAGAATTCATTTTCATTAAAAATAATCAATTAGTTTTCAACTAAAAACTCAACGGCAGCGCTGGTTTGGCGCTCTCTCTCCCTCCATCCAACATTGACTCTACACAAATTTGTACTGACTTGGTTGATATCCCTTGATAGCCCTTTATCAAATCTTTCTGAAGTTGGCCAAATGATACAAACTTTACTGGAGGGGTGAAACTGGGGAGGGGGGGGCATGACAGAGCAGGACAGAGAGTCGTCTTGATCATGTAATTTCCTTTTAAGACCAACCTACAAGCCAACAGCTTCCAAGGATGTCATTACCAAAGTGCAACTGGTAAGGGGCGCAAATTAGTCACTAGATATTTCCTGATTACATGGGGCAATCGCCATTTGCTTATGACATATCATCTTCCCGCACGGCTGATCTCCTGAGAGACTAAGCCAGCAGCCATATGAACCAGCTGATCCGTAGATGACAAAGCTCAGAAACGAGAGCCTCTGTGCACCACTAGGTTGCCACCTAATTAAGCTCCGCTAGGACTGATTCACATGCTACATCTTACCTGTTCTGAGCCCTCACTCGGCTTTGTTTTCAGACACCAGATCTTCTAATGGGATTACTGTACTGTGACTCTTGCAATTTCAAAAATAACCCTATTTTGCTTTCCATCTTGGTATCCCTGCCAGTGTAGTTTTACCCACAGTTAACTCCTGTTCTGTCCTGTTAATGCCATTATAATAAAATGATTACTTGGCTTGTCTCTAAAAAAAAAGTAAATATAATCTACATCAGCTGCAAGAAGCTACCTCTGTGCTGACAGTCTTCTTATAAGGAAATAATGTCGATTTTCCCCTGAAAATCAAGTCAAACCAGTTCAAAACAGTGACTATAACGTGTTTGGTTTCAAGTCATTCTAATAATGATTCATGAGCAGATCTCTTCTTCACAAACCAGGAATGTTTTTCTGAAATCTGATTTTGCATCAGCGTTTCAGATGTATATTCTACAGCAAATAAATATTTTATAAAGTAAATAAAGATTAGGAAGTTGCAGCGGGGGGGGAGATCTAAGAACACACTTGCAAATCTTAAATTCCTGCATAGCCATAAACATGTCATAAATCAAAGCAACACATGACACATGGTACAAAAAAATGACCTAGAACCTGCAGGGATACACAAGGCGTTTGAGTTGCTGGGGCAAGACGCATGGCAGCCTGACGCAGGAAGAATTTTATTTAAACTCCACTCATGTTTGCAAGTACCTGTGGAAGACAGAGAAATAAATGGCTGCAAGAAAAGGATGTGCAAAATCGTATTTCCGAAAGTAATTACAAAAGAAAGTGCTTTGACCATAACTGAACTAAACCTATGTGTAAATAAAGCTTGGAAAAATTGTGTCTCATTTTCTTTAAAAGCTCTCAGAAAACTGCGGTTTTGCTGCTTTATTACAAAAGTTAGCAAAATGCCTTGACAGTCATGAAAACAGAGTGACCCATCTGTGCAGAGGAGTGGAACAGACGGCTTCAATTAGTTGAGTGTAGGTATGGAAATTTTAGTGTCTCCTAGTTGCAGGAAAAACAGATTTGCGGTTTTCAAAAGGCAGGTGAAGAAAGGGGTGCTCAGGGAAGCAACCCCCACGGGGCGAGCGTCTGTAGTTGTGCAGGATGAGCCAGCAAGGCAAGCTCCAGAGCCCAAACCCTTCTGCGGCTCAGCACCCTGCACCGAGGCCAGCTGAAAACAATCCCAGACGCCCAAAAAAGAGTCTCAGCTCCTTCCAGAGCACGAGGTGAGCCTCCTCGAGGTCGCACTGAGCGATGCTCGGGTCTGTACAGTGCCATGCTTCCCCGTACCCCCCGCTGCGCCCGGAGCCTCTCGGCGCAGGGAGCAGCCCCCTTCTCCCCCTGCCCCGCTCCTGCAGCACCCGACACCGGCGCTGGAAGGGGCCACCGGCCGCCCCACCGCGGCAGAAGAGGTGGGAGCCCAGCGAGGTATAGCCCCCGCCCGGCCCCATTCCGCGCCCGGGAAACTCCCCGCCAGCTCCCGGCGGGAGATAAAAGCACCGGGGCGCAACGGGGCGGCACAGCCGGCTCCCGCCGCAACCACCAGCCATGAGCCCGCACCTCCGCCTCCGCCTCCTCCTCCTCCTCCTCCTGGCCGCCGCCGCCGCTCTCTGCCGGGGTAAGCGGGGCCGGCTCCCGGCGGGCGGGTCGGGTCGGGTCGGGCCGGGGGGGTGGCGGGCCGGGGCTCAGCGGTCTCCTGCCGCCCTGCAGGCGCGCCGCTGGGCGGGGAGCTGCGCTGCCGCTGCCCGCGGGCCGTGTCCGAGGTGATCGCGCCGCGCCGCCTGGCCCGCGTGGAGCTCGTCGCCGAGGGGCCGCACTGCGCCGTGCCCGAGATCATGTAAGTGCCCGGCCCCGGTCCCCGTCCCGGCTCCGGTCCCGTCCCGGCGCCGGTGCCGATCTCACCCCCTCCTCGCCCCGCAGCGCCACGACGAAGCAGGGACAGACCATCTGCCTGAACCCCTCCGCGCCCTGGGTCAAGCTCATCCTCACCAGGATCCTCAAAAGGTACCCGCCGGGGTGTCCCCGTCCCGTCCCGGGCAGGAGCGGGGCGGCGGCGGCCCCGGCGGCAGCACGGGCACCCAAAGCCCCGGCAAAGCGGGGGGAGCCTCTGTCACCGGCCCCGTACCCCGCTTCCGAGCCCGCTGAAGGCCGGCGGGGGATGGCAGGCAGTGCTGATCTCTGTCTCCATGGATTTTTGCTTTCAGCTCAACACAGGAGAACTGACCAGGAAGGGAACATCGCTGGAGGAGAGATGACACTCAGCCTGGGGTTTCGGGGCTTTCTCCTCTTGAAATGCACTGCGTTTCAGCTCAGCCTATTTATTATTAAATATTACATATTTAATGTAATGATACCTGATTGTATTTAAATATTTCAAGTGCTGCGTAGGATGTATCTTCAATTTGGACATTGTCTGAAAAGCACAATTCTAAGTGCCGTCCTAATTTACTGCCTTTAAAACCTTGCTTTCAGGGTGTTGTGCAGGAGAAAAAATACAGACAATACCCTGAATTCTTTCACAGGAAAAAACTGCCTGGGCTCCAGCATCAGCAAACCACTGATGAGGCTTCAGCATCAGCATGAAGCGTATTGCCATGCTACACGCCTTTGTAAGGACTTGAGTAACTTGCATAGAAACACTTAGTCTACATAGCAGCTCAGAGTAAAGAAGGGAGCTGCCTCCCAGAACACGTCTTTGGTTTGTTTTACACATCGTATAGCTAACGTGCCTGGAAAAAGCCTTTCCAAGGAAAAGCTGTGCTGCCTGCTATGTCAGAGCGAAAGGTTCGCTCTGCAGTGCAAGTTCACCAGAACTTCTGGTTCCCCTCCCCTGCCAGAAGCCTCGCTGTGCACAGCACCGCTCACCTTGCGCGTCTGCGTTTTCAGGGAGCCGGTGGGTTTTGCTCCTTGCAACCTTAGACATGTGATGTCTTTTTTTGTATGGCATAATGTCATCATTTGTATAAAGTTGTATGTAAGTGAACGTGGTGTTGTGCTGATGGATGTTTATTTGTTCTAGTCCAAATTCCTTTTGGAATTGTATATATGCTGTTTCCTCTGCTCTTCATAGGTTTGTCCAGCAGAACATTAAAAAGAAAGGGGATCTAAACTACTTTTAAATACTAGTATTTAAATGTCATCATGGTGAGACCATATGATTTCTATTCATCTACTCATTTTCCAAAATGTTGAAGAAACCTTCATCGTTATATATGTATAATTATTGCGTAGAGGTATCGTACATCCAAAATAACTGTAATAAGGTCCTGTAAATCATATGGAACATTTTTTTCTAATGTTTTTATTACTGTATGTGTTTCCTAATTAAGAAATTTTCCCTTATTACTTACAGTTTTGCTTCATAAAAAATAAATATTTAGATACACTTGCCTGGTGTCTGTTTCCATGTGTTAACATAAAGGAAAGATCTTAGAACATCAAATCTTGTTGGTTTAGTTAATGGATAGTATAAGCTGTACCCATCAAGATACTTTCACCATTCCAAAACTACAATCCTCAGCGTTCCTCTGCCTTAATGGGAGTAGGACCGAGCCTCTTCTGTTTGGTCCCATTGTAAGGAAATGAAATTATTTGGGAAGCTGATGTGAAAAGCACCAGGACTCCATTTTCCTGCCTTCCATTTCACTGCAGTCACCCAGAAGTTGAAGACTGGGATAGAGAAAACAGGATATGGAGCAATGAAAGCCCTCTGCCCCACACATATCCCCAAAATATTTGTGTCCAGTTTCTGTATCCTTGTGAAATGAGGAAAAGGACAGGTTTCATATGGCCAAGCGGCGCAGACATTAGCAAGGTTACGAGAAAACTGTTCCTCAGGCAAACTCTCTCCTAACTACATTCTGGTCACGCTGACATTTGTGATGGCTTCAAAAAGGTAATTCCCAGCCTCCGTCAAAAACATGACCAGGCTGGACCTTGTCCTTAATAACAGGGAAATTGTTGAGAACACGGAATTAAAAGTGTCTACAGAACTTGCAAATTGCCTAGTTGTTCCAGTAAGAAATCCACCCTGGAGCTGCGCAGTCGGAGTTGTGTGGATGTACTACAGTATCTGTTGTTTGCAACACCTGACATTGCCCCGAGGCTCCTGTCCCTCTTTAGGACGCACATGCACTTTTTTAACAAAAATCTCTTTGCAAGGCCATTGCTCCAAGCAAATTCTGCTGCTGCAATGGGAAGGAAGGCACGCTCCTCCCTTCCTCATACTTACATTGGTCAAAAAAGGCTGGAGAGAGAAAATTCACAACAGAGAAGCAAAGTGGGCAGATTTCCAAAGCTGTCTGGTGGAGCAAAGAGGAGATGCAGCTGCCCCAGCACTCCCTGTGCAACCTTTGGAATCCTCTGGCTACCGGGGCACTTCTAAGCGGCCAGGGGAGGCTGTGAGGGAGACAAACTGAGGGAGAGCACGAGCTTGACGGTGATTCTCAACTCACGTTGAAAGAGGCAGCAGCATTTCAGCTTTCTTTCCAGCTCCACACGTGTCCTCCCCACCTCCTCAGTACACACGTATTTAAGCAGGTCTGGAATGGCTGGATATCCTTTTGACACTACCCCTGCTACCTGTCTGTAGGTGCCACAGACAACATGGGGATTTTCTGTCTGCACAGCTATTTTGCAAATACGATTACTTTACTTGGATGACCGCCTAGGAGTGGAACAGAACTGAAAGCCAGTTCCACATCTGTTTGGCAGCATCTAGCCTGGTTTTCTTAGTAAATAAAGTCTATGATGTGATGAAGCTGCCTTGATTGTTCTGTATTCCTCTGTTCCCCTGGCAACTTTTGAATCTTGGACATTTTCAAAGTATTACGATCAAAGATATTAACTTTGTAGATGTCGTCTGAAAGTCTACAGGTAGCTGTGGAAATTGCCATTGGACTCACACTGAGGAAAAGACTGCAGCGTAAGACATAACACACTTTCATAACGCGCTAGAGAACTTAAGGCAGAGGGAGAAAGCGAAGTGACGAATATCTTAATTGGAAGAAGTTCCTTGGTTGGATTCTGTACCTAATTAGACATCAGAGAATCCAATTGCAAAACTCAAGTCTGTTCAAGATCAGTTTTGTCAGTTCTGCTACTTGTTTGCTCAAAGCACCTTAATCATGCATCGCAATAATCCTCACCTAGTGGGAGCAAGGGTCAGGTCTACCATATCAGTGTCAAGGAGAGGTTAATGTTACTGGGCATTCCTTCAATTTCCTAAAAATATCGTTCATGCAGAGCGGCAGGATGAGCTGTGCAGATTGCACATATTCCTTACGTTACAACATGCGTTCTTTTTCTCTTCATCATCATCATATAGACCTCTTGACACACTAACTTCATCACACATAAATGCTTTTAAAGTTACTCCTCCTCCTGGGGCTTCCCTGTCATACTCACTGGCATAAGAAAATTATCTGATCTGCCTCTCTTTCTTATCCCTAATTCCAGGAGGAACAAGTGCAAGAGGAGAGCATACCTATGGCCTTGCATCACGCTAACTGGCAGCGGACCAGTCAGCCCCTCTTATCTCTCACCGGTAACTAATGACCAAGTGTGGCCAACTGGTTGTGTCAATTAGAGAAGGGAAGGGAATCTCCCTGTAGCCGGAAATGTCTGGCCAGGAGGTAGGGCTGATCCCGTTTGCAAAATTCAGCTAATTGCCCAGGGCATAACCCTTGAACAAGTTCATTCCTTTGGGATAATCCTGAATTACTTTCCTCTTAACTTCGTTGAGTGTCTATGTAAAAGCGACAGCGTGGATCACATATTCATAATTTCAGCTGCCTCCTAGTCACAGCCTTCATTAAAGATTATTGTATTGGCTGCAATACAAAGGGATAGTTGCAGGATATTTTGAGCACCGGTGCAAACAGCACAAGGTGTTCTTGTTTCACAGGGCCAGAGACAGAATCAATGATGCTCATCTGACTTTTTATTGCCTTTTCTTCTAAGACATGGTCCTGATAGTATTGCTTTGAGTGTAACCCGATGGAGCCAGATGTGTAGGGTTTGCCTAGAACAGCTTAAAGGGAAGTGATGAGACATTTTTTCGAGTCTTCATATGTCTCAAGTTTCCTCTCATTCTATTGGTATGGCGGGTAGTTGAACAAGACTTTCCCCAAACTCCAGCCTGGGCTATAGGTCAGTTGAGGAGTTTGATATGTCAGAGAATGAAGACATTCTAGCCCATCAATAAATATTCCTGAGAACGTCAAACAAAATGGTAATTACATCACAGGAAAATGACTGAGCAAATAAGCTTCTTCATAAGCACTACAGATGTTACACGTTTGTCAACGAGCCACATTTGCTGATTGAAGAGTATTTCCTTTTTGGCATGGTGAAGCAATCTCAGAGCTTCTTCACCTCTTTCTGCAGTGAGTTTCTGCTTCCCTGATGCATCATTATTTCATGGTTATGAGCCGCTCAGTGCTCAGATGTCCCTTTAAGAGCAATATACCGTAACAGCTTATCTGCTGAATTAATGCTGAATCATCTTGCAATTCACATCAAGACCAGTCACTGGCAAATATATGTGAATGAATTTTTCCTAGTTGAAGAATAATAAAACGGATTGCGCTCAAAAGCTGTATCGGCACAGGGAGGTGGTGCTAGGCCCAGGAGAACATGGGCACGTTGTCCAGTTTATTTTATGATCCCTGAGCAGATCAAGTTCCAAATCCCACAAACACTTGTCCTCCAGAGTTTAAACATGGCTTTTCCAGTTCACACGAAGTATAGCTTCATTTGAAGGTAGCTTGGGTTTTTTTAAGGCCCTCTCGATTCTGTGTTCTGAAATCTCCCACTGGAGACAAGAAAGACTGGGAAGCGGCTTTTCAGAGGCTTGAGAAGGCAAAGGAAAGGAATTTAAGATCCTGTCGCTGGAGTTGACAGTTTGAACCCACAGGACAGAAGGCCCATTGAAAAGTTTCTCACTCTATGAGGAGTTTGTCACTACTGTTTTACCAACTGCCAAACTAATTTAATCATTGATACTGCTATGTATTTCATTTAGCTCAGCCTATTCCTGGACATACATTCGTCCTAAGAGATTTGGATAAGACCAAAGTAGTTACTCTAATTAAATATGCTCTGTTAATGCAGATTTCTGCGTGACAGAAGGCATTGGCCACTAACAGAGAAATCCTTTTACTCCATGAGACGGGCCCTCAACCTACCATCCATAGCAATTTTCTAAGAGCTCAGACACTGCTGCCCTCCATGAATTGCTCAAAAAAGGGGTAAAATGGAGGTCAGCATCATTTGTTCTTCTATACCTGATCTACTTAGTGACAACTGAAGACAGCGATGAAAAGCCGGCCTCATCTACGTTACCATTGACGTCAGTGCGATTAGGGCTTCATGCAACAAGTGAAGCCTTTACCCTGAAATCCAAGACGGCTGCTATTGAGCTGGTGCCTTCCAAAGCAGAAGGCCTGTTTGCACAGAACATTGCCACAAAAAGAAAAACAAACTGGTAACATAGGAAAGATTTTCCCAAATAAACAAAAGCCAGCACATAACGCCGTATCTTATAAACAGCCACAAGCCAGGAAGCTTTAGTTTATATAGAGGCAGGGGGGTGGGGGGAACCTGAAATATGGGGAGAAAAAAGTCAGAAAAGAGTTCACAGAAACTGTCACATTTTAAAGCTAGTCCGGGTCTTTAAGATCCCTTTGAATCCGGCACACCTCGCATGTGACTTCAGGTCCTACGCTGAATATTTTTGCGTTGGAGAAACAGGATTCTCAGCATGACAATGTCATTTTTCCCTTGGCACCTTGTAAGGAAATTTCACAATAATAGGCAGGGTTGTAGCTGAGTTTTGGCGTTGTGGAGCAAGGACTAGCACCCAGGCCAGCATTTCATAGTTGGTGCTTACCTACTGTGCTAGAACCTGTAGTTCTTTCAGGAAACTCATGAGCAAGGCAGAAGGAATTACAGACGGGTAGGAATTAGGTATTTGCTCCCTACCCTTTGGCAGATGGAGCATGATGAGAGGCGGGAACTTTGGAGAGAAATACAAACCCCTACTGCTGTGAGATCTTCCCCTCCTCGTTACTTTAGTACTTCCATAACTTCCTGCAGGGTGTCAAAAGAGAAATAGTCAAGTGCCCCAAGGTTTGCAGGTCTGACGGACCTAGAGCCACAGAGACTGCTGTGGCGATGCCCAAATCAGTGAATTCACACCTAGCTCCAAGAGGAGAGAAGTCAGCTTGTTACCAGCAAGGCAGTCAAATTGGTCAGCGTGCAGGGAAATACCTGACGGACTAATTGTGAACACAAAGTTATCTCTGTTCTCAGCTTCCCTCTTCCCGGAAGTATTTTCTAATTAAGCAGAGAGCTGATTTACAAGACACTGCACTAATAAATTAGTCTGTATTGTCATCCCCCCCTGCCTAAGTTAAAAGAAATGAGGTGCCCATTGCCTAATAACAAATTGGCTCTTTTGCTGCCCAGACCAAGGAAAAATAAATAAACACAATTATTACATCTTTGAAAAGATCTTAGGGGAAAAATTTTATTCACTCTTCACTGCCCCAGAAAGCACAACAGCAGTCCAAAGAAAAGCTGGAGGGCTGAAAAAAAGCAATGCATGATCTCCAGCGACTGGGAAGAAAGGGTGGGATGGCTGTGGCACCTCCAGACTGCACCTGCTGCTCAGAGGCATTCCTGGATCCTCTGGCAGACTTTAAGCCTTGACATCTTTCCAGACCGCTGGAGAGGGCGCCTACCACTCACAGCTTTGCATAACATTTGCATAACTCTTTGCTTTTCAGCTAACAACTAAATTCACAGTTAAGTTACTGGGTGCTTGGCAGAGAAACCCAGGTGATAAAATTAAACGTGAACTTATCCCTCGATGCAGAAGACAAAGGATTTTAAGTCTCAGTTTCCACTAGCATCTTCCAGTCTTACAAACTTCAAGAAAACTCGGGCTGGGCTAAATTTAACCTCCAAATTCTGGTGTCTAAACGACAGTCCTTTCCTGTATGAGTTCCCACCGCTGGCTCCCTGGCACAGCTGGGTAAGCGGGGCAAGCTGGATAGACACCTCCATCCAGATGCGGCGGGGCCGGGAGACTGGCCGGGGCACGGAACCGGATCCCGCAGCCCGCTCACGCACCCTGCAGGCTGCCGGGCGGTGCCGTGCCGAGCTGGCGGGTGACAGGCAGGGATAAGGGCCAGGAGCAGCCGCTCGGGGATGTGCAGGGAGGAGAGAAAGATGCGTGACAGCCTGTGAATCACGTTTCTCCTGCCCTCCAGCTCCCGGCGGGAGATAAAAGCACCGGGGCGCAACGGGGCGGCACAGCCGGCTCCCGCCGCAACCACCAGCCATGAGCCCGCACCTCCGCCTCCTCCTCCTCCTCCTCCTCCTCCTCCTGGCCGCCGCCGCCGCTCTCTGCCGGGGTAAGCGGGGCCGGCTCCCGGCGGGCGGGTCGGGTCGGGCCGGGCCGGGGGGCGGCGGGGGGTGGCGGGCCGGGGCTCAGCGGTCTCCTGCCGCCCTGCAGGCGCGCCGCTGGGCGGGGAGCTGCGCTGCCGCTGCCCGCGGGCCGTGTCCGAGGTGATCGCGCCGCGCCGCCTGGCCCGCGTGGAGCTCGTCGCCGAGGGGCCGCACTGCGCCGTGCCCGAGATCATGTAAGTGCCCGGCCCCGGTCCCCGTCCCGGCTCCGGTCCCGTCCCGGCGCCGGTGCCGATCTCACCCCCTCCTCGCCCCGCAGCGCCACGACGAAGCAGGGACAGACCATCTGCCTGAACCCCTCCGCGCCCTGGGTCAAGCTCATCCTCACCAGGATCCTCAAGAGGTACCACTGCGTTCTGTGCGGGGATGGGACGCGGGACGCGCGGCAGCTGACGCTAATGCAGCCCCTTTGGAGGCCAAGCGTAGCTTTGGCTGGGTTTGAAACCAGTGTGTGTGTCCGGGAAGAACAAGCCACCTTCTGCCATTGACTTCTTTGGGGAAATCTGTTTTGTTATGCCACAAACTTACACAAGAAGTGGCTTCTTTGCTGGGAAAAGAAAACTCTGCAGGTCAGGTAAAGTACCCACAGCAAATGCAAATGCAGCCGCAGTACAGGGTCGGTGTGGTCCACCATCACCATCACACCTTTTCCAGAAGACACAGTTCCTATGGGACTTACTATCTGAGGCATGCGGTAAGTCTTAAGGAAAGATTTCCTGACTGGCTTTATGATTTGAATTCTGTCTGTTGCAGTTCACGTAACCAGCTCTGAGGGAAGAAACATCTCCATATGAAGCTACCTGTGTGTGCCAGAAGATACTGGGAAATGGATGCTGGAAGAAGATAATAGCCTGACTGTCTAGTTGTGATGAGTCTGTAGACCAGTTGGTTTATGTTCAAACCCTCTAAGACTCTCCCCTCACATTTCTTCCTACGTATGTATTTATTGGCTGAGCAGAAGTGACTGAATCTGTTTGATAAGACAGCCCAGGCTTTGCTAGGTGCCTCTCGGCGACCTTGCTGCAGTTCTCACAATTCGAGTAGCCCCACCTGTGTACAACCTCCTTCTCTCCAAATACTATTTCCCAACAAGTTCTTATAATTAGCATTAACATCCGAAAAGAAGGTGGGTCCATCGTGAAGAGCATTGTGCCAATGTCTGCAGATAGCCTGCCATACCGAGGTCTGGATGGGTAGTGTTGGTGACAGAGGGTAATCCATGCATTAGGAGTAACAGGATCACCGAGTCTGAGTGCTGCCTGGCACAGCACCTTAGCACCCGTTCAGGATGACATGGGAATAAAAGCTGGTTGGAGCAAGCGCAGGACTGTGCTGCTGTGCTCAATCTGCTGCCTCCGGTGCCTAAGTGAGCCTCGAGCTCACAATGTTTTGCTAAATCTTTTTTCCCTGCTATAACTTACTCGCATTTGCTGTAGAATGGCAAGGATCCTTTTGCACAAGGGACTGTACAATGAAATTACAGAAAGCTTGCTCCTCAAGTCTCACTCTGTTCAATACTTAGGACAGTTTAAGAATTTCCATGAAATTATGGGGTTTCATGCCGAGATTGTTTTGGTTTCTAACAAGATAATGTTGGGGTTGGTTGGTTGTTTTTTTTTTTTAAATGAGTTTACATTTAATTATTTGGTATTTATACACAAGATCTAAAGGAATAGTAAATGTTCTGAAGAGGCTTAGATATTTTATATCTACTTGTATGACATACTGTCATAATTCACGTAGAATAAGTAATTTTCCTTATTCTGCTTTGGAAAAATTTATTTATGCAAAAAGGTGGATTTATCATGAAACGATAATGTAATTAAATATAACACAATAAAAATATTTTCTTGTTGAAAAATACACTGTGGGGTTTTTTTTGCTGGGTGGGAATGAGCAACAGTGTCTGCTGCAGTATGAAGTCGTGACAGTTTACAACAGTAAATTTGTTTCCAGAAAAAGAAATTGTTCCGGTCACAGCTGTAATAAGGAGCCCTGACACCTTTTAAAGCAAAGAATCTCCACCTCTGGATTCTTTTTTAGTGCGCATTTCTAATGCAAACAATATCCTCAATCACTAGGTACATAGCACTTATTTAGTGACGGGAAAATCAATTGCTGTTTGCTCATGAAATTCGATAGAACCTTATCTGAATGTATAAGCATATCCTGGCCTTGTTGACGCGACTAACAGAGCGATAAGAGTGTTCTCCTGTGACACCTGCAGAAAGCTGGCTCATCCTCGGAACACACTCCAGCTTTTCTTTGAGAGAAATCATTGGAAAGGAAATTCATACGAAACAAGGATTGTCCTTGTTCCTTACTTCTTCCTCTTTACCTAGCAAGTAACTGGATGTTACATTTTCGAGTTGAGGACATAGGGGAAAACCTTACTGAATTTTGAAAACTTCTTACGTATAAAATAGCTTTTCCCTCTGTAATGCTAGAATTTTAAAGTCCAGTATTTAGCCTGTTGTGGGTGGGAGAAAGGGTTACATCACTCAGAAAAGGAGAAAATATTACCCTTTTTTTTTTACTGATACCATATACCTACTGTTGCTCTTCAAGGGAAAAAGTCTTACTGCATTAAAAACCTTTCTAGTGAAAAGAATTTGTTTTGCCTGACTTATGCATCAGATGAATGCAGAAATTTAAGAGTAGTAAAGGGCTAAAAAGATGTCTCACGTCTGAGAAAAAACAATGAATCCAATTATGCAACTTTGCAAACATTAAAGAGAGAAAAAATTAGGGGAGAGTGTAAGCTGGACAAAGCTACATGCCAAAAAGCAATACAGAATGGGCGGGGTTAATTACATATATGTATATAATTAAATAAATAAAATATCTATCAAAGGGTGGATTTTACAATATGACAACTATGTATAGAGAGATATATATACACGCCCACATCTCCTTAGATCAACCGCATAGTATGAAATCACAAAATGACTCGAATGACAGATATTCTATCCACAACCGGCTATTCCACTGGGTCTTAACGGGAACCACCTGGAAGCTGAAGGTATTTAAATGACTGGTGTTACTGGTTCACCCGTATGGTGAAATCCAGCTGCAAGGAAAACCAGCAGCTTCCGAATGACCGCAATACTACTTGTATTTATATATTCAGCGTTTTCCCCCATAGTCCACATTGCTAAGTGAGCAGCCCTGCAGCTGACACCTGCTGGGAATGCAAAACCACGTGCCTCCACATTATTTACAGAGGACTGAAGTCAAACTCTGCAAATTCACATACGGACCAAAGCTGAAAGGTTATTTCGCAGGCCATGTCAGCAACTTCTCAGAAAGACATATACACAGATAGACGTAGAACAATTCTTTTACCCCAGTCTCCGCAGTAACCAATGATACTTTTCTACTGTGAACTGTTCACTTTGCAAAAACCCTGAAGTTTTCCATCGCTTTATGAAATAACCTCAGTCGTCAAAATAATCTTAGAACTGTAGAGCGGCAAGCTTATTGGTTTTGAAAGCAAATGCTTTTCTAAATACATACTTTAGAAAACAACATTCTTACTTGTACTTTTAGTAATCCAAAATATTGTGATTAGGTACTTCTTAACATTTTTACGTATTTTTTTCAGTCATTTTCTAAAATTACCAACATTTTAGTCATTTCGTGAAATGAGCAATTTCACAATATGCAAATACACACACAAACCCACAAACATCTGTTCATTTTGTGAGCTACCGCTCACTTGCATAACAACGCAAAACGGTTCTGCATCGTCGACTGGATGGAATTCAGTGCCTCAGTTTCAGGAATCCTTTCGGAATACAATATTTTAGGTCTATGGAAATCATCAGGAATTCTTTACAAGAGAAGGCAGGGCTGGAGTGGGATGCAAAGCAGCCTGCAGTGTGCATGTCTGGTCATAGGCCAGGGAACAGTGACCAGCTGTGTGGCAAATGCACGCTTTTTTAAACTATAGATCTGAATTCTCCTCTCAGGAGAGACGCCTAGGAAGAAGTGGGAAGAAGAAATCTGAAAAAAGAGATGCATTCAATAGGGTTAAATGCAAAAGCATAATAAGAGGCAGCCTCTTTGTGCTTGCAAATCTGAAGGGACTTGCAAGAAGCAATTAAATTGTCCTTGACTGAGAAGAACAGAGAAAAATCAAAGAGGGCTAAGGGCACAGAAGGGAGCGTGAGGAGATGGTGGCTTTTCCCAGCATTTCCAAAGCTGGTTTTTTTTGTGTGTGTGGTGTTGTACAAGTAACTCAAATCCTCATTAAAGAAAATTGTGAACCACACATTATCAGATCCCTTTTAAAGGAATGGGAGCTGGAATGACAACGTTAGAGCTTTAAGTGCTTTCTAAAACACCACCTAATACTCAGAGGTGTTGAAAACTCAAACCTTCTTAAAATCCTTATTTTTTTTTTTATACGGTATGAATAAATGCAAGAGGTCAGGAGCTGTTTTCTGGGCATCAGAGCATGTGGCATGGCATATCTCCTCTGTATAGCCCATAGACAGACAAGCATGTTCTCAGCCACAGGACGACTCCCTGGTCTGTTCTGCCCCGTGAATTTGCTGGGCATTATATGGGACAGTGGATAAGTCTATGTAAGAGATTCTTAAAAGATCATTATCATAATGTGATAATGCTCTGACTTCCTCAACCTATCCAAATAACACAATTACCTAGACTTTTGCCAATGCTCTATTATTAAGTTGATTCTGTCTTGTATTTCAGCACTGAGAGAAAATTAAGCAAGTACTGAGCTAGAAATGATGACAACTAATGAAGATTAATACCTCTCTCACTGTTTTAACGAGCATGTTATTCTCTTAGTATTTTACTGTTTTCTTGGAATTAAGAAGGAATGAGTGCAAGCAGAGTGGCTCCAACTTACTGCTCAGTTTCAGGTGTGTTAGCACAAGCTGTTTCATCTCAGAGGTTCCCACTACTTGCTCTGGCTGCGGCAAAAGGCAGGAGCGAGAGCAATTCTATCTGTATGGACACGTGAAGCAAATCCTGGCGTGTAACTGTGTCAGCGGTCCCATGTGGGTCTGAACACACAGCAGAGTTTGTTTGCAGTTCACCAGAAGAAGGCACAGAGAGCAGTCATGGATAGCAAGACTCTTATCTCCCTCCTGATTCTCTCTTTTATGGGCAACTTTCCCGGTAAGAAAATTCAATTTATTTTCCTTTGTACTACAATTCTTCTGTAATATGGTTTAGCTACACAGAATGTTTTCAAGGTGTGTAGGATTTCCATACTGACACTGTCTTTGAGGTTGCAGGTCAAGAAAAACATATTCATGGACTGTCAGAGCAGGGCTATTTCTCGTCTCCTATTATTTTTCTGCTAGTGGAGATTCGCTGACATTGGTGAATTTGTCCCTTCAATATTCTGAGAAAAATGAGATTACAACCAGGCTCTGAGAAGCGATAGCCTGTACTAACTGTGTTGCATATTGCATCGCCATCACTTTTCATGCTGCTTTGATGATTAATAGTCCCTGAGATGAAAGCTTGGAATATTCAGCTTCGTTTGAGTCAATCTATTTCTAATCAACAGCCATCTGTTAGAGCTCTTCACGGAGAAGCATGAGGGTAAAAAATAAACAAACTCTGCTGGGAAAGTCCAAAAAGTATTTTGTGGGCAGAAAGTATGCCAAGTTTAGGGGTCTGGAATGCTTCCAAGCTTCAGCACCATGTGGATGCTTGCTCCTGCTGCGTCCTGGATTCACGTTGGGACGACACACATCTGCAGCGCCTTCTGAGCCAGGACAGAGCTGGATGTGGCCAACCTCCAGGCTGGACAACTGGCTAACAGCATGGCTCTATCATTACACACGCCTGCAGTGAAGCCCTGGCACTGCCTTTGGGACTCTCATTTTCTTCTCTTGAGCCTGCAGATGTGATATTGCTGCTCTGCTGCGATGGTCTGTGCTTCCCAATGCCTGACTTTCAAGTCCGTTTATTTCTGCTTTCTGTCAGGTAGGTACGGAGGTGTCAGTCAGCCAAAAGAAGCACTGGCAGATCCATCTGGGCAGAAAAGAAGGGAAATAGGTGGATGATCATATCAAGATACAAGAACTAGCACAGGGTGAGGTAAAGGCGTTTGCTGTTTGGTCTTAAGGGATGTCCAGACTACCCATAGTAAGAGGACTGAGATTTCAGCTCCTGCAGCCTTACTCATCTCAGTAAGAGTGTCTGTGTGCCCCACATCCATTTCTCTGGAGCTTGTCTTTGCTTCTTCTTGATACTGCCCTCAAAGTACTCTATCCCCTCTTTCAAATATGTTCCACACTTCAACTGTCAGGAATTTCAAGCTGAAGAGGCAGCTTGCCTTAGCAGGAAAAACAGACAAATGTAAGAGTTGCGATTGTGCTTTTTAACTGTGATACCTGACTTGAAAACAGGAAGATATCCCAGTGTTTGCAGTGGGTGGAGCTGGGAAAGCCCTGGGCTTCACGGCTTGTGATCTCGGATAACTTCCGTCACCTCTCTGGTACTCTGTGGTCAATCCATAAAGCTGGGATAACCTTTTTGGGGATTTTTTTCTTCACTAGGACAACATGGGTCTGGAAGGACTGTCAGGCAACAGCAAATTCAGTCCATGGACTCGGGCGCTGTACAATGTGTGGCATAATTTAATCAAATTCCATCCCAAAGCTTGTTGGGCTTCTTGCTCCCAGTACTTACCAGGAGTTGCTTCCTCAGAGGCTCCCACACCTTTTCTAGCATCTCGATTAAGCTTCTAAGCTGAATATTTTCATGGCTTTTTCACATCGGGTATGAGTGTAGAATTTTAGCCCAAACAGGTTTCACCTCCAGGCTGTATTCATGGGCAGCAGCCCTCTGCCTCTTCGGGTTGCTTTTTCTTCCTCTCATCAAGACAGGAGCCCCGCATTTCCAGTAGCCCTTCATTGCACTTGATGTTGTGGGATGCCAAAATAGTTGCAGTAGTAATAGGAACTTATAAATTGTTACCTGTACAAAGTCTACAGCTCTCAAATGCCCTGTTCTTGCTCAGTGAACGTACTACCTTAAACCCATGAATAGCAATCCATTTATACCTTGAGGCATGAACATTTTATCCGTTCTGCTTTCTCTAATTAATATTTTCATTGTTAGCTTGAGGTTCAGTTGCAGACATTGTAAGTTTCCCTTTCCTTTCCTCACAGAGGTGATGCTGGCAGCGGAGCTGCGGTGTCAGTGCATCCAGACTGCCACAGTATTAAAGCTGCCAAAGCAACTGGCCAATGTAGAAATCATTCCTGAGGGCCCACACTGCAACACTGTGGAAATCATGTAAGTAAAGTCAGTAGGCAAGAGAAATTATGGCTTACGAATGCTAAAGAGTTGTCTGCCCTTAAGCTTACAAACTTCAGCCTTGTCTGCGTCCTCCTTTGACCTCCTCAGGTGCCAATATTAACCAAAATGAAATGTTCATTCCAATGCAGAGCAACACTGAAGAACAGCCAGCAAATCTGTTTAGATCCCCAGGCCAAATGGGTGAAGATTGTAATTAACAGGATTCTACAAAGGTAACTGCCCGGATTACCTTTTAACTGGAATTATTCCACCAAAGGGCTTTTCACCAGTATAAACATAAACGTCTGTGCAATCTTCAACGCTGTTCTCTGAGACCCATTTGAGTAGCGCAGGGCTAGGAATACCCGAGACTAGATTTAGTTGATCTTTGGACAAGGCAGAAGCAAGGCCTACCTGACATCTCAGCAATTTAAAACAAACGAACGAACCGTTACATGTCACACCTTTCAAACAAGTACATCGATCCAGGGTTCCTCAGGGCTGTGTGTTCAGCTCCACATCACCAAGGGCAACGTTTGGGCTTTCCGGAGGAACCGCCTTGGAAGCAACAGAGAAGTGTCGTTTAGCACTGCCCTGTGCCAACTGGTCTGCCCAAGAGACAGGATGGTCATTCGGACAAGCTTCTCTGGTGTCTGTGGGTGGGTGTATGTCCTCAAAGATAAATTAAACATAATAGTCTTCTAGGCAAACTTATTCTAGAATAGTTTCAAGTGGGCCCTCAGCCCAAGAAGGACATGGACCCATTGGAGCGGGTCCAGAGGAGGGCCACGAAGATGATCCGAGGGCTGGAGCACCTCTCCTATGAAGACAGGCTGAGAGAGCTGGGGTTGTTCAGCCTGGAGAAGAGAAGGCTCCGGGGAGACCTTATAGCGGCCTTCCAGTCCCTGAAGGGGGCCTACAGGAAAGCCAGGGAGGGGGTGTTTGCAAGGGCATGTAGCGACAGGACGAGGGGTAATGGTTTTAAACTAGAGCAGGGCAGGTTTCGATTAGACATTAGGAAGAAGTTCTGTACACTGAGGGTGGTGAGACACTGGAACAGGTTGCCCAGAGAGGTGGTGGAGGCCCCATCCCTGGAGACATTCAAGGCCAGGCTGGATGAGGCTCTGAGCAACCTGAGCGAGTTGAAGATGTCCCTGCTCACTGCAGGGGGGTTGGACTAGATGAGCTTTAAAGGTCCCTTCCAACTCAACACATTCTATGATTCTATGACTTCCCCCTAGTGCAAATTAAACAAACATTCAACTAAAAGGAAACAGAAAATAATTCTTTTATTTTCCACTAAAAGCAAATCTATTTTTGTCTGTTTTCGATGTTCATAAATTAATCTCACTGTTTTGTGCATGCTGTAATTGATTACAATATTTGTGTTACAGTTCATCCAAGAAACGGCGTCAGTAACGAAACCAGAGGTCTCTCGGCAAGCAATAGAAAGCCGCACAGAAAAGCCATTAGCCTTTAAGTGTCTCCAGGGTCAGCGTATTCATCATTTCACTCTAGCTTTTTTTGATCCTCACCGCTCTCCGTGCACAAACTGTTCATCTGCAAAAGGAAACTGCTGGTCTCAATAGGCTGTCACAACACTAGCAGACTCTCGTATGTTATGGCAAAATTTTACACGGTGCTTAACTGCAGAGGCATTTAAAGCAATATCCTCACCAAACCCTAGCCTTGCGTTGGTCAGCTGGAAACACCTGCACAGTTTTAGCATTCACTGAGCTGGGAGTTATACCACAGCATCTCTCAGCTCCATTCTGAAGGACTATGAAGTACAGTTTTGGCTAGTTTAAGAGGGCTGTAGTTTCTAAAGTAAAGAAATAGTAAGCAAAGGAGATTCTTACTGAAAGAAAAAAAAATTAGAAAGGGAAAAAAGGAATTCCCCGATATCAATAAAAACCTTGCTTAGAAGTAATTTCAGTGTTTAAAAATTGGGGGGTTTTTGGTCTTGCAAATTAAATATACCTTTAACCTTAAAACAGTGGAGTCATAGTAATTGTGTTTTTGTCGCCAAGCTATCAATGTCACAAGGATTCTTCCATCAAAAAAAGTTTTTAAAGCCATTGATTCAACTTTTCATAAATGAAATGTGAAAAAAATGTGTGTGAAATATCTTTAATGTTTTCAAACCTGCACAGAGTTTTGCCACCTGCAAACCATTGTCAGGGTTTATTCATAGTGCAACAGGGGCTGAAAAGTAAATAAAAATTTACACTAAGTACAACAAACCAAATTTGCCATTAAGACCTTACACTTAACAGAAAACTTGAAAAGTATTTTCTGCGAGAAGAGTTTTCTTCCAAATATATCGAAAGATGCTGATCTAGTCAATTAATTAGAAACAAAGCTGTTGAACTGTTGATTAAAAGAATATTTCTTTCAGTTTTTACTGAAATAAGGTAGCTTTTTTGACCAGTTTGTTTGGCCAAGAGCACACTCATACCAAGTTGGTACTGGGAGTGCGTACGCACACTGCAGTAGGAGTTGATAACGAAAAATGCCTAACAAACGCAGTTTTGCTCTCTATGCTGAACCCAAAATTGCTATCTCAGATTCATATTTTTGTCTCTGCAGACAGATAGTGACTGCACTGACACAGGGGATTAATACAATGTAAATACAATGCGGAGACACAGCAAATAAATTTCCTTCCAAGCCTCTAGGAAACAAAAACCCACCCCTTAGCCAAATGTCACTGCCCCTCTCTGGGGCATCAGCTTTAAAAAGATTTAAGGTTCCTGCCCTCACATCTGCCATTGCAAAAATTCTTGCAGGAACATTACTCCTCAAATACTTAAAAAGTTTTTCTAACTTCCAATCTACTTTGCCCCAAAATAAATCTCTCTCTATGTCTTTCCACTGCAATCCCTCTGCATATACAGGTCTTTCCTTCCTTCCCAAATAACATACCTGTAAAAAGCCCCTATGATCCTTTTCAACAGTGTAAACCCCTTTTATCTCTTTGCAGAATATAAATACTTTAGTCTTCTAATCGCTCTCAGTTCTTCTCTCTGATCCAATCTAACCTTTCTCAAACACAAGTAATAATCTTTCAGGTAAAATATTGAGCTTGTCATGAAATGATGATACCTAATTTAAAAAAAAAACAAAAACCACAGATATCTGTGGTTCCTTGCATGGCAGTTTAATTGCACTGCAAGCGGTCATTCAGACGTAAGAGTGAATTTCAGCAAAGGCAGTATTGATGGCCCTTTTATCATCAGGCAGGTATCTCATTACAAATGAGAAAAGGTACAAGCCGAACCACACAAATAGTTCTGAAGTATCCAAGTTTCAAAGGACACGGGAGGTGATCCAGCTAATTATGGGAGGAGGAAGGACATCTGTACAGTAGAATGAGATAAAGTTCAGAGGCAAACAACAGGGACAGTAAGAGTTATGGGATGAGAAACACGTACGCAGAATAGGTCTTTTCAGCCTGGAAAAGAGATAACAGAGGGAATGTGACAAAATTCTGTAATGCTGCAAATGGCATGCATAAGGAGAACAAGGAATGATTGGTCACTGATTCCAATCTAAAAGAAAAACAGGACAAAAACTGAAGGTAGCTGCTGGCAGGTTCAGCAGAACCTTAGGGAATGTGCTCTTCTTATAAGAAATAGTTAAGCTGCGGGTGTCTTTGCTGCCCCTATTTGTGAACATTAAATGCTTCCAGGGGTTCAGGCAGTGAGTAGCCAAATTTATGAGGGAAAATCCTGTAAGGCCTATTCAACACAAAGATGCCGTCTTTGGCTCAAGAAGTTCCTTAACTTCAAATTCCCAGCATCTGTGAAAACACAGAGGAAAAGTAATAGTTTAAAGTATCTTTGTATGTTTTTCCCTACTCTTTCCCAAGCCTTCTTTATTGCTCCCTGTGAGTACCAAGATAATAGATGAACCTGTAATGACACGTGATACCACTGCTGTTATGCTCTTTTGTCCTAAGGCCCTGAAAAGTCACGGCGTTTCCAGAATGCAAAACAAGGCCTCTGTTGGCTTGCGTTTTGTGAGCAGCTGAAGACTCTCCCCTATACACTAAACGAAATGAAGGAGGCAATAAAACAGAGCAGGTTTTTTCACAAAGAATGCTGAGTCAATCTTCTGATCCTCACGCTGCTGATTTCATATCCCAGGCTGATCACAGGAATAGCAATGTCAGCATGAAAAAAGGATGTGGAAGGATGATTTAGAAATTTCACAGCATGATGAGGAACAGTAACTATAGTCTTAGATTACACCATTACTGCGTACCAGAACCATGCTAGAACTGGTGCGTAAATTCTGCTTGAATTAATCATGCTCGGTAAACTATGGAAAACATGCCATTTCAGAAACTTCTTCCACTGATTTGAATTGGATTTCCCTGTTCCTTGAACCACCACCCAATTTAATATGATTTATCTGATTAGCACATGCATTTATTAGTGTTAATTTATCAGTGAATGAGGACTCAGCGCCTGATGGCCTGTTGCTTTGTTCTCTGTTCCCGGGAGTCAGTGAAGAGGGCCTTCCCCCTGGCAGTGCTTGTAGTAGTAGCATCACTGTGATTTCCCAAAGTGATCAATTGGCAATTGCAATAAAAAATCGCTCGTCATTATGAATTCCAACATGGTATAGCAGTGCTATATTCAGTCTTTCCTGGGAAGCTTTGCCCATCTTGACGTGAGTTTCTGTTAAATTTTAACCTCTCACGAAGCATTTTCTTGACCCAGGGTTATAAAAAGCCAATGATAAATAGGAAACACGTTGTCTGCACCATCTCAGTGCCTCTTTTCCATCTGCACATTCTGAGTAATGTAATAATGTTGTCACTGAGCTGAAACCACCAAAAACCATGGCCAAGTTATGAGATAATATCGGTGCCGAGTAAATTGGTGTGTTGAATGAAAAGAATTAGCCACAGCTCCTCGGACACTTGCTAACACAGATGCTAAATGGTGCCAAAATAAAAACATTCAATATGCCACACTGCCAACGGGGCTCTTTAGGAGCCTCAAATATAGCGTCGTACTGCCACAATTTTTTACAGGGACATAGCCACAGAGCCTGAATTCTGCATTTCTTGTCCCAGCATTTTTCTTCTTGTTCCTAATGCCAAGTTTTCGTAAGACTGGCCACCACGCTGAGCATTGCTGCGGGAACATGTCGATGAGCGCATAGCACCAAGCTGAGATCACATTCAGACCGGGCAAGCTGAAAGGTGCTTTGTAAAGCCACATTCAGGATGCTCCACCCTTACTGGTGTTGCACTCCGTGCCATCTTTGGCTATCTTGAGGTTTTAATAAGGTGAGCTGCTTTATGATTCTTTCTCAGTTAATTACGGAAGAAATTGTTGTATGAAAAACAAGAGTAAGTGGCCACTAGAAGAATTCTGACATCCAAAGGATGTGTGGTCCCTGCAATGGTTGTGAGCCATCTGCGAAGGAATTGGGTCAGCATTCTGAAATGGATCCAGTTAATGAGAATGAAAGCAACAGTAATTCTGCATTTGCCTTTGCGCAAGTCTTTAGATCAAAACCCCAGCAAAGTTAATTGTAGCCGCCTTACCCTCTTCCACAGGCTTCACATGAGGCCTCTAACTCTAGGGTGCTTTACTTCCCAGCCACATGTTACTTCCCAGCTCAGATCATACAGGTTCCACAGAAAGAGCCGATACGAATAGTTTCTTAGAGCGGCTGAACAGGCGATGAATAAGAAAAACTGATCCCAAGGGGAAAGCAGTTGGACAAGTCCAGACCAAAAGGAAGAGAAAGAAGGATGAGGAAACAAAAAGGAAATCTGGAAAATAACGAAATAGTAAACATTCCTTGGAGGGTGTGGAATCTTCCTGCTTCTGTCTGCACTGGCCTGACTCATTACAGCCTTAGTTTTGGCACTACAAATTATTACCCATGTCATCATATGTCAGAAGGAAATGTGCCATTCCGATGCCAGATGTAGGAAATTATGCGGGAAACACTGATTCACCGCACGGAAAATAGTACATCCATAAAAACTCACCTGCGAGGCTTGCGGCACACTAAATAAAAATAGCGTCCTTTCAGTATTAAATTAAAATGGTGAATATGCATGCAATTCTTCAGTCATATGCAGTCAAAATCAGAAAAGAAATATAAAAATATTTTTAGCCATTTTGATATTTTGAATACCAGCACCTGGGGTTTGAAACGGCCACTTCTGTCCAGTGCCTCATTCTAATCCACAAGGGAGCAGGTGTCCGGTGGCCAGCAAGACAAGGTTTCTTGGTAATGATAATATTTTTATTAGAGTTATCGGTAATGATAATAGCTTCATTAGACCAACTACTTTCTGTGGGAGAAATAAGTATATGGACCACAAAGCCTTCATCGTGACACTTTTATATTTCCTTATATAGTGAAAAAACCTGGGTTATTTAACTGTCCAGTAGAGTTTTGTATTTTTTTGACAGAAAGCTCAGGATGCACTTCAAGAGTAACACTCAAATCACCGTGTACTGCAAGCCACATTTCACTGTCACATTAGTACGATGACGGAGTTCCTCGTGGATGTGTATGAGAACAAATATTTCTCTTAACTTTAGAGCCTTCTTCACTGAGGAAATGAGTCTCTGCTCTACATGAGGTATTGAGCTACTATCACTCCCAGCTTAACGATGGGGAAACCGAAGTCATAAGTATCCCAGAACTCCCTTCTAAAGCCATACAATGCCGAAGGATTGTCCTCCCAGCAGAATACCACATTCAGGAATCTTTCCTACAGACACAAAAATGTCCCGCAGACACAAATTCTCTTGTCAACAAAACAGAACATTGTGGTAACACGATTAGAAAATTTTACAGGCAAACGTGCTCTTTACCAATTCTTCCAGTCTAAACGGAAGACAAAACTCTTCCATTGTATTTTTTCACGCCGCCCAGAGGGGAGAAATGGTAAAAAACAATTCTTATTGAGAGCATGTAACAAGATGTACCTTTCTACCAAACATCTGTTCTCATTTGTTTTTATTCTTACTCTGTTTGACAAACAAGCTTTTCTAGCAGAAGGATTGCATCTGGGTTGCACTATAGCAAAGCCTTGCACTTTTTTTTGGTGCTGGTACGGTAGCTTAGGCCTCTTTTCCATACAAAACAGCAATGGGCCTTTGCTGGTTTGAACAAGCTTTTCTACACTATCAGCCCGTTATCAAACCCTGTGAAGGAAAGTTAGATAGTTAAAGGGTTGGTGTCTGATGCTAACAAGAAAGACTTCCCTAGAGCTCTTCTTCAGTAGGTGTGCTATGGCAAAGATCGCACGTTCAGATTCCTTAAATCTGATTCCTTAAATTTGGATTCTTCCCATGACCTAAAAGTACTTGTCCTGTGGATGAACTCATTAGTATTTACTATGAATAGCTTACTGAACTATGGAAAATACCAGTTCTCTCTACTTCTGTGCAACAGCAATTTTTAATTTCAGGGTTTTTCCAAAGGCACACCCTATTTACTAGTCATCGTTTCTTAACTATTAATTAGCAACATTTTCCTTCCATGGCACATGAATAATAGTATATTGCAATGGTAGGAAGCCATTATATACCTTAAACTCACTACTGGACAGGAACTGAGTAGCACATTATGATGGAGTTTGACTGCCATCTCTCCTTAAATTCTACTTTTCTGTGGGAGCGCTCTTAGACGAATTATTTTTGAGATGAAATTGTCCCCGTGCTCATTCTGGAAGATTTTTATGTACGGAAAGTTTTAGTCACATATTTTCAATGACAGATGAGTTGTTTTATCCAAAAGTACAAGTACCCCATTCTGTCCCATTTGTCTGCTACAAAGTGGATGTGGTTCCTGCACAAGACGTAGCTGTCACGCCAAGTGCACACACCCTAGCTTAAGCAGACATAATAAAATAGAACAGGCTGCATTACTCTACCTGATCACTGCCAGTCGCATCGTTACTACATGCACTGAATCCTGATATGTTCATGTATGGTGTTATGTGGTTATGACAAATACAGCAATACAGAAACAATTACGAAATAAAATATGTGCTCCTACTCTTTGGGTATCCTGCTATTTACTTATTTATCATTTGGTTTGCCCTTGAGTGGTTTGCTTGAAAGTATTTGGAGTGTAATACAGATAAATTTTTCCACATGGATTTCCTATGATAGGGGCTCCACAGGGCATGTCAGAGGTGTGAATGTCCTCTTGGTTTATCACGTGCGGGGCAGAAAGGCCCCAAATCCAGCCCTTTAGGTTAGAGTGACAAATAAGGCTCCCCTGGGAGAGAGGTCGGAGAAGAGACTGGAGAAAGAAGTGCATCCTATTTAGAGCAATGCTACATGACGATATTTATACTGAAAAGCCACTATACCAAGTGACCCACATTTAATCTCTTGTGTGTTAATGCCTCAGGATTGCACACACATAGTCAGCTGCCTGACTGCAGCGAACGGGCTGGAAAGCAAAGGAAGGTGATCAGTCATGTAACTTGTAGCTAAGTCATAGTAGAGAACATTGTAAATATTAGGAACTTACAAGAGTGTTCTCTGGATAATGTGCAGACACATGGCAAAAAATCCAAAGACTGTTGCCTAGGTCAGACAGTCCATGAAACACAAATCATTTGCAGTACAGGAGCAATTCTGGGGAACTGCTGCCACGCGGTTGGTCTGTTCTTGTCTTTTTTCCTAGAAGTAAGTTTTTGGCTTCAGGGACAAGAAGCTGGGCTAGGCGGATCTTCATTCTCGTCCGGAGTGGCTGTTCATAGGAAAGTCACGTGTACTTCACTCTGCAGTCTATCACTATCAGAAGTTGGATTTATCCCTTACTCTCCTCATCTTACTTGTGGAAAACAGCCACATGGACAGGTGGTGTCGTACTGCATCGCAATGACAAAGCACTCTGAATTCTGATGAACCAGAACAGAGCGAACGGTGGTGTATGAAAAAGCGTCTCCTTCACCGGCACCACAGAATTGCTGTAGGTAAGCAACCTCCATCCCCGACGCTGGCAGTGATAAAACACACCCATGGATAGATAGCATGAAACATGTTCTTTCCTACCCCGCAACCATTCCCTTCCTGCCATTTACAGGTGATCTGAAATTACTGCTCCCTCTCCACAACCTTGAGAAAGTCCTTCCTGCACTGGCCACCTCTCAACAGACTTTAGTGCATCTCCACACATAATGGTTCTCCTCCAGGGCAAGGTGTCTGTCAGAAACCGCTGTCAGCACATTGTCCTGTTGCTACATGCCTGTCTCGTGAATAGCATGGATTCCAGGGAGAGCTACATCTGGCTTCACTTGACCAGAGCAGCAGATATTTGCAAAATCCCATGTCTCCAAGGCAGAATTTTCACTTTCACTGACCGGTTCACACCAAAGACTAGGACTAAAACATTGACAACAACCAGTTTTCCTCAAGAGCCAAAAGACATAATATACCTCCTGGAATAGATGCCTGTTTTACATGTTGTTTTTGAAAACCGTGCATCAGCGAAGACTGCTACAATTCTTCCCTCCTGCTCTATGTCATGTTTTTCTTCAGATGCAAGCTAATCTACTAAAACAGCAATGGAAATATCTTCTTGTGCAACTCTGGAGTTTTGCCTCCCACCCAGTTTTCAGGATGGAAGTATATTGCCCAACAAGTAACGCTAGTGAAACAAGACACATCAAAAGCCTCTCATTTTTTTAAAGTCCTCATGGAACTTAGGACTTTTTGTCATCAGTTCTTTGAAATTCTCAAAACACTAAGCATGAAGAAAGTTAAGCTTGACAGCACCCTATGAGCTTCAGATAAATGCCCATAGATAGTTAAATACACAGTCACATTAAGCCTACCGTTGCAACTTAAAACTGGATTTAACCCTTGTAACTATTTTTCTTGGCATAAAAAATGGAACCAGAAAGAGAGTTTCCATATAAAGTTCCAGCTTTGAGTGATTAGCATGATAGCCTTTGTGCTGTATTGTAATAAGCTTGATGAACTGAAAACATTTATAAGATATTTAGAGGAATGGCTAGGAAATTGCTTTGTATCTCCGTAGCTGCAGGATGTGGAAGCAGAATGCTTTCATGGAGAAATTAGAAACCGCTTAGTCTACAAATGTACTCAAAGATGACGACTATTACCATCTGCATAACATGTCAGTTGTTTGCAATGACCTCTGTGGGAAGCCAGGAAAAGTTCTTGAAAAGTATTATTTAGCATTAAAAATAGAGGAACACCTGCTTCAGCAAAGACACAGCCAAGCGTCTTGCTCCATGGATACGAGTTCACTATCCTATTCCAGAAAGGAGGAGTGCACTCAGAAACTTGTCAAACTAGCAACAATTATTATAGGGCTTGGGTTGGGGTTTTTTTGCCAGTAATATTTGAATAAAGTAGCTAAACACACTTTCAGTGAAGGCGCTGTATTTCAAGAAGTTTCCACAGTCAGGTTAAATAAAAAGTAGGTTCTTATGCCCTGCGCAGAAATGGCTTTGCACAAAAAAGAAATAGCGTACAGGTTTTCTACGTGAAACATCTGGTATCACAAGTAAAGTTCACATACTGACTCAGGAGATTTATCCTAAGGATAAATTTGTCCTTATCATTCCCGACTTGCGTGTCAGCATAAATCTCAGCATAAATCTGAGACTTTTCGCCTCAGCTCAGAATTTTCTTCATACTCTTACCTGCTAGCAGCACAGCTTCACTTACGATACCCACGCTAAATACCTAATCTCAGTTAAGATGCTGTACTTGGTAACTACATTTGATGCTTCTCTTCAATGGATTCTTGATATCTCCGATATCTATTTTTAGAATGTCTTGCATATATACCTCTATAACTTCTATTATATTACTGACCTTTCACTAAAGTGCTGATTTCCTGTCAGTTTATAGAATAACACTGTTTCTGTAATATCCAGACAATAAATACAATACATCCCATAGCAATTGTTTTTATTTCAACAAGCTTGCTAGTCCTCTTTTCCTCATTCAGTATTACCTTTAAATTCCATCTATAATTACATTGCAATTAAATTCACAAAGTGACCAGTTTGCGCAGCAAGGAAAATATAGTTACGTTAATTAAGTTTAAAGAAACTACAGGGAAAGCAAACAAATTCAGATCCAGAGAAATGCATTGAACATGGGCTTGCTGTGTTCGTGTAACATAGCAGATTTTTCTAACTTTTACATGCACTTTCATTTTAACCAGGATCTTCTGCTTTCCAACGCACTGCACTCCTCATCATTGGGGTATTAAACTAGATTTGTACTACTACACCATCATGCAAAATGGACCCTTTTTCTTTCTACAGTTAAATCAAACTAGATCATTTAGAGACATTTCTTTGTAAGTTTTCTCCCATGCCCTTTTCTCCAAGAGGCAAGACCCAAGATCTACTACACATTTTCATAGATTCATTTAAGCATTTTTTCTGTAATTCTCCTGCTGATCCTAGACAGCTGCCAGCACACAAGCTCTCCAACAGTGACACACCTAAATCCCTTAGACCCTGGATACCAATTTACCAACCCTCATCAGCACATAAAGGCGTCTTACAAAAAGAAGAGTGCTGAGAGCAACCTAACGCAAATCTACCTCGGTCCTTCCCCAACCCCAGCCCACCACGGCAGCTTTTCCCCCGGTGACAATTAGCCCTTTACAGCCCTGCTCATAATGTTCAATCAGCTGCTCACCTCAGCCATAAACACCAGTATTCCACCATTGGCTCAGAACGAAACACCTTTTCATCCCGGAGAACTTGTGTAGGAACCATGAGTCCTTGCCTGAAAGAAAAAACACAGAACAAAAAGTCAGCAAATGGAAAGGCAGAGAATTTCAACCGTCTATTGGACAGAAAGTTTGTGCCATAAAAAAACGAAATCAGATATGAAGACATGGGAACTTCGCACCAGTGGAAATCCCCACAAAGCAGGACAGTGAAATTGTGAAGATATATAAGGGAATAGCAACTGTAATATGTAGATGACAGCTATTTTGGAGTCTACATAATTTTCATGAAGATTTGGGACAATACACGTTTTCAATAAAATGTCACGAGCTTAGAGAGTCTCATATAGATAACATTGGCAATACAACATCCTTTCTGAATTTTTAACATGAAAACCATACTGACTAGCACAGCCTGACTTTCTATCATTTCCAGTTTTTTTAGTTACGTGAATGAACTGGAGATAAGTTACTTTCTGGGACTGCCTACAAATGAGCGTTTTAACATAAAATTTAGTCATCGAGTGAGTAGATCCATCAAAAACAAAGACAGGTGAAGAACAGTTTGGCAAGTGATAAGAATGAAGGTAATTAGTATGGGTTTGCTGGGAACTTCAGTGTGGTTTTACTTTATTTTAAACTCATAAAGACATCTGTTGACTTCAGTAGCAATGCTAATTGTATCTCCATTTCGAAGTGAAAGCAACATAAAATGCTGGTTTTATGTTTTGCTGATGTATGTTATCAGAAAAATAATTTTCATTTGTGGTTTTCTTTTTTAATAGAATAAGCTTTAACGTAAGATCCATGGGAAGATTCCTTTATCAGACATAATTTGTAACGTGTGGTTAAATTACATGCCAGAAGTCTTGCCAATGTTTATAATTCTTAATGATTATTTTAGAATAACCTAAAAGAGAATATAAATGCAATTAAGACATGTCAGTCAGGCTTAGGAGAAGCTCCCCAAGGCTGAAAATCCACGTTCTCTGCTGTTGTACTCATAGCTAAGAGTTCAAGCACCAATTAGATACCTCATTCCCACTTACGCATAATTCTGCGTCACCGTATTCAAAAAGAGTCATAGCAGAGCAGATATACGTGACTATTATAAATTTAACTGATCTAAATTTGACTGGGAAATAACACAGTTTGAGTAGAATCTGCTTAAATTCACAGCACATTTTACGTTCCTTGCAATCCAAATAGACTACTTGGTTTGCTTGACTAAGAATGGAAAACAATGAAAAGAAGTCAAAATATTACATACTTACGCAAATACATGACAGAATTTGGAGCTTGTTACTATTTTGGAATAGATTTTACTGTTAATAATAGTAATAGTCATTACTGTCTACCATTAATTTTGTAATAACCCAAAATGTTGTTTCATTTAAAATCAAATCAAAATAATTTCCTTGGTTCTCTATGAAAACACTTATTTAAAGGATCCAATAATATTTGTGAACAACGTTATAAATGTCCATTGCTCTGGTTAGTGATTCATATTTTGTTTATTTTTTAAAAATAATACCAGAACCTTTGCTCAAAATTTGATCCCACACCAAATGCTAGAATTTTCCTTTTTCACGTAAAAAGGTACTTTTTATTGTTTCCACTGTAAAGTTCTTTAGACAGGGTGCAGAGAAAAGGAAAAAATTTATTTGCTAGAGAAATCTCAGAAAAAAACCACATTCATTATGTAGGAGCTCTGTAGAAATACAGTGCACTGTTACTGAATGACACAATCTGCCTAACTCACATCAGTGCTTCCAACACCATGCTCACTTAAGAAGACATTTCAGAGTCAGACCATGCCAGACAATAAATGCTAGTTATTAATCAAAAATACATCTATCCATAAACATCAGCACTCTGCAAGCACTGATTTAATGCCTTGACATCTGTAGAAAGGGAGGCCAAAAAAAATAAGATCAAAACCTCTCATTAAAACAGACTTGGCCAGGTATTTATTTCTTCAGTTCGTGCCTTAAAACTGCGTATCTGAGCCAGGATTTTTCTAAACATACAGTGTTGACTGGTAGCCCAAGGACTCCCAATAGTTACATTAAAGTATTTTTAAAATAGTTTTTAAAAGTTTGCCTGTGCTTTGATGTCTATATGTCTCTTCACAATCCTAAATATTAATTTCCATCTTGAATCTAGTTCTCTTTCATTTCCTATAGAACAATTTAATACTTGTTTTCTATTTCAGCTGACAGCTACGGCAAAGAGAACTCGTGCCGCTGTTTGACTCTGTTTCCCTGCCACCATCATCCAAGAGCAGGTCCTAAGAGAAAATAAGATGTTTAAACAAGTGAAGTGACTCGAGGATCTTATTTTACGATTCAGAATATCGGCTACGCAGCAATAGATGCAGTTAAGGCCATCACTAATGATCGTCGTGCCATTCAAACCGAACTTTGACTGCCCAGTTAACACAAGAGGCAGAAGGGGGAAATCAGTGCGAGGCCAGCCTAACGTGTGGCATGAGTGCCTCCTGGTGGCTAGTTTTCCATACGGCGTGGCAAACCCGGGAAGGCAAACGCTCGAGTCTGTAATTATCCTAACGCAGTCACAGACTTTCTGTATAAACACAAGGCGAAGGCACAATCCGGATTATTGATGCGCACTTTAAGACAGCCACGGCACGTAGTAACACACACGCACCACAGACACCATCCAGAGCGTTCTGACGAAGGAAAACCCTTCAGGCTTCAAGCGATGTTCAGTGCTGCCTTCTTTTCCCCCTTTTCTAAACAGAAGTTGAGGGATGTTGGACCAAAGTGCAAAATATGCACTTGTTAAGTAAATCGGTCACACATCCTTTTCATTTAGTATCTCTTCCTGTTCCAGCAATAGCTGTGACTCTCGCTTTTGTTCATATTCCAAAAATGCCCAGTATTCTGCTGTCAGGGGCCAGGTTTTACACACAGTCTGTTGCTGTAGAAAACAGAAAGCTGAAAGTGCCAGACGGTGGGATCTTGAGCAGGGTTTATTAAAATACAGTAACATGTTCATCCCGAATACTACGTTCATCCCCAATACTGGTGTCCAAAAATAGAGGCTGTGGGTAGGGTGGTGGTAGGACTGCTAGAAAGTAAAAAAAGGCCAGCAAGTGGATTTTATTAAAATGCAAAGCTTCCCAAGGGTAACAATTTTTTTTCTTAAACTAAATTTTTCTCAACGTACTTTCCCCCCCTAAATTAAGATTCATTATTTCCTTAAACTAAGCCTGCAAAATACAGAGTGGTTTGCCTCTCTTCTCAACCTCTTTGTCTGATACAAACGTACACCCTCCAGCAGCTGGGAAGGCAAAACAGAGAAGAAAAAGTGGAGAATTGGACAGAAAGACGTGATATTCTGCCAGGATATAAAAAAAATTGCTCATAAAATTTTTTGGAAAGCAACATTTCCTGATAGAGATTTTCACAAGATGAGAGAACAACGCTTCTTACTGAACAACGCTTGTTACTAAACAACTGTTTGACTTCCCCATCACACACAAATAATTATTGAGAGATAATTTTAAGTTGATGGCATTGTTAGTGCCCAAGACAGTGTTTTATAACTATAGTCCTCTATCGTATGCACATAAAAATACTTCAAGTATAATAGACTCTGAAACAACCTGTGAAGAATACCCACCTTCTTCACAGATGTCAGTGCCTAACTCTGCTTTAACTGTCACGCAAACCAAATTCCGTATTTTCAGCTTTGTCCCAACTTCATCACTGCATTTTTGTGGATCATATGCATACTGTTATTTATTATTATAATGTATTCAGCAGATTTTGAGCAGTAGTAATGCGGTCAGTTTTTGCAGGCTATGCTCTGCAAACTGTTAATTATAAATATTGTCATCATAGCAATGATGAGCTTTCAGGCATGATATGAAATGGCAGTATATTATTTTGTGTGAATGACTGATATTAGTAGCATTTTTTTACACGTACATTGCTACATGTAGCTTCAAGGTCAAACCTGAAGCTGACAGTATGGTGCAATTTGATTGGTGTGAAAGTTAATTTAAACTGCTGTGCTGTTTCGTTTGTTGTTTTTTTTTCAAAGTTGTGATATTTAAGTACCAAACTCGAATGGGATCTAAAACCCAAGCAGTTAATTCAGGTCAAGAAAAAAGGTTTCATCCTCATATTACTGAAAACCTATTTTTATTTGTTTGCAGGCGTCAGTATGAATAGCAGGAATCCAACTGTTACAAAAGGGGAATTTGCATAAAAGATAACAGGCAACTTCTTGTGTGTGTGTTTAGCATCACTAACTGAAACAGTATGCTTGCCTACATTTGTCAAACATTTTATAACTGATGTACTTTTGAGGTAAAGCAATTCTTCAGTCACAATTTGTACGGCAAATTTTATCAAAAGCATTTATAATACAACTGCTTTTTTCTAGTGTAATAATTTGGTAGAAAAATACATGGTGGATGTTCTGTTTGTGGAAATTTTTAACAACAGCAATTCAAAGTTTTATAGTCAAGTATACAAACCTTAGATAAAAAAAAAGAGTGGACATCCTTTTCCATCCTAGACAAAAAGAAACTTTTGAAAGAATTCTCTTCTCTGTAAGAACAATTTTTAGGACCACTGATATTTTTTTCCTTTCCCCATCCTGTTTTCTGTTACCCTCGTCATCTTTTCTTTCTTTTAATATCTTACCCATTCTTTGAGATGTATATATACACCTCCTTGAAGTTACCAACTCCTTTTTTTAGGATTACTTGCAATCCCTTTTCCCACCACCACATAAGGTATCAGTCTATCTGTATTTGAACATCTCTGTTCTTACAGAACCATCAATATGACAGTCCTAAAAAAAACAGCATTCAAAAAATGTCTGGATTTTATATAAATGACCTTAAATACTCAATTTACATTCATCATCTTCATTTCTTTAGAAAGTGAATAGGATAGATTAGCATTTGAAGATCTTTGTTCGATCTTAAAGGATCTACTATCTGTTCAGGACTGTAAATTTCCATAAGACTTCCTATAATACTCACATGTTCATTTTTCTGAAAACAGGATAGTAACAAGAACTGTGTCAATGAATCTTTTCCTTTTTTAAAGAAGCTCTATAATTAATGCAGTACATACAAGCTAGATGGTGTGTAGATGTTTGGTGTCACTCCTTTATTATAAAGTAAGAGATGACAACCTTAAGGGGAAGATTTACATACTATCTACAATACTGGATGAGAAGATTCTAGGAGGACAAATCATTAAAAACCAATATGCACATTGTCTGTGGAAGCACCTGAGCCATTTTGCTTACACAAACACCTAACTGATCAAATAAGCTGCCAGTACCGTAGCAGAAACCGCAGCCTCAGTAACTTATTGCATCTTTTCAAAGCTTTGCCAGCTTCATAAAGGAATGTGTCAACTGTCAGGAGGTGCAGCATTGTACGTAAGATTGACGCTATTTTTGTGGCACGCTTTGTCTATGCTGCTTCAGATCTGTTTGTTTTCTTCATCCCCTCTGCACAGGATTTTTTGCACGCATTTTAGTGAAAAATTTGCCATAAAACGTGACAGAAAGCAGTAATAGGTGAATAGCAAGATGGCCCAAAACACTGGGAAAAAAACACAGCGCAGCTGAGAATTACCAAGGGCCTCGCTGGTGTCTGTGTGGCTCTGACTCGGTGTCGGCTTCGCCCACACCACATTTTGGCGGGAAGAGACGCTCATAGGAGCCAAAGGACGCAAATCAAGACCGCTTTTTTCACCATCATCTGCAGGGCTTCCCGCCCCAAGACCCCGAAGCCCTGAGGGGAGGCACGGCCTGGGAAGGCGTGTGGAGGGGATGCTGTGCCGCTCGCCCTCTCACCACACAGACGCGCAGGAGTTGCTAGCCCCGGGCGCGGTTTGCTAACACCGGGAGCGGTTCGCCAGCCCCCTGTGATGTCCTGCCCACAGGTGAGCCTTCACTAGCGGCGCAGCCGCTGGGCACCCGCGCGGTGTCTTGCCCTCGCCCCTCAGCTCCTCTCTCTCCCTGTCACGGCGGCCAGCCGCTCCGCTCCCCCCCCCCGCCAACACCACACCAGGCCGGGGGCCCGCTACTTGCCCTGGCTCCTCCCCTCGTCGCTCGGTTGCGGCGGCGCTTCCGTCCGTCGGGACCGACATGGCGGCGGCGGCTGCCTTCGCCTCTTCGGTGCTGCGCCCGGCCTTGGCGCCGCTGAGGCCGTGGCGAGCCCTCTCTCACCGCGCCCTCCGGTCCGCCTACAGCACCAGCAGCTCCCCTCGCAGCGCCGCCAGGTACGCCGCACCGCTCGGGGGCATCTTCATCCCTCATCTTCCCTCCTCATCCTCCTCCCGGGGAGCGCTGTGGGGAACGGCGGGCCGGGCGGCCGCCGCGTGCGCCGCCGCCGTTTAACGGTCGCGCTGGGCGCGCGGCGGGCTGAGGGGAGCCTGAGGGAGGACGGGGCGCGCTGGGCGCCATCCGCCGTCGCCTGAGGGGGGGCTGCCCCCCGCGTTCCGGCCGGGTTGCCGTTCTCTCCCCTAGGAAAAGGGGGCTCCGCGGGGTCCGAGCCAGCATGCAGGGGTACCGGGAAGGAGGGAGGGAGGGCTGCGGCACGGGCGGCGCTCATCTCGTGGGGATTTATGGGGCGCAGTGGAACGCGGGAGCCTTGGTAGCCTTCCTGCCCCCTCCCCGAGGGGGTTCTGGCGATTAAACATTTGTTTGCTGGCGGTGCCTTGACGAGCCTCTCGCTTAATTTACACAAAATTACTCTGAATGTTAATTTTTTGACATCTGTGATTATTTTCGCTGATGGGTTGTAGGCGAGTGTTTTAATCTTTGCTGGAGAACATTACTGTCTGCATGAAGGGACCTGTGATGGTGACAGCCCATCCCATTGCCTCTCCCTGCCCTCAGCAGAGCAGGTGGTGTGACACTGTGACGCTCCTTTTTTTCCTGAAAAAAAGAAGTAAATTAAAACGATACGGATTTTAAAATAAAAATATTACTAAAATAAATAAGTAAATAAAGCCCACGTGGTCTCGGTGTGTCACAGGTAGCACTGCCGGTGTTAGCTGAAAGCCTGGGTCCATGGGCGAGCAGGATGTGCTCCGATGCAGCGAGGACCAGTCTCCTGATGTTGTCACCCACTTACTTTGGTTTAATGTGTTGGGTGGTTTGGTTTAATGTGCGGTGGGAGGGTTTTGGCTGAGCTCTTTTTTCATTTGTACTGGAATTGTCTTAAATACTGACCTGAAAGTTGCTCAGTTCCGCAAGTCATAAATAGCCTACATTGAAAACATTGTCTTTGCTTTGTGTTTTCAAACTTTAAGTGTCTGATATATCCTGTATAAACAGAGGTTTTGATCCTGCCGGGTTTGGCACAAATAGCTGTATTTCTGGAACAGTGCATGCCTACTTGTGTTCTTTGCTGCTACTAACTGTTTTTGCCCGTTCTGTGAAAAATAGATGCTCATATAGTAATGATTTTACGGAGTTTTTAATGTGGTATGTATGGGACTGAGAAGGTCCCGTTGTGATTTTAGTGTATAGGTTGATCTAAAATAGCAGCTGGCATCTTTGTTTCTGTAATGTCCTGCAAGTCACCGGATGCAGTAACAAGAAAATTGAAGTGTGTTAATTGTTCTGTCTTAAACTCACAAGGGTTCGGAATAAGAGCATCTGTGAGTGTAATGACACCTGGTTAAGTTTTTCATGTGTATAAAATTTAAAATAATAATTCACTTTTTAATTTCAGTGTCTTGAATAGCTTGCTGCAGTGTAACCTTCCTGTACAGCTGATGCTTTACTTTTTCATGTAGTTCTTGCATAATCTTTCCATCACAGGACTTAAACTATCTAGATTCTAAACCTCAGAAGCATCAAGTTAGTATAGTATTTGCTATTTTTATATTTGACGGCTGTGAAAAATTTTCTTTACTTGAGAAAGTTGTATACGCAGTCTTTTTAATAAGTAAGTAAAAGGCTTTCAAGAGCATTACGGTGCAACTAAGGAGAGTGGCAAGGTGCTGGAAGTTTCTCTTTAGCTACATATTTAAAGCTTATTTTCTTATTTTCTGCTGTGAGAGTTAATTTTATAACTGGGTCGTTTTGCTGAGTCAGACTTCTGAAGGTCCAAATAACAAATGGAATACTATTTACTTAGTTGTAGTAAAATAGTCTTCTTGATATTGATTTCACGTATGAAATAACTATTTGATGCATAGAAGACAAATGACAGTTGAATTCACGAAGTCACAGATGTTTTCAAGGTGACCTTTGTTTTAATTAAACTGGTCTGGAGGTTGCTAGAATTGGCAGGTGAGCTGAATTTGAGTATATTTTGCGCAGCGGGTTGTATGTGTATGCTACTGCTTCATCTTTCCCTGATAAACTCTCAGCACTGTATGTATTGCATCTGGAGAAACACTCAAAGCTTTAACGGTTGTTGAGTAAATTCAGGGAATTTAAAAATGTGGTTTGAATAGATGGTGACTGTGTAGCAGAACGTAGGTTCTTGATGAAATATACTTCATAAAAATAAATCAGCTATGTTACATGAAAAGCGATGTTAGTGCAACTGTTTTCTTACTTTTGGGAAGGTGAGTTCTGGAGTCATTAAGGACAGAGAATAATCTTGCAAGGAGGAGAAAGTTCTCCGTTTGGAATGGTAAATGACAATGCATTGCCACCTGATTTGTTTCCTTTTTGGTGTTTGCATATAAACCCAGGAATGGTATCTGCTTTTTAGGCCCTGGCATTTAAACAAGTTTCTTTTAGTACCTTGGTAGGTAGCAGCAAGAAGACTGTGGTGGTGTTTTGGGTGCAGTTAAAATGTGTAGACAGTAGGTTTCTTTTCCAGAAGTGCTGGCAGCAGCTGTCCATTTCCAAATGTGGTCTTATTTAAGCAAAGAGTTCTTTTCAAAAAATGGATGAAGTATGTTATGGGTGGGATGATGCTTCTGGCAGTTTGCTTGTGCTTCTAGGATTATTATTATTTTTCCATCTTAAAGACTAGAAGAGGAAGGAAGTTGTTTCAGAACACATGGCTAAGCATTTCTTCCACATGCTGTTAGGGTAATATTTAGAAATCCTTAATGTTCTACCATCCATGTATCTATAAAGTTTAAACAAATGTCTCTGGATAAATGTGCTATCTGCTGGCTTTTAGATATTTTCCCTGTGTGTTGAATTGTCAAACAATTCTCATGTTTGAGTACGGTGATAAACAGACAAATATGCATCTTATTAATATAACAAAACATTAATCATATGTTATTTTGCTCCAGTTGTGTAGTTTCTTATAGTAGAGGCAGACTGCAAAACTAGTTTTAGACTATCTCAGAAGGCGTGGCGGTTTTGTTTTGTTTTGTTTTTCCCTGCATGTTATTCTAGGTGCGGACTTGTTCATCCTGCAGAATAATGTACAGAAAAAAACCCAAGTGATCAGACTTGCAGCACTTTGAAAACCAGTCCAATTTTAATGTAAGCCCAGAATGCTTTATTGTTTTTGCAAATGACTTTGAACTACTTTCATCATGGCAAACTAACTCAACATACATTAAACATGGATGTTACACGTTTGTGTAGAGATATACGTTAAACCAAGCGTATGTACATGCAGAGGGTGCGTTGAAGTGTTTTAGTTCTGGAGGTTCAGGGTAGTCAGGCTAAGAAAAAGATTACGGTGGAAGGATGTCAAGCTTTTATTCTTTTAATACCTAAACAAACATCTTTTTAATCTACTGGATTGGGATTTTTGCTTGTGTTTTTTTTTTTTCTTACACAATAGGTAATGCATGTTTATATATATATATATATATATATGTATTGAATTTGTACCCTTGCCTTAAAATTCTAGATGAAATTGTAAACCCACTAGAACTAATAAGGATCAAGACAAAGAATAAATACTGTTGTCTTCCTAGAAAACAGAGGTAAAATGCCATCACATGCTTTGCTTGTTTTATGTGTCAAGCCAAGTTCAAGCAACAAAACTTGAAGTAACCAAACGCTAGGTGTAGGAATGAAGTAATTCATTAGGGTGATTAAATGTAATTTATTAAAATCGGTATCTTGTGTTGCTGTAATACTTACCAGCTGAGATAAATCATCATGAAGATGGACATAATTCATTTTAGGACATTTCTAGATAGTCTTCACCTATACCAACTATTGAGGTGTTGTGATTTCAATTTGTGTAACTGAAATATGTATGGTTAAGAGCAAACACTAAGTACTTAGGTTCTTAGTTAATAAAGTAGACTAGCAGAATGGTAATGCGTGAATAGCTGCTAATGGCGGAATGTGTAACCATGTAAAAGAACACAATAATCTTTATGTTCTCAGTAATGTAATGTTTGTTTTACTCTTGGTTTTGGCCTTGGGATTGTAAAAATTAGGTGCTGACTGATGTAGGGCAAAACCATTTGCTATATATGAAGGTGACATAAGCTTTAAAATCTGTTTGAAAAGTTCTGCTAGGAAATGTATAAGGAAATGATGAACGCATCAACCTAAGTGCTGGTTCTTGCAGTAGCAATATTTACAGCTTGGTTACAGCGATGGCATTTTTCAATGCAGAGTTAACCTAGTGGATACGTGGAGTGCTTTTAATAGCCTGGGACTCGTGACAACTGGGACACTTAGTTTCTGAACCATTATAAAAATTGTTAGCTGAATTCGAAAAAATATTTGCATTAGTGACGTTGTACTGATTTTGGTAAACTATGGGTGGTTGAGCGTGGTCATCAGCTATGAGAAGATGGTTGGGGGGGAAAGCTTTCTTGCCTTAAACAAACAGTGAAATTTAGAGGGGCCGGGGGCGGGGGGTGGGGGGATCAACAGAGTCACAAGATTTGCTGTTCTTTGCTTCCTTAAAAGAGAGAACGTAGCATCTGTAACTTGATGGGCTCTTCATCTGTAACCCTAAGATAGAAAGCTAACCTTTCACACTCGATTTTCCAATTATTTGTTCATTTCAGTTGCTTTGTCATTTGTGGTCAATCCCTAAAACAAAGCCTGAAAGTTTTATCTGAAGATTTCTTTTTCCTGTATTTTGGCTTTATTGAGGTTCTCCTGTCCTGTGTGGTGGTAGTGCTGCTGCTGCTGTTCCCCTCCTACCTTCCTTCTTCCACACCCTTGTGCATTTAGATTCTTTGGTCATGAAGATTTACTAATAATGATTGGAACTGCACAAATTTTGAAAAAAATAAAATGCACCTTATTCTTTTGGGCTGCTTAAGTTTATGGTTTTGAATCTTACAGAATACCATGTTTTAAACCAGGCCAGTGATAACATTTCTTGCTCAATAGCTTCCTATCTTTTCCTCTTTCTTTCCTCTAAGCACCACCAGCATCAAGCAATGAAGTTACTATAAAGGCTGCTTATCTGATACGAAGGGAATTAACGTCTTAGCATATGAAAGTTACACATGCTGGAGGTTTCTTATTTGTTGCGGGTTGGTGGAGTGTGTGTGTGTGGAGTTCCACATCCTTGGTCGAGGTGATGATGACAGCAATGACAGGGAAAGAGGGGGGCTGAGGAGTTCTGGTACAAGTTCACGGCACAAAACTTTTTCAGTTTTCCTGAAGGAGTAGGGCAATGGTTGTGGGCCCTTCACCTAAGGAGCGTGTTTGTCTGCTGTAGTGCTGGTTAAGGGCAGAGCGAGGTAACTGGAAGGATGGGCAATTGAAAATACAGAAGCAGGGAGGGCATGACAGAAGCTCCCAGGGTAGTCACAGCTGGCTTATATGAGTTAAGTCCTAAGAAAGCTGAGAAATAGTATCACCTAGGCTTGTACCAAAGAATAGTGTGAATGATCCTGTGTTGAATAGGTTTTTGAAGGAAATTTGGGAAGGCAGGTGGGTAAAAATTCCTTAAAACAGAAATCTTTAAGGCGTAAGAATAGTCTCATGTTCTGTTCCCAAATGCAGGAGTTCATAGATATGTTCAACCTGGCTGGCTGCACGTGTTGGGAAGGTGGAGCAAGGCAGGTGAGCTCCTCTGCTGTATGCACTGATGGCACATTTCTGCTCTTCCAACAAGTGGAGAAACACTTCTTGACCTGGGTGGCTTTGTAGCGCGTTAGTGTTTTTCAAATAATATTTGAAATACTAGCAAATTCACTAATCAAAGCATTTGCTAGTATTTAACACGGTAGATCACACACTTCAAAGTGTCTTGTTGATGAAATTTTAGACCTAAATATTGTGTATCTTTTTTGTCTTTATAGTGATGAAGCAACCATTATTTCAGGGACAGAGCTTGCTAAACAAGTTTTGAAAGAAGTTCAAAGGGATATAGAATCATGGATATCCTTTGGAAACAGGAGACCTCATCTCACTGTCATATTAGTAGGAGACAATCCAGCTAGTCATATCTATGTCAGAAACAAGATAAAAGCAGCTGCAGCTGTAGGTATGTGTTTTGTAATATGCATAATCCTACGGTAAGCACAAGATACTGTTATTTAAAATTTAAATAGCAGGGGGAACCCCCTTTGTATCTTTATTCAGTTTGGACTGTTTTCTTCCTCATCATCTCTGATTCATCTAAAGAAAATAAGTTGGATTGACATGTGAATGAAGTAGTTTTAATGGCACATGAATGGTAGCCATAAGTTCAGTTCTGTATCTTAAAATGCTGTTAGGAAACAGTTTGCATCCTTACCGTTAGAAATTGGAAGCTAAAGGAGAAGACCGGGGAAGTTTTTGACAGTTAAATGTCTGAACTGGCTTTGAGAAGCTTGGAGAATAAAGATAATCAGAGAGAGATTATGTCAGTTTTTAGTTGTTTCTGCAAGACGCTCTAGTTATTTTTGAATATGAAATACTTGGTTAAGAGCTTGCCTCCTTAGTGCGTTTCAGATTGCTCCTTTTATATGTGGATTTTTCAGCTGGCCTGCAACTGTGGTAGTAAACCCTACTACCCCAGAATTAATGGGAGTAGTGTTTAAGTAACCAGTTTCAAAGGAAGATACTGAGAAGACAGTTTTTCTGCATACCGTCAATCTTGGTGTGCATTTCCTGTATCTCATGGAATATCTGTCCTGTTGAATGCTTTAGGTCCACAGTAGAGCCAGGCAAGTCAATCCAAAACCAAGGCTTCACAGCTCTGATTATAAAGGGCAAAATTTCAGACATAACGAAACCAGAAAGTAAAGCCAAGTGACTGATTATTCAGGATAAAGCCCAGTCGCTGCAACATCTCTTGTCCAAGTGAAAGAGTATCATAGCCTAAACAGGGAACTTCAATGTTGTTGCTATCGGTGAAATCGCAATCTTGTGAAGTAAGCTCAAAAATTTTCTTTTCCGGTATTGAGTTTTGTCCCGCAGAAGTAGAAGGTATCAAATAAAATGCCAGTAATGCTGGCGTAGCTTTATCTGTTCAGTTTTAGTTGTAATTCTCAAGAGCGTGTTTGTAGAGAAGTTAAATGCTTTATTTTCCAAGTATTTCTAAACTGTTGTTTAATTTTGGAGCTGCTGTGTACAACTGTAGATTTATAACTTTTTTTCTGTATTCTTCATTGTAAGATGGTACTTGACATGTAGAAATACAGCATTAAAGAGCAGACAGCAAAAGCAGAAATTTCAGCAAGTCGTTCATGGTTATTTAAGACAGTTGTTAAGCATCAGACGGATTTTTAGACAAAACACTAAGCTATCCATAGATAAGTCTCCTGATGCTAATATGTCTTCTGTTTTTTGGTTTTTATCAGGCATTTCTAGTGAGATCATACTGAGGCCTAAAGACATTCCTCAGGAAGAACTCTTAGATATGACGGTAAAACTCAACAAGGATTCAAGAGTTAGTGGTTTATTAGTTCAGCTGCCTCTCCCAGGTAGGTGGCATCTTCTGTCCCGCTCCTCATACACAGTCAGTGTAAGAGAAAAGAATCTGACAGTTTTGCGTTGCAAGTGTATCTTAGCTCTTGAAAGAGGACGTGCATAATGAAGGATTAGTTGAGAAGTGAAATTTTTTTGTTATATAGTAGCCTGCAGTTCATTTAAAAAAAAAAAAAGGCAAATTAAATGGAGAGAGTCATTTCGTATTGTCAACCTTGCCTTTTTTGAACTTAAGACAAAATTGTATTTCAAGGAATTTCCCCTCATTTTATTTCTCTTTTGTTGTTGTTGTTTGCTTTTTAATATATGCTTTTTAATATATGCTTTTTAACATATTGCACTGTTTTGTCTTGAACTCCAAGACCTTTAACGTAGTTTCATCCCCTGTATCATGCCGAGTTATGCTACCTAGCTGATGATGCTATGGACTTTCTCACAGTAATTCCAGGTTTTGTTTTAAACATTTTTTTGTGTTTTCTGTGCTGTCCCTAATGTTCTGGATAAGCTTTGTGCTGAAGTCCTAAAAGCCTCTACTATGTTCTTGTTTTTTATTTCCCTTCTCCTAATTTGTAATAAAATCTCACTAAAATATCACTTGGCGGTAGCTGACAAAATGGTATTTTGACAGTGTTAAAACTTGCGGTTTTCATCTAAATGGACATAAGTCAACTTAATTAAACCACTGTGTGCTTCCGTATGGAGAGGTACCTAAGTTACTAGAGTCATCATAAGAAATGGACTGGCGTGTTGGGTTTCCCCTGTCTCTGTGTTCACAAGTGTTTTCTATCATACCTTTATACTGTATGCTGTGAAGGGGAGGAGCTCTCCTTTTGGCATGGATAGGCATGATTTCTAGCACTAGCTGGGACTCGAGGGGTTACTGTTTATAAGTATCTCTGACGATGGTGAAGTTGAAGCTTTTTTTCTAGGTAAACTCTTAATTTCCACTTTTATTCCTAGTCTTGGTCTTCACTTCCAGACAGTTCTCACTGCCTTTATTTTGTATCTACGAAACAGCAAAAATTAGGGTAGGTGCTGAACATCATAGAGGAAGAGGAGCTTTGCTTTTGTATTTCTAATAAACATAAGCATTCGTGAAAAGGAAGTTTTGTGCTTTATATTATTCGAAAGCTAACTGAAATCGGCCACTTGTTGAAGTAAATTGGCCACAAGGTGGAAGTATATCACAACTAAGGAGATTGATCCTGGACACCAAGTAAGGAACTCTGGGAGCTGATGGAATGCGGTCAGTTTACTTTGAACAAACATCTTTACCTCTAAGAACAGATATGGGGAAACGGGTGATGTAACAAATTTTAATTTCAGTAGTGAGAACTCATGCAAAAAATGGAGCGCTGACAGCGTAGGGATGGAAATCTTTCTGTGTGAAGCATGTAGGCTCATCCAGTGGACTCCCGATACACTGTTGTGTTCCCCTGACCCGGGAGGTGTCATGTGTCACATGTCTTACTTGCGTGGGTACTCAGTAAAATTGTTAGGTACCTCTTGCAGAAATGCGTATTTTTTTTTGAGGGGGATTAGGTCATTACAGTATGCTCTCGAGCTGTCTGCCTTCATTGATACGTAGTTCAACAACAGCCTTAAGTCTTGAAACTTGGTGAATTTAAACCTGTTCAACATTTGAAAAGATAAACCCCCAGAAGATAACCGTAGTTGTGGGAATTAAAATGTCTGCTAGTACATTTAAATGTTTAAGCCCTAAAGCCCTTGGTTGAAGATCCTTCTCAAGGACTATGGTTACAGTACCCACATGAAGACTAATTAACCTTCCTCTACCCTGTAAAACTTGCTAGTTTGAGGCCTGGCTGTTGCCTGCCTTAGTGAAAATCCTAAAGTAATTTAATCAATAGCGTAACTTTTTCAATATTGTGTTGTCTGTGTAATGAGGTTAAATACCCGAGTTATCATGAACTGAAAACATTCAGGAAGTTCTTTCCATAATTGATGTCAGATTTAACTCTGATTGCTGAATTATTTTTTTTTTTCCTAAAGGAACTTCAGAAACGGAAGGGCAGAAAGCTAAGTTATTTGCTCATTTTCCAAAACTCTTCTGCTTTGGGTTGTAATGGAAGGAGACAAAGCTTAGGTGTTGTGAAAACTTTATCAGTGCAGGCTGCTTATTCCAGAGTTGAGATTGTTGTGTGGGGTTTTGTTTTTTTTTTTTTTTTTACAGTAAACCACACGCAGGTGTGGCTTTTGATCAACGTGGGGATAAAAATAGAAGCAGAAAATAGCTTTGTTCTCTTTCACTTTTGTGAGCTGGAGCAACTTAACTTTGAGGATTGTCATCTTCGCCTGAGGAAAACTTCCTTTCTGTGCACCTTTTGAGTGCGTTACCTCTGATGTGGTAATGGTTTTGCGGAGAGCTTCCTGTATCTTTTTTAAATTGCCTAGAAGATGCTATGAAATGTTAGATGTCTATTTGAGATAGAATGTGAAAAACTCAAAATTTACTTAGCGGTAAGCAGCAAAGAACTACGAAACAAATGAGTACAAACATGATGTCCCTCTTGTGAAAGACTATGCCAGCCGAAGTGCGGCCTGCTTTGGCGGGACTGATTATTAAAATCATAGCTGCGTCTCAGTATAGCTTATCAAAATTATTTCCGGGGAGCTCATTGCTGCTGCTGAACAGCTTCCTCCTTGTGTCGTGTTCCTTGATCGTATGGTTGTTTTCGAATCCCTTTTGTGCTGTGTTTTTATTTTCATCAGTCTTCCCTTTTGAAAACCAGTCTTTATTTTTCGTATGTCAACATTAGAGGCACATGTTGTTTATTGTGTAAATAAGAGTTTCTCTGTGCATGCCAGAGTAACCGGGCCAGTGATGCCCGGTGTGGCCTGGCAAGTTCAGTTAAGAAGTGAAAGGGTGAGTGCAGAGAGGAACTTGGCACGGAGAGTAGCTTGGAATGACAGCAAGTAAGTTTGTATGAATATCAGTTGAAAGGAGGCTAAGTATGTTCTAGGAGTCTGACAGTAACGTGCTTAAGCAATTATTTTGTTCCTCGGGAAATGAGTGAGGCTATCTGCAGAAAACTGGGAACAAACCAGGAAAATAAGTTTCTTGAGGCAAATAAAATCTGCTCATTAAGTAAGGTGTAACAAACGTATAACAAACTCTACAGTTTGAATTTGTTTTGTGTGTGTGTTTGGGGATGGCCCACCCAAGATAGTGCTTTAGAAGCATCTCTGATGAAGGAGGGAAGGTGTCCACATCCTCGCTTCTCAGGCCGGTGTCAGCCTATGTGTGCCCAGCTATGCAGCTGCGTTTCTTCCCAGTACTATGTACCCTTTTCTGAAATTCTGCAAACCAGTTTTGGGCTATATACTTGGGTTTGTAACTCGCAGAAGTAGGACTGGCTAACGCGTGTTTTTTTTTCCTGATCACTACCAATGCATGTACATATGCAGTATAAGCTTTAAGCAGTTGCAGACCTATCTGATATCAATAGTGCGTACAAAAAATGTTCATTACAAATAGATATAAATCATAGATTAGGTGGAGGTATTGTCATTTAAGGCATACTTAGAGTTTTGAGCTCATCAGTATCGAACAATTTTATGTGTTCTCACAGTTTTTCAGTGAAGTAGGATATGTTTTAGTCCTGCGGATTAGCAAATTACTGAAACCAGTTGCATTGTTGTGAAATGGAAAGTGAAAGCTAGACCCGCAAAGGTATTTCAACTTAGGGTTTCGGTACATGTATTTAAAACGTAGGTCGTGTATCCTTTGTGATCTTAGAGACAGGTAGCATGCGCAATAACTTTTCTCCTGTGATTTTTTTTTTGAGGCACTTGATAATTAACACTTCGAGAATACAGAAATGACTCAAGTGTCTTGCTTAAGTGTTTATAGTTACTAAGTCATCATTCTCAGCTGTGTATCAGCCTCTCGTATTTTGGTTTTTATGTGTTGTACTAGCAGTGTCTCCAACTGAATCATTTAATTTTCAGTAGATGACTTTAAAAGGCGAAGTTGGAACTGCTTTTTTAGGGGGAGAGTGTAGTTTATTCATAATGAATAATAATAATTACCCCAGCTAGACCAAACTTGTGTGTTTTTCTGTGTAATGATTTTGGGTAATATTGATGACACCTGACAAGTGAAAGAACTGTAATTTCAAAGCAACGTGTTTCCTAGATCACATAGATGAACGAACAGTTTGTAACGCTATCGCACCTGAAAAGGATGTGGATGGATTTCATATTATGAATATTGGACGTCTGTGTCTTGATCAGCCTTCTGTAATACCTGCCACTGCTGCTGCTGTGTGGGAAATTATAAAACGGACAGGTAAGAAACTCAACTGCATTGAAACTCAATTTTTATCTCAGAAGATGAATGAAGGATAAAGTCAGGTGTGAGTTAAAAGGCGTAGGTTATCTAAATGGATTGGGCCGATTGAAGAGCGAACATTTAGAGGATTAATCTAAATAATAACGAGATGCCAAATAGATGAGATCTTTTGCCAGTAGCAAGACTATTAATTAAGTGTAAATAGTAGTCTGCATGGAATACTTGGCGCAACACTGCGGTAACTTATTCTTTGCGTTTTATAATGTTGCAAGGAACTTTTTGTGATACTGCCGACCTCCTGATTATTTGTCAAATAGAAGATTTGAATGCATAAACTCCTGTGGGGGAAGGGGAAGAAACAAGAACTAAACCACGAACATTTAATTTAGTGCTAGAAGGGGAGAAGAATGCATATGTATTCAATATTTTGAATTCAATTTTATAATTAATTCGGTTTTATACGTGTAATATGCATGTTCTTATTGGTAAACGTAAGAGCCTCCGTTTCCCTTGGTGGTCAGAGAAGAGAAATTAAGTCTCTCCAAAGGGTGATTCGGGTAACCTGAATGAGTTGCCAGTTTTGTTTGTCTATGGTGAAAGCTGAAAGTTGTGTCGTGGATTCATCCCTCAAGATCAGCTGTGTGGATATTTCAAGTCATGTTGACGTTGTCGGTCCACAACAGCAAATAATTATATCTTGGGGATTAAGAAGAAGGGTTTAGGTATATCAAAATACTGGAATACAATTTTTTGAAAGTGTTTTTTTTCTTTTTGTTTTGTGTTGGTTTTTTTTCCCCAATAAGGAATACAAACATTTGGAAAAAATGTTGTTGTAGCTGGAAGATCTAAGAACGTTGGAATGCCTATTTCAATGCTTTTGCATACTGATGGAGAGCATGAAAGGCCTGGAGGTAAGTCCATGAATGTTGTTCTACTGTATCCATTTGTGAAATCATTAAAATAAAGCTGACCAGAGGATTCGGATAAAAAGAGAAAGCTTGTCTCTTGTTCAATATTTGCAACCGGAGCAAGGAAATAAATTTCCTAGTGCATTTCCGGACATATTCGCTGGAGAGCAGTTTCTGGACTTTTCCTGGTGTTATGTCATGATTTTGTCCTTCATTTGAGACAGCTACTGCTTAAACCTGGTTAGCACTGAAGGATATTACCTGGTATAGTTGAGGGTATTACCTGATGGTGTGGCCTTAAAAAACTACAGAGGTTCACGTGGTGTTTATACAAAGTAATACAGCTTTATGCCTTATCCTTGTGCTTATGTAATACTAATCTCAAGTTTTTCATACATGTACGTGTGCACACATATATATACATATACACACGTATATATATTAAAAAATATGTGACATGTGTCCCGTGTTGTGCTATGTTAGTTAGGTGGTTATTATGAAAATACGTGTATGACCAAGAACTTTTCCATGTGAGCTCTATGATATTACACGTTGGCCTGGGGGATTTTTCTGCAGCGCAGTTTATATCCCCCTGGAAATTGGGGGCTGCAGTGGAAATATTTTTAAGTAATTCTAATTACAGAAGTATGCGTGTTCTCTTACAATTGCGCTGCAGAAAGAAAAACAAATATAATTTGAATAGAATACTGTCCTTTTGCAGCTTCATTTTGATGTTAGAAACTGCCAAGGTGGTGTGCGCAAATGAGGTAAACATTAATGTTTAATCCCAGGCATATTAAATAGGAGTGGAGTGAAATCTGTTATTAATATAATAAAACGGTAAAAGCTTTTTACTAATCACAGAGTTGGCTTCTCCATTCACCTCTGTGGGAAAGTTGCTATTTGAAACTTCTCTCAGTGTTTGTATTTTAATTACCATCGGTGCATAGTTCTGGTCTCATCCCCATTCCCATGAAAATTAGTAGTATTTCTGCCATTTGCTGCAAATATTGGGTTATATATATTACTGGCAGCGTAGTTTGGTTTTTGAAATAGGCTTTAAACAACACAGAGTTGTGTTGCAAACTACTTGCGTGTTCCTCAGTTGGAAATGAGGAGACTTAGTGACCTGTGATTCTTTCAGCAACTTGTTACAAAACTCATAGTGGTTGCATGGCAGTTTTTTAGCTGTACCTAAATACTGTTTTGTAGCTTTCAGCTTTTGAGTTAGTTCGATCCATGGCCCCGTTTTTTGTTCACTTGATTGTTGGGTTTGTGGCTCTTCTTTGACTGCCTGGTAGTATGACTTGTTTGGGGGGGTAGTCCATGAGTCTGCTGGCCTATGAAAGAACTTTATTGTGCTTCAGGGTCATCTGCCTACGTTCTGATTCCTGGCATTTTCTGGCATTACTTCACTGCCAGTCCTGTTTAGTGGCGTTGTCATTGATGCCATGTATGTCAAGTATTCTATGCGGGGACACAAAAATGTTCGGATATTCTCTTACCGACAGCGATGCTGGAATCTAGATGTAGAAAGAGTTAAGTCATTGAATAAGTGGATTTATTTTTAAGGTAGTTTTTCTTTTATTTCCAGCCTGCCAAGTGGTAGTATACAGTATAAAGCAGCTGGCAATGAGAAAAGAAAGGAACATTTGTTCTTCTTTCACAATAAATTAGCATTAAGTATGTGTTTGTCATGTACATGGTGATAAATACTTTAGTAGTTGGGGTAGGCTGGTATAGTTTTCATTCCAGATGCACAGATCGGGCTGTCCTTGAACATCTGGTTGGTTTTCTGCAGTTAGCTTTCTTTTCTGCTTCTGCTCGGAGCAACAACCTGGACGGCGTGTGGGAGGGGAGGCAGGCTAGATGGTGGTTTCAGCTTTACCCCAGTGGTTTTCAAAATTTGTGGATATATTGTGACAGAGAAGGAGCTGCAGGCAGTTGAGATAAATCTGAGACAGACAGTGAAAGAGAACGCATAAAGCAAAGCTATAATGAGATAGAGGAGGTGGAGCTAAAGATAAAATTGGGAATGTGAATGTAATAAAAATTATAGCTTAGACGGAATAATCTTTTCCACCTTTTTCTTAGTGGCTATAGCAGGGCAAAATTTGTGCATTATCATCGGAGACGTGTGTCAGGATACAAGATGAGGTAGCTTTAGCAAGTCTGTTAACTTTGTAGATGAAGTGGGTTTTGGAGTTGAAAATCACGTCGGAGTTGCTGATTTTATTTATTACCAAACAAAAGCAGGCTTCCTTCTTAAGCGCATGTTTAGAACAATTTAAATCTGTTAATAGAAATGAAGTAGAAGCTTTTATATTCTTTCTTTTTTATTATTCAGGGGGATGGGGACCAGACAAGACCAACAGTTAAATAGTGAAAAAAAAAAAAAAAACCCGTGTCCTGACTGATAACCTGAGAAAGTTCTATTGGCAATTGGGCTGATTTGGTTAAATAATTGTTGTGGTTTAGCCTCAGAAGGAACCAGGACAGTAATTTTTAATGAGAAACGATGCAACGGAGGGGACTGGGGAACGTGATACTATATTTTTTCTCTGTTTTTATTGTAGGTTTTAGTTTTTACTTTTTTACAGACGACGAAGAGAACTGAAAAGCCGGGATCTGTCTTCATCTGTCATGTTTTGTATGTAGAAACTGTCATGTCCTGCAGGTGGCAATATCTGATCAGATTGGAAAGCTATCTGACTCTTTACCAAACAAATTGTGTCTTCTGTAGGCAGGTGAAGTGACTATCTCTATTTTATAAGCTAGTGAATTGGCTCAGTGGTATCACGCGAAATCTTAATTGCGAGGTATATTCCTCTTCTTTTGGAAGAAATAGCAGTGTAAAAATAGCGGTTTATTTTCTGTTTTGGCATGATCACAAATAAATGGAAAACCTACCCGTTCCGAGGTGTCTCTAAGCTTCTGGACTGCTATTCTGAAGGTAAGGGTTTTGGGCTGGTTTGGTTTTTTGCCCTTTCTTGTTTCTCCTCTTCTTTTTGGTAGTGAGAGCAATCTCTTCTTTTCAAGAGCTGACTACAGACACATTCCTCACTAAAATCTTGATGGGAAAGTAGCCCAGATTTTATTTCTTAGAAGGTGTGAATATTTGTAACTTGGGATTTTATCCATTGATTTTTCTCAGCCTCTCTGCTGAGTACAGGATAAGAGGTCTAAAGAGTCTCATGATGTATATATTTTCGGAAGTAACAATTGTGATTTTGGGCAAGGCAAACTTTGCGCTTAAATTCACGGGAAGTTATAGAAAGTTGGTGAGAGATTTCTAACTGCTAGCAATTCCCCATATTTCATGGAACAGCTTAAGCACGTGTGTGCTTTTCTGTTCTCATGATCTGAAACTGTCTTGATCTGCTTCTCTTTGAGGAGACGATATGCACTATAGAGACCGAAGGAGAAGAGGGATCAAAGATGAAGGGAAGCAGCAGAGAAGTCAGAGCATAGACAAGTTGAAGATGAGATGCTTAAGGGAAGAGCGTTAATGAGATTAGAGGCACAGATTAGATCAGACACATTCCAGAGCAAGCAGATGTGGTGGTAACTTCTGAGATGGTAAAAACTTTTAGTGTAATGGTTCATAATGTGGCTTAGGAGTCTGTGAAGAGGTAAACGTGGAGATGAGGGGATGTAACACCTGAACACTTGTGCGGTACAAATAGTTGACAGGGAGAGCGCTGCCAGGACTCTCCTTCGATAGCGGTTATCTTTGCTGCTTCTTGGGCAGTCTGTGAGGGATCACCACGCTTGCTGTTGGATGCAGTATGAGACTTCAGTCCCTATCCCCATGACGATTCATTTTGTGTTTAGTGGCCTATCCTCAGTGTCTCCATCAAACGGCACAAGTTTTTTTACGTCTTACTGGGAGGGTTTATTCGTAGCTTCTTGCCAAGCAATGTGGATACGTGCAGGAGCAGGCCCCCTATCTTTTGAGTTTGCCTAAAAGGATGTGTGCTTCTGTTTGTGATAACTTCAAACTTCTTACTCTGGTGTGAAGTAAGGGTTTTTCTTTTATCGGGAGATGCAAGAGATGGTAGGACACCTGCAAAAATCTGAGCACCTTTTTGTCCAGTCTTTTCCATTCCTGTTGTTGAGCTTGAGCTTCCATGAAATGACGACTTGGAATGGTCTGAGCGCGTGGAAAATTATAAGCATTGGATGTATCGATCCCTTAAGCGGTTATGGTGATAAACCTTTTCAGATCCATCTAATGGGAATTTTGAAAATACTGATGCTGATCTTGATTGTGTTCGAGAATGCCTCTCCTTGATGAGAGCTGGTACCATCCCAGTCAAGAGAGGGATTTTGCTGTCTGACCCTTGCATGCCATTACCGGTCGGCAGGGTTTCTAAGCACTTGCTGAACTTGAATTACCATTTATTCCTTGAGCAATCAAAATCTGTCAAAAACACGGGCCAAAGACTAAGCTTTGTCTTGAAGGAGACGCTGTTATGAAGTTAGGTCGCAGGTACACAGGGAAGACGGTGGTCTTCCTTCCTGTCTGTACAACAGAATGTCAAGGCAAGCGTCTAGGAAGCTTCAGGACAGGTGAATGACAAACATGGTTGAGGACAGAGATCCGAACGTGGTGATCTTGTACTTGAAGCTTGAGTTTGCGACAAACAACTGAGTCTTGTGGCACATTATACAAATTGTGCTTAATAAGCTAGCCACCAGATTCCATGCTGGGTTGCTCTGTGTGATTTCACTAAAGGTAATGAAGCTGATTAAGGAATAAGTTAGTCCACAGTGTATAAATGAATTCATCCTGTGAGAATTTTTAAGAATAAGCTTTTTTTCGTATGTGTGAACAGCAAGTGTTGTGAGCGTTCTGCCTACGCTGAAATTAGCGATGCGTCCCAAGACAAATCTGATGGTGATCTGTACTGCTGTTGATGTACCAAAGTAAGTCATTTGATCCTCTAAGTAAATGCTCTACAGGCATTTTATGTGTGACAATTAATTGATAATCTCATTTCAGGTGATGCTACGGTGACCATTACGCACAGATACACACCAAAAGAGCAGCTCAAGATCCATACGCAACTCGCTGACATAGTAATAGTAGCTGCAGGTAATAGTAGTTGTTCATACTCCAATCACAGTGTTTAAAACCTAAAAAGTAAACTTTGTTGTCTCTGTTGGTGGCACTAGTAGCTATTTCACATGTCACCAGATAATTGGTGCTCGTGCTTGCTGAGGGTGTTGCAGTAAGTAGGATTTCTTGTTGTAAGAAGGGCAAGTGATTTGTCTCTGTTCTTGCCCTTCACATTTGCAGAGTCATAAACTCTTTCTCGTCACATGTGACACCTTTCCCTTAGGGAGACTTTAGAGTGAACTCAAGATCGGGAACCAGTCAGTGCATAGTTTATACAGGTATAATTATGTAAATTAAAACGTTCTCTCTGCAGTGCAAAAATCGTGAGTCATTTAAATTTTGACAGAAGGGTTTCTGTAAATTAGCTGGAGGCTGCATTCATCAAACAATGGTATCATTCCCTTGCTGTTAGAATTTAGAGCAACCTTGTCAAACAACTGGTAGTTTTGGTAATATATGTTATTAATGGCCAAATTTTTATTTTATTTTTTTCTTTTACAATTACCACGTAAAGAGGAAGAAAATGGTAATTGTCTAGAGGAAAGGGTCTGAAAGATCAGTGTCTGTATTCTTAAAGCAACGTTGAGTGAAATCCTTGCAGTTTGGCTAGTCTAGAACAAATAAACAAGCAGAGCTCTGCTTCTGAGTAACCTCTGGTTTTTGATTATGGGGATTATAAATTAATTTAAAAAACAAAACAAAACAATTCAACTTAATAGAAACTGGGTAAAATTCTGTGTCCCCTCGCAGCTCAGGATGCTTTCCTTTTCTTGTACCATTTCGGAGGACTACAAGAGAATTGTCTCTCTCCTTTTTTCTGCTCCCTTCCTCCCTCTTCCTCACCCTCAAGACCGAAGTCTTGCTTACTTATTTTCTAGATGAAGACAGATCACTTCCTGTTCAAGCGAGATGTCCTTTGCTTCAGGGCTTAACTGCACTATCTCTTTCTCATGCCGGGTCAGCAAGAAGGAACAGCTCTGTTGTCCCACGTGTGATTACTCAACTGTGGGCCTGACCAGAATTCACGCACTGTGAATGAAAAATATATGATGATGTGTGCGCTAATTGGAAATCAACTAGTAACTTTTCATCCAAATTCACTGCTTCCAATTTAATCGTTGCTTCTGATTTTTATGCTGAACGTGGTTTGTCATCAGTTATGCTTGTAGTTAAATGGTTCAGTAGCAATTCGGCCATGTTTGTTCTTCATATTATTTTCTTCCTGTCATTTGTAACAGGAGCATGATACAACACTCATTACCCAACATGAGATATACTTGGAATGATGAAAAAACCTAGGGCTAGATTGTGCAAAGAGTATGCGGCCCTGCCCCAGCGGATGCTCTGGGGAAGATTGCTCTTTAGAAAGGTGGAATCAATCCAAGGTTCCCCTTGGTACTTGAGAACTGTGCACATTGTACCTTTGGGATCACGCGTTCCCCAGAAATGTGCAACCTGTTCAGTGAGTGTTGCAAAAACGGTAGCTTCTACCCTGCCAGGTGGAAACAGCTGCTGTCATAAGCCACTGTGCAAGACGTGCAAATGGAAAACAGCTTCTTGTGTGTGCATGTGGGAGCAAGATCCCTATTCTCATTCTCCTCTTCCCATGTAATACTTCTAGAAGAGCATCTGTATTCTGGGTCCTGGTTTGGTGGCTTGTTGCGGTGCGTCTGTTCGTTCTGATGCGGTACTCTGTTTCTGAGGAGTTTTCTGTTCACTTGCATTTATGGCTTTTGTAGTGCTTCATATCGGGTGCTTCTGTTTTTACTCTTGAGTTTGAGAAAACTTGTTTTCACGTGTTTTCTCTCATTCGCCCACAGCCTTGGGACCCCAGTTTTCCAGCTTACTTTGGTTGTAACTATCCATGCAGTTTATTCCTTCCCTCTCTTTTCCTCCCAACTCCTTGGATCATAAGTTCCAACAATGCTGCTTTTGTCCAGCTTACCCCTCCTTAAAATCGGTGTCGCTGCTTCCAGGTACAGCTTCCTAAACTCTTTCAATACCACACAGCTTTTGCATTCCTAGACGAAGCATAATGTTTCCTGTTACGGAAACAGGACGGTGCATACGCAGCACTTTGCATCCCACGGTAGCCGTTCCAGTCTTAGCCCGCTGTCCCTGCTTATACAGATATCCCACGGAATCTGTTCTTTCTGCCATTGGCCCAGACCCGTAGTAGAACGGTAAGTGCAGCTTGACCTGTGGTGCTCGTGTGGCCACCACAGTACTCCCAGGGCGGTGATGGAGGCCGTAGGCAGTCTTTGACTAGTTGACCCGCTGTTTCTGCTGTCTTGACTTTCCAGTCTGCCTTGAGAGAGACAAGTCATCTGCCTGCGAGGTTTGGAGAAGGGGTAAAGAGGAGAAGGAATGGGGATGCCAAGTGTCAGGTGAAATTCTGCTGGGACTACTTGTGGTGCCCCTCGGGGCATGATCTGTGGTCCTCTTGTATAGGAACTGCTGATTTGTCAGACCCTTTTATTCAGATAGTGGCTGGTTAGCTTTCTCAGGAGTTGGTTATTTTACAGTCCTTGTACCTAAGCTGGGATTAGGTAGGGCTTTGTTTCTCTTTTGTTTAAGAAGTGATTCATCGTTTTCTACAAAAATTACCGCTGAAAGATTTTCCCACATTATTCAGTCAGTGCATTTTAGGAATAGCTGCTCTAACGCTTATCTCTTCCTACTTGGTATGTAAAGCAGGCTTAAGTAAATAGATCTGCTCATTTGGTTTGGGCGTTAGTTTATTTGTTGCTATTAAGTATTTGGCCTATTATCAAACCATTTTACAAAGGGTGTAACTGTGCAGCTTCCGTTAATATGCTTCCATTCCTATCACACGCAGATCATTTACCCCCATAAGGCTGAGGCATTATCCAATTACGAGCCGGCTTGCAATTGATTGCATAAGAGTGTGATGAAGGAGATGCAGCCAGATGTTATCGGATGGCATTGGAAGGAATTTGAGGTCTTGGCTTGCTCAACATTAGAAGCAGAGTTTCAAGCTGGTGTCCTATGGGGGAGTGAGAAACGGAGAGCAAAGAAGGTTCTTGTATTGCCTCTATCTAAATGATTAATTGGATGTGATCGAGCACTTTAAATGAAGCCAAAGCCATTGTATACGAGGGCTCGCCTCCAATGAAACTACGGTCTCAAACCATATGGATTTACCTTTTTTTCCTTCTTTTCTTTTTTTTCTTCTCTCCACCTGAGAAAAAGCTGCTTTGGTGGGGAGAGGGGAGCTTAGACTCCCCCTTTGGAGATACTCTGTTACTAGGATGAACATTCCTCACAGAACTGAGGGAGCAGCAGCAACAAGAATTGTAACTCTAAAGTTGGAATGTCCCGTCACTCAAAGTTGGAGGTTGCACTGTGGGAAAGAAATTCAGGGAGTCATTTAAAATGAATACAGAAAAGAGATTGCTGCTGTTGCAATTAGTGTACGATCGGCTAATGCAGATGATGTATAAGGACTTGATATTCTTGGCTCTCTGGTAGCGTGCAGTGACTTTGGTCTCAGATACTGCTTTGCCTTAACATTGCAGGAGGTGCTTCGTTTGCTGTGATTGTCCAGGCGTAAACTTTCAGATGTGTGGTCACAGATGATGCCGCTGTTTGTAAAGCAGTGCTAGTATGTTTGTTCTAAGATGGCCTTTCCTGTAATTAAAACCGCTCTCTACAAAGCGGGACCCTACTGAACTGCTGTTCTTGAAAGGGAGGTCTTTTCTGCGCATCAAGTGGAGCTGTTGGCATGCCATAGAAGTCTCGCCTCTAGCTTCGGCACGCTGGGGAGGCTGGGTGAGATCGATCGTCTCAAAGTACACATGTGGTGCTACCTGCAGTTTGAAACCCCACGCAGCAGTGGTCTGTACAAAGTGGAAGACATTCACTGTCCGGTACTATTCCTTAGAAAATGGTGTTTTGCCCTCATCTTCTTTGGTAGGACCCAGGTCAGAATTTGCGTGTAATTCAGTTGTCATTTTTGTACTTCAGTTCTTCTGATACCTAAATAACTGTTTTGGTGTCTCTTGCTGTGTATGTAGATAGCTCAGCTGTACTGACTGGAAACATACAGCCATTGACTCGGCTCATAATCTGAAACCTGAAGTGACCTTTTAGGTTTTCTCAGTCCTGACTGTTGAACGTCTTTGTGATGAATATCAAGATGCTTTACATTCAAATGTGCTGAAGAAATACGGTGCATATGAAAGAGCTGAGATGGCTTGTTGCAGCACTTTGTCTTAGCTGCAGTTTCTTAATAGCAAAAAAATCATGCGCTAGGACGCTGAGGCCAGGCCCTCTTTGGTCAAGCGGGGAGATCGCACGATTTGCTATAAATAGCAGGACGTGGTGTTTTGTAGAAGCTCCCCTGTGAGAGGTCAGTGTCAGACACTGTGTGTGTCTTGCAGTAGCGTGATTGTGTCTGTGTTCAGTTCATCTAATCTCAGAATTCTTTTTCTGAAAAATTACTGCCTAACCAGTTGTTCGCTGTCTTGCCTTTGTGACGGGTAATTATTTGTATGTAAATGTGGTGTCTTTCCTTCCTCTCCGTTCGCTGTCAAATGATTTTTGATGCTTTGTTCCTTGTTTCCAGTGGCACTTGAAATCTAAGCTAATCTCTTTAAAGTTCTTTCCAGCTTTGTGTCATCTGAACCTTATGCCACTAATAGATAATAAGCCATCTCTGCCATCGCGCTAGTGACACTATAAACAAACATCTGGTCTTTGTGGTACTACTTGTGCACACGCTTTTATTTTCGTAAAGTACCATTGCAGCCTCTTACGTGGATCCAATTACCCACCTGATTTTCTATCTAGTATGTTTTTCTTGCTTATGAGAAGATCAGGTGGAGAAAGTTTTACTTGCAGTTGTTTCTCTCCTGCAAATTGAGCCGCTGCTGTTATTATAGCTAAATCTGAGCTGGCCGTTTTGTTTTTCCTTGTTGTCTATCTGTTGCTTAGAAATGACAGGAATCAAAAATAAGAAGGCAGGGTAGATCAGATTCTCTTACTGTGCTAGCGTATCCCCCTCTCTCTATTTTTTTATAGCAGTGCTATTTCATGTAGTTCTTGTTCGTTATTTAAGTAACTGCTTGAAATGTCATGCAGCTAACAAGTGAAGTATATGAGAAATCGGAGAAGTCAAGAGTAACACAAATGCAATGCAGATATTAAAAAAAGTAAAGATTAAAGAAAACGCGGTCGAGGTAACATACACGCCTTGCTTCAGCAGTTGACAACACATCTGGATCAGCAGACCTAATACTAACAGTTTCTGGTGGCTCGCAGAGTATCTTTATTGCCCAGCTTTTCTTTGGAAGTGCTATGAAATGGACTTATTACCACAAACCAGCAAGTACTGCCATCGTTGAGGTCATGTTGACTGTGTTTGTGACTGCAGGTTTAGCTGAGAAAAATGAGTCAAAATGAACCAATATCACCTGTTCTTCTTACAATTACAAACTGTGTAAAACTGAGGAATAATTGTTTTCTCTGTGATGTATCAAGAAAAGATCAAGTGAAAGCCTTATCTTCTTTTTTGTGCATACATACACATGCATGTACACCCCTTGATACAATTTGAAACTGATGACCTAAGACTACCTGGCCATATTAATCAAATCTATCTTGATTCCAGGTATCCCGAAGTTGATTACAACTGATATGGTAAAAGAAGGTGCAGCTGTGATTGATGTAGGCATCAACCATATCCACGATCCTCTTACGGGAAAGACCAAATTAGTTGGGGACGTGGACTTTGAAGGTCAGCAAAACACTTTATATGAACCTGTTGGATAAATATATTAAGTTTGTGGGATTCATTCGTGATAAATACTTGGAACAGCCAGTGTCTCAAATGAGATAAGACTTGGAGGAATTTTTTCTCATTTACTTAAATAAGAAGAAAAACCATGTTCGTATATCTGCTCTCAAGAAATGGTATGTTAGTTAAGAGAGGAAGTGTTACTTTCAATTACACATACCAGCAACCTTTAAGAGATGCAGATGAGCTGTTACGGCAATGAGGTGGCAGAAGAGGCTTGTCTCCAGGTTTCTTTAATCCTTTGTGAGTCTGTGAAGTGTTTCAAGAGTAAACAATAAAAACAGTTTCTGCTCTTTCACAAGTATAGGGTCCCGCGCTGTTTGTAGCAAAGATTATTATACCACAGCTTCTCAAGCCTCCTTTTCCACTCTTGCTCTACACTGGTATGTGAAAATCTTACTTATACTTTACAAATACACTTTATGCTAAGGTTTAATGTGGGTTCATTTTAAGCTGTTGAAAATCTTGGTCCAGGCAAGCCTAACAGATAAAAATTCGTATTACATATCGATCTTTTTATGTTTAATGTGTTGCAGAGCAAGTTCACAGTTTAACTTGATTAAATATCTCTGCTCTGGAGGAGCTCCAGACTGGAATAGCAGGATTGTTGCAGTTGAAAATTAAAGCTTATTGGCAGAGTTGAGTGTGGGAAGCTTAGACAGCGTTTCCCCACATTATTAATGGTTCTCAACAGTTCCTTATTTTGATAAGTATGAAAATCACCCACAGGTTTTTTTCACGGTTATTAACATCTTGGCTGGCATAATGTCTCAAAGCTTAATTATATTCAAAATGTTTCTGGCCAGCTGTATATATTTGTCATTACATCACTCCCTTAGTTCCTGCTTCTTTTATTTATCGTACATGATAACTGTCTGTTAAAGTGAATGAAATTACCCGCACGAGTGTAGCTAAGCGATTGTCTCGGCAGGCATTTGGAAATGTATAACTGTACGTGTACAGTAGAGCTCCAGTAGAAAAATACTTGGAGCGCAACTCAGATATTTTTTTTTTTGTTTTGGTTTTTTTTTTGTTATCCTGCTTATACTATCACAAGTAAAAGGTTCTATTTTCTGTTTTCAGAACCGAACTAAAGTACAGAGAGTTTTCAGGATTTTTTGTTTGCTTTAGCAGCTGTGGGAGGAAAGAAAGCTATAAGTTTGGGAAACATGAAATTGTATCCTTTTTGTTTGTTTCTCTTTAAACGTGAGACCTTCTGAATGTATTATAGGTGTAGATTCAATGGCAAGGGCATGATTCAGAGTTTCAGCAATGCACTGTATATGTCTCGTCATGTCTGCTGTGGGTTGTTCTCAGGATTTTACCTGGGGGGAGGGAAGATCCAAAAAAGAGGGAGGAACTTCAACTTGGATTATGCCACTACAGTTGCAAGTAGCATTTCACTGTACATTGCCAAAGGGAAATTGTTGTTGGTTCATTGGTATCGGTGAAAGTTTCACTAAATCTCTAACAACAAAAAAACCCCATCCCAGTGTATACAGTTCTAAATACTAAAAAGTAAATCACCCTTGCGGAGTATTTGGTTTGGCAGTTAGGAAACGGAACAAGCTAGTGTATTCAGGTAGCAAATAATTTTATCCTTTGACTCCGTTGGATCACTTGACTGAATTTATATTTAAGCTTAAATGAAAATTATTTTTGCAGGTCAAGGCTAGGTTCGTAAATGGCTAGCGTGACAGGCAGCACCTCTTTAACATCATGTAGCTCAACGATACCTGCTATCTCATCAGCTGCTTTTTTAAGTAGAAAAATGTGGCCATAGGGAGAGCAGAGATTTAACTGGGCTATCAGAGGTTAAATTTGATTTGTAGGAAACAGATGGAAAGGGCTTAATTCACCAGGTCATCTGACTGAAAATCTCCCGTAGTGGAAATTAAGTTTATTAGATGGGTGGAAACTGTTTTGATTCGGTTGTCATATCCTAGTAATACTTGGATGCTATACCCTAATCTCTAGGGGGTAGGTTACACGCTAATGTTTATTTTTATCTCTTCAACAAGAAAAGGATGCCATTTCAAAATTTTGTCATGTTGTTCATTATTGAATTCAATATAAGAAATGCCTAGAGGAAAAAATTCCTACCACGTTCTTACCGCAGGCCAAGAGAATTTGATAGCTGCTCAGAAAAAGAGTTTTGTAATCCATTCAAAAATCTGCCTTTGTTTGAGTCATGTCCGCACCCGCAGCCAGAGACCTTGCCCTTGACAGTGCTTCCCACAGTGGGCTGAGGACTGACCCCTGCCATATGCGTGTGTACACGCTCTCAAGCCAAGGAACACACTTTGGCTCTGCTTTAAACTCCAGCAGATGAGGAGGAGCAAAAAGATTATTCAGTTGACTGAAAAAAATTTAATGGTGTCAGACTTGTGCGTATTACTATTACAGCTGCTATAATGGCTGGCTTGGTAGCGATGGCATCAGGGTACCTCTGTGCTTGTCAGACTTAGACGTTTATTTTGGGCAAAAATCCCAAGCTGTATTATGGAATGTCTTTAAACGGTATTTGTTATTTCCCCCATCCCCATATGTCCTCTTTATTTTGACACTCCAAACGGTGTCCACATCAAAAGAAGAGATTTTTTTTTTTTGGTCCAGAATAGCTTACTGAGCAGTTCCGAAGTACCTGAAAGAACAAGAGTGGAAAACGCAATGCACGTGGGGGTCAGCTGTGAAGCGCTGAGGTACCCAGTCTGATATTGCTGGGACATCTTAAAGCGTGCATGCACCTCTCCACGTATAACCAGCACAGCACGTTCTGTGTACCCCTATATATGTTAAGAATTTGTCAAAACATATGGTCCAGGGAGAGAAACTTTTGTAGCTTCCGGGAACCACAAGAGGGAGAGTGAGGTGACAGGGAGGAGGAGAAGCAGTGGCATCCTGAGATTATTGCCAGTGCCGTTTTCCTTGCTTTCGCGCAGTGAGTTTCAGTCGCAGAAAGGGAGACATATTTCTGTGAACAGGGTGATGCATGTGTGGGTGTACTTGGCCCTGTTTTATAGGGCTTTTGTTGCCACAGCAGTAATGCTGAGGGGGGAGGAGGGCTACGAGGACCAGGAACATGAAGTAAAGCAACAACTTACAAGGAGCATTTAGCTGGAACAGCTTTTTTTGGGTGGAGCACCATTTCCAGGAGTGACTGGTAGAGCAGGGTAGTTACACATCAATGTAGTAGCTAACCTTTGAAACTGGAACTGGAAATGCTCGTGAAACCCAAGTGTAGAGAACTCAAATGATTCTTCCCATATCTCTGACAAGCAGATGGTAATGCTGGTTAGGGTCTTTTTCGGATAGGTGGTACAGTTGCTGTATCAGTGGAGGGCTTAATAAATGAGAATTGTTCTCCCCGCTCGTCTGTCTTGCACAGCCTAGGCGACATAAAAGAGATTCTGGAAAATGGGTGCCACCAGGAGTAAGGAGGGGTGCTCAGTGCTGAATAGCAGAAAAGGCTGCCTCAACAAGCGACGGATATGGTGAAGAGTGATGGGCATACAGTATGAATTTGCTTAGAGTAAGGATATTTGTACATAGTGAACACAGGGAAACGGTACGTTAAGTATTATTCAGGTGGAGAATGGACCGGATTGACATACCACTTCTGAACAGACCAAGCGTACCAAAAAGAACCAGTTGAGTGAAAACCAGGGAAGTGTATCCTGTCCTCATCAGCTACAGGACCGATGACTATGAAGTAATTGGGCAAGCTGACAAGTTTCTTGAAATGTGTTCACGTAGTTTAAGAGATTTACCAGGATAATCTTCGAATCCTATTTCTTAGTGGAAATAGTGTATCAACTACGGTTTGTGGAAAACCCAGGCTTCTTGGTATCGGTTGCTTTTGACGGTTGTTTGCTGATGCTTTGCATTTGTCATGTTACCTTCCACGCTGTAGCCTTGTCTTCAGATTATTGAATCTTTTTCAAATTATCTCTCTGCGCAGCTTTTTCAAACACTGGCCGTGAAACGAGAACGTGGATGTTCCTGCTGTTTTTGCTATGGCATTTGTTAGTTAATTTCTCAGCTGATTTTGAAGACCTGGCAATAAAAATCCAGTTTCTGCAAGCTTGTCACCATATTGCTGCTCTGCAAAAATCAGGGGAAGCATTGCCGGTTGCGATGCTCCACTGGTGCAAGAAATAAGTAAGAAGGTTAGCATTAGGCTATGACTGCCGGGAGGCCGGATTGACTGGGTGCTAACTGGTGGCAGTAAGCTGCTGGATGGCCAAGTCTAGGTACTCTTCCCAAGGCTAGAGCGATATCCTATCGGCTGCTGATTAGCTGAATGCGAAGAAGTTTGTGTGCATAATTACAAGCTGGATTTTTCTGCCCCAGATGCCTCTGTTGCTTGGCTTTTAGAGGTACTGGGGGAGGAAAGATCTATGTATGCAGTACGAGAATTACCGTACTGGGCCATAATTCCTTGGTTTTCCTTTATATCGCTGTTAAAATAGCTGCGCTAAGAGAAACTGAGGTAACACCAAAAAGAAGGAACTGTGCGAAAAGGGGTAGATGGTTGCTGGTCGGAATCCCACAGCGCTTAGTGGGAAGAATCCGAGGATTTGTAGAGTAGAACATGGGATATCTACTGTGATTGCTGAGCACGTGATTGACACTTATGCAGTGCTGCAGGGATGCAGGGATCCGGAGTAGCTTTACAGGGACTAATAAAGCTGCGTGGAAACAGTGCTTAGGCAGGAATTACTCTGCATCACATAATGCAGATGCACAAGACCCAGAACTGCCTTCAGGTTGAGACTTGCCCGTGGTTTGTGTGATTAACCCTATTAGGTGTCTGATGTCCTTAGCTTTAAAGGAACCTAGGAATGAAGGGCTGTTTCCAAAGCAGTGGGTCCTGTTTTTCAAGGAAACAATCTACATTTCATTTCTTCTGAAGAATCAAAGGAAGATTTTAAGGTTTGACAGAAACTGCAAAATAGCAGCTCCTCCCCCATAGGCACCTAATTTGTATACCAACACGTACCAGATTGTCAGAGAGAGGAGCATGCATCTCAAGAAAGCAGACTTAAAGCTAGGGACGAAGTTAAACTGTTGTTGAGAAGCAGAAACAAGACCTTCTGGAGGAACCGACCGCGCAGCACCTTACTTGCTGACGTGAGATCGGTCACACTGAAGTGCCGTCTTGGAACTGTGCTTTGGCCTACTACACTTCAGGAGGAAAGGAAAATGTATTTACGTTTTTGAGCGCCAGGTTACTTTTCCCCCTTTGGTTACTGGTATTCATCTTGGAAAATGGCGTTCACCGTATCTGTATTTACACTTACAGATGGAAACTTATCAGATGGTAGTTTCCCCAACATAGGCACCTGTTGTGCGTTTAAAAGTCCGGACCGGCTTTTCTGAATAAGCTATCCGGGTGGTTTTACGCTAACTGATACAAAATACATCTTCTGCCACCCTGACCCACGGGGATTTCCATAATGACAGAGTATGGGGAGAGAAATTCCCCAACAACTTGTGAAAACAGCGTGCCGCTGTGCGTTTAGTGCTGAGTATCGTTACTAAGACTAGAGGCAATGAATGTTGTACGTGATATTCATTAGAAGGCTTTCTTTAGGTAAGGCACGGTCCGGTTGTGGGTTGTACCTCTTTGTAAGTAAGATAGGAGTAGTTTGAATAATACCACAAAAAGAGGTATGTAACATTGCCCTGGAAACAAGCTTATTTCAATTTAAAATGCCTAAAATATTTTCTGTTAATTACGGTGTTTACTTCAGATGTGGGTATATTTCAATAATTATGACATTAATCTCGGAAAATTGTAGTAACTGTATTAACCGTAAACACCAATCTCAAACGGTAGGTAGTTCAGAATAGTATAACTATTAAAAAGACAAATTATTTGTGTTTGAGAATGTGAAGAATAACTGTCGTATGAGATCTTAGTTCATTTGTTAACAATTTACAAGTGAAAAAAAATACATTGCAATTTGTCTACCTTTACGAATACTTTAGCGGTGTGTCTGGTGGTACCAGTCAACTGAGTGATTAAAACCCTCCCAGTTGTTAGTGCCATCTGTCCTCAGTGAGGTTTAATCTTCTGTTCTTCAGTTCAGCGAGATACTCGCCGTTAACTTCTGCGAATGCTCTTGTTAGGTCCATGCCTTGGGGAGTTCAGACAGTGGGGGTTTTTTATTTCATTTACTCCCCCTTAAAATCTAACAAATACGCTTTCAAAAACACCCCAATATCCAGGTTTTCAATTTCACTTTTAATATATCTTTTTGAGAGACCTCGTTATTCTCAACAGTAAAGTGCCGCATATATTCAAGATGAATACACTTAAAGCAGCGGCACGTTATCTTGTTTGTTCCAAAATGAAGGCGCTTTTTCTCATAGCCAGGTATAGATTCTGTTCTGTGGTGACTTCAGTGGAAACGTATGTGCTTGTGTCAGAGTTATGTTTGCTCAGTTTTCTCCTGTGTACGGATGTCTGCCTTTTTAAACACAACGCTTTTAAAAGTGGGGAGTGAGTTTTCCAGGAATTATTTCTAAGCAAGCAAAAAAACCCCAAACTAACAAACAAAAAAACCTCTCATGGTGTCACTTGAGAAGAAAAAAACCTCTGTAGTAATCAAGTTAGTGATGTGCCATTTGGACTAACCATTATTAGCAAATAACTGCTCGTTACAGTTTGTCATGCAATGAGTTCCCAGCCAGTTGCATGTAATTCCTTTGCAAGTAACCTGCGATTCCAGTTGATTGCATTTTGCAACAGTAGATAAGAATTATCAAGTTAGGATTCATTGCTACGTTATATTAATTGCTTGTACAAAGAGGTTAACTTGACAGGTGTTCATTTAAATGCTTAAAAAAAAATAGGCACATATTTACCCCTTAACACAAGCATTCAAGGTATATACTGACTTTGGATAGTCTGCATGGTTTGTGGTTGGAGGTAATTCAGCTATAGGAGTTTCCTTTCTGTTTGAGTCTTTGGGAAGATCTGCGCCTCCAAATCCTAGTTCAGTATAGGCACCCCAGTGACACCGGCTTGCGGGGGGAGCAGTCTTCTCTGCTTCTCTGGAGGAGCTGAGCGTTTATGGCTGAGGTTGCAATGGGAATTTTGCCCCGAGGATCTGTTTTACCTTGAAGACAACTCTTGTTTTTGTTCTTTGTCCATATTGTGAAGCAGGAAAACATATCAACCAGGAAACCGTACTTTCTCCCTCTGTGGTTTTCTTAAGGTCCCTTTTCTGATTGTAGAATATCTTTGTTAGAAGCAGCAACCTAGAGCCGGGCAAAGAGGCCAAATGTGGGTGACTTTGCTGCTGGTGCTCTGCTGTCGATTTTGACAGTTCCAGCAGGCTCCTGCTCTGTGTGCCGCTCCTCAGGAACACACACCGTTGGGGGAGTCATCTCTTTACTGACAGAATGAGATCCCCAGCTTCCATAGCTCTCCTAGGTATTGAAGGTGCTGTATCACAGTTGGCAGCTGGCGATGCAAGTCTGTGCTGCCCTCCTGGGGTCGTCCTGCCCTGGTGTCACCCAGGCGTTGCTGGGCCAGCTGATCGGCCGGGTCAAACAGTCGAAAACTGCCCCTTAACAAAAAAAAAAATTGCCGGGATCAACCTCGCATCTGTCTGACCACAGGCTGTTTGAATGCGTGTCGCTCCCATGAGGGCAGCCTGCTGCGGGTAGATCAGCTCAAACAGGTTATGAAACCGTGCCCCAGAACTAGCCCCTGGGTAATAATATTCAGATGAAGAAAACTACCTTGCAGCCCCGGTGCTGACTGTATCCTGTCACTGACACGGCTGTAGTAAGACTTCTGCCTTAACTTTTCCCATGTTCTCCAGCGCTTGCCAAGTCGCAGTCCTTTATGCTCGTTGCCAGTTAGGCATATGTGGGCAACTGAAGGAAAAAAACCAATGTTTTTGAAAACATTCTTAGTCAATGCCTTTTTCTCTTTTCTCTTAGAAGTGAAGAAGAAGGCTGGCTTTATCACTCCAGTGCCAGGAGGGGTAGGACCTATGACTGTTGCAATGCTTCTGAAGAACACACTCATAGTTGCTAAAAAGCTCATTTACTAGAGCAAGCGGGCTACCTCGGAAGAAGAATCCAAGTTGTTCTATTTATTGATACACAAAACATTTATTTTTTACTACAAAGATATTTATTTCTACGTTGTATTTATTTTTTCATGTCAAGTATGCTAAACCTGATGGTTTACAAAACGCTAAAATACTTTGTGTTACCTCCTACTGACTTACTGTGAGCAAAAATGAATTGGAGAATGCAGCCTATGCAGATACGTTGGTGGTGGTCAATTATGTGTGTGAAAATGAAGAACGAAGCATGAATAACCAAAATACCTGTGTATCTGGGGATGGGGTGCAGTTACCAAGATCATTTAAGCACGTTTCAAACAGTATGAAAAATAAGTTTCAACACGCTAAATACCTTTTAAAAATATGGTTTGGGTTCTGAGGTCGTGAAGCACGCTGTGTGTAGTTTGAAGCCTTGAATTTATTTTTTTAAAACAGAGATAGCAGCAGAAATGTTGATTCTGGAAGGAGTGAAAGCCTGAAATTTTTGTTTCACCTGCCAGGCAGTAATGCTGTCATGAAGGCAAATGTTCAGTACCTGTTTTAAAATAGTCACGTAAACTTGAACACTGGTGGAATTTTGACTTGAAACATATGCAAGAGGTAGGCATGAACGAGTAGCTAGACTTAAAGCCAGAGTTCTTTTCTTTCCACGTCTGGATTTCTTTGACAAAATGTTTTGGTGCATAATACGTCATCCCACAAAAAACCTTGAAGAGATGACTGGGCTGGATCGGACTTTAATTAGTCAGAAAGTAGGTAAATCTACAAGGTGTGTCGGAATTTTATTTTCCGAAACTGCATGAAAGGTTGTTTTTCAGTCCGTGATGTAAGGCTCAGCCCTGTGAATGCTTGGCTACAATGTTTTGCTGCTTGGAGAGGACTATATGGGATAATAAGATCAGCATATTTCTATTTCCAAAACTTTTAGTTACAAAGATGGATCTAGAATAGTCTCATACAGTGTAAAAGTTGGAGGGGAGTTACTGCTAAGAAGCCGGTTGAACTGAGTGTCTGCGCTGTTGACATGAAGAGCCTACCCTGATTCCTACTGAAGCCAGTGGGAGCCAGTTTGGACTTTTTTTCTTCATGTTTTTATCTCAGTTGTGCTGACTTTGATTTATTTCCATTGAGAGCCTTAGGTGTTTGCTAGTAGACTCTAAGTAACTTGAAACGGGAAGAAAAAAAATTGTGGCTGAATATTACTGCTCTTAAACAAACAAATGCACTTACTGTAATAAAAGAAACAAGACAGAGCACCACTTCTCTGCTGATTGTTCTTGTGGTTAACTTTCTGAGAGTTTTGCTTAATGCGGCGTTTGCAAAAGAGGTTGACAGAATCATTACTAAATATACAGTGCCAACAGTACAGATGCTCGCTTATCTGTTTAAATTAAAGCAGTACTATGGATGTTAAGAGGATGAAGGTGCCGAGGCAGACAATGCTTAGACTGGTCAGCCCATCGCTGATTAAGATGGAATAAATAAAGCTTGTTCACTGTTACGTTAGTCTTGGTGAAAAATTTGAATACAGTTTGGGGGGTTGTATGTTTTCTTTTTTTATCTGTGTGTGAAGGGTGGAGCAAATGGAGGTCTTTTTCATGTTCAGTCATTACTTCGTTTCGTCTGTTTACATTGCTGTTCCAGATTCATGTTTGTTTTCTTTGATTTAACTAAAAACATATCTGCATTTTTTTGGCAGAATCACAATTTGTGCCGTTTTGCTTACGCCACTTGAGCGAGTCTGCCTCTTTCACGTTCTACAAGCAGTTTATTGTGCATCTTAAGGTTTCTCTCGTTTCATCTGTGGTGGATGGGTTAGCATTACACAAAAGCCGGTGACACTGAGGTTTCACTCAACGACATGCTATTTTCAGAGCTGCCAGACACATCTGTGCGAGTGTTCCCTACTGGGAGAACGTCCCAGAAGGAGCATCCAGAGGGAAGGGCCTGTTACCAACCCAAAAAGCAAGCTCGTGTGCCCGTCCTGGTCAGGTCCGGTCCAAGCATGCATGCCCTGTGGCGGACAGAGGCACGGCCTTATCCACTGAAGCCTTCTCCCAGGCCTACCGCACCCAGCTGCATTGCCTAATGACGAAGCCACTGCTCAGATTCAAGCCGGATTAAGCTCCCATTGTGTAGATGTGTGTTGAAAGCAAGGCTCGTGAGACTTAGCCCCGCTTGGGACTGCTGGCAGAGGTTATCCAGGTAGGTACAAACACTCCTGTCGATCCGGGGAGTGCACAAGCTGCACTCGATCAGTGTGCAGGCATGCGGCAATTCTGGATAGCGAAGGAAGGGAAAAGCCTCCTGGAATGCAGTCCATAATTAAAATGTGCATAACTAGCTTGTGTTTTTCCCTTAACGTGTGGTTATATCTAATCCTACAGGTCACTGAGGACAGGGCAGCGTAGAGGGAGAACTTCAGCTGACCAGAGTTATTAGAGCATTTATCAGAAGATTTTTGGTTTTAAATTATAAAAATGGTGAATTAATTTTTTTTTTTTTCCCTTGGAGCTCACAGTTGAGAAAAAGGGTAAGTTGTTGCTGGGGTTAAGTGTGTAGCTCTCCTTCGGTGAGAGTCAGGTTGTTGATGTGTGTGTACGTTATTGAACTAGGCCTTTCTGATGATTTGCTCTCATATGTCTGGCTACGTAAGTACCCTTCAGAGAGACCAGTCCTATTTGTTCCGAGCTGCCTGTGATCAAGGGAGTTGGACCGCGTTTGGGCCTGTGGAGGGTGGTTTAGTACAAGAAATATGGAGGACAGGTATGTCTTAGAGACCTACAAACACTTCATGTCACAAGTACGATTGTTCTCATTAATGCAGACCTGCTTCCTTGAAAAGGAGCAGATGGGTTTTTATGTCAGTATAGTGGCGGGGCTAATGAAAGGATCACTTAATATAGGAGGCAACAGCTTACCTGCTCTTTCAGTCTGTTTTCTCGGTGCCTGTGGTTTGCCAGCCCTCGACTTCTGCCCCGTGCAGTCGGGTGTAGCTCTGGCCAGCGATGCCAGGCCTTCCGCAGGGCTGGTGGCCTGCCTTGCTGCAGAGAGTTGTGCACATGGGAAGGCAGAGTGGAAAGTGATTAGCATGCCCCTCGGGCTCCTGGAGCCTGTGATCAAAGGCCTCTTGCTGGCAGCCACGGATGGAGAACATCATTCATTATCTTTGTGTCTGATCGCTTCCTAATCTTGGCACTAGCAGTTCTCAAAGTTCCTCTTCTGGATGGCAGGGAACTGAGATACAGGGAGGACCAAGGAAGGAACACGAGCCAAGCAGAAGCTGGTCCCTGGACCCCGAATTCCAGAGTAGCATCCTGAATGCTGACTGTCCTTCTGGAATTAACACAAGACCTACGTTGCTAGGGGAAAGAAAGATCACGTTTATCACAATACATCATCTTTCGTTTTGTTCACCTCTGTTTTGCTGTATTTCGTTGATCTGCTCTGGCATATACCAGGTCTCTCTTTAAAACTGTATCTTTGCATGCACAATTATGCCCCCAGGTAATAGGAAACCAGGGTTTCAAAAGAAAACCTGATCCCATTGCTAGATAATAGCAGTTTCCTAAATAAATGTGTGGTTGCCCCGGGGGTTGAGGTTGTTGCCAGATGCACCTTTTTTTGATTGGTGAGAACAGCAGATGACGCTTCGTGGCATATAAGTGCAAGAGAAAACACAGGAGCTCAGATAAGCAGAGCGAGCGAGCCATCTGGAAAGAAGAGCTGAGAAGGTGTTAAAGCAGCTGCTTGCCATGGCATTTGGAATGCTAATCTATATTTTGCTGAAAGGTAGGTTTGGAGGGGGCTTTCCAAGGTGCAAGGCTTTGCTGAACAGTAGCTAGGTCTTTCTGAAAAAAGCGGTAGGGGTGGGAAGCACGCGAAGACATGGCGAAGCAGAATTACTTTAGCAGTTTTAAACCTGGATGGAATTTTAACTGTTAGGGTATAATTTGAACTCTTTGGAAAGAAGCTACTTAGACTGGTAAATAGGTGTAACATTGTAGTATATTACATGTATCTATCGTAAATTGCATAAGATAATACAGTGGAGAACAGAATGGATATGTATTTTGGAAATTTGCGAACGGTAGTTTGTTTCCTCATGATCATAATTATGCTGTGGCACAAGTAAGTTGGAGGCAAGAATGTTTTAAATGAATTATTATATTGCTCCGTCGTATCAGAATTGTATTAAGTGGGTACGTGTTTTCTGGATGAAATGAACCCTGAATAGATATACTGAGTTTTTCTGTTACAGTAAGCATCTATTTGCATTACACAGCAATGGGGGCAATGAGTGAAGAGTCAGCTGTTACCGTTTCATCCCTCAGCACAGACTTACGGAATAATTGGACAAAGAACAACGCTGAAGGTATTTCTTTTTTTTGTTCTGTTTGTGTCTATTAATCTGTTATTTAAAACAAAAACAAATGAAACAAAAAACCCCAACAAAATCCATTTTGATAATAGCTGCTAAAACATTCCTGTCACTTGGACACGATTGAATTTTTTGTGTTTTATTTGTGAGATGAGCTGCTTTTTTCATGGAGACTTAAAAACCTCTCTGAAGTAGTAGCTGCCACTCAGCTGGGGTAGGCTCAGCATTGACCAGCTACAGGATCATTTCTCCAGTCAGTTAAAATTCAAAGAAGATACTTTAAGGCTAATTGGGATAGATTATCTGCATTTCTGATGGCCATTTCTGTTACTTTTAACTGGTGCTTGGTTTCTACCTGTCTTCAGTGCGAATCTTTATGCACACAAGCAAGAACGCAGCAAGCGTAACTTGAAGTGATGCCTCTCATTACTGTTAACTCAGTAGTTTCTTTCTTTGTTGCAGTTTTGCTTTCGGCTATCGCAGCTTCCACAGCCCTCTTCAGAGTGCTAGCGCTCTCTTTTCTTTCTTTTTCTTTTCTGAGTGAAATGTGAACTCAAGCTATTTACCTGCCAACATCTGAGACCAGAGCGCTGTGTTTATCCTGCAAGCTGCATTCTTGATGTTACTTCAGGTGCTAATGATGTCATTACTTTTGGAGAACTGTGCGATCTGGAACTGAGGTTTTGGCAGGTCAGTAAAGGAGGAAAGGATTTCAAGTGTGATACTTATTAATGTCTTTGTACTTTAAAAAGAACATAAACATGCATACAAATTATCTTCTCTTAATTTTAAGTCATCACAGGATGTCTTACAAGCTTTTTGTTTTTCTCATAACAAGTCAAACTTTTTTTTTTTGACCTAACTTCTCATAATGGTACGGTTTTTTACATATATATACGCACACACGCAGATTCATACATGCATCTACTGTATATGTGGGTTTCATATGTATATATACCTGTAAAATACATGTATAATATATATATGCACACACACATAGGTATGTGAAGTCAAGAAGATGTTGATTTTGGACTGTAGTAGTTTGATTTATCAGTGCAACGCTGTGGTCTGGTGTAGGGGATACGTCTGTGACACGATTCTTCCAGAGCTGTATACAGCAAACAGGAGTATAATGAAGCAGAAATATGTTGTGACCTGTTGAGTACCCTGTTTGCATTATTTTTAGAAAGCAGGAGTTATGAGTCTTGTTTTAAGAAATAAGAGGCTTATTTACAGGGACACAGCCATGCCTGTAGTTGTCCCATGTGCCTTTACACTAGCTGTGGCTGTGCACGTCAACTACATACCAACGTTTTTAGCTGGGAGCGTGTTTCCCCTCAAAGACAGAAGCAATTTCACAAACATACACACACGTGATTACATGGGTAATTAAAAGTAATGGACCTTTTATGAAGCCACTGAAAAGCTAGAAAACAGCATTTCCAGAAATAAGATTGAGAAGAAATGCTTAAAAAGTCACAAAAAATCTGACTGTATTTCTCTGAAGTTTCCTTGTAGCTCCTAGTCCTATGCAAGTTAAGTTTATAGTAAGATTTATAACCAAGGTTCAGTAATATTGGATCCTAAGAAAATGAATTCCTGGTTAAATATCACTGGAGGAACTGGCAGTTTCTTGGGGGATTGCGAGTCCCCTGGGGACTGAGGCGCGCACTTTGTGGAAAACCATTAATTTCTGCTCAATCCATTTGCCTCCTTTTTATGTTACGTAGGCTTTACTTGTCACCGGTGCTGGGGCTGGGAAATGTTAGGCTCGGTGGTCAGCCGAGAGGGAAAAGGTAGCGGAGAGGATTGGGCTTTCTGACCCCCTTTGGGCTGAAGGGGAGCCTTGGTAGCAAAATGGGCAGCTAGGAGTAGGGGAGGGCTTGGTTTTACTGGGGAAAAAATGAGATCCCTTCATTGCCGTGAACTGCTCCTTCCGTGCAGCCTGTAAGGGAGGCCCTGAACCTGGGGCTGACCCCTTCCCTCCCTCCCCTTTCTGACTTTCCCGTTCCTCCCCGACGCACCATGCTTGAAGGCTGAGCTGTCATGGTCTTAGTGGCTGACTCTTTTTGTTGCCGGTCTGTCGGTTTTGACATGCCCGGGCTTCCAAGTACCTGTAGTTTTGATTTCATGTCAGATCTTGCCAAGTGTATCTGTTTGAGTGACTCAGTCGTAGGCAACTCTCAAGTGCTTACACAGCGTACTTTTCTTTCCTCACGTGACATGAAAGGGCACATGGATGTGTTTATTCAACAGCTTATTTAGTATCTAGGTGGATAATATGATATGAATTAGCATAATGCTCTGGGATGGGTTAGAAAATCATTCTTTTTGTTTTCAAGACTCATCATTCTTTCAGAGATAATTTGTACTTCTGCAGCGTCGAAATAATTAGCGCTTAGAATTTTTGTGTGTATTTTTGTGATGGGATCTTGCAGCTCAAAACGGACAAAGCTTTTGCTCCTGACAACAAGGGAGGAACGTATTGTTCATTTGTCGCCTGCGCAGCGAGGTACTTGAAACGCTTTCTAGGCAGGCTTCTGCTCTAGGCTGACCTGTGCTTCTAATGGCAGTACTAACTTGCAGGCACTCGGGGGAAGAGGTTTCTCGTACCTGCACCAAGGGAGGTTTCCAGACAGCGGTAGATGGGAGGCTGCCACCTCTCGGCAGCGGTGGGGTAAACAAGGAAGGACGTTCTGGCTGCCTGAATCCATCTGGTGGAAGTTTGAGCAGAGGTGGTGGGGATTTTGCGCCTCTGGCGTGTAGATTTGTACCTTCCTCGTTTTTTGTTTGTTTTTTTTTTCTTTTTTTTAATCCTGTATAGCTGAGATGCAAGTGAAATATTAAACCTGTGCAGCAGACATCTTCTCAGATGGAAGAAGAGTAGTACTTTGGGCCACAGGAAGCGCACATTAAAGGGTCCTGTTGAGTGGTTCTTTAGCAGTTCCGTAGCGCACTGTTCAGCCCCCTTTTTTGAATCCCCATTTCGGCACGCAGTTGGTGCCTTAGCGTTTGAGAGAGGCACGGGGGAGGCGTGACTGTGTCATTCCCTGTTCTCTGAAACTCTTTCCTGCAGAGCTGTGGCCTAAGTGCAGATGGGCTTTTGCGGGCCTCCTGCATCCTGGGTCTCCTTGGCACGCTGAGCCCTGCAGCCATGTTTACCACGTGCTTTGTTTTCCATTGTGCTTTCCCCAGCGGTGAGCATCGTACAGTCCTCCTGTACAGAAAATAGCACCGTCTATCTCTTGTCATAAAATCTGTCTTTTCTTCCTGAAGTCTGTCCTTTATTAAGTTGTTATTCTCTTCCGTAGGTCTGTCGCTCCAAGGCCTGGTCCTGTGCTGATGGTGTTCTCAGCCGACAAGCCGGTCCCCGGAGCTTGTTGGCAGAATTCTTGGAGCCAGCCAGAAAAGAGCCAGAGCTTGATACTAGAGCTCGCTTGTAACCAGCACTAGCTTCTTCCCTTGCAGAGTGTGTGGTTCAAGGCTATGGGTGGATTTGGTTTTAGTCTCTACAGCCCAAAGAAGTCCATTTTAAAGCAAGGCACGTTTTGTCCACCTCTGAACCTTTTCCTGAGCAAGTGTAATAAACCAACGTGTTCTTTTTCAAGCAGACTTGAATTGTTACTTGTTCTATCTTAGTCTTTTGATAAGCTGGAAGTCTGCTTACTCTGTCAGGTTTGAGAGCGCGCTATTTTCAAAGTAGTGTTGTTTGATCTGAGTAACAGTGATAGCATCATGCCTCTTAGGTGTCCAAACCACATGATTCAAAAGTGAAGTTGTGAACCGCTCCAACGTGCAGGCGTAGAGTAGAACAGCTTCTTACCATCGCTTGTCATCTCCGTGATGAAGCTGCGTAAAGGACAAAGAAAAAAATCACTTAGTTGAGTGCATAGGGGGGCTTCTTGCCGTTAAATGACTCAAACTGGAATTTGATCGGGAGTTTAGGGGGTTGGTGGTGTTACTCCTGTAAAATGTGTCATGGGATCTCGAGTTGCTCGCAGGACAGCTGGAGGCTTACATCTATGAGAAGGGTTCCACCAATGTAGTATCTCCGGACCTTGATTCAGCACTTAGTCAGAAAGGAAGGTTTCTGCTTGCTGTACCATTGTTTAGTCACTCTGAGCAGACATTGTCACCTTCCTGCATGATGTTATTTTTCTTGTGGTCATAACTGAAAGCTGGTGTTGACATAAGCTCGGATTAGGAAATCACCTTCAGCCATCACTAAAACAGTCCCTGAGATAGTATGACATTGCTTGGACACCCCACCCCACCAGCGATTGCTGTAACTGGGTAGAGAGACCAGTTCAAACAGATACTTGCTTTGATGGTGAAGCTTTTGAGCTTTCTCTTCACTTGCCGCACCCCTGCTCCCGCGTTACGGATGCGTGCCGGTCTCTGCACTCCTCCTACTCGGCAGGGTGCTTTGCTCCTGGGATCAGTCGCTCTTCTATCGGTGCGTAGCACTGATATAAGATCCACAAAGACGGTTTTGTCGTCGTCTTTATTCCCGTTGGACCCGCCATGGTTGGGAATAAGGTAGTCGTTTTATGTGCTCTCAAAGCAGAAGCATGCTTACTGGCCTGGACGCATGTAATTTTGTGCAAGTTCAGAAACTTAGTAGTCGTGGACCATCCTTTTGCGCGGGAAGACATCCGGGCAGTCTTGGGTGCTTACAAGCGTAGTTGGACACCCTGCTAACATTAGACCGTGGAGAATGGATGGAGGGAGCAGTCCCGCCGTTCCTGTCTCACTTGAAGCTGCAGAGCTGGCTGGCAGGAGTGTTAGAAATGCAGTAGTTTGGCTCGTGATGGGGAAAAGAAAAAAGAAATTAGCTTCTAATTTTAATTCGTAATGGGAAGCATCCTGAGAACAATTCACTGCTCTCATTGTGTCTTAAACTCGTGACATTTCTGGGATGGTTTATCTGATTGGATTGCAGGTTGGGTAGTGCTGATGTTACCGTGCATGAGTCTCCCATACTCACTTTGATACACACTTCTCAAGAGCGAGTAATTCATTTACAGTTTGTGCTTTCTCTAAGCCATGCTGGAACATCTTCGAAGCTTGTTCTGCTTAGAGGTGTTTGAATCTGCTTATGAGACATATCACAGTAAATCTATGTATTAAGTGACTTCTGCAGGCAATATCTGTTCAACTGGAGTTGTGAAAATATGCTCGAATGATGTTTATTTCCTGAATGTAACATGACTTTTTCCCCTTTCACAGTAGACTACACAGAGCAGCCAAAGCTCTTGAAGCTCATGCAGACCTGCCTTGAAGAACACCACAGCTATTGTATCAACGGGCTCTGTGCTTTCCACAGTGAACTGAGGAAACCCATATGCAAGTAAAGAATACTGCTCATAAGCATCCTTGTTAGCAAATAACAACAGTAGCGTTGTTTCTTTGTCTGCTACATGTTATTAGTGTCACGTGGGTAATTTGTAGCGGAGCGCAGCTTTACAGTGCCGGTAAGGTATTTGCAGGCTTAGAGTTTGGCACAGGCTTGAGTGCTGTGGTGGCTCAGGACCGCTAATGAGGCGGTAGTGCTGTGCTACGGTTATACTAAGGGAGGGAGAGGGAAAATTTGCAGCTTGGTAGGTCACTGCCGTGATGGCATATCAAATCGCAACTGGTGCTAGAGTAAGTAGTAGAGGAATAAGTAAATTTTCACTCTGGGCGCAATGAAGGGGGAAGGATATTCCAAGATGTCAGCTGCAGCTCCCATATTCCACAAATACTTACACACCTATCGGGACTGTGGTGCCCTTAAAATTTTTTAGGGTTCGTGTTGGGCAGCTTTGGCCTTTGGAGACGTTATAGCAGCTAAGGATCAGCGAGCACGGTGCTCTTCATCTACGCGCTCCGCAATGAGGGTATGTTTAGGCTGCGTTTGCTGCTGCGGTTGCAGTACTTGAGCTAGCTTTAAACTAGATAAACTGGGGCAACTGGTAGTCTTGGTGGAGCGAAGAGGTACTGACGTAGCACTAGATTCAGTCCATCCTCGTTTAGGCTTGTTTTAAATTGGTCAAGAGTGATGAAGACTAACATGTGTTTCTGAAACTGAAATACAAAGCATAAGAAGCTGTGAATAATTTTTGCATGGTGTGTATTTATTTTGTAGGTGCCTTGCAGGTTACAATGGAGAGAGGTGTGAACATTTAACCCTAAATTCATATGCACATAATTCTTATGAACGCTACATTGCTGTGGGAATTGGTGTGGGAATACTGACAAGTGGGATACTTGCTATCATCTACTGCTACGTAAGAAAGAGGTATGGGAGATACGTAACCTTCTAATTACGTTCGTCTGAACTACAGTGGGCAGGAAGAAACTATGCAGAGTTTTGAGGGTACTGGGAGCGTTGTTCTTGGTTGCTACTGATCTGCGGTGTGATCTTAAAGGAGCTGACGCTCTATAGCTCTGCTCTCTGATCTGCCCGTCACGTGAAACAGTGCCATTGTCTGGAACGTGGGTTTCATTGGGGCGGCCTAAATGAGTTAGGCAATGACATTTAGGTTCTCTTGAGACTGCTGTGGTTTTAGATTTGCGTGATTAAAATGACTTGTTGTCCATTTTAGATGCAGGAAATGGAAATCACCCTACAAAATCTGCATGGGCGAGACGGCGTTGTGAAGATGTGGCATTGGGACACTTACCAGTTCGCCGGTAAATGAGAGGAAGTTCTGCTGGGAAGGCCACCCCGCTACATCTGGCAGGTACCGCAGCCTCGCTGATGAGGTGAAATAGAGGGAATGACAGAGCGAGTACATGAAAAGAACTCCTGCAGGACTGACGGGCTCCATTCACTTTTGAAGAAAGACTTCCTCTTTTTAGTAAAGGTTGCTAGATGAGCAGGTCCGAACAGCTAAGGATACTTGCAGCCCTCTCAAAGCTCTCCTGTGGTTGGTATTTGCGGAGGGGAGGACTGGTTGGTTTTAGCTGTTTTCAGTCATTTCAAGCCGTAATACAGTGTTCTGCTCTGGTCTTTTCTGTCTTTTTTTTTTTTTTTTTCTTTTTTCTCCTCTGGAGGAAAAGCACAACCTATCTCACAATGCAGTTGTGTTCTGAACATCACGTGCTGACAAGAAACCGTTTGGGTTCTAATTTCAGTGTCTGCTGCCTATGTGTGTGGATAAACAGCCCGCTTCCAGCACAGCAGTTACCTTCAATGTGCTAAGCAAAGCGTAGGCTTCTGTTGCAATAAAGGACAAAATCATAAAATGCTTTGGACTGAGGAAAATGGATGGCTCTCAAAAGCTTACTTAAACTTAGGAATAGAGAGTAAGCAATTCCTGGAAAATTAGACGGTGACACCTCTGGGCGTGGCAAGTTCTTACTATTTCCACAAGCAAAGGAATCGGACGTCTTACTCAAAATGGATTATTGAGTGGACGCATGACAAAGAACTCTACTGTTCCGTGACATCGGATAGCGGCTCATGAGATTGACAGAACTTTGGGCAGAACGTTACCTTGCTGCACTGTGATTTTCAGCACAAGACTTCAGTTGCTACCGAAGCTGGAATGGTTATGAAACTTGAGTACAGCTTTGCCCAGGAAACGGGACTGTCTTTATTCTGTTCTCACATTACGTGCGTGATGCGACCACTCCAATAAGAAAGAAATGACCATAGGGATTTTGTTGCACGCTGAGCAAACACATTACATGTAAGATGCTTGTTTTTCTTCATCTTGTCAATGAAGAATCATAAAGGTAAAAAGATTTTGTTCGAGGAAAAGGGAAGAAAAATGGTTCTGAAGACGGTGGCACTAACTGTGACTTCTCACTGACAATTGGAGCGTTTGCCAGTGCTGATGAGACTGGAGGTGACTCTAAGAGGTTTTCATTTCATGCTGTTGCGCGTCGTAGATGCATCTGCTATGCACAGTCATCTACGAGAAGCAGGCAGTTAGGTACTTGGCCATTTGCTGGGGTGATACAGGCTCCTAAATTTAGGTGCCCTGCTGGAAAGCTCAGTTTCTTTATGTGAGTCAGTTTTCACAACAGAATGGATGTCGTTTGTTGAAAAAATCCTGTGTATTTGTGAGACTAAAATAATAATACTGAAATGTATATGAAAGACTGGGTTTTGAAAAGGTAAATGTACATTTGGCACTCGAGTGGTCTGAAGTTCAGTGGGCTTCTGGCAGAGGGGCATGCTGGTCAGTAGCTGAGTCATCTTGGCTCTCCATTTGATGCCAATAAATAAAACATGTCACACAAGGTTTGGTTGGAGTCCCCATGCAACGCACTGGAGCAAGCGACACATGCATACACGGAGAAGGGGTTGTTGGTGAGGAGCTGGATGGAGACAGAAACCAGTCCTTTCCTCTGTGCACTGACATGAGCGTTTTGTAAGAGGCACTGAGCTGTTTCTCCAGCTCTCAGCCTTTTTGTGTTCTTCATCTCCAGTTAAATCTTCAGAGCTCTGTATTTTTAGCTCCTTTGCTTTCTTCTGACCTTGTCTTAGTATCCACTGAGAGACAGCTGCTGCCCTTCACGATTTCCAAGTCAGTTTTTGGTAGTTGCCCTGATGTTTTCTGTGTCCCACGTATGTAGTGAGAGTGCAGTTAGGTGTTCATTACAGTCTGCGCATCCACACAAAGACATATAAAAAACACCCCTCACCCTTCGCACACGCTGGACAGACTGAAGGGAAACACCTGTTAGAAACATGCATGTCATCAGGAAAACAAGGGTGAGAGATCTTTCTCCTCGATCTCGAAGAAACCTTTAGAGCTACGTAGGCCAAAGGATGAAAAGCCTCAAAGCTTTCGTCACGTGAGTGAATTTCCTCCTCTGCAGTGAGTTGACTCTTCCTGCACGCGCGTTGCGAGCGTTGCATTCACTTGTAGAGGACCAGCCTTTCTGTCTCACGGCGGCTGCATCTTGGAGCAGACACGCACAGTAACACAGCTTGCTCAGGCTGTACGTGCAGTTGTTGAAGGGGTTCTAAGGGCAGGAGTTTAAACAACTGGACTCTCACTTGCCTGAAGAAAGCTGTCGGGGAGAGATGGGTTTTTGTTTGGTATTAACCGTTTGCGTCTCCTTTTACTGACCTTTCTGGTACCCTTTACATACCGGTGGCCTGGCTTGCAGGATATGCAAGTGCTGCTTCAAAAATATTACTCTTTGCAGCGAGACATCTGTACCTACAGAAGCACACAGTGACTTCCTCTTTTCTTAATGTTTGGTTAACTGTAACTTGAAAGGAAGGTGTATTTCCAAACCACAATTTAACGGGAGACTGAATAGTGAAAATATTTTTGTCTCGTTTGCTTTGTGGTGCAAGGCAGCTTTGGAAGGGCTGCCGGTCAAAGTTTGCTGAGATTTTTCTCCTGGCGAGAGAAAAGCTCGAGAGCGAAACACCGGACGAGTCTGTGCCATGCAAAATGAGACTTTGTAGGGGCAGAGTGAGAATAAAATGGAAGACAAAGATGGGAAGAAGGAAGGCAAAGGAGGTCTTTGCTTGATTTTAGTTTCCTTTTCCAAGTGGTGTTGAGACGTCCAGAAATGGGTTCCTTGCCACCTGGGTGCTGAGGTACAACCTCGGAGCAGGCTACCAGCTTTTTAGACATCCAGGGCTGGTGGCATCAACACAGATGACAGCTTTCTCCGTCAGTCTCAGTGTTTACAGGCTGTAGTCCATGTGGGAGAAGAGTGTTGTCATTGCAGTTCTAAGGGATTTCATCAGGCCCAAGGTGTGTTTGAGACATCACTGCATGAATGAATCACTCTGCTGTTTGATGCAGTGACCCGGCTGAGGAAGTCTGCGTTGCCTCAGATTGCTTCGTGGAGTCAGCCGTGCTGAGCCCTGCCTTGATAAGTGGCAGATGCTACTGGGCTAGTATGGTATGTTGCTGCTTACAGTGCTGAATTTCCTGCAGAGCTGGCTTGTCGGAGGATCAGGATCATCTTTCCTGGCTCATTTATCAGGCTCAGACTCCTTCTGTAATGGCATAATTAAGAGTCGTAAGCTGCTGCTTCCTATTAGCTGCACGTGCCAAAAACTGTCATTTCCAGAGGAGACCCTGTGCTTGTGTGGCTTTTAGGCAGTCCTGCATCAGCTTTGTCGGGGCACCAGCTCAGCGTGGCCAGGGGAGAGACGTTAAAGTCTGGGACCTGCCTTTCCAAAGGACAGAGCGCTTGCCCTGTGTGTGATCCCGGATGGTGGAACCACACTGGCTTTTCCTGCAGCACATCTCTGAAGCCTGGTCGCCCTTAAGCCACCCAGCCCTCTACCCGCTTTCCTGGCATCTGCAGTCACTGTGCAGGTGTCCTTTGACACCCATTTTCGATTGAAGCGTGTGGGTGGCCTGCAGTTTACCTGATCCCAGCAAGGTCTGTTTAAAATGGCGAGGGCAAACCTGTGGAAAAGATGACTGTCCTTTCAAAGTACTTCTTTTAATCTTGGAAGGAAGCATGAGGAAGTGTGTTGATGGCTAATGTTTGGAGTACGCAGCGTCCCTGTCCTGCCTGCCTGATTGGGTGTACTGTTGATGAACAGCGGTGCCCCTGATGGCCCACAGCTCATTCAGCAATCATCTGAGCTGCGAGGGCGCAGGAGCAGCCAGGCCACTGGCCCGTCTATTCCCGTAGCCAGCCAGCGACTGCAGACAGTGCCGGAGGCTCCTGGAGAAGGTCTTAGAGATCTGGTGGCAGGCAGGCAGGTAGGAGGCAGTTTGCCATCAGAGAAGGCTTTCTCTTATTCTCAGTAACCGAGATCATGTTTTGCATAATAACACAGCAGGGTTTGTGGCTCTTCCCACTTACTATGGCAGCCCAGCTTCTTCTAATGCATGTTGAAGGTAAAAAAACTGATCTGTGCTCATGTGGCTAGCACAAGGCTAGCTAGCACGTGGTCTGAGTCTAAGTGCTGGGTTGTGTTTTAAGAACTAGCTGTGAAACTAGTTTCTTGCTAGTGACTCCGGATTTTATGCAAAAAAACCCAAACAAAAAAATCCAACCTCAAAAAAAATCATATGGCTCTCAGCAAAATTTTATAGCTTGCTCATTCTTTACACCCGTTATACGTTTTATGTAATTTCTGGTCCATGAAATACGCTGTGGTTGGAAAAGCATCCCACGGAGGAAAGGCTAACATGGCAAAGTAATTGATTTAATAATTAAGTTCAGAATAGCTCCCATGACCCCTGAAGCTTGCAGTCCTTAATGGGTTTGCCTGTAGAGCATCCCTATGGAGCGAGACAGAGCTTTGGGGAGGATGTCCTGTGCAGAGCTAAGACAGGGAATGATAAAAGTCAAATGAAGGAGAAGCATCAAACTTTTCAAAGCTGCTGGTAGTGCTGTAGCAAACAGGTGATTCTTCTGCTCCTTTGAGTTCTTTTAAGAAGTGGTTCTGTAGTAGATCAGTAATACATTAGCAGTTTTGGTGGGGGGGGGGGGGGGGGGGAAGGGATCGGTCTCGGTAAAAGGAAAGTTTGATGGCAAACAGCAAGAGTTTCTCTTTGAGTATTCATTTCAGCTCTCTATCTTGTATGACATGAATGCAATTTTTTTGTATTTTAACTTTTGGAGCTATTCGGAAAAGTATCGTGACAAAATATAAATGCTTGAAATAAGACAGTTTTGCACGATGCAGATAAATTATCTGAAGACTCTATTCAGTCAACTCCAGCCCATCATAGATAGGGTCTCCAATAACCCTGCTCGTTTCAGTGCCTCCTGGCGTGGAACCGAACAGCTTCCTGGCAGCGGGGCTGCTGAATCCAGCCTCTGGAACAAAAGCATGAAGAAGGAGGAGTGGGGAAAAATGTACTGGTTATTGCTTGTATTTCCAGGTGTCACTTAGATGGCCCGAAGGTACCAGTGAGCAACTTGACCTGCCGACTGAGAGACTGAAAGTGCTGTCTGCACAGCTTAGAGCTCCGTGGTCTCTCTGCGTTGCAGAGCTGTGATGGCATCTGCAGTGATGCGTGGCTGCTCGTACAAGTCCTGTCGTTAGCCTTGCTCCGAAGAGGGAAACGCCTGTAGAGGTCCCTATTGTACTATAAATCCAGGAAATCATTTGGGACTCCTTCTTTATGACCGGTTAACAAACAAACAAAAAGAAGCGCAGGTATTCATTAAAACCTCAGTGTAAGTAGTCATTAATTATCATGACAGCAATAAAATCTTGTACTATGACTAGACTTTGGGCTGCTCCTACTCTCGCTGAATCGAATGGGAGCAAGAGCAGGCTCTGTAAGAAGCAGCCCTTAGCAAGCTGCAGGAGGCGTGACAGCACAGCCCACAGCATGGCTTTGTGCAGAAGAGGAAAAAGTTTATTGTGCTATTGCTGAGAGCACTGTTAATGCCAGGTCCCTTTCGCTTGTTCCTGTGCAGATGGGAAGAGCAGGCTCTCCCGGGGCTGCTGGGGTTAGAAGCCGGGGCACAGACTGGTTTTGGTTGAGAGCAGAGTTTGACTCGAGATGTGAGCCCATTGCCTGTGTGGGCCGGCAGATCCCTAAATGAGAGGTTAGATAACTGCAGGGAGATGAGGTGAATGCCTGTCTTCTAGGAGACCAGATGAAATCATATGGGAGGAAATAGGAGCACAGAAAAGGGAGAGTTGCTTTATCTAAGTTGGCGTAGACCCTGGGCCTTTCGCCTGCCCATCCGGGATCTAGGCGACTCCCTTTCTCCTGTTTGCAGACCAACATTTTGCCTTTATATTTAAGGGAAACGGCGGAGGCCTGACGCCTAAGGCCTGGAAAGAAAGCCAAGGTGGTGGTTGCTAGGCTTGGTGGACATCTTGTTAATGGAAGGATAGGAGTTGTTAGCACCAAAGTCTCAGTCTTTTTGTCCGTCTTGCTGGGCCTTCAAATTGATAAATGTTTGCATAGAAAAGGAAGTCAAAATGTAGCTCTGGACTCAGTTTTCCAACTCATCAGAAGGTCAGAGGTATTCAAATGAGAGGTTTTGATTCCATGTCTAACGTTGAGTCACTTATACACTAATTTTTAAGGAAGACTTCATATTGAATTTATCTGGTGAACGTCAGCAAACAAGTTTCCGTGTAAAGATTTCCTAGTGACGTTTCTTTTTAACGCTCTTATGTCCTCTAATAAGCAAAAATACTGTTTGCTGCATTTTGAATATTCAAATGTCAAGCTGTGGTTCCTGGTCATGACTGACCACAGTGCAGCATGGCGGCATTGCCGTTGACTGATTAGAGACAGGCTGATGGGGACCCAGCGCGGGGTGGCCAGCGTGGGAGGGCTTCCTCGGCAGGGTCCGTCTGTGAGCCCGGAGCCGAGTGCCGGTACCTGCTCCTCAGACCTACATTGCTCCTGGAAGCCCAGTCTCTGGAGTAGCTGTCGCTGTTTGCAAATCCATCTGCCATCCCCTTCAGCTTCCCAGGGCAAGGAACCACGTTATGATCCAGGGACAGGAGTGTTAGAGCTTTGTCACTGTCACTCCATGAAATACGTTATGCTCTTTGCTTTTTTGGGGTTGCTGTTTGGGGTCTTTTTACTGGGGAGGAATGCAAGAACCCTTCCTCTGTCTTCCATGTTCCAGACTGGTGTGCAAAAATGCCTCTCCATAGCTCCATCTGACAAGCAGCACAACCAGGGCTGAGACATGAGAGGACAGGGCCGTGCTTTGCAAGAGTGTCTGACTAACCTGGGCAAAGCTAATTTGTTTGACATCATTTCTGTACGTAAGACTAAGTCTGTTTGTGTCCCATTGTTATGGCAAATCCCATGATGAACTGCATTTTATTGACTTCTGCTGGCCATATGACAGAGCCCGGCAGCAGATTTGAGTATGAGCACTGTTGCAGGAAGCTGTCTTAATAGATACTAATTCAGAATGTAAAGGTTGCGGGGCAACACATCAGCCTCGCAGGTAGCTGTGACAGCTTTACATAACAGGGAGGACCTGGACACTTGGGTACATCCCTGCTTTGCGAGCCGGGCAGCCCAGCAGCCACCCAGGGGGTGGGTGAAGCAGGCTGAGATGAGTCAGTGGCAAGCAGGGACAGCGAGGGGGGACCTTGAGTTACAGGCCATGCCATTATGCAGTAACATGCAGTATTTAGCTAATAGTTTTGTGCCTGTTTTTTCCTCTTTTCAAGGCTACAGCATCACACGTTGATGTGTGTTTATTGGAGGGATGCTGTTCAGGAAGAGAAACACAAGGAGGCCCCCAAGTGGCCTTATCTGTGTTTGTGATTTTTGGAAACTCTTAGCATCTAAAGCATTGGTTTGTTGGGTACAAGTCTTTGAAGCTCTGCCGCAACGCTTGGTGGACTTCGGCAGCTTAAACCGCCTTCTGTCTCTAGGAGTGCAAGCACTGATGCTTGACAAGCTGGGATTTATCATCGCTGTAGATGGAGGCGGGGGAGGGAGAGGAGCTGCTGGCAAGGGTGGAAGATGCTGCAGCTGGACTTCTGAATGGGGATGTTGCGTCTGCCCTGTCCAGATGAACAGGACGTAGGTATGTGTCGGTCCCAGTCTTGGCTGCTTTCAATGAACGCAGCCTTACTGATGCTGGCGGTGTCGGTGTTGATCTGTGAGTGCTGAGGATTTCCCTTGCAATGGATAACGCAGGTCTAGCCGGCCTGTCTTTATACTCTTATTTTGATCTTAATTGAATGCACAATTCCCATTTCATTAGGCTATGGGGCCTCATCTTTCTGTTCGACTTGGGATCGGCCCTGGGTCCACACACAGGAGCAAATCCTTTGATACCTGGTGGCTGTGAAAACCTTCAAGTAGGAGTTTGTGCTAATTTCTCTTGCTGCCTTATTCTCAGGGGGATGCTGAATTGCAGAACCATGAATTTCAAAATAAGTGTGAACAAGAAGACGAAGGCAAGTTGAGCCCGGCGGAAGGCACTGTGCTTAGTGAACCTGTAAAATCAGTCACTTCCAACCTCATCCTGTCAAACAAGTCAAAAGAAACTGTCAGAGTATTTCAAAGCAAAACAAAGTTCAAGATTCAGAACTATGTTTGGGGACAGCTGACTAGTTCCACTAATGGCAGAGCAAGATCTGTGGAAAGTCACGGGAGGTGCGTATCTCACAGCAGCAGCCCCTGGCACAGCTGTGTTCTGGTCTCCCGCTTACGCTTTTACAGCAGAACATCTTGTAGCCCCTGCGTGAGCATGTGCAGCTTGACTTACATAGCCTAAACCAACAGCTCTTAACTTTCCCTACTGGATGTGCGAACCCCTGTTAAGTGAACGCGGGTCCCAGCAGTAGAGCTGGTTTTGGTGGTTGTGTTGCAAATCCCTTTTCAGTACTTTATGGACTGGTGGTGCAAAAGATGTGATAGGGCAAAGGCACATCTGAATTTGCCCTGGTTGCCAAGCAGGCCAAAAGTTAGCCCTCTTACAGCAGTGCCCGTAGCTCTCTTAAGTGGGAATCAGTTGCGTGAGCTCCCGTATGTGTGCAGCAGGTAGACGTTAAAGCATGATGTTTTCTCATTTTCCAGCTAAAGGTGATTTTATAGCTCTTAGCTGCCCATGGATGAGTTCTGTGGTGTCTGCTGCCGCTCTTGGAGCAGTGCCCTTTAAGGCTGTCCGGGTTTACCGGAGTGAACCAGTGCACTGAGATGCGGGCAGGACTCCGGAGTTGCTGAAAGACAGGAAGTTCTCTTGCCCTTTCCCCGTGCCTTGTTAATACTTCTCTTGACTTTTTGGGTGGCATGTTCACGGCTTCTCACGTGCAAATACATTTGAAAGTTCTCCTCCCTCAGGCGTCTCCAGAATTCCTTCATCCATCACTAACTACTTTTTCCATCAAGATTACAGCAGCAAAAAAATGTTGTCTATGGACTAGGTGCTCCCCTGCGCATGAAAAATGTGCGCAGGAGCCAAGAAACAGCAGGAGTTTCTCCCTGATTGCTCCCAAGAAGAATGGGGAGTGACGCAGGCAAAGGACATGACCTTACACCGACACACAGGTGCTCTGAGGCCTGCACAGAGGTGGCCATGACCTCAGCGAAACCATAAGGAGTTCGGGGGTAGTCGGACCGAGTGTGTGGCCCCTCACATTCCTCTCTGACCCTCTTCTTCTGGTCCAGTGTGGTTCCTTTCAGGTTTGTCTTTCCTGGCCTGCCCAAAGCAGGTGTCCCCTCTTCCCACCAAGAGCAGCAAGTGCCTCGATGCAGAAGGGAAACACGTAGGTTTGCTCTGTGTGGAGATCGTTCCTTTGAACTGGGTACAGGGGAGACCTGCAAGGAGCGTTTTAACCCCGGTCCTGAGCTCTGCCAAGGGCTGAGCTGACCCCACTGAGAAGAAACTGCAAGAAGTCTCGTGGAGCTGGGAGGAAAGGTGGAGCAGGTCTTGTCCAGTGCCCTCTTGTAGTTCAGGTGCCGTGTTCAAACTGCAGCCTGGAAGGTCTTTAAGGCGTATTTAAGATGATTCCAGGTAGGCTTAGTTGGATTGCTTTTAAATCATTAAGTATTTGTGAAGTGTAGCAATTGAATGCCTCCACTGAAGGCTTTTCAAGAGAATTAATCATAAAGTCGGAAACTGTGATTTTCCCAATTATCTCTGGCCTAACTCCAAGCCCTGCTGCAGGCTCTAGTAAAGCATCTGTTGGCTGCAGTGGATGCAGACTTGGGCTACTTGCACCGTCTGAGTCCGTGGGTATTAAGGCATTTGTCTTTTAAATGCCATGGGATTCTTAGAAGTTCCCGTTTGTGATGTTTTCTTTAGTGAGAAGTCCCATGATATAAGAAGAGCAAGGGAAGAGAAGTTAACGTGCTAGTCAGCAAGAGCAACTCATAAATGTAAATGTCCTTTGAATATTACTAGAAGGTGGAGGTGTCCTCCCTGGGTGGAGGAGAAAACTTGGGAGCGCTTGACTATATATGAGCACGGTTTGGATAGAGCCTGTTGAAATCCTGGGTGTTTTTCCATCAGCTTCATTGGGCTTTGGAGCAGACTGCAAGTGGCTTGTGGTTCCTGTGGCACAGGAGAATCTGGGGGTGTCAGTCACATTTCGGCCCCTGCCTCTCCTGTGCACGCAGATGAAATTGTAGCAGGATTAGCATTGTCAATTTTGAGCAGTGACTTGTGAAGTAACACCTGATAGCAGTAGGAATTAGGCTTCGTGCATTTTCGTAGGATTTTTACATTAGCTGGATTTTTATATCCGTTCTTCTTGCCTACCACAGGACTTCTGGAGACTGTATGCATTATCCATAATTGAAGTGAATTCAAGTGAGAGTGCTTCTCTCCTTCAGTGCAAATGCGTGTACCTGTTTGTATTGAAAGAAAACATCACGTAGATATGAGCCAAATTGCCTTTGTCTTCAAAACATTTGAGTACACTTGTCTGGGAATGTTCATTGCCTTGTTATTTGCTCCTTCTTCCTTCAGCACTTCAGCTCTGTGCTGCCACACGCAGAATTTGTTGTGCCAAATGGTATTTTCTGTGACCAGTGTCTAGCTGACATAGAAATATATAGCCAAATATTGACAAAGGTGCCCTGTGTGTATGATAGAAAATCTCTGACTTTCATGTGCATACCATACCTTGTGCTGATAGAGAGCTGAGGCTCTGACGTAGATTTCAGGTGTTTAGGTAATGTTGAACAGCAAGTTTGTCTTCGATTTCTCATAAAAATAACTGTTGTTAACCTAGAACTCGGGTTCGTGAAGATCACTACACATGCAGAAAGCCCTGCAGAAAACATCCCGCTATTCTTGAAAGAACTCGGTTAGGAAAAAAAACACCCCAAAACCCAGCAGTGCAGGGGGGAGTTGGATCCCACGTGCCCACGGCCGTGCCCCTCCTGAGCTCCATATAGGTGTCTGGAGCGAGGGGCTCTGCCGTGACAAATCTGGATGCAAAAAGATGCTGATTGGGGCTTGCTTTGGTCCTTTGCCCATGTTAAATTCCCACAAGGTTTATGGTCCTATGCAGAATGCAAAAATCATGATTAGTAGAAACAATACAAAATCACAATTCCATATGATTTAATGCAAGTCACTGGCAAAGAAATCCAAGCAAGGGTTTCCCCCTATCACAAGGAGTTAGATGGTACAAAAGAAGCTCGCATCTGCTTCAGGAGGCCTGTTACTTCAGAAGCTTGAGCTCAAACACGGGTCCATCTCATACTGTAGACCTTCTAAATCTCTCTCTTCTGTAAAGCAGCAGGGTACCTGGGTACAAGATACGAGCTAAAAGTTGAGTCCTCACTCTTAGACGTGTGCTAAGGGTGAGGAAGCAGCAAAGGGGAAAAGCATGGGCTGATTGCCTAAGACCACCATGCGCAGCATGTGACGTCTCCTAACTTGCCGAGTAAATGGGCCCAAGGGACCAAGTGCCCGACACATTTGAATGTAATGACCTGACAGTTTTGCTACTCGTAAATCTCTCTCTTTTAAATTTCATTCGGTCAGCTTTAAATTTTCGTTCTCCCGCAGCATGGATCGGGGCTGTAGCATCAGGAAAAGGAGTCTGGGAGGCAGCCGGTGCTACTCCAGCTCACTGTCCCCGGCAGAAGCGATCCGTGAGAAGAGCAGGAGTCGGGATCACGGGAGATGCGGTTATAAGGTTCTGTCTCCGCATGTGCATTCGGTAAGTTGCAGATGCTGCGCGTGCTGCCGTGCTGCCATCAGAGAAGTATCAAAATAGCTACAGGGATGCCATGAGGATGAAAGTATTACAGACTGTGAAGGTAGTTCATAGGTGCTGGGAGGTGGTAAACCAATACTTAGTCCTTAAGTAACACTTGGCATCTGTAGCTTGAAAACCGGTCTCGCCCTCAGCGTTCACTGTGGGGGAAGCAGGCGGGAGCCAGCTGAAATTATACGGAGCCTCCGCTGTCCCGTCACACTGCAGAGCAAGTGAAGGCTTCTCTGCCTCTTGCTATTGCTGCTTGGCCTCCTTCAGCCCTGCCATCCATAAACAACTGGGGGTAGTTTCGGGTGTTGCTAATCTTAATAAAGTGGTTTTAGGAATGTTTTGCCTCTCTGGAGCTTTCATAACATATACTAATAGAGGCTTTTGGCAAGAACAGTAAAGCAAATTGCTCCCACCCTCTCTCAGCGTGCGGTAAGCAGTGTCTGTCCCAGCAGCCACGTGACTGAAAGTCTGAATGCAGCGCAGCACCTGGTAAGCTGGGAATGCCCTTGTGAAACACCCGGGCTCTGTGTCCAGCAGAGAAGCGCCAGCCTCTGCCCTCCCACACTCGCTTTGACCGTGATCTCTGCCAAGTCGTGCAGTTCTCGGGAGATGCCCATCTTTGATGGGGAATGTTCTGTCATTGGGGTTGCACATCCTTGCATCGTGGTTGCCTCTAAGCCTTTATTTCCTTTGCTTTTGAGGGCTTGCATCAGACTTTCAGGCACTGTTGAACAGAGACGAGACATTTGTGTTTATCTGCTTACCTGGTAAGGGAAAGGTAAGCAATTTTTATGCTTTAAATGCCTCTCATATCTCCCCAAGGGCATTTAGTTATCTCGTTCTTTAGCTGTAGGTACACTTGCAGTGGGTGTAAGTCGCAGTTTCCTCCTGCTTTATCGGCAAAGCAATCTGAAGCCCAGCTGAGTTCATAGTGCGATACGCAGTGATTTACCTTAGAACAAGTAGCGTCAGGACTTCGCACCGCTGCCTTTCCCTCATTGTTTTAAATTAAAGAAAAAGTTTATGGTCACTCCGTTTACAGCGAATACCTTTTTCAGACGCGGATGTCTCTGTTCAGGTGGTGCTAGTGATGGGTTAGAGGTGTGAAAAACAGGCCCAACATTTCCCACTTGTGGTGGCAGCGGGAATGGCACTAGAGCAGTCTGGGCCCCCACATGGGTACCGCCGAGGCAGCTCTTGCAGCCGGAGCAAAGGCTGCTCTCAGTGGCTCGGAGGGTGTCAGGAGCGGTCTCTCCTGCCCTCTGGTTCCTTTCACCCGAGTGACTGGCAAAGGAGGAGAGGAGAAGAAAAGGGGGTCCTGTCTGAGAAGATTTTGGTGACGCCGACCGCACTGAGGTTATTCTGGGAATCAGACTGGAATGAGACATGTTCTAGTTTTTTCTTGCTTGTGACACAGCTTATGACTCATGTCCTTTTTATCAAAGTCTAGGGGAAGTGTGTGTGCAGGGGGGAGGAGAGGCAGAACGGGAAGGGCATGAAACGTAGGAAAGCTTATCTCGGTGTCCCTGGAGTTTTGCGCAGGACGAACAAGACATGCAAGTCCAGTGCCTTTTTCTGGTATATACCAAGGACTGCTGGGAAGAAAAATCGTTGCAAGACCACCAGATGCCAGTGTGTATTTTGGGCCAGGCAATCTTGGCTTTGGGCGCTACCGTTCTGCCCAGTTGCTGTTCAGCATTGTAATCAGACAAAGCAGCAAACAGGGTGATGGCTGGAGGGCATTGGAACTGGGAGATGGGAGAGGATGGAGATGTGCTGGTGACAGAGGAGATGTGGCTGGGAGATGGGCTGTGCAGCATCCAGCTGGGAGCAAGGGGAAGAGAAAGGCTGGGTTTTAGAGTGGGCCCAGCTAGCAGCCAACGAGGATATGCTGCTAGAGGAATGGGACTGCTTTGTGCAAGGAGAGCCTGCAAGGCAAGGGGAATACGATGCAGCCACAGTTCAGGGACAGAGACGTAGCTAAGGGTCTGTCGTGGCCAGGCCATGATAGTAAGCTGTGCCCTCTTTACCTTCAGAACTATCTTCAGCAAGGACAATAAGTTGGACTGGCTCGGATAGACAGCTTTTACTACAGTGCACGGCTCGTCTCAGTATCTCTGTGTGAGAGATGGCATCTTGGATGGGAGCCTGTGTATGTTTTCTGGTCAAGGGTACATCAGAGATAGGGGTGTGGGCACTGGGAGACACCAGCTGGACTCAGAGAAGCACTAAAGTCTATGGGGACGGTGTTAGGATCTGTGTAATGTCCAGACCCCAGGGGTTCGGTAAGAAATAGCTGTTAACTTCCAAGGGCACCAGGTAGCTGCAGCAAGATTTCTTTTAGGTGCAAAGTGTTTGGAGACAGCAACAATATGAATACTTCGAGGACTCCCTCACCTGCCCAAATAGTATTTAAGGCTGGGTCGACTATTATTTCTTGAATGCTTTACTAGCATCTGACTTTATGCTAGCACAGTTGTAGCCTGGAGTTACTGTTCTTTAAGGCACTTCTTTTGGAGCTAAGGACGTACTGTCACATTACTTTGTATCAGTGCTCCCGGTAGTGGGTTATTCCCATACGGGTTAGGAGTGACACAACTTGGTACTTCTACTTCTCCTGTGCCAAGGGTTCTTACTGTTGTTCTTCTGTTACCTTCCAAGCTGGAGCTTCCCTCTGCGTGAAGGCAACTCCTCCGTGCCCCAGAGCTAGCTACCCGGTCAGTTAAATATGTGCCCACCGGGGTAGCCATACATTGCTGTATGGTATACCATACATATGGGATTTAGCCGAGAAGGAAATCTCGGCCCCTGTCTAACTCCGCTGAGAGTCCTGAGGTGGACTGCTAAAACATGAGAGGTTAGTCTTATAACTTCTTTTTGAAAGATATTTTTAGATTTAGTGCAGAAAACTTGCAGGATTATGGACAGGTATCTAATTATTGACCATCAAAACACCCTGTTTCGCAACGCCAAAGGAATTCCCGAGGGAATTTTAGATTTTTCTGTGAGCGTGTGTCTGTGTGTACACGTGTATGTCCCTGTCTTTGTTCAGCTGGAGTGGAAGTTTATATGAAAGGGAAAAAAAAAACCCTGTCTCTAGGTAAGATGCAGCAACAAGAATTCAGAGCAGTGTAGTTCCCTTGCTTTCTCTACCTGAATGACAACACAGCATAAGCCTATGGAAAATGACGACAACAATAACGTATTATTTCTTTGATTTATATTTCCCCAGCAAATGCTCCGAAGACGTACCGACTCCACAAACAATTTGTAGAAGCCGTGAAGCAGAAGCGTTGGTACGTACGATTAGAGGCAATTGTTGTGGTCAGTTACAGTTGTGCAATGTTTCCAGTGAAGCTTTGGTAGAGGCACTTACGGCAGATGGGCATGTATCAAACTGGTCTATTGTGAGCTTGCAGATACAGCTGAGGGATTTCCAACAGGATATTTACAAGTTGTTAATGTCCTGTTTATGAAAACCGTGTAAACAATCGAAGGCCATTGCCCAAAGGCTCCGATGTTATTTAGATCTACGTAAAAGACAATTCCAACATTTGCAATGCAGTCGGCAACTCTGATGATGTGTGACATGGTAATCAAAGCTGTCCCAGTGTCATCAAATGCATGCAGCAGTGCGCAGCACGTTGCATAAGAATGCTGTAGGAGAGAGGGGAAAGAGACTTCAGTATAGAGACCTCTTTTTTAGTTTAGTTAACCTATGCGCCCTTTAAAGTGGTTGATTTGGAAAGATGGGTAATTAGCTTTGCTTACAGCAGATCCTTCCTGGAAATCTCTCTCCTGGTTCACAAAGGGGAATGTTACCAGAACAAAACGGGGGGAAAAGTTGAGAAGCAGGGATGGAGACAAAAGAGCGAGGCCATGTTCTGCATGGGCTCTCGCATCTGGCACGTTTCACCTCAACCAGGCCATCTTCTGTGCTAAGTCAGTGGTCTGTTTTGGTTGATACGGGACTGCTTGTGTGCTTGGTCTGGGCAGAGTAGGTTAATCTGGGCGTGGAGCTGGGACTTGAGTGTGTTATGTATGAAGGGGTGACCTCTGCTGTAGGCATGCTGCAAGTCAGTGGCCAAAGGTGTCTCATCCTGAGCATCTAATGTGCAGGTTTTATTCAGACTCTTACAAGAAAGTAGTTTTCAGGGACTGTTGTTATTGAGGAGTTTGACTAGATTCAAAGACCTAACTTGTGTTTGCCAGCTTTGGCTAATTGACCCTTATCCATAGTCCTTTCTTTCATGTATGAAGGGCAAAGACCCCAACTGCAGGAGCATTCATCCAAGAACTGCCAGCCCTAGCTTAGTGCTGTTCTTAGTTTAATAACTGACACCAATCTAACGAAGCCCAGCCCTGGCCTTTGTCCTGTCCCACTTGATGTACACGCATGCGCTCCGAGTGTTGTAAAGGAAATCTCATGCATTTCTTAAATAACATCAAGCTGCAGGAACAAGGACGAGGGGGTGGATGTGTAGATACTATGGGAGGTGTTATCCATGGAAATGTCACGGTCAGCCGACCGGCTGCTGACACCTCTCCCCCAGGATATCCAGGTGCAGATCGCTCTCCTCGTTCCATCTCCCATGCACACCGCAGGTGACCAGCACCCTCCATACCCATGGGTGGAGAGGTAGCGACGAGTTCACGGGGGGGTGCGTCTAGGCCTTTGCCTCCCCTTGGCCCTCAAGAAAACCCACAACTCCGTGCCGAGAGAGCAGAGAAACATGCAGGGTCTGAACACGTTTTATTTGGCTTTTTAGTCAGGGAGGAATCTAGGCTGCACTCCTGAGACGGGTTGGGGAGCAAGCAGCTCTGACCAGACAACTGGGGTCTTGTCTCCTTCCCCGGTGGCTGATAGCAGCCAGACCTGCATATGTGGGAGGAAAAATCGACGTTGCGGACAGATGGTTTCCACCTGTACTGGAGCTCTCTCTGTCCTTCTCAGCCCCAGAGAGGCCTACAGTCTTCCCTGGGGCTCCCCGTTTGTACCCTGTCTATGGCTAAGCTGGCTAATCCACGTCTTCGGCCTGTGACCTAGCGACAGTGTCTAGGGAGGTTTGAATACCTGAGGTGATGTTCAGACCATGGATGGGAGGAGAAGGTGACTAGAAGATGATTTCGCATAGTCTGGGTCATCCCCAAACCAAACCCCAGAGGTTTCCGCGTACCGTGTGACTCACGGTTGGCTCTCAGGGGTTGGTGGTACTAAATTCACCAGAGATCAAAGAACATGGAGTTTTATAGCAGGCTGCGCCCACACAGGGAAAAAACAGAACGGAAGCATCTTGTTGAGTGGTGCAACCCCAAAATATTCCCCGTCAACTTCTTTCCCTTCTAACTGCATCTCAGCAGAGAGCAAGATACGAACAGGCTGGCTCCAACCTGATGCGAGCCGGAGGGAGCGCCATGGCTTTTTTTTGCTGGAGTTGTAGGAGAGCTTCATGGTGGACCACAGTGTCCTAGTTTGAAATATGAGTGTGGTGATGAATTGGGCAGCCGTGTTTATAGGTTCCCTGGGGCAGGCTGTCTCATCACCTCTGCATGACAACAGCCAGCACAATAAAGGCCTGATCCTGAGAGCCTTTTTTTTTTTTTTTGGTCGCTTCAGTAATAGTAATGATTAACAGTAATTATCAGAACAGTAATGGGAGTGTCCCATAATGCTAGTGGACGGGGGATTTCCACTAAGTGCATCTGCTCCCATGCCTAGCGCTGGTTGCGAGGCCAAACAAATACACTGCGGACCTGTGCCTCTTTCCTAGATTTGGTTTCTGGAACGTGTGCTGGCTAAGCTGGTTTCAGGTGAATTGCTGTTTACTCCATCATCCCTAATGACACATTCCTCGTGGAGGGTGCTCCAGCTCCCCATGCGCATGGCTGGCGTGCAGGTGACAGTCACCGCTGAGTCGCAGCCAAAGTGTGGAGTCTGCAGATGGGTGAAGTCCCGGTGGCAGCGCAGGGCCTGGAGCACAGGGCGAGTCACAGCCCGGTGCTGCTGCTTCCGATTCAGCTGGCCAAGCACAGGAACTCTGAGGCTGGGAAATAGCCAGCAAGTCACCCTTTTCTCTGCCCTTGCCTTGCTTTTATCTCCTCACCCTTTGTGGCAGTGCAAGGGGTGAAATACGCTTGCCAAAGAGATTGAAGCCACTGTAGCTGAGGCCTGCGTAACGGCTCAGCTGATTGCCAAGGTTTCCAAATGGAGCAGGGGGGAGACAGGGGGCTCTGCTGATCACCTGCATCCATCATGTATTGTTTAGGCTGTTGCGCAGGCCTTAGAGGCTAGCCCTGCTCCAGCCCAAGGCAGGTCTTTCCTTCCCTCTGACAGTGACGCTCGCATACAGAGTGTCTTCCTCTTGTCTTCCCCAGGCTAGCGCCAGCTGTCCAGATGGAGGACAGAGGAACAGGGATGGAAGGTAGCGGTGGAGAGCCCGTAGCCGGGACTGACTGCTGTGGTGAAAGCCTGACGGGAGCCGGTGAGTGCCTGCTGAGTCACACCAATCCCCACGGTGGTGGTTCTTGCTGTTTGACTGCCCGACATGGATGTCGCTCTCACGGCAGAGCTATCGAGCGGATGTGCCACCAGGAACACGCTTTCACGTAACGATTTCAGTTATATTCGCCACTGGTCAGGGGTCTAAATGCTGCACCCGTGCGTACACACGGTGAACCATCAGAGAGGGCAGTCTTCCTATTGACACGTATTCTATCTCACAGTGATGAACGTTCATCTTCTGGGAGAATGAAAAATACTGTAGAAGAGGACTCTTATGTACTTGAAAGAGGTGCCGATGGACACAACAGCACACAAACGTGATGGGTAACGGGCTGGTGTTCTTCACCCACCTTGCTTGCAACCTGCTATGTGCTCTGGGGAAAACCACTTTCCTTCCACCTTGGTCCTTCTCATATGCTTGACAAGTCACTTGGAGCAAGGAGAAACAATTAGTAGATAGATGGGCAGTGATACGGGAGGGACTTGGTTTGATAACACCCTTTACAAGGGTACAAATAAAATGCTTGCACAGATCGGTTTAGCAGCGAGTAAAAGCAGAAGCCATGAAAAGACTCCACAAGTGAAAAAAGCTACAAACCCCTTGAAGGCTAAGAAATCACTGAGCATGGAGCACTGAGCTGTAATTAGGAAAGGGAAAAAACCAGCTGAGCATTATGAAGTTCCTCCTACCAGTGAGATGTGTTGAGCCATTCAGGAGTTGCCCAGGGGAGAGTAATGGAAATGTCATACAAGCCAGAAGAATGAAGCTTTAAAAATTGCCCTGTAGGGAGCAATCCAGCATGGACTGGCAGATCTGCTGCCTTTTCATCTCCGTCTTCTGAAACACGTTGAGATGGATGGCAATTAGCTGTTTGGGGTTTTTTTGCTTTCTTTTTATTAATTGCTAGTTAATGCTGACCCTGGAAGTCGGCTAAGAAATCAGCGGATTTGGGGGGTTGTTTGTTTTTTGGGTTTGGGGTTTGTTTTTTTTTTTTTGTTTTTTTTTTTAAACAGCGAAACATCTGTGTTGTGCAGTAGCTTTGACCTCACCCTGCATTAACAGGAAGAGGCATCAGCCACTTTCAGCCTTGGGGGCAGCGTTTTCAACTCTCATAGTTTATAGGAAAGCTTGGTTGTTTAAGAACATTTGACCTAATTCATTCCTCCATACATGGCAGATTTGAAACTGACCTTTAGATGGACTAAGTTTGGCTCAGGGTTTTTCCTTACTCCCATTTCCTCCAGATTATCTCATCTATGTATCCCACTTAAATGTATTCCCTTCTTAGGGCGTTTGTGCTCACGCGTGAGCCCCCTGCTTTTTACCACTTACGATTTTCATACTTAGTATTAATTTTCTGGAGTTCAAATGAAAATGCTGCATTCAAGTGAGCTGCACTCCAGTTAGCCGTCTGATCTTTTGAGAGTGTTTCTTGAGGATCTCTTGTCTTGTGCAGTGAAACCTTGCTGGATATAAAAATTTGTCTTAACGCACATAATGATGGTTGCACCCGTACTGTTTTCAAAAATGCTGGCCTATTTTCACAAGAATTTATGAAAATGCTGGTTTTTGTTACTTTACGTGTGTGTGTGTAAGAGTGCCAGGTGCTTCAGTGCAAGGCTAGGTATGATTTTCTTACAGTTTCAAGAATGCTTACTAAAAAAAGATATTGGTTTTGCAAATAGGTCTTACTCTCGACAGACAAAAACAATGCAGATCCATCCCCACAACGGCAATGCCTAAAACCGGATGCAAGTCCAACAGAAAGCAGCTAGAGTAAGTAGTATAGTCACTTGTCATGTGTGGTTGTAGATATGTAAAAACACATACATAAAGCGGCAGTTCCTTGCTACGAACGTGTGTATTCTTCTACAGCAAATCACCGTGAGGAAAAGTATTTTCAAGCACAGAAAAATGTACATTTCACCTGTATTTTTTTCTCTCTAAGTTGAAAAGGGTATGTTGTTCATCAAAAATCCTGTGTGTCATCAGTGACACGCAAACTAATAGACAAAGCTCAATCCATACCCTTGAAATAATCACTGCTATGAATCTGCTGCTCTGTCCAAAAAAAAAAAAGATTAATACCTGTGACACTGAAAGAGGATTAAGCATAACATGGACTTCCTTGAATCATAAGATGGTTTGGATGGGAAGGGACCTTAAAGATTGCCTGGTTCTTACCCGCTTGTCATGGGCAGGGACACCTCCCATTAGACCAGTTGCTCCAAGCCCCGTCCAGCCTGGCCGTGAACCCCTCCAGGGATGGGGCAGCCACAGCTTCTCTGGGCAACCTGGGCCAGGGGCTCACCCCCCTCACAGCAAAGAATTTTTTCCTAATATCCAATCTAAATCTCCCCTCCTTCAGTTTAAAGCCATTAGCCCTCATCCTATCGCTACATGCCTTTGTAAAAAGTCCCTCTCTGGCTTTCTTGTAGACCCCCTTTATGTACTGGAAGGCTCCTCTGTCACTTGGAGGAGGACATTATCATCAGTGCATTCCAGAACCCTCCCGGATTGCTTATGCCCTGCTGTGTTGTCCCTCCCACAGATATTGGGGTGGTTGAAGTCCCCCATGAGGACCGGGGCTTCTAAAGGTGAGACTCTCCGGTCTGTAGAGGGCCTCATCTGCTCGGTCTTCCTGGTCGGATGGCCTGTGGCAGACACCCACTCTAATGTCACCTGTCCCTGCCCTCCCTTTAATACTAACCCTTAAGCTCTCGGTCGGCTCCTCATCCATGCCCAGATGGAGCTCCATGCGCTCCAGCTGGTCACTGACATAGAGGGCAACACCCCCTTCTCCTGTTGTGCCTGTCCTTCCTAAAGAGCCTGTGTTCTTCCAGTCCGACACTCCAGTCGCAGGAGCCATCCCGCTTGAGCTCAGCTTGAGTTGAGCCTATGGACTTTGTAGATAGCGGTTTTCTTTAAAGATGGTGATTAAGCCATTGCAAGGTAATAAAAGCAAATAAGTCTTTTGCACAAGGTCTTAAGGTATTTCCTCCTGTACTTGTTACACTTAGTAAAGAAGAAGATCCTGAAGCGTCAAAGCATTCTGGGGGCTACTCGCTGGTCTGATGCCAAGTGCCATAAATTCATCATTGGCTTGACTTGGGCGTGCCAGTTCACCCCAGCTGAAATTGAGGCCACCAGCCGAAATGCGCCCGGGATGCTCTGTTGCCCAATCAGTGCCACCTCTCGGCATTGTACAGGCATGTCGCTCCGTACGCAGGTCTGTGGGATGCGATGAATCTGCCTTAGAGTCAACCTATGGGTGCAGGGAGGCACTGCTCGGGGTGAACAGCCTCTTGGAAAATTGGCTCTTAAGGTGTGTATCGGCATTATTGAAAGAGGCGGCCTCCACGTGGAGGAGAGGATGGTGAAAGCCTCCAGCAGGGATGCGGGATCACATACCGTGAGACAAAGAGCATTGCAGAAAGATGAAACGAAGATGCGTGTATGATACTTGTTTTCCATACATTCAAATCTGAAAGAGGAAATTCCAATGAATTGCTCCAATTGTGTCAGAGTTAACTTGGTATCTGGATACCGGTACAAGACTATAATTAAATGCTCTCTTTCAGAGGATAAATCATGCAGGAATTTAAGGGTGAAATTAATTATAAAGTGGAAGTTCTGCAGTGATGCTGCTTTTTAAGGCATCTGTATGCCCACACACAGAAATGCTTTACTAATCATTGCAGTTTCTTCCTTTACTCATTATGATCCCTGAAAGACCAGACAATAAAATCCTTAATAAGGGGGATCAGCCCCAATTAAATAAGCAACGAAAACAGTCACGTGGCATCAAAAAAAGCTGCCATCTGCTAATCTTAAAGCGGTATACTGATTGTATTGGGGGAAGCCATGACCCGAATGCTTGAGGGGGGAAAAAGGGGACTTGGAAAAAGATTCTGGCTTTAACATGTCCCACTTAGTTGTGGAGGATGAACTAAGTATATAAATGGTACAAATAATAATATAAATGCTACTTCTGCACTGATGTTTATTACGTGTATCTTGCTAACTCTCATACCATTTGGATAATTAATAAATGTTGCTGATACACAGTTGTACAGTAACATATATCCTTTTTTTCATTTCAGCTTCTCCACGCTTCTGTAGACCTAAGACAATGCTCCCAAAACCAGGAGGAGTATGACGTGTAAGTACCAGATCTATTCCAGCTCCCTGAATGAATGTGTGTGTTCCTTATAATTGCAATCTGAACCCGGAGGGTGCAGTATATCGTATTCTGCAGTATCTTCCGCAATTAACTCTCTTGTATCAATAAGCGCTTATAAAATGGAGAAACTATGGATGCTTGAGTCATCAGCTGCTGAGCTGCACCTCATTATCAATACTCGGATTCCTTACTGTGAGATAGGCTCATCAGTTCTGCAGTAATTGGGTATCACCTTGCCTTTTTTGACGAGGGAAAGTGGTAAGGCAGAGGAAGAAGTTTTATTGCTTCAAAAGGAAAAGAAATAACCACTGTTGCTGAGCTGCTTGTTCAGATAAAAGCATGCTTTCTATTTCAGGAAGACGTGTACAGTAGGGATCTTGGGGTGGGATATCCCGCAGCTATCCGATGATGGGATGTGAGCGCTGCACGAGGCCTCGTCTAACTGACGACGGGGCGCGTGGGCTTCAACAAGATGCTTGAAAGGAAATGTTTTAAAAGTAGCCATAATTAGTCAATTGATGTCTAAGTAACTGAAAGATACATTGCTACCAGGAACTGCCCGTGCCACAGGGCTGCGAGGAGGCCAGGGGCTGGAGGGGCAATGTGGGGTAAGCACCCACGAACCTAGAGACCGTGGCGGCCGGGTCTGGGTGCTGGTGAGGTGTTGGCATTCCTGTGGCCTGTGCTGTAACTTAATGGACCGTTTCTGCCCCCAGCTCCCTGGCAGCAGCACGTGTGTGCCGAGGGTCATTCCAGAAATGCCAGGAGGTGGGAGGTTAGGGAAAGCAGCCGGTTTCTGGCTGCCTGCCCTGAGGTGTTTTCCAAAATCTTGGTTTACGCGTGGGCAGCGTTCGTGGCAGCGCAATGGTCCTTCCTGTGCAGGCAGAGCCCCCCCGGGCAGCGGTCGGCTCCGGGTCCACGCTTGCACCGGCAGAGAATCGCACCGTTAGGCCTTGCACGGATGAACCGGGGGCAAGCAGAAGGCAGGGTGTGGGTCAGCCGTGGGCATCCATCGCCCCGGCAAGTCCCGGGCACCGCTGCCTTGGCCAGACTGCTCGGAGGGGACAGGTGATTTTACGACCGTGCGTAACGCTTGCTAAAATAGGGGAAACCACACGTACCCGGAGAGCGGCCGGAGGGGCCGGGCGTGCGGCCGGTCCGGGGTGCACCCTGCCGCTGCCCCCGGGGCAGGGGGCCGGAGCGGGCGCCCGGGGCGGCCCGTCCCACCCCGGGGGCGGCGGGCAGGAAGCGAGGAGGCCGGGGCCGGCACCTGCCCCGGGCCCGGCCGGGTTTCATCACCGGCCGGCGGCGCCCCGCCTCTCCCGCCGGCCCATAAAGGTGCGGGGCGGCGCGGCCGGCACTCAGACCGCTCCCGCCGCCGCCGCCGCCTCCCGCTCCGCCGCCGCTCCCCGGGGACGCCAGGGCGATGGACGCCGGCTGTCTGCGGGCCCGCAGCCTGCTGCTCTTCCTCGGTGAGTGCCGCCGCCGGGCCGTGCCGAGCCGCTGGGCACCGCTCCGGCGGCTTCTCTGTGCCCCCGGGCAGGGGCTGGTGGGGCCGGGCGGGGACCGGGCGCCGAGTCGCGGGGCTGGGGAGTTCTCTAGCTGCTGGAAAATCTCTGGCAAAACGTAAAGGTCAGCTTGCCTTTAGGTGAAGCCGACGTGTTTGTTTTCCCGAGATGAAGTCTCGGGCAGGGATGGGTGTACCTGGGTGGCTGTGTGAGCCGAGGAGCAGAGCACAGGGATGTTACTCTCTGCTGGGCGGCTATGGGACGTCTCGTTGCTTGTGCGATGCCCAGGCGTGTCGTCTGACTGAGCGAAGGTGAATGTGCATTCCCCTTCTCCCCTTGCAGCACGGTCTGCTCAAAGCAATGCTATTTGGTCTCTGTCACCTTGTCCTTCACTCAGGCCATGCTATGGGTGAGCTCATCAGGTGAATCCCCACGGCAGCAGAGACTTCCTTATGGTAACAAAACAGGTTCTGGCCTCCCTCTTCTTGACATTTCTCCACCTCCTCACTGGGAGCGTGTTACTCTGTTGCATGACATAAGCTACCTGAAAGTCCAGAGCGAACACGTGTATGCTTAGAGCATCGAGAGTCCTGGAGCCTGGGTGCGCTGGTGAAGCAACAACTGATCCTTGCCACACACCTCCGCTGGGCGCTGGCAGTGACAGGCAGTGGCTGCCGAGAGCTGACCCTGTGAGGTGACTTGAACTGTGGGGGCAGCAATCGTTGGAGGCAGGACCGAGACGTGGCGCACTCGCACGCTGCTTTAACGGCAAAGCAAACTCTCACACTCGCGATGTTGGGCTCAGGGTCGCAGTCGATGGGGAAGCTCAGTTCCCAAGGCTTCTCCTCCGGGGCAGATGTTCCCATATCTGCTAAGCCCACTGCAGCATGAGTTTCTGTCTTTCATCTTGGCCAGGTATTTCCATAATAGCTTATGGATCAGCTGCGGCACAGCATCTTACTTGCCAGGACAGCGGGCTAAACATCTCGTAGTCTGTGACTCAGCCATACTTTGCACAAAACTGGCACTGGAAGGAACTGGTATGTCTTCATGGATTTGTGTATGGATTTATTTATTTCCGGGGCAGGCACAAAATCTAATAGTGAGGGGTAGATTAGTCATAGCTTGATGGCATCATAACAAGTGGTAGGAGCACTTTACTGCCTTTCCCTCCCAGGTCACTAGTGTAAGCAGAACTCGGTGCCACTGGCAGAAGCTGGGATGACTGTCTGTAGCTGGCGTTACGCCAGACATTGAGAGGTTCCCTGCTGAAGCCTAACTGAAGTGACGGTCATTATCAGCTTCGTACCCTGCCTATCGTGGGCTTGGCGACTGCGCAGCAGAAAGGCAGTGGTGGGAGAGCTGCTCGCCCCTGGGGAGCCACGGTGCTATGCCAGCCACACGATGATGGAGCCAAGCCCAAGCCCTGCCTTTTCTGTTAGTTTACTGCAGGAGCCTTGGCACGGGCCTCCTTGCAGTCACTGTGATGCCCGCTCAGTGGGGAAGGCAGGCCTCGGATCTCCAGGCTCACTGGACAGTTTCAAGAGCTGCTGACCTTCTGTTTTCCTGCATCGCTTTGTCTGGCTTTCAACAAATGGGCTAAACATACAGGTCGTTGAGTCTGGAGATGTGGAATGTGTCAACGGCTGATGTGTCTGGCTGGAAGCAGTAATGGATTTTTGCTGCTTCTGTGGTGTAGGGACCTCTGCCCCCACACATGGTGGTGGAAAGCAGAGCGGCCCAGGCACATGGGGAGCATGTGGATAAGATCCCTGGTGTGTAGGTCTCCACAGGGCTGGAAGCAGTACTGAGATGACTGGGTGCACATAATACGTAATTATCTATATGATCTCTGCTTAGGGAGGTCCTGGCACAGTGCTGAAGATGATCATATGGGCCTGTAGCCCACATGGAGTGATAGTCTTCCCATACAGGCTGGTGTTTCCAGGGCTGCCTTAGAGCTGCTCTGGGCGTCCAACTGAATTGGCAGTTCTGAAGTCACAGGTATAAAACTTGAGATGGGGGAACCTGGATGTTACTTCCCAGAGAAACGCGTAGACGCTTCTGCCCAGTTGCCCTGGGTAATTTATTTGAGCCTCCCTCTCTCAGTACCATCATATCTGGTGCCTCTCTTTAGACAAAAGGCCGAACATACATAGGCAGCAGGGGGATGAGGGATGAAAAGAGCTGATAGCGTCTCCTTTCACATGGGTGAGAAGACCAACCGTACATCTTGTGTGTCTCATCTCAGGAGGAGGGGTGTTGGGCACCTGCCTTGCTGGCCATGGTCAGGCAACTAGGCACCAGTTACGTCTACCCAAAACAGCAAGAAGAAACCAGATGAGGTCTCCTGAGTGCAAGAATGGAGAGGTCTGCTCTGTCTGAGGTGGTTAAAATTGTCTCGAATGACTGCTTCTCCTTGCCTGGGAAAAAATCCTCGGTCTACACGGATAATCTGAACTCTAGAGGTGCTGTGGTTGACGTAAGCAAGGGGGGTATAGTTGAATCTTGAATAAGACTGAGCCGTTCACAAGGGTTTCCTGGCTCACTCTGTATTTCCATGATCCTCATCTAAAATACAACCGTTCACCTAGCCTTTATTGCCAGAGGTGCTTGTGTTGTCTGAGATGGCCTGCAAACTTCTGTGGCTAGCTAGGGAGGTTAGCAGCAGAGAGACACAGAAGGTGATGCACTGGGGTTAAAGGGTGGTAGCAGAGATGCTCACAAAGCCAATAGGGCAGACTGGCTAACTTCCATGTTTCCTGCTTAGTCTACACAAAGAAGGCCTCAGACAGTCAGACATGCTCTGGGTGTCCAAAATCAGGTGACAAGGGTCCACCTTGATCTGTCTCTAGAGTTAAAATGGGCCAAGATCCTCCAGGTGTGTGTCATCGGGGCACCTCTGTGCTTGGCATTGCTTTGGAAGTGCAACCCATGCAGAAAGTGTAGGCGCTACCTCTGTGGCAGAGAGACCACAGAGGTGCCAAATGTGGAGTAGTATCATGGGGTCTTCTTCAGATGAACTAGTACAAGACTAGTGATCTCGGTGACCAGCAAAGCCAACTCAAATGATGATTGACCTCTCCAAAACCTGACAGTTCCCCTTTAAAATGGGTGTAAGTCTTGCAAGAGACTAGTTCTCAGTTAGGTGTATCCTGTATGTGCATCCTTCATCCTTAACAGTCGTCCTGTAACTGGAAACTGTAGCTGGCTTTCAGTGGATGAACTGATAATTAGCCCTTGCGTGTCATCTCTGCGGAAGGCTGCAGGAAGCGAAGGCAGCCAGTCTCTGTCCCTCATTTTCCTTTCATCCTTCATGGAAGGACGAGTAAACAGCAGCGTTATGCCTGTTCCAGAAATAGCCGCTGCTGTCAGTGGTAACCTTACAGGAATACCTGCAAGACCGGAAGGTATTGCGTGTGCACGCCGGTGGTGTAGCACTAAGTGTAGCGCTCGCATTCCTGTGAGGCACACGGGAATATCCACCATCTCATTACTGTTATCTTGTACCCTGTAGAGTATTTGATTAGTAAACAGCGAAGGAATAAAAATATAACTACCTCTCCCAGGTCCTATGTTTGGTATGTATCGTCTGATAATTATTCTGGGAAAGGCTCTTCTTTGCCTTGGCGATCTGTGGATCCCTCGCCTTCCCGTAGGATCCCCCTCCCATTGATGTCAGAGGAGGAATATGTGCATGGGGGAAAGGGCAAAATATAGCAGTGCAGAGCAGAAAGAACTTTGCCCGAACGCAGAAAATACTGCTGGGTGTCAGCAAACATCCACGCCTGCGCTCCAGCCTTTCCGGCCCGTGTGGCCGCGGTCAGGCGGAGGAGGCTATCGGTTGTTGCGCACGGCTGGAATGGGCCAAGCCTTTGTTCGGTGCTGTAGGAGGAGGTGTATTTTATTTTGTCCCTCACAGGTGTCTGAGTTTTGGGCTTTCCTCTAGCTGGAAAGTGGTGCCTCCTCCTGGAGCCAAGAGAAGAGCTGACCCATCTCCTGCACGTACCCAGGTTTGAGTTTCTCAAATGCAAAACCCGGCTTCTCAAACCGGGAACTTTAGATTAAAAAGCAGCTGCTCGGATGATGCTCCGATCAAGGATGTATGCGAGCTGAAACAGAAATGTCGAGGCCAAAAGAGATGGTCAGCTGGCTTAATCCATCTACTTAACTAAGTACGACAGAAGTGGGTATCTCAAATACTTCTAGCGTATTTTTCCTAGGCTTAGGTTCATTACTGTCAGGTGGCCCCCAACCGAGTCTTGCCATAGCACGTCACACAGAGACAATAGCAGCAGTACGTGGGGAAGAGGAGGGAGCCTCGGGTCACTAACTCTCACTAGTCTCAGGATTTCAGCATCCCTCCTTGCAATGACATGGTGTACGCTTAGCGGGACAGAGCTGTCCTCCCTGCGGAGGGAGCAGCGTAGTCCTTGGAGCACTCCTGAAATGTCCCTCTAGTTCATGGGAATAAGGACTGACTCAGTAAATCTTCTGTTCCCAGCATCATTTGGGACACCAGTCCAAAGCCTGCTGTTCTGGCAGTAACTGAGCTGCCACCGTCTGGTGCAGCTGCTGGCCTCATCCTTCGCCCACTTTAACTTTCTGTCGTGGCGACTCAGACTCTCCTTACAGAAGCGTTAAACTGCTCCTGATGATGAAATCTTTAGTGAGCACAGTGCTGTTTAAAAAAACAAAATAAAAAATCCCACCCTGAAAGTAAACTTGCTGGTCCTGCCCCATTGGAGTGAAAGGCAGGTCCTGCTGAGTCACGCTAGCTTCGCGGGTGTCTCCAGCTTAGGCTCCTGTACCAGTCCAGGGGCCGGCATCCTTGGTTTTTGTTACCGTGGCTCTCACTTTGGCAGACTTAGTCTTTGTCTTTTCTTCTAAAGCTCGGTGTAAACCGGGCTTTATTAGCTTTGCAAGGAAATGCAGTGGAGAGGGAGGTAAGAATTTTCAAAGAAACCGAGAACACACAAAAACCTCCCATCCCTCTAAGATGGATATTCCTGCCGTTCTTGTATCTAGCTGGAATAAAGCTGAAAGGGAGCCTGCTTATCACCCAGAAATAGATGGGCTGCAGGAAATCCATAAATCACTACTAGATCTAACTCGGAGAGGTAATGAAACTTTCTAACAACCAGAGTTGAATTAGAGTGATCAAGAAATTATGAGGGCACACTCCCTCCATTAGACATGCATGACCTGACAAGTTAATAGAGGCAAACAGCCCAAAGACACAAATTACAGACTTCTGTGGAATGGGGCTGATGACTAAGCAGTTCACGAGCAGGTTAGTTTGTGACCACAGCAGGAGTGTGAGCCAAGTGGATTTCATGGCCGGCTGGGGCAAACATTGACTCTTCCTCCTGGGCTAGCCGGGAAGCTACAAGTACTTGTGTTGGCCTTCAAATCCTGTTTGGAGTTGTTTGTTGAACTACTAGAATACCTGAAAGCTGTGTCTGTGCAGCGCCATCCAGCCCACGTGGTGCAGTCTCCTATTCTGTCTGGTACCCACATCAAACGTACCGAGCGGCAGTTTTCCTTCGGTGTGGATGGTGAAGGAAGGACAGAAACGAACACGTTTCCTCCTGGGGTTCTGCTGAGATAGGTAACACTGGCCCAGGATCCGTGAAGCGGTCAGTAACCTCTCCAACCCGGTGACCAGGTGAAGAGGGCTTGGCATATCGTGTTAGCTGTCTTTGCCAGTGGGCTTTTAACTGAAAAGCTCCAGAGTGGGTGTTAGCGCAGGAATTGTCCAGCCTTTCGGGCTGGTCACAGCAAGCAGAGGGCTGAGGAACCTCTGTGCTGCTCAAGAGCAGCTGTTGTGCCAAGCCTACCTGGAGCAGTACGTGGTCTCTGAAGCCAGCGGTGGGGCGCTGAGCCCTGCTCAGCCCTGACCTGGCGCACTGAGTCACCAGCTGCACTGACTTGCTGAGCCCTAGGAAATACTCTCCCTGTGGATGGTTGTGAGTCAAGGACACCTTGATTTTCGTCACCAAAAGAACTCCTCCTGCGATGAATGCTGGGTTGTCGTGCTTAATTGTGGAACCCTGGCTGTGTCCCTTGCACAGGTGCTGTGCCAGACGAGTCAGAAACCTAAGATAATCAAGTTGGACTAATTTCTGCCTCCCCTCTGTAATCTCTCCAAGCCTGTTCCTGCCCAGTTTCACTCGGAGTGTGGGTGAGAGGTGGTCGCAGACACTGAGTTTCTGTTTGATCTCTCTTCTACATCAAAATTTTATATTTCAGAGATGTTTCTTTGGGCCACCTTATAGAATTTAGGCGACACATCTCTCTCACCTGTATTTTTTTAAGCTTACAACGCTAGGTTTTTCCTGCTAAGGTAAAAAGCTTCTGTTCTTCTGCTGTTAACTTCATGACTACACAAGCTGAAATATTTAACTATAATTGAAAAGCATCTAGTTTTGACTCCTCCTTTTATTCTCTTGTAGGTTACCTATTGCAGGCAGTCCTGGGCACAACAGTGATCCCATTATGTGGGCCTGGTGAAATGGAGAACTGCACAACAGCGCTAAGTAAGTGTACTTGCTGAACAAAACCCGGTTTTTAGCCTGCCTTTCTTTTAATGTTGCTTCTTCAGCAGAAGAGCTCTGTCTTAGGTGAGAACTCTGCTGTAAAAGCAGAAATAGCGTACGTGGAACTCCCGGAAGAAAAGTCAGGATAACTCTGGCCTGGGAAAATCTTCTCCCAGTTCTCTCCTGCGTTAATGCCTGCTGCATCTCTTGGTAGCGAGAGCATTAGTCATACTTATAAAGCTTGTATGTTGTTAGGGAAATAGAAAGGGAAAATAAGGCCGAAGAGATGCTAACAAAATCTCCTTGCAGTCCAGACAGAGAACAGTCCACGTGTGGCTCAAGTTGGGATAACTAGATGCAAGCCTGAAATGAAGGACTACTGCTTCCACGGGCAGTGCGTGTACATAGTGGACTTGGATGAGCACTATTGCAGGTATGGACAGGGCGCAATGCGTCCTGCAGGCTTCCCTGAGGTGGGCTTGGAGGTGAACCATACGTGGCCTTTGATCTCGCTGGTATTGACACGTAGGGAGAACACCAATCCAGCAAAGCATTTATATGCTCACAGAACACAAAAAGGAGCAGTATATCGATAATACACCTCAGCTGCATTTGTGCTGGCTCCAGTGAAACCTGGGTGAGAGTCTTAGATGCCTGAAATTGGTCACCAACCCAACATAAACTTGGGACGCTCATTCTGATGTGCTTCCCTGTTCATTGGTATTTACGGTAGCGGGAGATCCAGACCTCAGGCAAAGCAGCGAGGTCCCTCCTTTGATTCAGCCTACAAAATAAAGACCCTCTAGGCGTTTTTAAGGGTATTCCTCATTTACTTGAAAAATCTGCAGCCATTTCTAGGACCACCACATGGGCTTGAGTTACATCAGTTCAAATTGCTCGTCCCCGAGGAAACAGCAGGCCAGCAGTATAGCGTGCTTTGTGGACTGCTGAAGTGTAACCCCAGAGTAATGTCTCTAATTCTGCATCTCTTTTCCTCAGGTGTGACGTAGGCTTCTCTGGCGTCCGATGTGTGCATTCAGAACTTGTCAGGCAACCCCTCAGTAAGGAGTATGTGGCGCTGACAGTTATCATAGTTCTACTTTTTCTCATCGCCATCTCTCTCGCAAGCTACTACATCTGCAGAAGGTAAGAAGGATTTTCTGTGTGGCTCAGGAAGCAAGTCGGCTGTGTGTGTAGTAAGATGCCCGCCGAGTACCTCCAGTTAGACTTGGATACCTCTACTCGCTTGACTGCATGGAGATAGTTTGCTATACACACCTGCTAGCCTGCACTTAGTGAAGTGCTCAAAAAAAGGAAGTATGCTGTCTGTGTAGCGTACCCCAAATTGCAGGCGAGGCAACAGCACCCTCAGGTGCCTTTTACCTCTGACGGGGGACTGTGTCGGTTAGTTCGCATCTGTCTTAGAGGGTGCATTGAGAGGAAGGAGAGAGCAGACGGGGAATAGGAAAATTCTAGTTCCTTTACTCAGTAATGCCATTTCCCCAGTCATCAGGAGCTGCAGAGCAACTGGATTAATACTAGCTCATTTGTTTATCTGCCGTGTTGTTGTGGTGACTGATACCACGAGCGTTGCCTTATCAGCTTTACCGTGGAGGACAGTAGCAGTCCTCTCCGCTCACAGACCCACAAGCAGCCGGAATTGTTCTTCAGGCTAATAACTAATCATAAGCAACTGTCGGAGCCGAGAAGGTGGAACCCTTCCCCAGAGGGAGCGCTCGGCCTCACAGATCTGACAGCTACATGGCAACTGCTGTAATTCCTCTTCGCCACCTGAAGACTGGATGGCGCGTCACCTCGAACAGAAGGCTGCCTAGTTGGTTAGGGTGCTCAGCCCTATGGCAGGGAAGGAGCCAGCAGGATTTCTCAAAGACAAACCTAGTACCAGCAGCAAGACTTTAATGCAGGTGTGAAATCTTCAGTGAAGAGCTGAGAAATGAGACTCTGCGGGCGAGTGATCTCAGAGCTGGAAACGAGCACAGGCAGAGCCTAGCTGCTAGAGGTTTAAATCAAACGTGAGGAGATCATGCAGCTTTGTTTTACTTCCTTCGCCCCCCTCCCCAAAAAGCCATTTGAAATAACTGGCTTTTCGGAACTCATGCTTCTCTTCTACTTCCAGGTACCGAAGCAAGAAGAGGCAAACGAACACCAGCGAATACAAGGAAGTTGGTACCCTGTAGAAGAAATGGTGGCTTCCTACAGTGTTCTGTTCATCTGGGAGGACTCGGTGGCTTCCCATCTATTTAAATGTTATTTTTATTAACGATATTTACAATATTTATATCCTTTTAAAAATTTCAGTTGTTTGGTGATCCAATCAGTATAGGTCAAGCATTTTATTTTCAGTGTTTTATTTTTTTATTAAATAATATTTCCTAATGAGAACCCCGCCTGAGTGGTTCTGTGGAATAGAGATATATTTTTATAAAAGCTCATCTTCTTACTCTGAAGAGTAATTTTATATTTATTCTTGTGAATATGCTCAAAACAATTCTATTCCTTGAAATAAAAGTTCTCGACAAAGTCAAAATGTCTGCGTGGTTTGATTGAAGTGAAACTTGGCATGGCTTGGCTGAGGAGGCTGTTTGAAGTCCCAGCAGTTATTTTCGGCGAGAGAAACCACAGTATGGCTAATAATAGGTATCGATGCACCTTAATTCCAAGGAACATAGCGATCAGCTGGGGGAATTGGAGGAAGACTTAAAGGAAGAAAGAACGCAACTGCTCACGCAGCCTATCCGAGCAGCGTGGCTCTCAGCTCATCCGTACCCTGCACAACTTTCCTGAGGGTCTGTTTTGGATTACAGCAGGCAGGCGGCAGCACAGGTTGATCAGTCTCTGTGACTGACCGTGGCAGCTCAGAGTATGAGCGTAGCTACAGGAAGAAAACTCGCTCAGGACCAGTACCAGCGCTCGAATCCTGCCCAAACCATTTCTGCCATGTGTCTGTGGTACAGCTGGGAGTGGGGGGAAAGGAAAGGGTTTGAGTTTGGGCTTAATGTAGGTATCTTCTTGGCCGAAAATAATAATAGAATAGCCCACTGGGCTTGGCTGCACCCTGAGCGTGACTCCCCATGGACAGGAAGGATTCTTGCAGCATCTGGATCATCCCTGTTAATCCCATCAATTCTCACACTCTCAGAAGGGGTGAGAAAAGCCACAACCTTTATGTCATTCCCCATCTTTGTCAGAGGTCCCTGTGAGCTGCGTCGGCCTGCAATGCTTGGTGTTTATGGGCGTGAGACCTGTGGTCTTGACCTGTGCAACAAGATCATTGTAAGGAAGAGTGGTGGGATCTGAGACATCTCAAAGTGGGAACGCTATTTCAGAAACTCTGCATCATCCAGAGGCCCTTGTGGAGCAATAAACCGGCTCTTTCCCCCTCTCTCTAAACTGCCCTCGTGTATTAGATGCTCTTGAGAACAAGCAAATGAAAGGAGGAATCTTGTTCTCAGAAGTGACTTTCCGTGCTTCCCTGCTATGTGTCATCCGGTGACAGTTCTCAGCTGAGCCTGTAGGTAACGGGGCTTAAGTCTGCCTTGCGTGGTCCTGTAGAGTAAGGCCGGGCTCTGATCTGCCATGAGAGGGAACCCTCCAGCTCTTCCACACACACGTGCAGCAATCCGGCAGGAGGGGAGTGCTTGTGACAAGTCATTTGGCCAGCAGTGGTCTTTGGGAACATAATTGTTGGTCTCCTCTCCAGAGAACAGGGGGGCTGTCAGTGGGAACCGAGGAGGGTCGCTGCAGTCGGGGCTGGGAGGCGAGGTGGGAAAGGCTTGCCCCATGCTCTGCCCTGGCCACGTGAGCTATGCCCCATTCTTTGGAAAAGATGAGTCGTGTGGAATGATAGCTCTGCTTCATTCCCAGCTTGGTACCTGCTTCCTGACTTGGACTTAGTTTCCCTGCTGTCTTTCCTCTGACGAGCACCAGCCCCAGCCAAGGTGTGGTCAGGCAGAGCTGGGGTGTGATGGCATAGCTCTGGCCAGAATCTCCCAGTTTTCGTTCCACTTCCCTCCCCAGTGGGGAATGCTTGAGGTGGGGAGGAGGAGGAATGTCTACTGGGCTAAACCAAGATGTGATCTGAGCAGAGCAAGGTTACACGTGGTGGGTTGTTCCAGCAGCGCACAGTGGAGAGCCCGGATGCTCCAGGCTGGTGGATGCGAGCTCTGCTTGCAAGGCTACGGCCTGGCATTGAGTTATTTTTTTGTGCTGCTCGCTCTGCTGCATCGCTACAGACCTCCTCGCGCACGCAGCGCTCCTGCTCTTTCTCTGGCGGATAAACCTCCAGCTTCTGAACGCCACAGCCGCAATGTAATTTCTGCCGCCCACAGGCCTGCGGGTAAACCAAGTGCAATCAAGACTGGGGCCTGCTCAGCCCAAGCGAGCCATGCTGTGCTCCTGGCTACTTCTCAGGAGGAAAGCTTGACCAAGAGACATGGACCAAAGGCAAGAAAATCTTCCCAGATAGAGTATGGTGACGTAGGGGTAGAAGGGACCCCCTTTACGTGTCCTTATGGCTGCAGGCATGCTGGCGCTCGCTGTTTGTCTCGGGGTCTGTCACAGAACAGCCTGTGTTCGTCCGGCCACGGGATCTCTTGCCCATCTGTTTCAAACACTGGGTTATCCTGTAGGGTTTACACTGGACGTGCCGGGTCTGCGTGGGTTGCCTGTGGCTACCTTCCGCTATCTTCTGAGACAACTTAAGCACTCATTTTTGGTAGTGACACAGAGCAGTCCTTATTCAGCCCTCAGTGCAGGTCAGTCTAGGTTTAATACGGGTCTGGACGGTACAAATTTTTCCCTGGTCTGCCTGGTCCTTCTTGTCTCTCTTCAGTATCGAGTTAGAAGGGGATCGTTGGCCATTCCCGGTTAAGTGGGTTAACTCTGTGTCACAGGTCCCTGATTAGCTGCTCTTCAGCTTTTCACTTCCTCTCCTTCTGTAATCCGGTTGTCACACAGGAACCTGTTCTGCCAGGTAACTGGTGACAGCTAATGGCAACCCCAGCCACAGCCGCGTTGGAGCGCAGCCTTTCCCAGTGGGAAGATGGGGCAAAAATCCATTCTCGGAGTGTCCTTCCATTCTTGCTGTGACCCAGTTAGGATACGTAGTGACGCATCTTTGTTTCCCCCTCAGGCTTCCCTGCCTGTCCGTGGGCTGCTCTGGCCGGTCCCTGTTCATCTTCCAGAAACTTTTCCTGGGCTCCCCGGATAGACTCAGCCCAGAGACAGGTGCAGCCCAGCCGCTCTTCTGCTCCGACTCCACGCTCTGCCCTTTCCGCTCCTCTGCTCCGCTTGGCAGGAGCGTCACAAAAGGGGAATCCGTCCTCTCACCCCACCTTTTGTAAATGATGATCCCACGTGTTTGAGGTCCCGTTGCCAGAGCTCCAGTGGCCCCTCTGCACCTGAGCAGCCACAGCAGCTAAAGACGCATCTCTCCGCCGCGGCACTCGGGTCCACAGGCCCATTGCTGCGCTTGCAGAAGTTTTGAACTGCAGTAACAGCAGCAGCCTGGGGTTTATCATGCCTCGAGCTATTTGGGTCAGGCAAATCTAAGAGAAAGAGTCCACTTTCAGACCTGAGCAGGATTTGTTTGATTTTTTGTGTCTGCCTTAACTTTTAGCTGACTGTCCAGATTTGGCTTGGGCTTTCTCCACCTATCCTGTTGCTCATCTTACTCCCAGCCCTTCCAGACCCTGTGTTTTTCTCACTCCTGCACACGATTGAGTAACTGAAAAGCTTGGGGCCACATACCAGCCTGCCACCTCAACAGCTTGTGCCGGCTGGACGTAGATTGCCAGTCCAGCAACCACGCGGCCGGGTCCTGGTGACACACCCCAAATAATTTGTCTCAGAGAGTGAACCTCCCTCATTCTTCCCATGGTTTCTGCCGGCACCACCTCCATCCCTCTGGTGCAGCTCTTCCTCGCCCGCACCGCCCACCGCCACAGTCACCTTTGGCTGCAGCTCTTTCCGCCGGTGAGAGCGCCCGCGGCGTGCCTCCGAGGCTGCCCTGCCTCGGCCTTCCTCACCAAAGGCCTTCGCCTCCTGCACGAGTGCTGCGGCTCCTGTCAGGGCAGTTCTCCCATGCCCGTCTCAAGCTGCATCACGGCAGAGTAGGCGCGTGAAGCAGGCGGGGACAGGGACTAGAGACTGGTGCTGGAGAGACCCCCCGGTACCGCAGCCGTCTACACCTCCTGAGGGCCACCGACGTATCGCTGTGCCGTTTTTCTGCCTGGGACACCTTTGCTGGCAGCTCTCTGGAGGCCTGAGCAACCACAGCTCCTGCCAGCCGCGGCGGTGCTCTGTTTGACATCTCCCTATCACTTTAAAGGTTACCCCATCGCACACCTGCCCTGTCAGTAACCCTGCAGAGGGGTTCTCGCCCGCAAGTCTGTATATTCTATCCAAAACCCATTCCAGCCCCTAGGGATTCAGGCGAAGGGCAGCCGATGCTTGCTTTCAAGCCGGGGGGGCTCTCGGACCCAGAAAGCAACGGCTACCGCTCCTCGCTTGGTGCTCTGTGGAAGGACGGTGCTTTTTTGAAGTAAGGCTTCCTGTAAGCTTTCTGAAACGCCAGGCTTTTGTGCAAATGTTGCCAGTGTTAACAATTCCTCTGGTCACAACACATCCGGACTTTTTTAAGAAGGCATTAGAAAAATCTTTCCAAAAGCGGGAGCCAGCCACAAAACTGCAAAGAGATCAGGATGGGAGTAGTGACAGTTACCTAAGCCGTCCATCACCCTATCACTTCTCGAGGGAGAAACTACTTCAGCACCCGTCATGTGTGCTTGCTGTTATCAAACCTGGAATTACCATCACCACAGCGTCCGTGGCTACCGCGGGGGTTAAAACCAAACCTCCTTTTGGGCCTCTTCATCCGTGGCCCACACGGCGATGCATCTAGCTTGGGAGGCTGACCTTTCTCTCTCCAGATACCGCCTTGCCTGTTGCGTGCTTCACAGTAATGTCACTAGAGGTGCTTTGGCAATCTCAAGCCTCCGTGAGTCATGTGTCCCCCTCAGCGGGTTTCCTTGGAGTGCATCAGCCGGTCATGTCACAAGAGAGCTGGCGGAAGCCTCCGTGACGGTCTGGGGTTACATCAGAGAGGTGCAGGAAGTTTGGACAACTGGTCCTCGTCCCCGCTGAGGCAAGCCTTGGATTGCACAGTGCATCTGGCACCTCATCTCGGGGCTGCTCGTGAGAAGGGCTGGTGTGGAGCACAGGGAGGACAGAGAGGAGGTTAAATGGGCCGGAAAGACTTACAGATCATGCACTCGTTGCAAATCCGGGCTGGGTCAGTAGCAGTTATCCTTTGTGCTTACGATGAAGAAAGGATGGTTGGATGGGCGGATGGAGCAATGAACAGATGGAAGGAGGGAAGAAAGGATGGACGGAAGGAAGGACAGATGGAAGGTGTTCCATCAGTGAATGTAGAAGTTTGGTCTTGCACAAATAGTCGTCATTATTTTAATAAAGCCGGTGCCAAACCTAATTTACTCCAGCACTCCCATTATATAAGTCCATCCTGTATGATTAAAAGCTTTCCCAGCAAACTGGGAGATTAAAACAACCGATCAAAAATTATTGAGAAATCTCTGTGGCCTTCCCTGATGGATGCCACTCTGATCCTTCTGACCCACTCACCGGAGGGCATCAGCCTCACGATAGGAAAACCAGGAGGAAATCAGGCGATGAGATGCAATAGGGAACAGGCACCAGCCCCAACCGGGAACCACCGTTCATCCGTGGACATTTGTCAGTGGTCCCCAGTGGTCCTGTGGTGGTGGCTCTTTCTCTTCCGGTTTGTCGGGCTGGTTGTCGATGCCCTTCATTATAACGGGAGGCCGAGGCGGTTGTACCAGCCACACGAATGAGGAAGAGAAGCCAGTTTAGGTGCCTCTCCCAGAGCTGCTCTCGTTTAGGTGGTAGAGGCAGGGAAATAGAGGGCAGTTTCAGGAGAGAAGAGTAGCTGATGGGAGGTGGGTATCCATCCGGATACACACACCCACAGGGGAATAACGCCTTCAGGTCACTGCTGAGAGGGGGCCGGTGGAAACCGACCGAAGAGTCATAATAAGGGGACGGAAAATCTGTGAAGAATAGGGTTTAGAAGAGGGCAAGGAAAGACGCCGAGGCTTTTGATTGTAAAAAGGACACAGTATTGAAATTAGGAGGAAACGGGAGAACTTAGTACCTTGCAAAATCAGTGAACCTGTGGCCTCCCAGACATTTGGAGCTCATTCAGGAGGTCCACCTGCTCAGCCCACCCATGCCAAGGACATCATTGAGACAGCGGAGTGAGGCGCAGCAAGTTCCAGCCCTTGTAGAAAGCTCACCAGGAAGGACAGGAGCATTTAAATGAGGAAGGTCAACTACCAGAAATCAGACTAGATTTGCAGCGGCCAGAAAACCCAGGCAGGGTGAGTGAAAGCCGTCGTTTTCATTTTAGAAACCAAGCAGCCTGGTTTCTAAAAAGCTCCGAGAGCCACAGCTCCTCTCATTCTCACTAGGAACATGTTTGTCTTTTGAACTGGGGTGAGAATACGCCAGAAAAGGGTATTCCCCGTGCCACCCTCAGCAGCTGCGAAGGCTCAGCCGTGGAAAGGTTGCTCTCAGGGCTGCCGGTGCCCGGCCACCGCTGCTGGCATCCCTGGCCAGCCTCCCGCCGCTCTGAGCAGTGCCCTGTCCCGGGCTGTGCTGTGGTTACCGCTCCTTAGTCCTGACTCGCGTAATTCCTCCTCAGCCGTTCCCCCCGCGACGACATCCCGCGCGGATAGCCCGACAGAGCCAGGCGAGTCAGCCGCTCCGCTACCTGGGGACGCAGGGCTCTCCTTCTGCAGGCAAGTTTCGCTGGGGATTTCTCCACCCGAAGGGTTTTTCTGGCGGAAAATACGGGTTCTGAAACAGGCAAATAAACTGATTTAGGATTGTTTGTTCTCCCAACATATTCACCTCTTCATTTAGTCTTCCTTTCCACCGATAAGGGATGACTGAACGGGGTATTTCATTTCAGCCAGTTCATCACTGGTCAAAACTTGTTGTTTTTTACCATCTCATCCAAGCTGGTTTGTTCCGATGAGCTCAAATCAAGCAGAGGGGAAAGAAATCCATTCATCAGTCGATATCCTGCGCGGTTGGGTGCCCCATCGCACTTCGAGCACTGGTTTCATTCCCACCTAGTGGTCACCTCGGAGACTACATCCCCCACTTCCAGCGTTCTTTGCCCGGGACATCCCGAGCCTCATCCGGCTCTGGCATGTCTAGGGCTCGGGTGTCGGAGTGGGTGCAGCAGGGATGGAGGGTGGGAGCGCAGCCTCCCCGCCTCGTCCTGCCATAGGGAGGTGGCTCGGAAATTTCCTGTGGAAAAGCAGCGTTTTGCGCTCATCCCCAAAACGGCAGAGAGCATTCTGAGCTTACAAAAATTCATTTGTTTGCATGCATCAAAAAAGGTGGAAATTAAGGCTTTCAATGTTTTCTGAAGGCAGAATTTGCAGCATTGCCCACCCCAACATGGAAAAAATAATTACAACATTTTGGGCGTAACGCCCCGTTTTGGAATAGAAATGGAAGCTGGAAAGCCTGATCTGAAATGCATGGCGTCTCTAGAAGGCTCTCACCATTCCTTGCGCATGCTCTCCTCGGAGTGGATAATCGTTACTGCAGGCTCAGTTTCCTGATATTTACCAGCAAAGTCCTCCTTTCTTTCCAAACCGAAGACTAGCGTCAGCTGCCAAAGAGCAATGCAGCCACCGAGAGTATTTTATCAGCCTTGTCCCTCGCAGCCGCGGGTACCCTGACCCTCGGCCTGCCTTCGGCGGCGGCTGGAAGCGATGCCAAGTGATATGACGGATTTTATCCAACCCCACAGCCGCCCTTCCTGCAAATTCATCAACTTCAAAAGGAGCTGCTCAAGCTCATGGTCTGAGAATGCGAGAGTCACCGTGTCCTCCCGGGGATCTGGCGATGACCTCAGCCCTGATGCATTTAGCCCGCCGACGGACACCCGGATGGCAGGATCTCCGATTGCCGCGGCGCTCATCGGGCAGTTGTGGGTGGCAGGGAAATGGCAGGCGAGCAGTTTGTGGCATGCTTTTGCGGAGGCATTTCTAACGTTGAGCGCGAGGCCGCTTGTTGCTGTAGGTCAGCAGGGCTCCGAGCGGCCCCGGCTCTCCTCCTTTCAGTTTCTTCCAGAACATTTAATGTGTTTACTTACCGTGTCGCTTCATGTGTAGCGCGTAACACCTGCGAAATGAAGAATTTGGCATTCGCAGGGGGTCAGGATCCTTGAAACGTGACTCTTGAATTGACGCTGTGCGGAACATCTCTGAGTTTTCCTACAAAGCCTCGTGCATTTTTTTCAGCTCAGCTCCTTCTTTTAAATGTTTTTTTGTTTTATTTGCCGCCACTCTGCTAATTGGGGAAAGAATTGCTTTCTGGCTGCAGTGCTTAGTGACCTCTTTCGGGCATGTCAGTCTTTAAATCCTAAAATAATTTAAGTGTAGTCAAACGCCATTGAATTTTCTCTCTCTTTTTACGTAGAAACACGTTAGTTCCAGGCAACTTGAGCAAGCTGGGGAGTGACTTTCCAAAGTGAAGAATGAATGAGATCCTTCATCATCAGTGAAGCAGGTAAATGTTGAATAAAGATTTCAGAAGACAGTGGGCGGGGGTGGAGGGGCACAAATCCTGCTACCAAAAGCTTGTACATTAAAGGGGTCCCTGGGGCAGGTAAATCCATCCTGCCCTCCTGTACCTCTCGCCGTGGCAAGGGAGCAGAGCTGAGCTCTGTGCTTCGAGGAAAGCCCTGAGTGCTGGGGACCAACGCGCTCAGCCCTGCGTTCGCCACCCCCGGGTTCCTCCCTCCCCGTTCGACGCAGACCTCGGCTCCTGCTGAAACCGCCGGGGCGAAGCCCACAAGGAGAAGAGGAGCCCTGCAGACGCTGGTGACGTTAAAAAGGCTTTTAGGGGCAGAATGAGACCTCTTGTCAGCAAAGCCCGGCCCACGCGAGCGGGATACCTGAATCCAGCTCAAAGCGGAGACTCGGTTTTGCTTCAGAGGGCGCCTCCACGCAGTCAGACTTGGGCGGACCCAAACACGCCAGGCAGACGGCGTTGTGGCCTGTCAATGCAAGCTGGTTTCTGTCCAAGGACTTTAAGAATAGGGTTTTTCCTACATGAGGGCAAAGCTACCTACAGAAGGAAATGAGACTGTGCCTAGGAAACCTCCTTGACAGCATGAGCGTGCAATCTTTATGCAAACGAGACCTTACTCACACGGTGTGTCTCAGCAGCCCGCTCCTGGGAAAGCGCCGGCCCCACGCTCCAGCTGGAGGAGACACAGGCAACAGGCGAGGAAGGGGGGACAGGAGGTGCGCTGCCGGCACGGGTTTCCCTGACGGATGGGCCTGCCTGACTGGAAGCGGCCTTGCAAAGCACTCGCTCACCGATCCCTCTTACCGAAATGAGTGGCCAAACGGCCAGGACGGACTTATTCCAGTGGCACCTTTTCGGTTTGCCAAACTTCATGCTTATTTGCTAGCAGCCCGGCACAATTAAAGGCAGCCGACGTCACGAGGGCACAGCGCTTGTAGCCAAAAGCAGGCACTACCAGCAAACAATGGGATTTCCAAGGAAGCATAACAAACATGCCTGTGAAATGCAGCATTCTCCTGAGCTTCTTTGCTTGCTCATGGCCTGTGAAAAAAACAAAATCCCGAGTGATCTACGTAATCATTGTTGCGCGTAGGAAGGCTCGCCTGGGCTTTGTTACAGGGAAAAAATCTGGCTTTGGCAAAGGTGAGAGGAAAGGAGTTTCTAATTGCTGTCGGCTTCTCTTTGTGATTCATTGTTTCTTCACATACAAAATGACTTCAAATAGGTAAAGAAAATTCACCTCCTGATGCACCGATGGGAAGGCAATAGGCAAAAACCCAGCTGTGGTAAGGCGGTACCAGATGCCCGCCTCTTCCCTATGGTGGGGTGAATCAGAAGGAAAACCATTCCCATCAGGGGAATGCTGTGAGTCTCGCTCATACCGAAGACCCTTTGCTCTGCTGCAGCTGGAGGGAGCTCAGCAAACCCGCGCCCGACTTGGGCTGACGGTAACGGGTCCCTCCAACAGCCGGGCAAAGGGCCTTGTGTGGGTGATCAGCCCCAGACAAACGTTGCATTGGCTCAGAGAAGGATCAAGAACTTCTTCGTGCACCATTTCTGCTCAGTTTGCCCCCTCCGGGCCGGAATTTGACCTTTGCCTCATCCTGTTAGTCTAAGATCTGAGAGAGCCGGGGGCTCTGGATCCACTTGCTGTCAGGCAGGAGGTGGACGGGCTGCGCGACCCCTAATGACCGTGGTGGACATGAGACCAGGGCCCTGTGTTTATTTCTAAAATCTGTGTTTGATTCTGACGTCAGATGATAGGACTTGAGCACCAACAAACCAACGAACGCAGTGGAGAGGAGAAACAGGCCTGCAGCGACAAAACGGCCGCCCCTCTCTCACGCCATGGGCTGTACGTGTCATTGTAAACATGCCGAGACAAAAAAGGTTCCGTTTGGGCGGGAGATGGCCCTTCTTGGCCGAGGGGATGTTCCTGGGTTCCTGCAGGGGACGGATCCAGGCAGCTCACAGCATTTTCCCGCTGAGATGAAACCCTTTCAGGCAGGAGAACGTCCAGGCTCTGTTCCTCTGTGTGTGTTTACCCACCTCACCAGCTCCTCAGCCTGGGAATCAGTTTGAAAAAATCGTCGTGCAAGGAAGATTATAAAGTAAAAAGCTAAGACTTCAGCGGCACTTCCAGGAGAAAATTCTCAAGCAATCCTCACGTGTCCTTTATTTCTCTATTGCTCTGGACACGATTGGAAATAACACGCGAGACAGAAGAAAAACATCACGCTATTTCTGTCACATGTTCCCAGTCCTCATGCGCGGCCGCCATCCCTCAAAACGTGCAGCACCGTGTAATTTACTCACATGCTGTGTGCTTTCACAGGAGCTGTGATACACATCTCCGAGGTGACTTCATACCCAAGCCACCAAGGTGAGGAAAGGGATATATTATTCACCTCACTTAACAAACTCAGTTAGTCAAACTACCCGCTGCCACTTTCATTGGCGCCAACGCGCTTTAGATCAGCCGGACTCTCATGGCCAGGATCCTCTTACCTTAAAGGTAACCCCAAATTGTTGCCGCTCCATCTGTACGAGGCCATCTCAAGGAAGCTGGCCTTGCCTTGTGACTATAAAAGATCGTTCCTCCACCGTTAAAACTAGCTGTTGCGTTTGCCCTGCTTGTCGTACCCCGTGCTCCTTAAAAAGAAGGCTGCGGTCAGCATGTGATAGTTAAAAGCCACCTGTGCCTACAGAAAGTCACTTTATTGCAGTAAGCAAAAAAGTCGTTGCCCAGAAGTCACACGAAATGGAGAAAGCAGAAAATTCATAGCTGACTTCCCAGGTGTCAGAGGTAACCATGTTTTAGCTTCTAAAAACACCACTTAGTGTTTAGATTTCTGCTCCAGCTCTGTGCAGCTCAATCTCTAAGAGAACAGAGGGAAAAAGCCTGTGTCTTCCCAAGTATAGACCTCGTTTTTCCAGCAGCCACACTGCACGCGTAATTGCACACATTCTCAAAGCTGAGTGCATTCTGTGGAACTTAGTGAACAGCAGCCACGTAGCTATTGCTACCTTGAGCTCAGCTCCCCATTTAAACATTTTTTTTTCTCTTCTTTTTAGAATGAGTACTTTTGGAGCACTTAGAGAATGAGCCAGTAGCTCCGTACACCTTTGGAAGGCGACGAGCCGGCTGTTCTCCTCCGTAGGGACCGTGCTGGGCTGCAGTCCTGGAAACATTGCAGAGGAGAGAGGCGATCTGGTGGTTTTGCCCATCTAACGATGCTACGCTGAATATACAAAATAATGGGCAATGCAGGTGAAATGCTATCGTATAAGGTAAAGGGCCACCGTACTGTTGCCGGGTAAATTGGTGTAATGGCACTGACTACAACAGCCGAGCTCTGGCCTCCGTTTCTTAAAGGATCGCTATCTAAAGCACCGACCCCTTTCTGTCCCGCGGGGCCGGGCAAGCATCATCATCATCAGGAGGGTGGTGTTCGCGGGGGTGCCGTGGGGAGCCTGCCTCGGCAGGGGCGTGGGTAGGGCTGCGAGCTGGCCCCCGAACACAGAGTCCTGGGGGAAGTTTCTGCGAATTGCCTGAGGAAATGGAAGAAAGGGCAGGATTTTTCAGTGCTCTCCGGCATGGCAGGGTGAGGCATTAGAGGAGGAGGTTGTTGGCGAGGGGACAGCTCCCCATTCTAGTGTAAATCCAGCGTTGCTTCACCCAGCTCACGGCTTCAGGCCCTTACAATTACTGCTGGGGTCAGGATCTGCCCCCGAGCGCTTGCAAATTGAACTATTGCACAAAAACGAGTGGGTGAGCGCTGGAGGATGTGTTTGGTCCAACGAGAGCTGCTCGGTGCGTGCGGTGTGGAAAATAGAGCAGTCGAAGCCCAGGGCAGCGTGCGAAGAGCGGGCAGCTTCCCAAAAAACCTCCCAGCACGTGGCAGGACGGTTGTCCCGCACAGGCTTGCAACGTGTTCCCCACCACCGATGCAAAACCGAGCCCAGCCTGTCCTGCTCAGCTGTACCTAGTGCCAGTGAGCAGGCAACAACAAGAGCCACAGCGATATTCTGCAAATTATCAGGCCTTGTTCCCCATTGCCTGCCATTTGTGAAAGCCTGGGCACAGCAAGCGTAAACACCCCCCCCCCAGCTGTGATTAAGCGCATAAGTTATTCCCTTTCTGGACAGGTTTCGCTCGTGCGGTCCCTGCTTCAGCCTAACTCTTGGGGAAAGGAGTGGAGCACAGGGAGAACGTCATCGTCTTAGAAAAAACTTATCCGCTAAAGGCTTTCACGGCAGGGATGCACAGCCGTCTGAACGCCTGCGTATCTCAGAGGCTAGCAAAATCTGTACCGATTTCCAGAAGGGCATTACCCGGGCCTTGCCCCTTCCCTCCTCCCCAACACCCCGGCTACACATTTGCATCCTCTTTATGACAGCAATCTGGGTTTACATCAGCAGGAACCGGAGTCACACACGCCTCACTTCAAAGCTCCCTCCCTGCCTGCGAGGGAGCTGCTGATAGCAGAAGATACTGCCGTCTGCAGATCGCAAGTCAAGTGAAAGTCTGTTGAGGTGCCCAGGCAGACACCACTCGGGTTTGAGTCATTACCCTTTTCCACCTGTTCTCAACTGCATGGATGAGAAAGGATAACTCATGTTCAAACACCCAGGTCAGCTGTGCCCGCCCTTGCAAAATAAACGTTTGATGTCAGTGAAGAAAATTAATGGGCAGGTATTTCAGCTGCTTCCTTTCCCTTCACGCATTTCTCGGGGGTTTTATCAAAAGTAAGGAGAGTGAATAACGAGATCGCAGTTGGCACTCGGACTCTTCTGGAAGAGAGGATGCCCAAGCGCGCTCCGGCAAGGCCGGGCAGCTGTCAGCATGGATGTCGCTTTGCCTCCCTGCCTGCGCCCCGGATTGGGGACGGGACGGGCTGCGCGCTGGCCACCCTGTCCTGGGTGAGAGCAGGGAGGCTTTCCACCCTGGTCCCCGGGGTCAGAGAGGAAGGAAATATAATTTAAATACTTTGCCAGGCGGGGAGCTCCCAGCACAAACCAGAGTTGACAAGGTGCAATTTCACACCCCGGGCACATCCTTCCCTTTTAGTCACCTTAAGGTGACAGGCCACGGTCAGTGGTGGGGACAGCAGGTCCCGGGAGCTGCCAAGAAACAGGAGAGAGCGCATTAGTGTCAAGTCAGCCAAATTTGCTAGGATTCACCACAGAGCGGGAGATGCTGAACCGCCGCCTCAGAACATCAGGTCCTTGCCGGGGTGGCCTTGTGGCCCCGGGGCTGCAGGTAGCCCGATGATGCGCTGCTCCACAGCAGGAAAAACAGCCGCAGTCTTCATCCCTGGGACATTTTCTGGAGAAGAGCCTGGGAGAAGAGAGGCAGATCGATGGAGAGAAACCTCCCCTCCGACGTGGCCACGGTGCCGTACTCCACAGGCACGGCCGGAGACCAGAAGGGAAAAAAGTTTGCCCCAGCGCCACCTGCGCCCAGTGCCAAGTCCATGCTGCGCTGAAGGTTTTCAGGGCTAGCAAAAAGACGGTCGAGGCACGGGAAGCACCAGCCTCGCTCATGAGGCGTTCATTGCCCCCAGCAAGAATCCCAGCAGTGTACCACCGGCCCATCTCCTCCCACTGCGCTGCCGGCCCGTGGAAATCAAGGTCTGGCTCAGGGCAGACATCAAGGAGAGAACTCTGGCCGTGCCCGTGCGTGCAGCTCCATGCACAGACCCCCTTCTAATCTCTAAGTGGCACCCTGTTGGGCAGGCCAGCCTTCGGGGAAGCTCCGTGACCCCTTGGACCGGCGTGATGGACCAGCCAGGGCGGGCCAGGTCACTTTGGGCAGCCACCCCAGGCTGGGTGTCCTGCTGGAAAACCCCGGGTGCTGCCGGGAGCGGTGGCTCAGTAGGTGGCACTCTGCATCCACGGGGAACCAGCACCTTCCCAAAAGCAAGCCCTGCCCTTGCCTGCCCGGCAACCTGCCCCACCGGCCCAGCCGCTGTGAGGCAGCCCACGGGGGTGAGCCTTGCAGCCCCCTCCTCAAGGCCTCTCTTCCTTTCACCGCTCCTGGGGACATCCTGCGGGAGCTCAGCCCAAGTGTCCTTCTAGCCCTGGAAGAAGGACATGGCCAAGCTTAGTGCCTCCTCCCCAACAGCCCACAGCAGAACTGGGGCTTGCAGCAGGATCCCACCCTGAATGTCCCGAAATACGTGGCCTCTGGAGGGTGTCCTCTTGGAGAAGGAGCCAAGCAGGGCTTTGCCAGGGCGTTGCCATTTGCGAAGAGCTCCCCTGATGTCCCACCTGAACCTCTCCGTGGCCATCACCACCTTGCTGCGTTTTCTGCAGGCCGAGCAGCGGCTGCTTTGAGGAAGCAGGAGTGGCAGGAGGAAGTCGGCGAAAAGCCTGACAAATTCGAAGCGCGCCGAGCCAAATTCCTCGCTGCTGCCAGTCACTGAGACGGAGCCATCGGCTGGAGACGGGAGGCGAGAGGGAACGTAGTGAGTCAGGCGCTGGATATGCTGTGTTTGGTCTCCAAACAGGGCAGGTAACATGGGCAGTTGCACTCGGGTCATCCAGCCTTTCCTCCATAAACTGCTCCTTTCAGCTGCTGAGCAGCTTGCCAAGCATAGCGCGCAGGGGTGAAAATTTAACTACTCGGTATATTCAAAGAATCATAGCATCTTCATGGTTGGAAAGGACCTTTCAGATCATCGAGTCCAACCATACAGACACAAAAAAAACCAACCCTACAATCTCTGTCACTTGAGCATGCGACTGGGCTTCAAAAAAATAATTGAAAACGTTTCCAGGGAATTTCTGATAAAAGAAATGTGAGAAATACATTTTAACAGCTGTAAAAAAGGAAATTCAGGAGAGAAGCTGCAGTGCCTCGCTGAGGGAGCAGGCCGTGAGCGCAGCAGGCGGCGGGGAAGGAAAACTCCCCGTTACAAACTTCCCTATGGCTGTTCTTACACAACCAACCCCACGGTTCAACAGGAGAGACCCCAGACGCCACCATCTCTGCCTTTGGAGAAACTCTGCTCACATATGCTCGGTCTCTGCTAACACCAGGCCCTTATAGGGTCTTGTGGGAAGGGCACTCCGGTCCGAGGGACAAGGGGGGACCCTGTGGAGCCCCAGGATGCCCCCAAATGATGACCAAGCCGCAGCCTGGGAGATGCTTGGGGGCGGCCTGACGCTGCTGGGGCTGGACCCAGAAGTCTCTGCCCAGGGCTGCGGCGGCCAAGCATGATTTGCCTTTTTTCTGCTGTAGACGCTATGGGAAAAAGCACGGGGAACGAGGGGAAACGCAGTGATAAAAATAACCCAACAGTAAAGCCGTCAGCTAGTGACAATCAGTTTTAATTGCACTACGAACAAAGGGGCTGATGGAGATTTGCTGGGCCTGCCTGTCACAGGTTAACGTCCGAGTGACCGATTTGGCAACTTCTTTTTCAGAGCTCTTGGGCATCGCTTCTTGGGATTGCCATCGCCTGCCAAAGATGGCACCTGGAGCCGCGTATCCTCCTTCGGCCTGTGTGGAAGAGAGGAGAAAGTTAATGACTGAGCAGCTTGGATCCCAGCCACCGCGAGCGAAGGCTCCGTCAGCTTCCAGAGCTGTGAGCGGCGTTCCAGCCCCTCCGTCAAGAGAAGATCACCCAGATGCTCCTTTTCTCATGCTTGGCAGCGTGGCCAATGGTTTGTGTGTGGAGGCGCGAGGCCTGGGCTGCCCTCCCACCCCGCCATGGCACACAAGGCCTTTATGGGGACCACAGCAGGGGGGTGCCGGGGCTGCCCTGGCTTCCCATGTGACACCGGCACCTTCCAGCCCGCTGCCCGGGTTTTTCTCCCCCAAAAGTACTTCAGGATTTCTTACGCAACAGCTGAGGAGAGGCGGCCGCGGCCAGGACACGGTGATCCCGGACGCATTTCCCGCCCCCCCCCCCGTTACTCAGCCGTTACTCATGCGCCGCTCGGGCAAGGGCCGAGGTGCCGCGGTGAAGGGCGATCACCACCTTTATTGCCGGAGAACGTTCGTGCCGTCCGTCCGGCGGAGCAACGAGCGGAGCGACCAGACAGGTGTGCCCGCGCAATAAACCCCCGGCTGTGCGTGCGTGTTGCGGCCCCCCCCGTCCCCATGGCAACCCGGTCCGCCTCACCCCCCCCCGCCGGGATCCCTGCGCCGCGCCAGGTGCGCCTGCGCCGCCCCCCCGCCGCCGCCCCGCCCCGCTGACGCCACGCGCCGGCCGGGCGCGCGAGCGGCCGCCGCCTATAAAGCGGGCGGCGGCGGCGGGCGGCTCCTCATGGAGCGCCGAGTCCCGCCGCCGTTCGACCGCCTTTCCTTCCCTGCCGCCGACCGTCCGCTCGCCCGCCTTCCCCGGGACCGCCGATGCGCGCCGTGGCGTTGCTCGCCGCGCTGGCCCTGCTGGCAGGTGCGTGCGGGGCGGGAGGGGAGGGGAGGGGGGCGGCTGAGGGGGCGCGCGCGCAGGGCGGGGCAGGGCGGGGGGAGTCTCGCGCGGCGGCGGTTGGTGTGCCCCCTGCCCACGGCGCCATTTCCCCTCACAGCCAGCCGGCCCGCCGCCGGCGACTCGCCCAACGCCACCCAGCCCCAGCGGCACGGGGGCCACGGACAGCGGGAGAGCGAGGTCGTGTCGGGTCCCGACTACGAGGAGGATGAGGAGTACGAGGAGGCGCTGCCCGTCCACCAGTACATCGTGGACGACTTGATCCGAGGTGAGCCAGCACCGGGTGTGGTGAGGTGGGCTCGGCAGTAGTGAGCCTGAGGGGTCTCTCCCTCCTTCTGACTGCCTCTGTTGAGAGGCAGCTGCGCTTCGCCGGTAGAGCGTCGTGCAAAAGCATGCTTCTGCTTGCAAGTGTTGCATTAAAAACATATTGTCAGGGATGAAAACTTCATGTGAGTGTGTCTGGGCTCTATGGAAGCTGCAGGGTAGTATGAGGAGGCCCTGCCTGTCCACCAGTACAGGGTGGATGACATGATCTGAGCTGAGCCAGGGCTAGGTGTGGTGAGTTGGGCTCTTCAGTGTCACAGTGGTGGGTTGGAGGGCTTTCTGCTTATTTCTGACTTACCTGTATTGTAATGTAGCTGCATTTAGCTTGTAGAGTACTGTGCAGAAGTGCGCTTCTGGTTGCAAGGGTTGTATTAAAAATAGGCTGCTGGGGATGAAAACTTAGTGTGAGTGCAGCTCGGCTGTGTGGAAGCTGCAGGTTAGTATGTTGAGATGCTGCCTGTCTGCCAGTATGTTGTGGACAACTTGGTCTGAGGTGAGCTGGTGCCAGGTGTGGTGAATTGGGATCATTAGCTCTGCAGTGGTGGGCCTGAGGGCTCTCTGCTTTTTGACTGATATCTTTTGTAAGGCTGCTGCACATAGCTTGTAGTGTATGGAGCAAAAGTGTGGTTCTGGTGGCAAGTGTTGCCTTAAAAACAGGCTGTCAGGGGTGAAAAATGATTGTCTGCTGTACTGCTGTTCTGTGGTAAACCTGACAGGAGGGCTGTGAGGGGGCAGCTACCACCTACTTCCATGGATGGCTCAGGGGGGTTTGTGGATGCTTTTTGGCCTTAAAGGTGGATTTTACATCAAGTTGTTGTACTTGCTCCAAGGATTTCCTGGGTGTTTTCTCATGATGGTTTATTTGGGTTGGAGTTCGCTAAAATTTCTTGGGAAAGTAAACACTTAAACCTGTGAAGTGGCTGCAGGGAAGTTTGTTAAGCATCTTTCAGGCAGTACTTCACTGTCAATAGCTATTGTGTGAATTTATTATAATTAGTCCACTTCTAAGCTGTGAAGAGATCTGAATAGCCCACCAAACTTTGGGGGTGGGAGGCTTTTGTTGGTTCTGGCCTAAGTGCAACTGCACTACGAGCCAGGTAGGTAGAAGTGATTTGTGCTTCAGTAGAGGTGAGTAGGGTGGTGCTGTAAACCTCTAGGGTGGATCCGGCTACTAGTTTTTTTTGCGGAAGCACCCTGATAATTGAAGGTAACTAAAAAGATCTTTTAGGTGAAGGGGGACCATGCTCAGTTTGGGGAATTTGTAGACCCTTGCTGGAGTTCTTAGTGAGTTGAGTACGGCCAGGAGAAGCAGGAATGTCAGAGCTATTGAGCAGTTTGGCCTGTAAAACTACTGGCTTGGTGACTTAAGTGTGGTACAACTGCACAGAAACCAGACTTGTTACTGAAGGTGGTTGGTTTGTAGACCAGCTCTTCCACTTGCCGTGAGGTTTATCTGTGGAGCCTTCAAGCTGTTATGATTCAACTGCGGATGGCTTTCCTGGCTATGCAGCTTGCAGACAGGGACACAGAGATCAAGCTGACAAGCTGAGCCTTGAAGAGGGAGGACTGGAAACGGCCTCAATTATCAAAGTGTGAACCTAAATATCAAGTCGAACTGGACAGAACTGGGGCCTCAGCTGTCAGTAGTAAGCTCACTTTTCTAGGGACAGGAAACCTTGCTGCAGGAAAAGTGTTCCTCGTTTACATACTAATGTAGCTTATACTATTTGAATCAGACTTCTGGTTGCTGAAGGCATTTTTGCTTTTAAGTAACTTCAAGCCAGGCTTGTTGCTCTAGAAGTTAAAATGATCGGCTGTCTAGACAACAGTGAACTACACCTTCTTTCTCTGTGCAGGCTCTCTTCTTGTCGCTAGAAATACAGGGTTAGGAAGTAATTGGATCAAGTTCCGTGCTATTGTGGTGACAGCCTATATGCATACTGCTCTAGGTAAAATCTTAATAGTCCAAAATTATTTTCATTAGGTCTGCAGAGCACAATGGAGAAATTCAAGAGTATAGTAAATAGCTTCACTGTTCTTAAGACCTGTTCAGACTCTCATGGTTAACTGTTACTCCTGAAAAGCCGAGTGTTGAACTGAGAGCACCTTTATGGTTAGCAGTAAGGGAATGGTTTCTTTGGAGAACCAGTGTTTTACCAGCTTGCTCTAAAAAAAATGCTATTGAGCTTGAACTACTGCATGGAGCAGCTAGAGAGCTTATGACCCTTAGTCAGTGGCTGGCTTTAGCTTGTTCTTCCCTGCAAAGGGAAGATGATTGCCCTTGCTGAAATCCAAAGGCTACTAAGTCACCAGCATTTTAAACCACACTCTTCTAGAGGTTTGTCTTAATTGAGATAATGAGGGGCAACAGTAAGCGGCAGAACAAATAACCTGACTCTTGCGGACTATCCTGCTTTCACTCCTTGGGTGCACTCGGCATCTCTCTCCAAGTAGGAGAGCTGGAAATGAGCTGTCTTCTGCTGAAGACAGCACTGCAGGTTATTTCGGAGAAACAAGTGTGCCAACTGGGGTAGCGAGCTGTCTTGCCTCTGCAAGCGCCCAGGACTATCTAGAGACTTGTAATGCCTTTCATCATTGATGCAAATAGGGAGTTCAGAGCAATGGAGGCTGTTAACCTTGTATCTGAGTCGATATAAAACTGGTGGATGGCTGGGCTCAGTGTGAACTCGGCGTTCTTTACAGAAGAACTTAGTTTAAACTTACTTTCTTTGCTTGAACCTGTATGATTTCGCTCAAGTATCTTATCCTGTGCAATGCCGTGGTCCTTCAACTCTACTCTTCATCTCTGGTGGCACTCTCAGCTCACCTGCTCATAGTGCTTTTGGTCTGCATTGCACAGGACTTGGTGGTGGCAGAGGTGTGCCTAATGATCTTCTAAGCTTGCTGCCGTTGTGCTGGGTGTGAAATACCCAGCTGCATGCTCACTTGCATCCTATGCTTCCTGGTCGCAGATTCTCCTGCAGTCACCACTCCCCTACCCCTCACCAAATTCTGTAATTCAGTTTTCACAGAATGTAGCTTTTAGACATTGCTAGACTGAGTCATCTTGTCCTTTTTCCAGTTGAACCTGTGGTTAAACCCAAGCCAACAAAAAGGGGGGGTGAGAAGAATGCTGGCAAATCGAGAAGGAAGAAAAACAAAGGGAAAAACAAAAAGAAAGGGACTCCCTGTGAAATGGAATACAAGAACTTTTGCATCCATGGTGAATGCATATACCTAGAACATCTCCAGATGGTGACCTGCAAGTAAGTCACTCGTACCTTGTGAGCTAGGTGTGATGGGCATGAGCCGGTGGCGTATGAGGGCTCAGAGGAAAAATCAGTGTCAACTTGGCATAGATCCATCTCCTGCCATATTTTGACTGAGAATCTTTCTGCCATGTAAATTAAGTGATGATGGAATCTGAGATGCATAACAAGCCACTGAACTCATCAGTTGGTCATAAACTCAAACCAAAAGAATGAAAAGGTGTGTCTTCCTGGAACATCACGCCCAAACTAATCTCGACTTGTTGAAATGCTGACAAACCTTGTGCTAGAGCCGTGACTGCATTTCATGAATGTGCTCTAAAGAGCATTTTGGGATTCATGGGAAACTCAGAAGATGTCTAAGTCAGGTTTGAATGTGTGTGGGTGTCCTTGGCTCCAGCCAACAGTGGAGCTGATAAGAACTTCTGTTCATGTTTACTTGCAGGTGTCATCAGGATTTTTTTGGTGAGCGCTGTGGTGAACAGTTCATGAAGACTCAAAAGAAGAACGATGTGGCAGACTACTCGAAGACTGTGTTGGTAGTGGTAGCTGTCCTGCTCTCAAGTGTCAGCTTCATTGCTGTACTTATCATAGTGGTAGTGCAGTAAGTATTATACTCTTCGGTGTCTTAAGTGTGAGTGGGGTCTGTGTCCAGTAGCCCCAAAATGTGCATGGCTTATGGCAATGACCTGTGTGGAAGACATCCAAAAGGGCTGACTGTTTATGCCAGCTTGGATACGTCTTGAGGGCAAAAGCAAGCTCTGAAAAGTTCCTAAGTGACTAAGAGTTCACTTAACCTCACTTGCTATGGTTTGTGAGCAGCCTGGGACCCTCGTATTTTAAAAGAAGAGCCTTTCTGCTCTTTCTACAAGCAGGATAGTTACAGTGCTGCAGAACATCAGCAGGAACTGGAGGAAAAGCATTAATGCTGACACAGCAATGCCTTGCCTAATCCTTGTGGAGAAGCCTGCAAGAAGTCATGTAACCGCCTCATGCATGGCTATTAGCCAACAGCTGGGTACACAGCTGGAAGGGAGGAAATGGTGCTTGGACTGTCAGTTTATTAGGGAAGGCTATGGGCTTAAATAATTACGCTGTGGGAGAAGCAAATGGGGAAACGAGAGCTGTCAGACCCAAATACTGTGCTGCTTGCTGTTAGGATAGAGGGAATGATAGTTCCAGCCTAAGCGACTGCTGGCAGTTCAGTGTGGTGGGTAATTAGAATCTGTGGTCCTGTTGAGAATAGATGGAAAGAGCTTTTCTGTGTACATGTTTCAGGCCATATATCAAACTCCTCTTTGTACATGCTAACAAGCAGTATGCAGGAGCTTATGCCTCTCTGTGTCTTGCCAGCGTGTTTGCCAGGAGTTTGTGCTGAGACCAGATAGTCATCGCTGGGAGCTTGACTCCTACGGTTCCTGGGTACTGGAGCTGTCCTCCAGATTTTCGGACACTGCCATCTCCACCACAGTAGGGCTTGGGATATTGTAGGTGAAACTAAAAAGTTCGGTCTAATTTTAGATCTTGAAGTACATCAACTGAATTGGGTACATGCTGTACCCCTTCCTGCAATTCAGGAAATAAGGTGTGCATCTGTCACTTCACGGTTGCTTCATTTTTAGATCTGAACTTGAGGAATGCTGGGATGAACACTTGCTCTCTGAGCACTGCCTCATTCCTCTCTGCTAGAAGAGATAACCAGTTCTGTGGTGCCGTGAGAACCAATGATGATGGTTAGTGTCTGGAGTGAGCCATGGACTAGGATTTTGCTTGTTTAATGCTCTGAATCCTCACATGCTTAACGCATGAAGTTCATTAATGTGTGCCTTTATCCAGAGAAGCTAGGTGATCTGTTTGGAACTGGTAAAGACTGGAGAAATTAAGAGAAAATCAATAAGCAACTTGCATCTGGTGTGTTCAAGGGATGTGTTAAGGGGACAAGGACTTCAAATACTTGAGGCCCACAGAGCTGTGCTGTGGGGAGGAGGAAGGCAATCTGGTGTCTGCAGCTGTTCGCTAAAGCCACCAGGAAGTCTGGTCCCTAGAAAGGCTGCTGGTGCTTTGCTCAGTTACAGTGATAAATCCTCTTTGTCTTCCTGCCTATTTGGGCTTAAGCCAGGAAGCCCTGGTGCCGTGAGGCAAAACTGCCAGGGCCAAACTGGGCTGCTTCTTGCTGTTATTGTCAGATACTGCTTGATGCTGAATGTTGTAAAAACTGCTTTGCTTGAAACTTCCTGGTGCTGAGGAGTTGCTTGAGGATTCAAAGGACATAAGTCTAAATGCTGCCTAGCATGTGGGCCTGGTAACAACAGGACGTATGTCAGGGTTCAAGATGACCTCTAATCTGCTGTTATTCCACAGGGTCAGGAAAAAGTGTCCTCAGTATGATGAGAAAGAAGAAAGGAAAAAACTCCGACAAGAAAACAGAAATGGCCATGTTGGTGTGTAAATGAGGAGACAGCAGGTATGAAAGCTGACTTGAAACACCTTCCAGACTGGAGTTACCACATAAGAATTGCATGCATGTTTTGCAAAGTTAGTGTTTGCTTCTAACAGTCAAAATGCCTTGAAACAAATAGCTTGCATGTGAATGCCTGGCTTTATTTTCTGGTGTCCCAAAACCACCTGTGTTGCGCTGAGTTTCTCAACAGCGTTGTTAGCCTTCTGGCTGCTGTGTAAAAGAAAAAGTGAGGACAGGAAGCTGTACTGTGATAAGTGGACTTAAGAAGGGGGGGGATGACAACCCAAACCCTAATATCTGTGCAGAGGCAGGTTTAGTGCAAGAAACAATGGTAGACTTAAATCATGGAAGATGGTGCAGCAGCCAAGTGGATCACCTGCCCTCGTAAAAGAAGTACCGAGCGTTTTCATGTTTCCTCTGCAAGGCATCAGGAGATTTGTGGTGCTTCGAGACGGTAGACCAAGAGAAAGCTGCCAGCTGTGTGAGTGCTGTGGTCTCTCGGCCAAGTTCCACACTGTCATAGCAATTGAGTGCTACAGCTCCTTTGCCTAGGTGGATCACTCCTGGGAGAAATCTAGTGGATTTTAATGAGCAAGCAAGTTGGTCTCTTCTGAGCGAAAGCGTACCTAACAGCAGACTCGAGGACCCTTACTGAACAGGAATTATACTACAAGCTGAAGGAGGAAGCTATAAGGGATAGTCCTGAGAAGTTCTGGCAGAATTCAGGGGTTTGGCTTTGCCGCGTGTCAGCTACAGACCTTTTCCAAGCTTTGTCCAGTAACAACTGGAATGTTTTGCTCAAAGCTTACTTGAAGCTCAAGAGTATCTAGTGGAGTGTCCTCAGGTGGGTGTGCATACTTAAACGAACGGCCTCAGATGTAGGTTTGATGCAGTTCTAGCGCAGGGGGCTTGTGTCTAGGGTGGTGATTAACGTGCCTGGTCTGCCCCTTACAGAACAATTGTGATGTGGCTGCTGCCAAGCTGCAGGGTACCTCTGGCTACCTGACACATCCACCTGGACACTGTGGGCTGGAGCTGTTGCCACTAAGCTCTGATTCATCAAGACGGAGGCTGCTGCAAGGCCATGTCAACATGCCACTTGCTACTGAATCGCTTGCTGGGGAAGACGGTTACCGTGACATCTTGGCACAATGATGTGGAGGGAGCTGCTGCTATGGAGTGGAAGACCTGCTATCAAGACCTGCTAGAGACTACTGCTACTGAGCCCTCTCTATCAGTGCCGGAGCTGCGGTCTCTGCTGTTGTGTGGATGGACTTTGTTCTGTTAGCAAGTCTCCTTTGGCAGCTCTAACCCGAAGGGAGAGTTGGATGGAGGGAGAGATGCAGGAGGGAGAGAATTTCAGGAATGGATGGAGGGAAGAAAAAATCCTTCCCTCTCCCAAAGTTAAAAAGGGGAAAGCTCTGGATGGCTTCTCTCCCTAGACCTCAGTGGATGAAAAACTTAATTCTGCTGTCACTGTGCTCCCCATTGATATCAGCTTCCAAGAACCTCATCTCTAGTTCATACTTGCAGGGTGTTGGTGACAGATATTTGTCAGCCACACCTGTGTTCTGTTACTGTGTGTGTGGAAAGCAATACCTCTGAATTCAGTAGGACTCCTGTGAGTGGAGCTATCCATTTGCGTGTGTGCTAGCCTGAGTTAAAATTGGTCTCCTCAGGATGCTGAGACAGTACATGGAAGCTCTGAAGCTCTGTATCTGAAGGAAAAGATCCATCCTCAAACAAGCTGATAAGCCTGGACCCATCTGTTCGAAATGCAGAGCTAGTTCTGTTACCCAGATACTCAATGCTGCTTTAAGCAGCACTTAAAGTATAGAATGCTTCACATCAGATCCAGTCAAGTTGAACTTGACCAAGAACCTGTTCCTTTTGAAGAATTAAATTCATGCACTGACACTGTGCAAGCAGTGGTCTCCTGTGCTCTACTTTCTGGTGCGGAGAACTCAACTTACCTCAAACTTTTCTGACCCAAGTGTCCTTGGTTTCTTGAACTGTCCATGCAGCCTTGAGCACAGAGTATTATTTGAGTTCAGTTTCTTCTTGGAAGAGCGAATGTGTTCTGTATAAACAGAGCGGAATTCTTCTGGTAGCAGAGAAACACCATTAATTGTCAAGTCATATCTGTAAATGTGTAAATATTTATTACTGTATTTAATATTTAATGTTTCCATAACAAACTTATTTATTTTATAATTAAACTTTTTACATAACCTAATCATGGTAACATTTTTTTTTGCTTGCTCTTGGGAGTACATGTAAACATTTGAAATTAGAGCTTGGTTTCTCCTCAAAGCAGGAATGCAATACTTCAGAGCACAAAGTATGGCTGTGGATAACTACAGCCACGTGTGAAGTATGAGCTTGGTGCTCTCACAGGAGTGCAAGTTGTTTGTAAACCGAAGGGGGGAATGCAAGTACCTGTTTCAGTCGGAAGTCCATTTAATTCAACTACAAAGGAGTCTTTTAGTTACTGGATTAGGGAGGGGTTATGTGAGCCACCTCGTTGGAAGTAAGATCTCAAACAGAAGTTAGAGCAAACAAGTAGCGCTTTGCAGTGGCCTAAAGAGCTGGGAATATTGGAAGGGAAGAGCCTTTCATCTCCGTTTGGTCAGAGGAGATTTGGACAGTGGCTTGAAATTTGGTATTGAATAAATGAGGAAAAGCAGAATAGCTTCAGGCCCATGACTCCCTCACCAGAAAGGCACTCGTGGCTTCTGCAGTGTACCTTTAATTTCTGTACTACCCCGGGTAGTTATTAGTCCAGTAATTGGATCATGTTCCCTTTGAACACTCGCAGCAGTGAGCTGGGGTCTAAGTTCAGAGTTGCTTGAAAAGGAGGAGCGTGAAGGGGGTGAGTTTGGCTTTAAAGCTGCAAGTTCTATACCCAGTGTAGGAGTGGAGTGTAGTTCCATCCTGGGAAGCTGAGGCTTTTGCCTTGGCCTCCTGACTTAGCCGAGTAGCTCTGGGGCTGACTCTGGAGAGCAGCCTGTATGGTATGTAGCTGACGTACAGGTAAATGTGTTGCAACATCGATTGGGAAGATTGCATGACTTCATTCCAGGGAACTTGCTTCATTACCAAAGTAAACAGCGCTTCTCAAAGCGGCTTTTCCCCAGACATTTGCTATTAGAGCTCTGGCAAGAAAAGCTGTTTCTGTAAGTCTTGCCAAGCTTTTAGGTTTGGAGTAAACAAGCTCAATCTCAGTGGTAACTGAGCCATAGCCCAGTGAGACTGGGGATGGATTACAACTCCCATTGGAAAGCCATGAGACTCTTCTTGCAGAAACTGTTCTGTCTCGAGTTGTCTTTCTGGAATAAATATTGGGTGTTCTACTTGATAGGCTAAACCAATGCTAGTGCAGGAAACAGCTGTTTTCTTTCTTCCTGGCTTGAAAGTCCAACAGGAGCAAGGCTGCTAGTGTAACTTCTAAAATCCATCCGTTGTGTATTTTTCATACTCTGGCTACTGAATGGACTAGAGGGTATTGTCAAAAAATAGACGGTTAGGGAGTGGAGAGGCCCAACTGAGCAATTTCCGGGAGGCTGGACTCTTGAAAATCTGAGTGTCAGCTGGTGTTGTCCTGGCTTGGACTTGAACTTGTGTCAATAACGAGGAAGAAAAATTATTGCTGAGTCTGCTTACCTGAAGGTTTGGCAACAGTGGAGGGTGGGCTTCGTAGAAGACTTGTTCCTCTCTAAGGGTTTAGGTTACGGCTAGATTTTCCGACAGGTAGGGCAGCTGGCACCTACCTCATAGAGGTGGCTTTTGCTCTGGCTCAGTCACATCCAGCATAGCTATAGTGCTTGCTAGCAGAGCTTTTCTGTGCCTGGGAGATGACTGCCGTCTTGTGCTGGGCAGAGAAATGGCTGTGTTCCCTGCCGTGGCTTGCTGAACACAGCAAAATGTTTTCTGTGTTTGCTGAGGGACTTCTACTTTGAGAAATTTAGTGCAGGAAACTGAGGGTAGATCTCCCTGTCGAGGAATGACATACATAATTGTAACTTCAGAACTGATGTACAGCTTGGCATTTAAAAATAAAATCCCTTAATTATGTTTTTAATAAATTATAACTTCTGGCAAGCAGTAGTGCTGCTTTTTTTTTTTTTTACACTGGAGCTATGGCCCTGACAAAAAACACCTTGCTACTAGCTTCCTAGCGTAAATGTGATGCACAAGTGCCATGAAGACCTACAGTGTTCAGTGGGTTGGCTGCTTAAAAAACACAAGACAACTGATGGGTGGAACTATGGGTCTGGAAGTCTCTTGCTGTCCATGGGTGCTGCACTTCTGTGACAAGCAGATTTGATCTGCTGCAGGGCAAGGTCAAAGATAATTCTTATTGTTCATCCTACACAGCCAGGTCTGCTCTTCAGGATTTATGTATCACCTGGCTTTTAACCGGCTCCCCTCACGGTGTTCAGCTAAGCATTCCTGGGTTTCTGGGCCCACATCTTAATAAGTTACGCCTCTAGCTTTTTCTTGACCGTCCGCTGGCAGTGTTACTTTGACAGGAGAGCTTTGGGGTCCTTGTCACTTGTGGCTGCCTCAGTTGAGACCTGGATGAGTAGCCTGATGTTCGTGCACAATTTGCTGCACACGCAGCTGATTTTGCAAGGTATTTTTGATACCCAGATCAGCATCCGGGAATTTGGTAATGTGAGGGTCATGTCTGCTTGTACAAGTCTTTCCTCTTTCCCAAATGTTTTGTTCTCTGTGCTTATTGTGTCTTGTAGAAAAAAAACATAGTTCCTCACGGTGTTTATTGTGTATTTATGGAGCTTTTGAGTGTTTCGTTGTTGTCTGTAACCTGAGTAGCTTCCTGCCTACTTCTGGACTTCGCTGCCCTTCTCCCATTATGCCCCTTTTCCCTCGGAGCAGTAGCAGATGTCACTTTGAATCTTGGCCTCTGGTTATTATAGGAAGGTCAGTTCTACTCTGGGGCAATGAAAAGGTACAAGTTTAAGTTGTTTTCTTTTCCTTGCTAAATCCAGATATACACAGACAATTATGAAGGTGTACTGACAGTAGCCGCAAGTCAATGTTGTGCAGTGGTTTGCCTAAATCCGCCTTTGAGTTGTTCCATGCCATTTCCAGTAACTGGTATAAAATTTTTAATTCTTATAATAACTTTGGGCGGTTTTTATATCAATATACTTACCTAGCCCGTTAGCGCTACGAATACTTCTCTAAACTACCTGAGCAAACGTATCTGAAAGCAAGGTTGTTAATTGGGACAAATGCTCGCCTCTTCAAAAAGAGCTTTTCTTGATGCGCTAACGGTATGTCTCGCTTCGGTGCGCAGTCCTGCTATCACTTGGCTCTTGAGGCTTTATCTTTGATAGGAAGCGATGGCTTCGCGTGCTTGGTGGCAACTGAATGCAATGAGTGAGTGTGCTCGAGGAGCAAGGGCCGGTTATCCGTGTCGCTGCTGGGGTCTGTTCACATGAGATAGGTGAGTGGACAGAAGGGTCAGGCAGCCTTTAATAAGCAACCCTTGATTCCTTCTCATTTTGTGAACAAAGGTGTACATACCTATCGTTCCTCTGCTGGTTACGCCTTCCTCGAGCGAGTAATCCTCATATACGGCAGGTCTGGCTTTGCCTATGACTCGTGAGTTTGCTCGGTTGAGACAGCTGCGCCTGTGAATGGCAGAGGGAAACAGCTATTGTTTGCTTAGTGTGGATCCAGGCCCAAAGCCAAGGAAGCAGGATTTGTGCCTTTTTCAACCAAAGGAGACCTGTGAGGTGGGACATCTAAAGTCCAGGGGAAATAAATGCTTTCAAAATACATTGTCCCAGTAAGGAGAGTAGCAGTTTTTCTTGAGAAAAACCAGATTTTCATTTTTATGCTTTTTGTGTCAGAAAGACGTATCTTTTTGTATATAATTCATAAAAAAACCCACTTTTCAGCTCAATGTTTTTTGACTGAAATCATGCACCCTGTTCTGTTTGCACTTTGGGACAAAAAGCAAAGCTAAATAGTCCGAGGGTCTGATCTAATCCAGCATTTCCAATACGTCTTAACCTAGATGTCATACCCTCCTTCCAACGCCGTGCCCGATAAGTCAGGTAACACCATCATTACTTCTAAGTGCCTTTGGGTTCTTGCCTTCTGATGCTCTGGTCCAGACCTTGGAAAATACCTGCCGCCTTTGAGTGTGATTTCCTTACACAGCTGGCAATGAATTTGTATTTGGGCATCAGACAGCAGTAACTTACACACTGAATTAGTTCATGGGTGGTGCCTGGAACCTGCTGGTTTTCTGGGAGATTAGGAAGTACCTGTTTTAGCATCAGTTCTGTTCCTTTTGCTTAAGAAAGGAAATCTCATCAGCACTGCAGGTAACTAGTTAAAAAACAGTGGAAACAGAAATGACTGTCAGGTGTCTCAATCAATTAGTGTATTTTAAAATGTCTCTATTAGAGCGTCCATAGCTCCTGTCAGCGTAGGGTTTGAGCACCTCAGAAACAGTCCAGATGTGCTGTCAGATCTGCATTCCACACCTTATTTCACTGCCGGGATGGTAAGGTGAATTGTTGGTGGTGGAACAAGAGCTGAACGTGGTAGCTGTCCCAAGTTTCAGCCTCAAGGCTTCCCTTCTTGCATTGTAGAAGCATAGAATGGTTTAGGTTGGAAGGGACCTTAAAGTCCCATCTAGTTCCAGCCCCTCTCCCATGGCATCCTTTGCCCTCACATTTCTAAGCAGTGTAATTTACGTTCAGAAATTATTAAAGGTGCGCACAGAAAATGCAGGTCGAAAGAGTTGCAAATGAAACTTGCAACTGTAATTTCCATAGGCACAGAGTTAGCGTGACTCCCATTGCTATCTGTCTGCGTTGCTTCCATACCGTATCTGCCTCCTGTGCATCTGGCTCCTTCCGGCTAAAAGGTGCTTTCCTGTCTTATGCCTGCAGATGATTACTGTCAGGGATGAAAGGCAGACACCTCTTGGGTGGAGCAGAACAGAACAAAACCAAACCAGGGCTTAGGGCAACAAATGTCCTGTCAGGTCTTAGTCCCTCTCATTTATGATGAAAGCTTTTCAGGAACATGAACGGTAGCTATGTGTCTTAATCCTCTTTAGATGTTCTACGCAAGCGCTAGCATATCGCCTGAAAAAGACAGCAGCAGTTGGGATTTCACTGGAAGGGGGAGTGAGGTGGAAGGATGGAGTAGCAGAGTAGAGCAAAACGGGCCAGAATAAGTGCAGGATTTTACCTTATGACTCCCCAACGAATACCCCTGCCGTGGAAAAGTGGTGACTTCCATTTCATTTTTAAAGGCTTACCGAGGATAATTCCCATGAGCTCTGGTATCGCCTGTGAAGGAGCTCTTGAAGTGCTAAATTAATCCAGTATCTCCCCCATACCACTACAAATACTAAGGAAAGGCATAGTAAAGAACATCGAGGCATATTAAGGCATGGCCCCTGGGCTATGTAAGTGCATACCATAGTGCCAGCGTTTCGGTGCCTTTTGTAGGCTCAGCAGTGGGAAAAGCTCAATGGGATACTGACGCGGCGATGCACACTGTGGCATGGATAAAAACAGAAACCGTTTCCAGGCCTTTGAGAAGCTTGTATTAGCGGCAGCAATAAGAAGAAAAGGATCCCCTTACCGTGGCTGCACACTTATTTTTCTCGGTTACATTTACAGTCTTTAAATTTATGAGATGCCACATAGAAAAGATATGTTGCCGTTAGCTACATAGCCATGGCTGTGAAAGATAAAGTTAAGATTTGAAAGAAGACGTGAGGTCCACAGGCAAGTGCTCATCAGCTTCAAACCTCTAGTTAGGTGCACAGAAACTGCTGTTGTACGTACACGTTTGGTGATGGCACTTGCAAATAGATAGCCAGGGGAGTCTTGTATTTGGAGTAGTCTCTCTGCAGATGCGATGGTAATTCTGCTTGCAGTGGAAGATATGCAATGACTGCTTTTATGCCTGGTACTTGGTTTTCTATTTTTAAAAAAAGAAAAAAAAAAAGATCATTAGCACTTCTCCTCTGTTCTGTGTCCATCCCAGCAGTGCAGGCTGGAATTGAACTGGTTTTTCTGTGGGCTGGCACGATTTACATAAGAAATCACTTACTGCAATGCTAATGAACAAGCAGTGCAAGACTGAACAACGTGTGTCTGTTAGCAAAAATATCGCAAGAAAAGTGGGGAAGGGGTGGTGAACGGTGATGGTGGGGAGCTTGTTAGCCATCAGCGCTTTCTAATTTCGGTCACAGTAGCATCAGCGTGAGCTTTGTCCTTGATTTAGCCGGAGCTCAAGGAAAAGAGCAGTTTTCAGAATATCCCATCCTTTTGCTGGGGTCTGAAGAATTCTGTCTTAAGACACGATTAAAGCATTCCATGATTCTCTTTGTGGAGATTATCTTGGCTTGTGCTAATAGCTGCTTTCGTTCAGAAGACATACAGAGGCCTTCCTGGTGCATCTGGAATATAGTTTAAACACATGGCTTGACTTTGCATCTTTCTCTCTGTTAAAACCCTGTTTCTGGTTTAACCTAGTTCTGGAGGGTACTTAAGCCATGCTCACCGTTCAGCTGTTTCGTCTCCAGGATGCGTTTCAGTCCACGCTCTGCTGCAGAGCGTGTCACATAAAGCTGTTACACACTGAATCCCGAGTGGGAGTGGGATGACTGTTGCCACTGAAATAACTCCGCGCTTTACCGTCTCACACCGATGTTGCACAACAGTCTCTAAACGAATCCCACTCATACATCCCAAGTGATTGCGCTAGGGTTCAACACTGTGATTCAACATCCACGGTCTCGCCGGTGCTGGGGAGATGCTCCGCAGAAGGGTACACTCACAGCAAAACAAGGCAGCTCGTGTTTTCTTGGGAGGAGCCAATTAATAACAACCATTATCTTCATCAAGTGTTCACAGCTTTAATGAGGGCCGAAGGCCTTTCGTCCCCTTGCTCAAATTTCGTCACAGCCATCCCGGGTCTGGGCTCAGCTGCAAGCTAGTCTGGAGGGAGCTCTCTGGGAAGCAGCCAGCTGGTCTGCCAGGAGATTGGATCCAGTTGCATCAGCATGGGAGCAGGAATGCTCCCGGGGCTGGCGGGACCAGTCCCGACTGGTTTTCCCAAAGCTCCTCCCACAGGAGCTCCTGCAAGGACATCCACTTACCTCACCAAAACCTGGGTGATCCAGGGATCCGGAAAGTAGAACAGCTGTTACCTGGCAAAAGCAGGAAAGGGATTAACCCTTCCCTGGGCTCTGAGCCCGGTGACAGAGTGAAATGATAAGTGAAACGGCAGCAAAAGTGCTCCCAAGCCGTTCTATCTTTAAGCGTCGCAGCTACAGAACTATCACAGACAAACATCTACCGAAACAAGGATGAGCCAGGCCCTTGTTTAGCGGAAGATTAAATCAATTGGTCTGTGCTGATTAACAGCTGATGATACAGATAACTTTGTGGAAAGCACTCTAGCCTTTCAGAAAGGATGTCTCGGACCGACTGCTTTGTGCATGGTTATCGATGCTCGTGACTTTGCTGTGAACCTTTCCATCAGCGATGGTGCTTCATGGAGGACAGAGTTGTAGTTTTCGGTCTTTTGTATTAGCAGTGTTTCAGCAGGAGGCTTTGTAGGAGCTTGAAGTATTTCGTACGCGTATTCATAGGCGTGCACATCAAATCTAGGTATCTACGATTGTCTGGTACCGTGGAGGACTAGACGAGGCAGCCCCTTCGGGGACCCAGTCCCTGTAGGCGTTCCATGGTGTATTATACAAAGGGTATTACACGCCTCCTGGCGTGGAGGCATGGCCTGAGAACCTAAAGTTTCACATACCTGTTTTGAGCAAGGACATTTGTGGCCCCTAGGACCAGAAGGGATGAAGATCACTGTATGAGCTTGATGTTACCCTACAGACTTTTGAAAATAGCAAGACTTACTTTGTTTCCTGTCCTTATTTTTAGAGTCAACAACATGATTTGGGAGGCCTGTGTGCCGACTGTAACATGACTTAAGCTGGAAGCCCGAGACCGTGAGCGAGAAGCCGTCTTCGACCTCAGCGGGTAAGTTTCCGTCTCCCATCCAGGTGGCACAGGAGCGTGATATGGGCAGACATTCCAGCACAGCTGATCTCAGGTGCTCTGAAGGAAGTAGGGCAGGCAGCAGACGAACCCTCAGGCCTGTTTATGAAATATTCCTGTGCAGTAGCTCCCAGAGTGAAGTGTAGGGAGGCTCACAGTTACCAGGGGAGGAGGAAGCAAGGGTTGGTGGGAGGCAGTTTGCTACTAATGCCATGACCCCTGCAAAATGAAGCCTGACAATTGCTTCTTCACCCCCCCTACCTTGCAAATCACTATTGGAGAGGCAGCCTGACAATTGCTTCTTCACCCCCCTGCCTTGCTAATGACTATTGGAAAAGCTGTCTCCAGTGCAAAGCATCTGGGATGACTTTGCAGCGCAGAGAACATTGATTAAACAGATGGTATCACCCACGAGCGTGGCTGAGCCGGTGACCGTGTACGTGTCTCGGGGAGAAACAGGATATGCCACACAAGAGAGTGCTTTGCATTGGGTTGCTGTGCCCACACGCCCTCTGCCATGACCTGGTGTGGCGTGTCTGCCTGGCCTCCTCGAGGACACTCACTCGCAGCCCACAGATACAGTGCTGTGGCTCACATGGCTAATTGCAGCTCAGAGGCCTGGCTGGTGTGACCGGGGCCACCGAGCATAATGACAGGGCATTGGGCAGGAGAGAGCCACTGGAGGTGTTTCTTTTCTCTGCGCTGCCCTGCCAGGAAGGGTTCATCCTGCCTGGATGGTGGCCTCCCAGTACCTCTCGTTTCTCCTTGCTGTAGTCTCTCTCCTGTAGGCAGTGTGGTACCACGGTGCGTGTGAATAGCTGTTCACGCCAATACGTCTGCCCTTCTGAGCCGTGAGTTGCAGTGCGTTTCCACAGGAATCCCAACCTTCTGCTTTCCCTTCCTTAGGCATTTGAGATTGGTGGTGCTTCACACTTTTAAGCATCCTTTTCTCACCACCCTTTGTCAGATCTGTGAAATGTACCGTGCCTTCCCAGAGAATTGGCACAGCTAAGTGGGGAATTCATCCCCAGCACGGACGAAGACCTGTCAGTTGCCTCTCCTGTGAGACTCCTCTCTGTCTGCCTATTTCTAACTTTTGCGATTCACTTGTGACCATTTTGGGCCCCGTTAGCGTATTAGCACTGCTCTGATGTCCAAGCCCAACTGCAGCGTGGTGGCGATGCCTGTCCTGGACCTCTTTGCTCTCTCCTTCAGGCTTGCGCTCACTAAGCTCTTCCCTGCATTTTGTCTGAAGCGGTGTGCTCTTGGCCGTTGCTGTGAGGGGGAGGTTGGCTGGAGATGCCTGCAAGATGCAGGCAGGTTTTGCAGTGTCTGGGGTGTTACCTCGCTCTGTGGAGCCTACCTTGAAGAGATTAAGCAACCGAGACCTCATCACACTGGCAACAATAGCGCTATGTGACCTCCTTTCAAAACTGTAGAAACCAGCAACAGGGCATTGACCATTGCCTCATGCTTCCCTCAGCCCGCACAGCTCCTCAGATGCTAATGTAATTTCTAACTTCCAGTGGATAAACCAGGACCGATCTGTTCTCTGTAACGAATCTTGGACTGATCAGCTCTCGTTCATTGAGCCTTAAAGGTTCTTCCAACAAAATCAGAAAGTACTGGGAGCAGAAGAGGTGGTCTGGAGATTTCAGCCCACTCTGCGCAGCCTCCCAGAAAGGTTTCTTTCCTCCTCTAGGTAGGTGGGAGGGAGACAAATTCTCCGTTAGTGAGGTGCCCTAAATACAAATCTGTTTCTTTGCCACCTCCCAGCTGATGAGGTGTAAGCTACAACTTACAAAGGGGGCACCGAGCCAGGCTTGGCAAGCCAGCCTCCCTTTTCATATTGGCTTCCTGATGCAATTTCACACCTGCCTCCCGGTGCTGGTGCGACCAAAGCGTGGCTGCAGGTGCTCGCTGCTGAGTCTAAGCCATGCCAGTTACACCCATGCCAGATGCAGCTGTCAGAGTTGAGTCCCCTGAGGAGAGGGCCCCGTTGAAGGTCTCAGTCAAGTCAGGCCTTTCTCAGAGGTGTCTGCTGCAGCCCTGTAGGATTTCTGGTGAGTCACCGGAAAACAGGAGGTAAAGAGAATTTGCCGTGAGAAATGCCATGCAGTCATTTATTCCCAGCCTACCGTTGCGGGTTTGTTTCTTTCTGTGCTAGCAGGAGAATGTGTGCAGTCTCTCTAACTGGTTCTCACCCATCCACTATTTCAGGATCTAGGTGTATCTACTTAGTAGCAAAAATTTATATAGGTTAATTCCCACACTCCCAATGAATGAATCATTAAGGGAACAAAGAAAGGTGCCTCCTTTAAAGTATCACTGCCACCTGCATTATGAACATACGCCCAGGTTTACCTGTGCATATTTAACCCCTTATCAGAGCAAATAAATGACAGTCAGCTCTGGCACCGGCTGCACCTCTGACATGGTCGGCAGGCGGAAAAACGTTCCTGCACTTGAAAGTGGTGTACAGAACTCAAAAGAGTGCTGAAAGAGAAAACAAAACCCAATATAGGGTTCATTTAACTAGACCTGGCCAGAGGTATATCCCACCTCCCACACCCTTCGGTTTCCAGGCACATTGAGGAGGAGCGATACCCTGCAGAAATGTTTAGCATCTGGCAAAACTGAGCTGGAAAAGCGTACCTCCCACCAGGAAAGCCCGAAAGCCTCCTTGCTAGTAACTGATGAGCAGTTTGAGTGGAGCAGCTGATGGTCAAAGCCCAAGGATGCAGTAGCTTCCAGGGCGAGCAAATTGTTTCTTCCTGAATGCAAGGAAGAACAGCATCCCCTTCAGCTGAGAACTGCAGATCGGCCTGAATTGCAAGGGGGAGGAAGGAGACGGCTGTATCTCCTGTGTGTTTTTCCCACTTGGTTGGGTTGTCAGTATACAGTCTGTGAAGAGGTGTGCCCCAAGGATGTGAAAGGAGATAAGCCACTGCACTGTATTAGCACATGAAAGAAAAAACAGTGGGAGCTTCCAAAGGATGGCAAGGGTTCAAAACCTGCTCGCAGAAGCACATAGTTGTGGATGATTACTGCAGCACACTCCTCCAGCCGGAGGTGTGGCAATGTAGCGTGAGATGAGAACGTAGCAGAAAGTGAGTAATGCCAGTGCCATTCTTAGCAAGGAATCCTATTTTTAGTACGGATTGGCTTGGAATATAAATGGCGCTAAAATCAAAGAGCCAGTGAAAGGAGAACTCCGGTGAAAAGTGCTGACTGCAAAAATAGAAGTACAGCCTCCCCCTGAAGATGACCCCGAGACACACAATGGCAAAAACCGAACGATGTAGTTCTGCTCTGTCCTTGCGCTGTCCCATTCCCCTTTCTTTTAGGCACCGTTAGAGGCAGGATCCTGGACTTCTCTTTTGGTTCCTGCACTCTGCCAGCACCCGGTAGAGTGCTGTGCAGCCAGGGACTCCTCTTCATCCGGCCTGGGACACAGAGGCACGGCAAGACATCAGGCAGCAGACCTATGCAAAAGGTGGATTGGTGTCCTCGTGTTGAATCTAGCTTGCCTCCAAAGGAAGAAGGACAGAAGTCCCATCTTTTGGTTCCGTCAGGAATTAAATATGGAGAGGAAGCACTGCAGTAAAATTTTCCAGTACATCCAGCGCCGGACACTCTGAAGGGTTCAGTCGCCTGATAACCTGCTGAGTTGTTGGCACTGAAGGGAAGGTAGTGCCTAACTCTTTTTGCATCCCAAGCTACTTAGAAAAGGGCAGGCTGAAAGTAAGAGCTGTTATTGGCAGTGATACTTCCCTGCTACGCGCAGACGCTTTCTATCCTTGCAGGGGCTTGCTTGCTGCCAACTCAGTGGCTCTGCGTAGCAGTAAACTGCGTGGTCCCCTCTGCCCCACAGGACAAGCAAAACCTTTCTTTCTTATCTTTGTGGCCTAGGTGTGAGGCCAGCCTCTCGGCAGTCTGCCTTTTTTAAAGAGCAGAGCACCCAGATGAGAGCCAAATAAATAAAAGAGATACTGTCTCTCAGCGTGACTCAGAAATGGGTAGTCTGGCCGGCGGTCTGTACGTGTGTTGCAGACACGGCTGTGATTTCTGGAGATCTAATGCCCTGACTCATCTGTAGGACATCTAGCAATTCCGGGCAAATGTCCAGGGGCCTCACATTCTACCTGGACACCATTTCCCATCAGAAAAGAAGGAACAAACTAGGGGAACCCTGGTCATTTGTGGGACCTACTGTGTCCTGCACACAGATCTGGCTGTCACTTTGAGTCACTTAACGGACATAGAGGTGACTTTGCCCTGCTGGTTCTTCATAGTCTTTTAGTATGAATAGCAAAACAAAAACTCTCTCTCCGCTGTCATGAGACAGTCTCATGTCTGAGCTCCAGCACACCTTTCGGACCGGATTGTTTTTTAAGAGCAGCTGTTTGGATGTTGAAGGTAGGGGTATCTAAGAGGTGGCTGAGAACCGCATTGGAAGGCCTATGGTAGAGAGGGAATAGCTTGGGGGCTTCTGGTTTGGTTTTTCCTTTGCTGTACAATGTTAGAGGCACCACTTGGGATTTCTCTGCTTTTCTAATTGGTGGAACGTGGAGCAAAATTAGGAAGTTTAGTCTGATGTGGCACTTACCAGCTTCTGGCTGGGCAGTGAGGAGCCACAGCCTGGCTGAGACCATACGAACAGGAACTTGTTCTTAGTGCATAAACCGTATGTGGTTATTGCCATTGTTTTTTCGTTGACCTCTGCCTTTAGAACTTCCCGGAGTGAGGGCTCTCTTTAGAAGTTTGCCAAATGGCAGCCGTCACTGTCACCAAAGGGATGCTTTGCTCTGGTCTTTCCTGGTCTTACGTGCCTGCTGAGAGCCCTGTACGGAGTGCAGCCAGCGTGATGTGCAGCACGGGGGTTAGCGGCCAGGACCCTGAGTGACTCCCTGCTGCTAACACGTGCGGCTGCAGGAGATACTAAAGTTCACGTGAGAAGGTTCAGGTATGCGAAACAATGGGTGTGATCCGAAGGCTTGCGTGTTTGTTTTAGAGGTAAAGAAACACAGTTTAATACTTCAGGTGCTCTCCTTTGGTTAACATATAATCTCACATGGGGAGACTCTGCAGGGGAGATTCTGCCCTGGAAATTCTGTCGTTCTGCAAACGGGGTTATTGGTTAAGTGCCTCGCTGCTAATCGCTGATGACAATTACAGGTAGGAGGTATTTCAGGGAGCGTACTGCTTTTCTTTCTTCTGATCAGAATGGCTGTCTAGCAGATCGGTGACATCGGTCCGGGAAGAAAGAAATGTTGCAGAAAGGTCTAATTTCATCCTTTTCAATCCAAAAATATTTTATTTATTCTGTAAATGATCATTCAATTTTTACCGAATTTTTTTTCTTTTTTTCATTTCTTGTAAAATGAAGAAATCGCTCAAAGAAGCAGAAAGTTTTGTTCTGAGTAGAAGAAGACGTTCTGTTTGACCTGGAGTTTTGTCTTTGGGTGTGTTTTCATTTGGGTGAGAACGCAGGGGAATACCGACTGTGAGGTGAGAGTTCTCCAGGCTGCTCAATGGGGACAGAACACAAACTAAGTGGGCGCAGGTACCTACCCGCTCGTTCACCCGGTGCTGCACATGATTTGAAGATATCTTTGTTTACAGTAAGGTGACCTAGGTGTATGGCTTTGTCTTTATCCACCCAAACACACCTCAAAGTAAAACGCAAGTGGCTATAAATGACTTGGGATCCTTTAAGACAAAATACAGGTGCAGTGTAACCACATCGTTTGGTCCAAGTTTCACAGATGACAGAAGAAGTCCTACTGAAATCTGTGGTTAATTTTCAAAAGCCCGGAGCACACCCTGAAGTCGCTAACTGTGGTGTTTTCCCATTGATCTCAACAGGGCAGAGTTGGGCCCGTGCTGAAGACTTCTGAAAATGCTGCTCTGCAATTGTGGATCTGGTCCCGTCGCCTCTTGTGAACTCAGTAATGTTTCACCACCGTAAGAGACAGCAAGGTCTGGCAGCTCTACTCGTCTCCAGCGTAAGTGCTTAGCAGATACCGCTTAGTAACTAAATACAGAGCATAATTGCTGCGAAGGCCAAAGCTCTTAATAACAAGTATTGACGAAGATTTATGCATTTCTTTTTCTCTGTTGGGGAGACGGGAAAGTACGGGTAGAAAACTGCGCTCATGTTGGAGCAGTTTGGGTTTACCTGGGCAGTTTGCAGTGTACCGATGAGTCCTGATGATCGTTTGTTCTGTGTTTCCCCCGTGATTGTGTCTGTGTGCAAATCCCTGGGGTTTTCTTAAGGCGTACTTCAGGAATGAGGTGAGTGAGAGGAGCAAGCCCTGCTGAGAGGACAGAAGCAGGATACAAATGGTCTCTCGGTTTCAGTAGGAGACAGCGAGGAGCTGCTGTGAGTCTGGGTGTGGAGGAAATATGTCAAGACTCTGAGCCAGGACTGGATGGCACTGAAAAGCAGGGAAAGCAGGAATAGAGTTGGTAGGGTCTTGGTGAAGCCACCTGACAAGTACCTCTGAGGTGGAGCAATAACAAGCACTCTAAGGCCAGCCCACAGAAAAGGAATAAGAGAGTGGAGAGGTGGAGACTAAAGAGATGGGCAGAGTCTGGAACGAAACCTCTGCATGTCAGCGCAAGGCTGCTCTAGTGCTGAGGGCAGATGATTTTGCTCCCAAAGGTTGTGCTTTTATGCTGGCTTACACTCGGAGAAACGGGAGGAGAATGGTGCTGTGTGCATCAGCGAGTTCCACTTGGAGATGTCAAAGCATTTAGTTTCCGCTGGACTAATCCGGATGTGTCCGTGTTGCTGCAGTGCTGCCTGACCTTCCTCTGCTCTAAGGGGCAAGTTATTCAGCCAGGCCATGTTTCTTACAGTGCTGCAGCCAGACAGCTACACGTGGTCTGAATGTCCTGCAAAAAGGAGATCAAAAGGCCCTGTGACAGCCCAGCTGCAGGTTGAAATAAGGCTTTGGACCCGGTCAAGCGAAACCATTTGATTTGGCTCAAACTAGCCCCAGACAGATATTCTGGGAAATATTAACATTTTGTGAGGCGGCGAAGGAGTTGTTTGGCTTCCTTTTTTCCCTTCCCTCTGTTGTCTATTTACAGGAGAAGGTATTACTCAGGAGAAAGGAATGAGGAAAGTGCAAGACATTATCTCCTGATACAAATGACAGGGCCCATCCTATAGGAAGACTCATGCTTTTCCATCAAGGTGGTTATGTGGGTCTTGGGAGAATAAGACAAGTTAATAACCGTGGCTTGGGCTCGCCAAAGAATGAGCTCTGAAATCCCCAGCCCCTTTTTCCATGACTGGGAAGAACCCAAAATTTTTCAGAAATTATTGAAAAGCCTTGTGAAGCGAGGGGCCGTTCAGGTCATGGGTGATGGAGCGGGCAGGCCATGTGTTCTTGTTTTAACGCAGGCATGTGCACAGGAGGTGGGCTCAGCCTCACTGGAACTTATTCGAGAGTACCTGTCGCTTCTGAAGGGTAACTCTCAAGTTGCACACAAGTCACCGTACATTTTTTGTTGCAGGGGTACTTCCCCAAGCCCAGTAGATTCTGCACCGGCGGGACTTTGTATTTGCCTGGGTTTGGTGTTTTTTTTCTCCTTCTGATTCTGAAATCTGCCTGCAAGGGAATTAAGCAGTAGTACGTACATACGCACGCGTGCACTGTCCCACACATGTATGCAGACTTGACTCATCTGTGTCGCAGGCTGAACCCAGTTAAGGAAAGGCCCCGTGTGCACCGTAATGACCCAGACGCTTTCTTGCCCTGTAACGCTTCAGTTCGTCTGCAGAGATGCTCGGGCTTGCTTCCAGAGAGAGCCAGCAGGGAGATGCTGCCCCCCGAGGATGCCAGTCTTCCTGCGTGCTTGGGACTGGCTGGCCTCACCCCTCAGAGCCGCCCCCCCAGAAACAGAGCAGCGCTGTTGCTAGCTTGGGCGAGCAAAGTCAGAAACAGGTCTCTTGGTTCCTTTATCCCGGCTTTACTGAGATATTTCAGGCATGCATGATATAATGACAGTGTGCTGCAGCCCAAAGGTGTGGTGGAAAATCTGGTTCAGCACGCTGGCTGAGCTGCTCCGTGCATCCTCAGCTGGGACTTGCTGTGAGGCACAGCTCAGCACTGTTAGCACAGGAAAGACAAGAGCTGCTTCTCTCGCTTCTCCCTGAAGAAACCGCATTTTTCCATTTTAATTTTTTTCGCCAGCTCTTGCATCCCTATATAAGTGCTTGCATGTGTGTTTGTATTTCTAGCTGTTAGGTGCTATCTCGTATTTTTATTATGATTATCTCTGGAAGCCCCATTTGGGATCGGGGGCGCCTGTTGTATGAACCCACTTGTTTCCTTCAGAGGCAGCTTTTGGAGGCAGGTTATTCTCTCTCGGCTGCGCGGCCTCTCTAGCCTGGATTCGCAGTCCTGCCTGGGGCCTCTGGCACATTGGAGCCCTGTAGTCTTAGTGTGTGACGCTGTGAAAGCTCAGAGGGTCTGTCTGCAGGGAATTTATTGTAGGATCAGATGTTGTACCTGGGGTGTGACGTGAGCTGGAGACTCATAAATCAGAGAGACAATCAAAATGATGCTAGCAAGGTATGATCTGCAGCTGTACCCTCAAAGGGCTCTGCAGGCCACCTGCCTTAACGTTGGAGGTCAGGGTAAACACAGTGTTCAGCTCTGTCGCGGGAAAAAAAAAAACTGCAGCAATTTTTGTCAACGCCTATATCAGTCCGGCCCTGTTCAGGCTTCCAGAGGCTTAACGCCCCATCCTGAGTTGGAGCAAACTGATGCGGCTCTCCTGGTCTGCTTCGGCCTGTGGGGAGATGTGGCTTGGGGAGGACGCTTTCATAAGTCAGTCTTTCTCTCCCTCAAAACATACTTCCACTTTTCTCATCCCGAATCAAGTCCAACGGCTGCTATTTATTTGCTAAGCATAAAGTTCCAACAAACTACAGCATAAGAAGGACGCGGGAGTGCAACTTGGACTTCTCCGTCTCGCTTACACTGACCTGAAATACTTCAGTGCAACTCATGTCAGCGTTAAGCCAGATGTTCCCACAGCAGCACATTGCTTTATGAGCGTTGCTTGCCTCCTTGTTATCCTCGCTGAACTAAGCCACCTGACCACACCAGTCATAAGGAACCAATCCATGTGTCCCCTGCTGGACCTTGCAGGGGAACATGTCCCTCAAGGGTGCGTTACGGCTGATGGAACTCAACGAGGGGAATGAGGACCTGATCTGCTGTTCAATTAACTAAGTCCAGCAAGGAGATCCAGCAGCATGTTTTGCTCTGTTGGTTAAAAGTTCAGAAGGGAAAAAAATCTGTTTGCTTTTCCTGAACTAATGAGCTTGTGTTTTTCTTGAAAAAATGGAAACTTGTGAATCTGTGGAAACTGCATTTGCAATAGCAAACGCAAGAAGTTTAGGATTTTAAGTGTATAACCGCTAAGAATATTTGAACAAAGGGAAAGGGAGAGGAGCCGAACTTTACAGACCTCTTAGCTTGGTGTCAGCGTGCAGTCTGACCTAGTGACGCTGCTGTTTCCATTGGTAATGACTGCAAGCGCGGCGTGGTTTGGTGTTTGCTTTGGGCTCTCCCCGTTTGTTTGGAGGCAGGGAGCGAGGCCGGCTGTGATGCCGTGGCAGGGAGCGGTGCCGTGGCCTGTCTGCCCTCCTGCTCCTTGCCCTCCGCTGGCTGGCAGGCGGGGGCTCTCCCCAGAGGACACGGCGGAGGCACACAGCATCCCCGCAGACAGTGTGGGGAGATCAGAGAGACTCAGATAAAGATCACAGATGTAGCTGGCTTCATTAGCTTCGATAGGCTTCTTCCAAAGGCTGCTGGCTCTCTTCCGCTATGCGTCTTTGGGCTGCATTGTTGTCCGTGAGTGAAAAATGCAAGCATCCTCTCTCCTGGGACTGGTGAGGAGCGCTTCTTGTTTGTGCTCGTGATTTTCCATGCACAAAACCCTTCTGGAGGAGAGGAAACGAGACTGGCAGGCCCAGCGGCTGGCATAGGGATTGCTACTCAGGGCAGCAGGTTTTCTTTCAGCTTCCTTGTTTGCTGCCTCAGTTTCCCTGTCTGTAAAACAAGATTAATAATCTTTGTCCTGTGAGCTCTCTCCTGGAAGAGGAAAAGGATGAGAGCGGAGAGAAGTGTAGGTGCTAGAGCAACACACCCGTTGTTCCTGATGCCAGTGTGCCAAGGAGGCTGTTACTCACAGGGGCTGCTCTGAGAAATAGGAGCAGGTTACCTGTGCTTACAAATGTTGGTTTCCAATCCGTAGCTGAATTTCTTACCCTTCGAGCTGCCCTTTTTGCTCGCTTGCTCCAGAACGACTGTCTCCCCCTCTGTAAACACACTTCAGCGCTTGCACAGGGGGAAATGGTCCACATCAGCATTCCTCGCTTTGTGCTCTTTCTTTTGATAGACTTTAATATTTCTTTACCTTAATCCTCTCGAGCACTCGGAGCTCTTCCCATCCGGGCCCTGTGAGCTGTTCATGTAAATGGTCCCTTTATTCTGGCATGCCTTTACCTAAGCCATCAGAATGAAAACTGGCGTGGGTTACACAAAGAGGGAAATACAACACCTAAGCCAACCAAGGAGGCTTGGAGGAGGACAAATGGCCCGCCTTGCTTTAATTCTGAACGCACACGGGCCGATCTGCACTGGGAATCGAATTTCGTTTGCATTCTCTTTGGCAGGTGGAGGGCACACACACCTAAGGCAAGCCTCGGGAAGCCCTATTTTAACCCAAGGGTTTTGGCCCAGGCCTGATGGCAGCATGTGGCAGGGCCTTAGAGCAGGAAAGGCCAAGACCAACTGCGCTGGGCACAGCCCCAAGATTTGCCTGTACTTGCACCTGCGCAGAAGTTCCTGCTAACGTGAACAGCGGGGGGGTGATCAGCCATACCAGCCCTGGTGGCTAGAGTCAAGTAGAACAAAAACTCAGGGTCGTCACATGGAATACGTACAGAAAGGGACATTTTCCTTAGCTCAGGAGCTTGGAGCTAGCAATGTGCTTTTATATGAACCTCTTGATAAAGCTGTAGCAACTGGGTCCAGAATTCTGAAACTGTGGCAAAAATGGTAGAAATTTGCTTGTGTAATGATTACAGGAAAGGACAGACCGATGGCCATCTGCTCATACGTATTCCCTTCTTGAAGTCACGATTCTGCTTGACAACCATTTCCATAGCAACGCAGAAATGAGGGTTAATAGATTCATGTTAAAAGGGAAGAGTATGAACACACAGGTTTTTTAAAAACAAATACTGTGCAACAAGCCCTCTGAGCAACCACCAGTAGAAAAGGAATGCAAAAGGGTGGTTTCCCATTCAGGAGGTGGAATCATAGCTTAGGAACATACTTTTTCAGACGTATTCAGGCTTTCGTGGGTCTGCCAAGCCAGATCATTAAAGTTACTCCCTACCAGCGTAGTTGTATTGCACTGCTCATGATCTAGATGTTTCCTGCACACGAGTTGCGCAAATTCTTTGGGAAAAAATCTCATTTTGGGTGAGGATTTTTTAGTTGGAGTTTCACCAAGGGAACAATTCCTGGGTGAGACTGCCGTGGGACACCTTCTTACTTAGCTGCCCATACAGTGCTGAGGTGTGAGACAAGGGAAGACCCGCTTGCTGCTTGTGACAAGAGTTTCATTGTGTTATTTACAGATGACCAGACACAGGAACTCTCCTGTTGTTTGATTCTAAAACTCGTGTCACTGTGTCGTCTTTGTCCATAATCTCCTTTATTAGGCTTAACGATGCAGGTATTAATAGATCCAGTATCACTAAGAGGAATAGTTATTAAAATCAATCATGGAATTATTATAGCCCCAGCAACGTGAATTATACTTGTGCATGGAACACCAATGTAATATTTGCATACAAATGAATTTACGTTGTTTATATTGTGTTGCTATTTACTGTGAGCGATGATAATTGCTGGGCTGGGCAGAAGCCGTATGGGTCATTTTCACCTTGGATTCTGGAGGAGGGGAGCCTGCACAAGCATATTATCTGTCTCGTCATTTGTCAGTCTCCTCTTAATAACTTTTGAAGGCATTGACTAATTTCATCTACATTTGACACAAGGGTAGAGGTTTTTGTGGTGGGGAGGTTAAGGGACAAAGGACAGAGGTAGCCGGTGAACTTAGTAATTCCACTGCTCAAAGAGCAGCTTGTTTGGAATTAACCTCAGGAAATGCTCTTTCACTGGGCCCAAACCTTCCTGCAATTAAATGGTGATTGTGACAGTGTTTTACTTAAATCATGGGAATCATTCCCTTTCAGCTTGCTGGACAGGGATGTTTGCATTTACCTTCCAAAACAGGTTTTCACTTACATATTTGTTAAGTTTTGAAAAGCCAAATCAGATCAAAATTCCTGAGCCGATTCAGAGAGAAGGCACTTTCTTACAAGTGTTATGCTCAGAGGGATTAGGGGGGAGATGAGGAAGAACTATTGGTCTGTTCCTTAGAATAGTGCAGCCGTACATAAACACAGTTTTGTGTTTAGAAACTGCTGATCCTAAGTGCTCTAAGTAGTTAGACAGAACTTGTGTAGTCCCCGTCCCTCAAGATTAAATCAGATATTCCTCTTTTTCAGTTTGGAAGATGCAGATATTCACAAAGCCATGCCGCAGACCTGTTTTCTGAAACGGCTGTCGTGACTGAGAAGGAGGGGACGGAGCGGTTAAGTTACGTGATGGTGACATCTGCAACCTGCCTTCCCAGCTGAGCAGATGGCGTCTAACCGTGCCTTTAGTCAGGTCCAGCCTGCGAGAGTAGGACAGACCAGCTGAAGTGAGGTGCCTTTGAATGTGAGTAGAATAGCCAGAATATGGCAGTTCGTGTAGAATAAGAGACTGTTTTTATCCGGTAAGGCTTGCCGATGGTTTGCAGGTTCTCCAAGGGGGTTCAGATCACATTGCAGACCAGTTTCTCATCTCAAGACCATGAAGAAGTCATTCATGACCATTACCATGACAGCAGGCAATCAGGTGTCTAGGCTTTTTCCCTTTCTGCGACGCTACAGATTCCCAAATAAATACGCAGTTACAGTCATGAAGTGGAAACTAAAGAGAAGTAATGTGAAGTACTTGCTTTTGAATCGCATCACGTGTTTGGAGTAATTTCGTGAAGTTTTTGCGTGAAGCCCGGTTACTCATTGTCATTGCACAAACATGAGGTCTGTATCTGCAGGGAATAAAGCAGAGGTTTGACTTCAAACGGCAGGAGCAGTCCACTCTGCAAAGAGCACTGCTCGCACAGCGACAGAAGGTCGCCGCGTCCTCCTGTAAGAACAGACTCATTTATACTCAGATGCTGCTTGTGCACAGCCACTCCTCTGCCTTATATTGAGGCCAGAGTGGAGTAGAACTTTACTTGTGATCCCAGCGTGGGATCTAGGTGGTCATTGCTTGCGAGGATTTAGCCTTTAATTTCTTCGGTAAGCCAGTGTCAGCTCTTCTCCTCCCATTAGATGTGGAAACTGCCGTTCTGCTGGAGGATCCTTTCTTTATCTCTCTGTGTCTGTGGATAAGTCAGATGAATAAAATATAGCTTCGTCCGCAATAACTTTAATAAAAAAGATAACGCCTGTATCAAAAAAAATACTTTTTTCAGGAAAACTTTTAAGCATACACCTGACGTAGGGCCGAATGAGTTTGTTAGAAGACTCATTATAGTTCCACTGAATAGTTCAAAGTTGCTTTTGTTCTTTCAGATTCAAAACATAAACTCGCTTGATACTTTTTCTGGATGGCTGAATGTCTGTCTGAATTTCCAGTATAACCAGAAGTGTCCCTAGATGGAAATAGTAGGAGACCAGAAAAGATTAAAACAAGGCCAAATTACATCAGGGGAGGAAAACAAAAGAGGGGAAGACAATACCTGAAAGACAAAGTTGATTTTCTTTATGCAAAAATATTTCGATTAAGGGCTTTTCCCTAGCACTTACAAGACGTGAAGCAGAAAGAGGGACTATGCATTTTAAAGGTAAAAATTGTGTAAAATGGCTATTATTTGTTATCTTGCTGCTGCTGCTGCGATTTTTGTGGGTTTCTCAAAGGTGAGATTTGAATGCGGAAATGTAACAAAATTAAACTCTCCCAGAACTGAGCCTTTGCCTTGTACGTCTCGCTGAATATCATCGGCCTAATTCCAAGCAGTGTGTAGTCTGTTATTTGACATTTGCCTTGAAGGCAAATTTTTACGCCAAATTTGAAATAAAAGGCTGAGATTTATATTTCCTGCTTTTCATCAGAAACGGGGAATGCGCAAATTAAACAGAACTTCCTGTTTCCAACCTTTCAGCAAGTGCATGTTTCGGTTTGTGTTCCTCTCCCATTGCAGAAGGGAAAAAAAAAGAGATGCACTTGAAAAAGGATGGATGCTTGCCTTCATATTATGTCTGCAAGAATAAGTATCAAACGTGTCTGGACATGACACGACCTTAGTAAGGGCTTTGATTCACAAGTGGGAACACTTTGTATTGGGACAGCTGTTGTTATTCCTGCCCGAGCTCTCTGCTCCAGCCCTCAGAGGATACCGCCTCCGCTGCAGGGGTGTCTCGGTTGGTCACGAAGCAGCTGAACTGCCACAGTTTATAACCAAACAAGTTAAAGTAAAGCCACGCTGGTTTCACCTACCTTACAATGTGACCAGATGCACGAGAACTTCATTAGTGTCAGATCTTCAGCTCGTGAATATCCCCCTAAGACATCAGGTAGACACCGCTATTCCAGTTATACCAGGTGAATACCTGCCTTGTGATGGGTGGCCCACCTGTGAGAAGCAGCATTAGGAACCGCGCAGAAAGCAGTTGGTGTAGCTCATAATAGAAGATGAGATTGTCCAAGAGTCAGCGTTCTCAGCTCTCTGCTCCTTCGCTGCTCTTTAAGGGACACGGTTGTGCTAGGCCTTTATTTTAGAGATGGGTTGCCAGTCCAGCTTCTCGTGGGAAAAGGCAAAGTGGTTGGACACAAAGCCTAGCTGCCTGTTTTTTCGAGTGCGCACAGCCAGAAGTATAAAACATAATGGAGGGGACAAGTCTTGCAACAGAAAAGTGGCACCGAGTGTGACCAGGCCTTGCGTTCATCACAGCTACTAGAAGTGGTGGGGATCGGTCTACAGAGAGTCTCCCGCAGCGGCTGGGGATCAGCAGCGGCTCTTGGTGCTTGTCTTTCAAGAGGAGCTATAGGTGACGTGCTGCCTCTTGGTTGTATTTACTGTTGTAGTCATCTTTTGACGCACTCCTTTGCTGCCGAATGTCTGAGGTGAAGAGGCCAAGCTCTCTGGTGTGCCCACCTAGCACTAGCCTTTGTGGCACGTGAAGTATTGCCATGCGGTGGGTCATGCCGCAGCCTGTCCCGTGGTGCTCCCGTCCTCCGCCTAGCACTGGAGCTGGCACGGCGGAGGCCACGGGCCCGGGATGCCCGCTGCTGCTCCATGCCCTTTCCCAACTCTGGTGCAATGCCTCAGCCGCCCACCCAGCTCCGGCAGAGAACTTCCCCGTCAGGCTGTGCATTTCGGTGCAGCCATCAGCAGTAGCACGGCTAATAGGCCGGTGTTTAAACGGCTGTAATTAGGCTTCAAAGTAACCATTATGATGAAAGGGGGAAATCTCACATTCCTCTCCACACTATCATTTCAGGGTGTCTGGCAGCACCCCAGAAAGACAAAACTGCATCCCTTGATACCACCAGAGCTACCTGTTTGCAAGGAGTATCTCACCTTTGGTTTACAAAGACCATTTTCTACGGGGGGGGAAAAAAATCCATGCAGTTTTGCATGAAGTATTCTGTTCTCTCCGTTCCTGTGGGTTGTTATCTACCCAGTACGTAAGCATTTGCAAATATTTGAGTGGAAACGACAAGAGATAAGGACAGCTGATAATCTGCTAGCGCTGCAGCAGGCATGCTCCTACCAAGCTGCATGGTAACTGCAGGGAGATTGTCAGCTTATCGTGTCCGAGCATCTGAAATGCTGACATTTATTTATTGCACTAGTCCTCTTTGTCACCCGCTCCGTGTTTCAGACAAACTGAGTTGCGTAGCAGGAGGAATGGTGAGGGTGATGCTACTGCTGTTAAACGCTGGGACTGGTTTAGCACTGGCTTATTCTGGAAAAGGACCTCGTTCTTTCTGAGCGTCTCCTCTTTGGGAGGAGAGGAGGTTGGGGAATCTCCTCTCAAGTACAGTCCTCCCTGCTGTGGTGTTTGTTCCAGCTCCGTTTTGAAGGATATTAGCAGTTTCCATCCTCCTCCTAATTCCACTGCCATAAAACATCCTTCTTACTCATGAAGTAGAATGCCTAGATCCACCTTCTTGCCTCCTGGCTAATTACTGTCATTATCTGGCTAGACAAACTTGTCATGAGATTAGAATCTCCTCACAAAACAGGGTCATCTCAGGAAGTTCTCGCTATCCGGTTTTGTGTAAATCAGTCACCTCTGCAGCTAAAAGGCAGCTCCGATTCTTGAGAATTCACACGCTCCCAGGAGGGGAACAGGGGAGCATTTCCACATTGGAGCTGCTTCAAAAGGCGCTGGGCGTTCCCCCTGACATCAGCGGGGCAATGACTACACCCACTCTCTTGCACCTGCTCAAGGAGTTGTCTTTTAAAGATATTGAAAAGTACTAACCACTTGCATCAATTTCATTGCCTGGATGTATCATTAATGTAATACAGTCGTTATATTCTACTTACTGTATCCCTCACCCCTGCGTTTTTGCCGTTTACCTCAGGGTAACTCCGCAGCAAGCTTAGACATACAGGGAGAAAAGGCAGAAGCCACAAACCAGGCTGGTCATTTTTTGGTGTTTTTTAAGGCTTCGGTTAATTCCAGTTTAAGATCCCAAACTAAAAAAAAAATTCAAAACCCCATTTAAAACAGAAGCTTAGCTCTGTGCTTGTGCGCTATAGGCACCGGGTGGCTCACCCGTAACTCTATGGGGCTTTCACACGGTCTCTCTCGGGGCTGGTTGTTGCAGCGTGTCGAGAATGTAGGTCTCCTCGTGCTTAGGCAACTGACGAGTCAGGCACCTCTTGCCTAATTCCCTTCCTAAGTAGGCGAGCAGAAGCAATCCTTCCTCCCATAAACCTTTGGTGACACTTCACTTTGCACACTAGCCCACATACAGCCTGCCATGCCAAAGAGTGCGTGTCACTAATGCACTCAATAACTGTATTGCGTTTTAACAGGCCTGTGGCATCAAGGAAATTTATATTACCCCATGAATGCTCCAAAACGGAAATGCGTGCAGTTATAGGCTGCTGTAACCATAGCTACAGCTAAACAAAACACTCCCTCCCTCGGCTATTGTAGCGACCTCAATTGCGGATGGTTCTGGCTGTTCTATACTTCCGCAAAGCTTCAGTGACCTGCCGTAAAAAGATGATTGTCGTCCCAGCTATGTGCTCAACCTTGTCTCTGTGCAAGAGTGGATCGTCCAGAATACAAATTCTGGAGGCAGCAAGTTTCCTAGTTAGTTTACCTGGGAAGAGCCAGCCACGGGGAACTGGGCTCTCCCGGAGAAGCCTGCTGAAACTGAACAGAGACGACAGTGAGTGGGAACGGCAGAGCTGAAAGAGGGCATGGGAATAGTGGCTGCGGGGTGAGATCGCAGAGGAAAGATGCGCTGCGAGAGCTGGAAACCCTGCGGCCACCCTTGAGAGAAGGGGGCATCGGTGCCCAGGGGCAGGAGTATAATGGGACGATCCAGATGTATTGGATGCCAATTTTGCATTTGGTTAATTGACTTTCGCCTCCCTGTGCCCTAATTTCCAGATCAGTAGAGCGAGGATAACAGGCCTCTCCTTTGCAGAGAGCTTTGAGATCTCCTGATGGAAAAATGCTAGATTAAAACACGGGTGGTTTTTATACACCCCTGTGCCAGATCCTGGAAGCGGCTTCTCATTCTCTAGTGAGAGACCCAGCTGCAGCGGAGGAAGGGTGCTGTGAGCCAGCAGCTGGCGTAAGGTCTCTCATTTTGCATGTGAGCGTATCTCTAGGCCTTGCTGCAATACACTATTCAAATTGTACCTTGCAGACCAAACCGATTATAATCTCCTTGAGCTTTTCTGAGCCCTTCATCCCTACGATACCTGCGTATTTCACAAGTCTCCTGTTGAAAAACCCAGAGACGTCCTTCCCGGTTGTACAGACTAAACTGAGGCTGGTAAATTAAAACTTAAACAAAGAATGTTCTTTCTTTCAGTGACCAATTTTCCTGCATTTCTGCAGGAGTGGGGCAAGGCTGTGCAGATGAGCATTCAGCAAAGAGGTGCGAGCACACATACTTAGTGAGCAACCCTGCAAAATTCCGGTTCATTACTTGGCTCAGCGGGGGCCGGAGAGTTGCCAAGTCCTCGGGGCAGCAATTGGCTGCCCTAATCCTTTCTCTTCCTACAGTTCCCTGCTCCACTTACACATTATTGTCCAAATTCAGCAGATGTCGAAGCCGGGATGCTACAGACAATAGTCTTCTCTTCTGATTCATCCCTAGAGCAGGCCCTGTCCTGTGCAGGAAAGGATGCAAAAATAAGATACTACCTGTGTGTGTAATGAGGCTGTTTCATAATGCATGCACACAAGACAGCCAAATGAGGGTTGTACAGACATGCTGTTCCCAAAGGTACCCAAATTATTGAAGCTTCCTACTTCCTTTATAGTGGCCCTATTTGGACAGATTTGTAACCTAACCAGCTCTGGGGTGAATCTTACCGCTTGGCAATCCGTACAGCTTGGGAGTGAGTATGGTGGATGAGGGTGGTTGTCTCGGACCACTGAGCCATTCCTCACGTAGTCAGACTTCAACACCTTTGTATAGCGGTACTGTGACTTGTCCCAGAGGAGAAGAGGAGGGTCAGAACTGAAACAGTCAAAATGTCTGTCGGCTCAGCTTGATTGGTCCTGGAAAAGGTCCTTGAACTACCTCCCATTCATGCTGAGAACACGTTTATCAGCAGGCTGTTATCCCAGCGGGAGCCACTTCTACGTCTCTTATTCTCCCATTGAAGTGCTTTTACTTTGGTTTCATCGGCTCTTTGGAAGATGTGAGAGATGCTCAGGGTCACTCCCTAGGGTAATGGCTGCACCACGTTCCCTCAAACCAGAGCCACACACGTCTGAATTCTTACCGTCGGCTCACTTCTTTATATTACTGAAGGGGAACAGTTAGATCAGAAGATCCTCCTCTGAGAGTGCCACATTTGTAAAAGGAGCAGGTTATTCCTGTCTTCTAGTGAGCAAGGACTGTGCTGGCTGTGACGGCAGTCTAGCTCCTCACAGCTCTGTTCGACTGCGTAGTCAGATAGGTAAAACAGACCACTAAACACCTAGTGGTGAAGGGCAGCACCAGCAGAAGAGTCTGAGGGGGTGAGAAAAAGCCCCATTTTACAGCCTGAGATAAAGCACTGCTTCAAGTCCTGCTCTGCTGGTTTCAGATCACAAGCGATTCATTTCTCCCAGAGCCGTCTCTCAGCGTGATGGAGCTGCTGACCTCCCAGGTGGTGGTCCCCCTTCCTCCCTATCACCTCCAGCTCTTCTCTTTGGGGCAACGATACCATCAGGGGAGTGAGGGCTTCGGTGCTGGCTTCCGAGACATGTTGCAACTCTCAGCACCTGTAGGGTGGCGAGGCAGCAAGAGCAGGTATTTCTCTGTGTCCTGACAGGGAGGGAGAGGCCCTCAAACAGGGCCCTGAGAGGGATAATTGCTACAGCGTGTTTTCACCTCGGGAACGATTAAACAAAGATTTGTAATCTTTGCTTAGGCATGAGGGGAGACAGAGCCTTGAATTTAGTCTCCCGTCTTCCTTTAGACTTCTGCTAGCAACATCTCTTTTTCTCTCCGTTGCAGCTAAAGAGGGTGAAAGAGGTAGGAGAAGCGCCTGGTGCATTGGTCAGGCTGTTGGGCCAAAAGGAATGCGGAAAAGCAGGCCAGCTGCCTGCAGAGCAGCGTCGGCCTTGCTGCCTCCTGCAAGCTGCACAGGCGCCTCGCTACTAGAGCTTACTCCTCTGGGTGGGATGGGAAGACGGATTTCTTGGCTGCTACATCCCTTGACCCAGACACCAATCCATATGAGTTGGTCTTATAAGCTGGAAAAATGGGACAAGGCTAGCTGAAATTTGCTCTTGCAGCCCTTGCCCTACAGGTATGCCTCAAGGGCCAGTTTCTCTGTATTGCTTCTGGAAGTGCTTTAACAAGTTGAAGGGATTTTGCTGTTTGAAGCAGTTAGAATATGAGCCATCTGTCATTCAAAAATTCTCCAAGGCGGGATTTCACAAGTGGCAGCCAATGACCCTGTGCAATTATGTGTTAACCGTCCATTTGTACCGAAGTGATGCCCAGAAAGCTGTTCTGCTGACGAGCAGGAAGATAAGGCCTGGACCTCGATGCCAGGAAATCGTCTCAAGCCCCAAATTGTTTAGACCCTCTGAGTGAGTTTGCTGCTGCTCATCCAGCTGTAACTGTAGCACAGCGTTGAATTACTGTGACTTCAGTCGTTTCAAAGCACACCTTTCGCCATCCCATTCCACAGAAAGTAAGTCTTGGTTGTGTTACAAGTCGTGGGAAGCGGCTCTTTCTCACCAGGGAGCAATCACTGTGCAGCATGGACTGGCTCTGAAACTCTTGTGTTAGGGCTGGTGGAAAGTGTCAGAGGGCTTTGTTCGGTTTTGTTCTTCCACTGACACATCATCCTGGCACCAGGACACAGGGATCTCACATCTCTGTCGCATGAGACAAGTTGAATTTTGAGCTCTGTCTCAGGACTCTCAAGTCAAACGAGATGCTTCAGAGCTGCCTTCTCTATCGCAAGCCTCTAACCTGTTCAGCGGTCTCCACATTCCCTGTATTGTTTAACTGGTGATGCACACAGCTCCGTATCCATTTGGGAAGTATGGCAGAGCATAAGCGAAATATATTGACACACATAGCAACCCAAAACAGTGTCACCTGTAGGTTTTGCATTGAAATGCAGAATAAATTAGACATCACGCTGCCAGTGTCGGACACACAGTACTCAGATTATCCATGAAACTTCCTAGATATCCACCATTATGTCAGTTATGACTTAGAAATGAAGAGAACAAGAGATCGGTTTGTATTCTGGCATTACTTAACGTATGTTTTTTTGTGGAAAATCCTCTACTGGCCTTCCAGTGAAAACAAAGCAGGTTTTTGTCTGCAGGTCTGAGCGCTCACATTTTGTGGAGAAATGAATCATTTTAGGGTTTGTTAGTTTGTTTGGTTTTTCATCAAATGCGAAGTAAAAGCACTCTCTAATCCCCTCCCATCATTCTGGCTAAACAGGCTCAGTTCGGAGGCGTGAGGGCTTCAGAGGACGGCTGCGCCCCCCGGCTGGATTTCCTTCTCCCTTGGCTCTTGCGGAGGGATCGCTGCCTTTGGCGAGGACCATCTGGATTTCTGCTGGGAAGCAGCGCCCCAGCACAGCCAGCCTGGTACTGCATCCCCTGCTTTTCATCCTTCTGGCCTGTGTTGAGGCACCTGCCCCCCGGGAAGAAACATATCTTAACCCCTTCTCTGCAGAGCGCAGGAGCTCCTTGCCACAGTAGAAAACTGAGCTTAATGCTGCAGGGCTGCAGTCGCCCGCAGTTACCCATGTGGCTACGGCAGAAGCCTCTTGCACACACGCTGAATGCGAACTTGTCTTTCAGCATCTGGATGAAACTGCATGGAGTGCATTCATCGCAGGGACGAGGTTTGTCCGCTACATCGAGCTATTCAGGCGGAACAGGCAAGCGTATTAGTAAAGCGTTGCAACTCGTCCTTCATAGGTCACGTGTACCTGATTTATGGTGGAGAGCTCTTGCCCCCGCCCCAATTTCTCTTTCTGCTGTGGAAAAGAACAGCATTAGTTCCCAACACTGCCTCAGACAAAACACCGGTTTTCTGGTGTGCTACTTCCTTCTCCTGTCTGGAGGATTTAGGGTTTTGCCCTGGGGCAGCCGATCTCCCTGTGCTCTCTCCTCGCTCTCTTATCGCTTACTAAAGCCAGTCGCATCTGGCCAAACCCATGGGACAGTGATGGGGAGAGAGGGATAGAAAAGAGTTAATATGTCACTGATGTAAAACCACAGTGTATTTGAGTGTTTGTTTAGTACTTCACAAACTCTAAACCACTCTGTGGGGGTGCTGGAAGCAGAGATAAATGAATCTGAGTAACTTGACAGACCAGCGTTGTTGTCTTTGGTGGCTGTACAAGAGTCCTCTTCCCCACTGGAAGCCGAGTTGCCTCACAGTAGATAGCGGCTCTCCCCTGGGCTGGACATTGGTGTTTTGTATCCTGGACCATTTTTGGTAATGACCACGTCGGTGCAGAGGCGGTGGTCAAATGTTTATTAGTTTATGAGTCCAGGACCAAAGATGTTACTGTGGCATGATCAAATGCCTTCCTAGTGATCAGCAGTACTTGAAATCCAAGTTACCGTGACGCACTAAGTTGAAAAATAAAGAAGGATCCCGTGAACAAAAATTTGCGACACCTGGGAAACACTTCTGGGGCTGAGCCCATCTTTTTGGGACACTATATTCCCTCTACTTGCTGACAATGCGTGATTCTGCCAAAGTTTCTGGTACCTTGAAATCTACTTTTTGGAGGAAAGCATCTTCGGGGTTCAAGCCCCGAAGCAACACTGAAAACGTAGGTGTCACAGCAAATGGGATATATGTTGAAGAAAGGGAACGCGGAAGGCAAGAAAAGAATGAGGGGAAAAAAAATAAAATAGAAACAATAACGTAACATTCCCACCATTATGTTCACTAGACTTTGATGATCCCTCTTCAAATTCTTTCAGGTAATTTTTGAACCAGTTTATACTTTTGGCTGTCACTTCAGGCTGTGGCAATGAGTTCCACAGGGAAATGACGCACAAAAAGAGTGATGGCCCCGGTGAGCCCATCCAGGCAGCAGCCTTGGAGCAAATCACTGTGTGGAAAAGCTCTTCTATTTCACAACTACAGTCTAATAATAACAATCATTTTTGCCTACTTCTCGTGTTACAGGAAGAAGTAAAAAATCATTCCCTGATTACATTCTGTGCTTCACACCGGAGCTCCAGCATGTTGTCCTTCAGTCGTCTTCTTTTCAAGTGAGACAGGCCTTATCTGTTTATTCTTCTTCTTATTATTTTATGTCCCTCATCAACAGTGTCACCTTAGACTCTCCTAGTTCTGAAGAAAAAAGAGGTCATAGCAATGGGATGACTAAGACTGCAAGTGGATTCTAGATGTTACCACATTATTAAAGTACACTGTGGCACAACTGTGTTTTCTTAACACCTTCTGATATCCTCTGGGCTTTTTTGGCCTCTGCGGTGCGCTGTGTAGGAGGAGGAAGACTCGTGCTGCATCCGGGCTGGACAATTTTAGGAAGGGCCTCGAATTTTGCTGCCACAGTCTGATGAGACTGTTAAGAATAGGCAAAGTTTTTGGCAGCTTGAACAGTCATGTCTAGGAGACGAGAGGATTCTGCTCTAGAAAGATATCTGAGGAGGTTCACAAAGGGAAGGAGGAAGAAACTAAACAAAAGCTCTTTTCAAAGAGGTTCTCAAAAGCTTGAGTGCACCTCAGGCTCTTCGGAGGCCTTAAAGAATGCTGCCATCCCAAATTGTCCCATCTAGACTCCTGCTGCCAGAGTACGGCGTGGGCCAAAGAGCACTGTGGGATCTGGGACTGCCAGCACATCTCTGGTTGTCGGATCCGCACTGGGGCATGTCCTGGAGGGGCCTGACACGTCCATGCTGTCTCCTTTCCCGCAGCTTTAGGAACATGGGGAAAATGATCCCTCTCACGCCGCTTGATGCACCTCCCTGTAGGGAGGTCAGTGCAAACGTTTTTTCCAAGCACTTGAAATACAAAAAGCCTGAGATATTTCTGTTGCTAGAGGATTAGATCAGCGTAAGTAAATTGTTATGACCGCCTTTTCTCCCCAGGCCTGCAGCGTCTTTCAAAGGCTCTTTTCAGAGCAGTGGTGTCCCCTGAAACGGGCAGCCTGAGCAGAGTAGCTGCTGCCGCGCTGCTTTCACTGTAAGAATTGCCATTATTTCGAATGTGCTGAATTCCTTTTGGCGTAAATCCTGGAGACGGAAGAGAAAAAAGAGCGGCTCCTGTCCTCTTAAGAGCTTCTTTTCCTTCCCCCACCAAGTTTCTATTAAACTGCCCTCGTGCAAATGCCTCCTGAAAGTCAGCAATTCAAGTCCCTGGTGTTTCATGGGAATAAGTGAAGGCAGTTCCTGATTAGTCTGCATTACGGGGTGCACAAAGGGGACAGACACAGTCTGTAGTCTCAAATCGCAAGTTACGTTTGCGTTTCTTTGCTTGTACATAAGCGTATTTGATAGGGAATTGCTAGGACAACAAGCATGGCACTCTTGCCTGCCCTTACACAGCACAGTGTAACTAAACACTCATACTCAGAAATCACAAGGAGACCCCTCAAAAAACTCTTAAGGTTGGTGTGAACTTGATGAGACACAGTGTTTTAACCTGTGTATTTTGAACTGCATTTATTTGCTACGCATCTTTCAGAATTCAGGGTCAAGAATTTTAATACCTTTCTGTAACCCTGTGGGCTAGAAGGGTAGTGGTTCTTCCTTCCTTTCTTTAAAATCAAAGGTGGGAATCTCATACAATTGCAGGAGTTGCAGCTGTAAAAGGGAAGGATTGCTCTGGGATGAGGAGCAGTGTCACCGTAGCTGGTGATACTACCTGTTAGTCTCTGCCAAGGGCTGGACTAGGCCCCTCCTCAGCCTTCCGGGAATCCCAAGTTGTTGATTCCTCTTTCCAGTTTTGTTTCACGAGACTTCTCTTTTGTGGTTGAAGCCTGTGTTTGCCACCCCTGAAACTGGTGACAACCTGAGATGAGGGGGAGTGGCAATAGGCTCCAAGCTGGTAAGCAGACATGCCATTACACTGTGCCTCAGCCTGTATTCATTAGCTCTGGCTGGCTTCTCTGTCAGCAGCGATGGATTTTGTCCTGAGGACCCGGCATCTCTTTAAGCTGCAACACTTGACATAGTTTAAACCAGTGTCGTTGCTGTCCTTATGATATGAGCCTCCAGCCAAATACCCAGGGCAACCCTCAGCCGGTCTAGGGCTCCTTCTCCGAACAAATGAAACTGCGGCTCCATCACAGGACTTCACCCTCTGGGAAGGACAGCTAAAACGTTCCTAGTCGTTCAGACAGCTTTCCTCCTACTCCTTACCCCTCCCCAGCCCCACAATATGAAGAACCTGTTTTCAGTTCCTCTCTGCAGCAGCCAGATTTAGTAAAAGTGCGGGCTGGAATGAATTCTGTTGCTATCGCACCTGCTCAGCACACTCTACAAACGGGCAGACTGAGAAACTCAGGACGAGAAGTGGAGCCTGAGAGCTAATTTCTGCCCAGAGAGACAAACAGACCCACAGTCTTGCAGAACAAAACCTTTTTCCCTGTCCTCTCAATCAAACCCAGGCTTCCTCGCTCAGCGCAAACCTTGTCTTTTATACAGTCAGAGTGACCTCTCACCCGGGGCTTGTCTGCCCAATTTCTAAGTCCTTTAATAATGATAATCCATTATCCTACTTTACACATCAAAACGCACACAGGCTCCTCCCAAACAAGAGAACTTGGCAGATGAACTGTGGGTAAAAAGCATGATCATTTATACAAATGATGCTCTTCAAGGGTATCATTTCTCTTTCTCCTCAGCAGAAGGAAAAGATTTCTTCCCCTCCAAATCTTACAGAAGTAGCGTTTATAATTCATCATTGCAGTATTAGCTTTATCCAAACACAGGGTCAGTCACTCTGCTGTGGATGTGCCATATACTAAGGATGCAGCTGGGAAGGCCTCGCTGTGTCCTGGTGTCTCTCCAAGGCCACTTCGGGGGAGGCTAGATCAGGCTTTCCCTTGCTGCTGCATCGCCTGTGGTTCTCTGCACTGCGTCCTAGCCCTTTGTAACTGTCCTAGTTTTTGTCCGGCTCTGAAGGTAACTCGAGCTTTATGTGATTATGGAGCATCTAACACAAGAAGTCTCTAATTTGAGCTGAGGATTAGCTAGGTGTCTGAGGCAAGTTCTTCGTGGAGGAAACAACATAATCAGAATGTGTTCCGGCTTCTGCTAGAGACTACGGCTTCTGGTATCCTTTTGGAGTGGGCGGTAGGAAATGACAGGGAATCTGTACGCATCACAGTCTCTCGTGAACCACAAATAATGTGTATTAGAGCTCTTTCACATTTTGGGACTCAAAGAGGAGGGTCCACCCTGCTGCAGGCAGGGCACGCAGTGGGTATGCCGTGCTCTGCCAAGGAGTGGAAAGGATTGTCACTGCAAATATGTGGGCCTTTCCGCACCGTCCTTCTTCATTACATCGTGCCGCTTCAGTTGACGCAGCTCGTCATACTTGCCATAACGAACCTGTTAGCATCTTTTAGATCTATGTAAATTCCGGTGTTGATGAATTCAGCAGCTTCCTCTTGAAAACCTTTATTGGGCGACTTCCACACTGCCCCCACAGAGCCCTCCCTGCTCCTTGAAGTCAATGGGAGATCTGGGTGTGGTGAAAAGTCAAGATCAGACCTGTAAATCAGATGATCAAGAGAAGTGAATCAGTAGGAAACGCTCTTGGGGAACAACGTATTCGTCTCCCATCGATTAAAAGCACAGGGAATGGCTCAGGAATAGCTTCCCTCCGACAAGTAAGAGACTATTTCAGCAGCATAATGGTCTAATAGAGCTTTCTAATAGGTTGAGGACATACAAGCACCCTTGTGCTAAATAAATTGCTCAGGCCATCTAATAAAATCTGTTTCTGAAGAAGGATATGCAAATTTGTGTGGTTGCTCCAAGGATGTTTTCAGACCTCTCGTATAGTATTAGCATATCCTGTGGCAGAGCCCAGTCCCCAGCAAATTGACGTGCTGTGTGCTGTGCCCCAAAAATGTTTGATGTGGCTCTTCAGGCTTCAGGTGCTCAGCCCTAGGGAACACTTTCTGCTGCGTCCAAATCCCTTGGGTACTCTGAAAGCCTCCCTTATTCACTGGCTCCTCCCGAAATATCCGTGGCAGGTCACTGTGGAAATTATGTGCCACTTCTGTCCTTTTGGTTGCTAGAGTTAATTTAATTAATGCTATTCCAGCGTTCTTCCTGACTTTCCTCTCCCTTCATTGTTCCACATGCCAGTGGTACTTAGCCTGTTGTGGGTCATAAGTCATCAAAAGGTTGCTCGTGACATCATTGCAAATACAATAAAAATGCATAAAAACATGCCCATGCATGCGGAGAACCAGCGTGGAGAGACGGAAATAATAAATGAATGTGCAAGTTTCCACTGACAGCGGTCGCAGCGTTCCTGGTATTGTTTGCGCATGTGAGCTGCGCTGGCACAGGCTGGTTCCTGGGCTCTGTCCCCAGAAGATGAGGTGGGCTTCCATTAGAAGATGGATTGAGAAATGCCGTTGCCAGCGCTGGATGTCACCGCTCACGTTGCCCGCGCTCGTGGCATTCCCGTGCCCCTCCCTCGCCCCTGTTAGCAGGGCTCTGCTGCCGCCACCCCGTCTTGGGACTCTCGGTATTGCTTATGGGGCAGCGTTTGTGGAGCCGAGCGCCTCTTCACGAGCTGTTTCATCATGTTGCTTGAATCACGAACAACAGCGGGGCTAATAAAAGAACCTTTGAATGCTCTGCAGATGGAAGATGTCATACTGGGAAAATCAATCCGCAGATCTGCTCTTTGATGGAACCTAGCTGCAGGCAGACGCTTTCATGTACGGCAGCATCTTCCCAGACAGATTATTTCCTTGCTCACACCGTGTACAGCCGTGCAAGTCCTGGGATAAGCAGCTTTGCGCTGCAGCACTTCTGTAAACACAGCTAGAGTTCCTTTCTTATCCAGGCTGCTTCCCTTTGGGGGTGTTTTGGGATGGGTGAGAGAGAAAACAGAGTGGCAGTGACCGTCTAGTCGCAGGGTTAACGCATCGGGATGCAGCAGGGGATTGCAGGAGCCACCTCTCCACCCAGCCCCCAGCACAACACACGCTGAGGTCAATGAAATGATAGAGCAAATATCTAGCATGTCCTGTTGCTGAGAAGAAAAGGCAGGAAGCTGTTAGGTCATCATTTCCATCTAGTTTCCTCAACACTCTTAAAGTAAAAAAAAAATAGAGTTCAGCCACCTCCATCGCTAGGAGTGAAACGATAAGGATCAGGTGGGAGCTCTGTTCAGACAGCTGTGCAGAGATGGTCTGGAGTTCTCATCAGAAGATGAGACACATTGAAACACGTTGTGATACTTTCTTCTGTTACTCATTATCGCATTTGCACCTAGAAACAGCATGAAACCCCCAACAGGCCAAGCGTTACACATGCCAACCTCCGAAGAACCTCCATAAACAGAGAAAAGGGCATCCCTTGATATCCTGCAGATCTCACATCACACACTGAAACAATAATAAACCCAACCTGTGAACTCGTTACATTTTTATGAGCCTGCGTTTTGGGCAGGAGTTTCTTTTTAGTGAGATTTTGTTTGGTATCCATTTCCAACAGCTAGAGCTAAAAATAGTAAATTGCCACGTAATCTAATCTAGCCTGACTCAGCCACTTTCTTCCAGGTTTGTTTGGCTTTTATCACAATGATGTCAATTATTAAATATATTAACAGCCTTCCACAAGAGAACTTCTGGACAGTGCCAGTCCAGGGGAAACACGGGAAAATACGGTGTAGTGTGAGGGTTTGTGAGCTTTGTTAATGAGGACTGAGCCTTGCAGCGGAGATTGCCTCCTAGAGCCCCTTCCCACCCCGTTTGCCTTTGTAACCCCCTCCCTCCCACCCATAGTTGTCCTAAACACACCTCGTTGCAACCTGAAAAAGTATTTATTTACATGGAAAAGCAACACTGGGGTAGTGCTGATGTGCCCTGTCTTTGGTATGAAAAGCAGGCAGGTTTTGTCCTTTAAAAGAAAAAAATGATTCTTTTTTTCTTAGCTTTTCTTTCTTATTTTACACCTTATCATAAGTTTTTCTCCCCGTTTTGCTGCCCACAGCTCTGGAAGCCGGTTTCCACCAGGAGGTGCCACTGTGCATTGCCCGCAGGCTGAGCGCTTGGCTCTGCTCCCCGTCAGGCAGGAGAGGGACTGTTAAAAGGAGAACGGGCAGAGTGAAATTCCACCCAAGGCGTTTTCATTCAGCCGTCCCCAAATTCCCACGTAAGTAATGCTAAAATTTAAATCGGGTATTACTAGTTGGCAGCTCCGGCTGTGGGGCACAGCACCGTACATACATATAATAGTCTGTCCATCTTTTCACTACACAGCACTTCGGTGACTTCCTCATAACAGTTTGGACTCTTTATTGTTTTGCTGTTTGTTCTTCCAAAGTGCAGAAAGCTTATTTCACTTCAGATCTCAGAGTTAATGGCAGACAAAAGGAAGTGGGTGTGAAGTAGCTTATGTGCGCACTGTGAAAACCTGGTGCCCTTTCTATTTATAGCTCTGCTTGAACTTCCATTCATTTAGTTGCTATTTTGGTATGGCAAACATTCCATCTCCCAGGGAAAGTGCGTTAGCAGTGCAGGTGAGCAGGAGGGAGAACACATCGGTCATGCAGACAAATATTTAATGGCCTAGAAACCACTGCCGTTCCCAGAAAGCATATATAACCAAAGCGATACTAAAGCAAAGCTTCCCTTGCGCAGTCATTCAACTAATCAGCAGAACAATGTTTTGAGGTAAACTCAAACCTTTTTATTGACTTCATATCTTTTATTAGATTTTAGATCAAAGGAATTCTTAATATTTCTGTTCTCAGAGGAATAGGTTTATCTGATCAAATGAACACCCTTGGTCACTTGTCCCGTGCTCTGCCTTCTGGGTAGATAGCTGGCTTACAAGCTTCAAAAAGCTACAGCTAGGCTTCTTAGCCCTGGCCATGGGAGTTTCCGTAGCTGTTCAGTGTCTCACGTCTTTCTGTGAGAGTGCAGCCAGGGTCAGCCCAGAGCCCAGATCACTGGGCAAATCCACGGTGATCAGGCAGGTCTGAGCTCAGGCGTGAAGGTGACCCGCAGGTTGGGGTCCAGAGCAATGAGAATTGTTACTTCTAACACGGCTAAACGGAGGTGGAACAAGTTTAATTGCCATGGGTAGCAGGAAGCAGAAAAGCATGGGTTTCCAGCAGCCCACAGCCTCCTCCCAGGAGAGAGACTTGAGCAGCTTCATGCCTGGATGGTCTCAGCACATCGGTCCAGGAGCACACATGAGCATGAGCTGGCCAACTCCAGCTGCCCCTGGGTGCTCAGCCCAAATGACCAGGCACCTGTCTGCATCTGTTGGAAATAAGAGTGGTGTTTGTCTTGAAACAAACCTCTGAGTCATTGTTACCCGGACCTATGCTCTAGTAGCCTCTGTGACACTTCTAAGAGTAAGGGATTGTCCCAGTACTGCTTGCTGGCAATGGTGGGACTTCAAAAGAAGGGGATGGTTGGAAGCGGGCATTGCAGAGATAAGGTGTCAGCTGTAACTAGATGTCAGCTGCTTTGCCATTGTCTGCGTTGCAGAAGGTGTGAGAAACTTGTGAACCCCCTTTGCCAGCAGGTATGAAGTGATGTTAGTTGGAAGTGCTGATGGAAGGGGTTCGGTTGGTGTGAGACAGGCGAGGCAGGTGTCCCTCTGGCACGAGCTATAGCCGTAGCCGAACTGCATACGATGAGTGCGGTTGCAATGTAAAAGGAAAGGTTGGAGTTTCGCAGCAGATGGGCTGGTTTGAGTCTGTTCTCAGCCCGATATCCTGTGGACTGCGTCATGAACTGGTGGAAATGCGTCTCTGGGCACCTGTGATTTTCTTTGGCCAGAGAAAATGGCATCTTTCTCTAGCATCTTTCAGGGGCTAAAATCTTTAAGTCCGGCTCAGTTCTTCAAAGAGAAGAGGGGTAATTTCAGGTGAAGGCTGAATCCCGCCTTTGCACTACTGCTGCGTGCAGTGATTAATAATGATGTCCCCAGAGTAGGGGGACAGTTTGCTTGCTGGATCCGCTATGCTTAAGGATCTCTCTAATTGAGTATGTTGAGACTCCCTGGCTGCACTACAGCCATACTTACAATTAACACCTTCCTCCACATTGTCATTGTTTAGCTATCATAGTCATAATGTCTTAGATCATTCCTTTATTCACTCACTAGCTTGGCTAGTTGATAGATGCTATTGTAAAGGAACCCAGAAGTGTTTGTTCCCATCTCCTTTTCCCTTTTTTATCTAATAATAGTTGTATCCACCGACACCAACCTTCTTGCATACTCAAACGCCCTCTCCCTGAACACCTTTGTGGTCTTCACTGATGTTTACGTGCTGAACAGGCAGGGCTTCCTTCGGAGAAACAGTCCGGGCCATTGGCTTCAGTTGAAGCAAATTAATGAGACAAAGTTCTGGACGTGGTCTGGTGTAGCCCATGTTCAAGGCCTGATGTGAAGCACATACGTGAGCAGGCAGAATGAAGGTTCGTGATGAGTTTCAGTGCTTGGCTTGGCAACCTCAAGCATGGTGCAGAGCAAGCTGGGAGAGGGAACTGCACGTGTGTCATCTCACTGGGGCTTGAGGCAAGTGTTTACAGAGAACCGTTGCTAGCCTATACCGGGCCAGTCCGAACCCCGCTGAATTTAGTGAGAAACCAAGAGGCTTGGCATGTGTCGCTTACTGCGTGACAAATTACAGATATATTTAGGATGAGGATGTTAAGACAGCCAGGTCCAGCTACTCAAAGATCATTTTCTTCCAGCAGGAATTAAGACGCTTACTGTCTTTGAGGATCTGGCCCTTCTCCCGCGATTCGGAGACACCCAGGCATGTTCTAGTATAACCTCATGTCTCAAGCCACAGGAGGCTCCCATATATTTTTTTGTGTGTCAGTTATTGTGGAGATGTTAAAAAGGCTAAAAAAACAGACAAAAAAGGAAAGAGGAGCAGAAGACTGCTTTCCTAATTCCTCACCTTTACTGTCTTGGAGCTCCTTTACTGTCTCGGAGCACAGTGAAGTCAGTAGAAAAACATATGCCTTAGGAATTTCCTGGATTGTGAATGAAGGGTTTGAGCCATTGCTAAGGGAAAAAACCAGGAGTCGCAAGGCGGATCACCCATTGAGGGACTCCTTAGTGCTTCTGGGACAGGTACTAGCGTCTATCGCAAGCATCTTCCCTTCCTATGGGAGAGGCACTTCTTGCCGCGTTTTTCTCTCATCTAATCCTGCCCACTCATGCTCACGGCTCTTTGTTTACCAAAGCTGCCTTTACAGGGCTAGATTAACCACCTTAATCAATGTTGTAGCCAGGTTAGGAACCTCATTGTAACACAAGGCACACTGACTGCTGCTGAAGGTCTCCCTCTGGCGCAGGGGAAAGCATTCACTTGAAATGAGAGCACCCACCCTGCAACCATTTACCTGTGGTCTTTATTTCAACTCAGGGTTTTGCAGGACGTGTGCTGGGCCTGTTGCATTAGCACCGGACTGCGTCATTTCGTACTCTTTCCATAACTTCCCCGAGTGTCGCTGGCATGAGGATTTAGGTGCCCCCTTCACCCAGCACCTACCCCCAGCTTCTACCCACCATCTATTTCCTTGCATCTCGCTCTTGCAAAATGGTCTCTGCGCCTCAGCTGGGACAAGGAGGAATTCACATCAAGCAACTCCCCTCACCCCTCCTATCTAGCCGATGTTAGGGGACTACAACTGCCAAAATCTGCCTGTCAGTGAATTAATTGGCTACTATTGATACACATCTTCCCTTCTGGTTACGGACGCAAAATAAGAATTCTTGGCCCGTTCCTGATAGATATTGAGGACACAGATGCAAAATGGCATTTGCTTCAAGCTGTTTGTTGCTTTATAAAAAGAAGTTGAGTGCATTCAGTGATTTTATGACCGAGAGGAGCCTCTTTCTATTTAATAGAGGGAAGGTCACCCAGTCATTATGTAGGAAATAATGTAGTGGAGCCACTAGTCCCAGTCTGAAGAAAACAGAGGACCCGTTAACTTCGACCTCCCTCTAATTGCACGTGAGTTTATCTGAAGAGGTGGAAGGTATTCCGCTAGATGGAATAATAGTGGGGAGCATTTCATTAATCCTTTTCTGCAGTCGGTTTGCAGAAGCAAACAACTTTGCACGCACATTGTTCAAGAAGCGTCGCGCTTTCTCTCCATTGTGGGGTTAAGATCTGAGGGCAGAAGCAGACATTGAGAAGAGAGCTGTCCTGTGACTGTAAACGAAGATGTGTGTATTGATACTGACATCTCCTGGGGCTTGAGCAATCCTGGGGCGAGGTCATTCACACTTTCATGTGCTAGCCAGCCAGTTGAATTCTCACACCCTTATCTATTATACTGGCTAAGGCGTCGCTCTGTTTTCTCTTCTATCTGCATAACCAGGTGTTGAGCAACTGGAATGTCATTCCAGAAATTCTGACTGGGCTTGGGTGTGTGCTCCGCACAGGAATTACTTCTGGGAATCTCTCAGGAGGGCCAAACAATATGGTTTCCAAAAGTTATGTTACTGTGCAGCATGCATTGAAATGAATTCCATGATTTAGACAAGCATGATCCCTCTCTTGTAGAGCAGCAGACTCCTCTGCCTGCTGTTTCAGAAGGTGATCCAGCTCCTGGGAGCTGTGTGCTATTTACCTAGTTATAATGCTTATTTGTAGTGTGTATATGTGCCAGCGGGGAATGAGGGGTTATTTAATATTTTCCATTGTTTCAAAGTCGCAGCAGCACTCTTCGCGCTCCCACAGCCCCACGTCTTCATAATTCAGCCCCATCGTTCATTTAACTCAGCTACAAGCAGGACACATTCCCAAATGGAAGTGACGGTGCAGCAGGCACAGATGTTGGGAGGGAGCGACCTTCAGCACAGTTAAACACTATTTTCTGTGGCTCTGGGCAAAACCCTGGCATCTAGAGCAGAAGGCTGCATCACGGTGAGCAGGTGGGCACGGCACACAGGAAAGATGGCGAGCCAGCAGCCGCCCTCCTGCTGAGCCCTGGTCTCTCTGGGGACACATGTGGGGGAATCCCCCGCCAACGGCTGCCAGAGGGCAGTCCCCAGCCAGAGGCAGAGGGCGGAAGGAACCCCACATCCCTCCCGGCCACCACAGCGTTGTCGGGAGCTCCCCAGGCTGGCCCAAAGAGGCAGAAAGTTAGGAGCAGCCTTGAACGGCCAAGTCTGTTGTCTGTGTTGTTGCTGCATCAGGTGGAGTTGCTCTGGCTTTGCCTACTCCGCGTCAGTGTCTGAAGGCTACATCTCACTCGCTCATGATCTGTGCTGTTTACAGGCTGGCTGGCACTTTGGCTTTCACCTGAAGCAAATGGGCTCACTCTCCGGGGAGGAACCTCACTGCCCAGAGTGAGAGGTGGTCACACAGAAGCTCCAGCCTTGCTGGCGGCGTGGCAGTCCTTGGGTGCTGGAGCAGCAAAGCCAGACTGAGAACAGCTGCCAGAAGGCGCGTGGTCGTAGCTCAGAAAAACATAATGAAGAATTCTGCCCTTCTTCTTCGCTTGATGGCTTCCCTTTCTATGCTTTTTTTTCTGGTACTTCAGGGGAAGCCAGGGGACCTGACAAAGCAGCCACAATAAGTAGGACTCAAAGGAAAGCAAAGCTGAAAACTCTTTGGGTGCCTGTCACCAAGGGTCAGTTTGAGCACTGGCAGCTCAAGGGCCGGGACACAGGGAAGTGTCTCCTGAGGGAATTAGCCTGCACACTTTTGCTGGCAGGGAGCAGGCAGCAGAGAGCTGTTTGTTAGATATTCAATGAAGCATAGAAACTAAGGGCTCAGTCTAGTTTGTTCATACATCGGATGTTATCTGATGGCCCTAGGATACAGCTGGCCTTATATTTTAAATATGGTCCAAAGCCTGTTTATCAAAGGACAACGAAGAGCATTTAAATGAGGCTGTGACAAAAGAAGAGCACCAGGGCCTTGAACAAGGCACAGTTAATGTTCTCTTAGCAAGCCAATGGGATGAGACAGTTGCACTGAGTCATGAGAACTGACCAAATCTGCAGAATGTGAAAGAAATTCACCCTGCTCTTGTGTGCCACGTACCAGGCTTTAGCAATTTTTGTAAAGGTTGAGATTTCCATTTTGCTAGCATGGTTCTCCTTATGTTCGTTGCCAGGGCTAACATTAGTGAGTGCCGATGCAGCTGCGTGGCTTCGGGGACTCCCTCTGAACAGGCAGTCACATCAGCGGGGCTAGGTCTCCCTTCACTCTCTCCCGCTCTGAGTCTCGGTGCTCAGGGCTCCCTGAGGGTTAAAGGACAACCTGCCGTCGTCAGTGCTCCAGCTCCCTGGCAGTTCGGTGCAGTGAGTGACCAAGGCCCTTCTGGAGGTCTCTGGGGGTTTCGCTCCTGAGCTTTCGCACAGGGGGAGCAACGACAAGGTGAGCTCATTCCTCTTTTCGGACTGTGGCCAAGTGTGCAGCGTTTCAGTGGAGGGTTGCGCTAGAGTTAGTGGCATGACTTTGTGATACCTTGAAACGTGGACCCCTTCAGAGCATTTACGATCAAAGATAAATTCAGCTGTAACGGTAAAGAAAGCTGCTCATTTAAAAACTTTGAGTGGCACTTGTGCCGCACAGAGTTGGGCTATGTTCTCAGCTTACCGTACAACCACATTTCAGCTGTGCGTTATGCAACTGCTATTAGCATTAATGAGTTACAAGGCTAATATACTGATACTGTTCCTGGAAGCAGTCTGCCCGGGAATGCACTCTTTTGGACTAGTTAGGGGAGTCAGATGGAGCAGAGGGCACCTGGATACCTGGATACGGGATACCTGGATCCAAACCCAGACGTGGGGCTGGTCTTCAGCCATGAATTTCAGAAGTTAACAAAAAAACCCCAAAACAAAACAAAAGCTGCCTCTGTCTAGGGTCAAATTTGGAAATTTGGATTCCGGTTACGAATAATGCCTCCCAAATGCTGAAGGGTTTGATATCCAACCTGATGCGGATCTAGGGGACAAATGTAAAAAAGCAATTGTTTAAAACATTATAACTAAAGAGTGAAACAAAATTCACCCGCGGGCCATGAAGATAACCTGCCATGGAAATCTCATTTAATGCTTATTTTGAGTAAGATAAAAATAGCTGTCAAATGTTAACATTTCTAGTACTGGTGTACAGAAATTACACTTAGAAGAAGCCTCCTGCCTTAAAAAAACATCTACAAGGGCTTTGAGTGTCGCGTCACCCATCTCTAATAGATCGCTGATGTCAAGAAATTGGCACTGGTTTCTAGTGACTGAACTTGTTACTTGGTTTTGGGCTCGCAAAGTAAACCCCAGTTTTCTGGGGCTGGCAGACGTGAAATTGAGGTCTCAGATTTGTATTGTCTCTCCAAAGGCTGCACTTGCTCTCACCAAGGACTATTTGCATGTCCAGACTAGGCAGTTGTGCAGCCGTGTACTCAGCTGCGCAAACCGGTACTGATTTTGCTTGTGCAAAATGCAAACACCCTCAATTACCTGCAGAAAATCCTCGTCGAGGCTCGAGATTTCTGATCTGCTTGGATGTGGCACTTCCTATCATGTGCCCTGGCAGCTGCGCAGGTCTTCATTTGGAGAAGAGCCTGGAGGGAGACAAGGGAGAAGATGGTAGTTTTAGTTGAAAGGCAAGCGGATCAAAGGCAGGTGATTAGCATCAGAGCCTCTCATCAGGACGGGGTGTCTGAGTGCAGCCTTCCCCGGCATCGCACCCCGAGAGACGGGTCACTCCTTTGCTTGCGTGAAAGCGTCTCAGGTAAGGGGCAGCCTGGGCATGGGTCACACATCAAACAAGTGCAGGCAGGAGCCCACACTGACCGCGTGGCTGGGACCAGCAAAGTGCGACTGGAGATTCCCAGGACGCTCTCGGCCAAACATGAGACCTGACAGACTGGTGGGAGGCGGGCAGGTAACCAGAGAATAAAAGCCGGAGCGCGTAAACAATAGAAACCACAAAACAACCACGCTTGCTCTGGAAAATGGCACAGCACTTGCGGGGCTAAACAGCTGGCCAGATGCTCAAGCTTAAAAGGCAGTGACTCAAAGCCAGTACCAGCCTCCGATTTGCTGCCTCGTGCCTAAAAGCCACGACATCCTCAAAGCTGTCGCAGAGCGGTGTTGAGGAGAAAATTGCCCCATGGTATCTCTGTTGTCTGCTTTCATGTTGGAGATAGTGCATTGTCGGCTGCAGTGCTGAGCCTAATGCTGATCTATGGATATAGATCAGGCAGAGCTTGGCTGAAGTAAACAATTATTCCAGAGTAAACTGGGAACAAGGAAGAAGTCTACAGACTTCATGTGCAGGTTCTCACGCTGTTTTGCAAGCCTGTGCAATCCTGTTTTCCATAGCCAGACTGCAGAAGCGCACTTAGCTGTCTACACGTAACTTGGTCTGCGGCACACGAGGACCCTGTTTACAGGGGATTTAAGGGCTAAGAAAGGGCTGGGGGATTTTCTGAAGAACCAGAGCAGGTTAGGCACTCCGGGCTTAACGAAGGGCTGTCTGCACAGTAGGTGATCCTTAAAGGAGAAGAGTCCCTGAGTACATACACCTCTTCTTGCCTATTCCCTTTGGGTTAGGGGAAGCATCTTCAAAAAGCCATGCCTTAAGCGCATCACCCCAGGCCTGCCTTTCTCTAATTACCTCCTCTAGGCCCCACGGGGATTATAACCTTTTCCAGGTAGAAATTTAGCTGCTGTTACAGACATGTGGACAGGGCGCTCTGGTGTTAGCCAAATTCTGCTCCCCTTTAGGGGGGTCAGAGCTGGACTGCTGTGAGCACGGAGGGAACCCTGCCCTTCATCAGCGTCTTTCTGCCTAGCCCCTGTGCTTTCCTAGGGTGCAGTGCCAGGGATCAGGCCACCCTTTCAGCCATTAGCTCCGCCAGTCTATACATTAGTGCGGTCCCCGCAGCTTCGTAGCGCGCACTTGGTGCGTTAGCCATCAGAAGAGGAGATATCAGGTCTCCGCTGGTTGTCTGCTGTCAGCAGAAAGGCGGTAGGTTCACCCAGAGGGCGGTCCATTGCCCTGTGTCAGATAACTACCCGAGGACAGTAGTCTGAACGCCGGGAAGATGAATCTCCCCAAAACAGAGACTGCAGTGCACACAGAGGAGGCTGTGGACTTTCCACAAGTACTGTTTTCCTGCGATGTGTAACATACACAGTTTTACAAGGTACTCATTGTTATCAAGCGTTTATAGTTTGGAAATACTCTTGTATTTGAATATTGCAAGGGGAAAACTGAGAGAGGACACAAAAGATGGAGGAGAGTCTTCTGTAGGGCTGGGCATGTACCTTCAGCTCCCATTTTGAATCTCCGCAGCCCTCCGTGCTGGGTACGGCTGTGGGAAGCGTTCCTAGATCTGTACACTTACGCATAGTCAGCGTGTACAGAATTATACATGTATGCCCCGCTCCCGTTGTCAGCAAAAAGAACATGCGCTCAACGTTGTCCTGGGACAGACGTGCTCCGAGGCACGTGTCTTTGGTCTGAAGTAAGCTACCTCTCCACAAAAACCTGCCAAAGGAGAGTTTGACTTGTAGGTCCCACAGAGAAACCTCCACGTTCAGATGGTTTCATACGCCCACATAGTCACTGTTCAATGGTCTGGGAAAACCTTCGCTGTGTCCTATTCTAAATTTTAGGGGAATGTGATCTATTCATGATGGTGCTGCTAGTAAATAATGGCTTATTAGTGGTAGCCTTCAAATTTCTTAAAGCTGTGCAGCTCGTAATTGCAGGATATTTTTGTAAAATGCTAGGTACAAAGCCAGGCACCTAAAGTAGAAGCTGAGCTCAAACCTTACTAAAGGCAACACATTTCACATGAAAAGAAAAACCAGTCCCTTGGTCTCTCCTTGGGCTGGGGACAAACTACAATCTAGAAGGTGCTACCTCACATGGGCTTCACCAGCCATCCCAGATCCCAGCAGCAAATCCAAGCAGCAGTAAATAAATCCACCTCGGTGGCGTGTGTCGTGTATGCAGAAGAGAGAAGAAATCACTGAGACCTGAAAGGAGAAGAGGGCTTCTCCTGAAGTCCAGATGCTTGGGGTTAGCACAGTTGCTTTCTTCACGCCCGGTTAGAGCCTGATGCTGTGTACTCTTTTCCATGCCAGTTTTACAGTCTTGGATGCAGCCTAAAAATAACTTGGGAAGGAATTATTAATTATTTTTTTTTCCTCAGAGGCGCAAATGAAGCTTAAAAGATGCTTCCTAAGACTGGTTGCCAAACAACCACAAGACAAAACCATCCCCAAACTTGAAGGGGAAAGTGACGGCCTTAGCAGAAAGTAAAGCTCTCTTGGGTTCTGCCCGTCTCTGGTGATAAGCCGCTGGCATACTTTTTCTCTTGTTCCTTCTGCAGGTTGGCTACTGATGCTCTGCTCTCTAATTAGGCCCACTCCAGCTTTGTGGAGGAGGCGAGAGCCTGCATATGCAAAACGTGTACACAACAAACGTGCGTCTGCTGTACTGCCGTGTTCCAGTCCAGAAAGACAGCCTTTGCCTGCGTGCCTCTTTGTTCTTCGTGGAGCTCCTAGGATATAAAAGCAACTCCCCCTGACAAGTAAGATGTGACAAACAAAGTGTGGTTAGCTGCGGGAGCTGGTTACAGGGAAATTCAGCCTGCGGGTCCAAGGGATTCAGAGAAGGGCCCACACTGTGCAGCAGGCTACGTTACCTGGACGGAAATTCCTCTGCTCTGCTACACTGTCACTGCACTGGGGACAGTCAGGGGCTTTTTCTCAGACAAAATTTCTCAAAATACTAACATTTCCTGACCTTGGCACACCAAACAAGCAACCCTTGCTATGTGACCAGGTCAGCTGCCCCGGCCGGCATGTGTCATGCCCAGCAGTTGCACGGGTATCGGTATGGAGAGCAAACGCCCCCTCTGCCTGCACGGGAAGGGTGTAAAGCTACATTAGCTTAGCTGAGGAAGGCCATGGTCAAGCTTTAAATGCAGCAGCTGTTTGGCCATCCGAGCGCACTGTTTGCATTCCATATGAAATACTTGCACAGCTCCAGACACCAATGACCTTACCAATAATTAACGATGGAAATTTCATTCCCACATGCCCTTGGATAACAGGGCAATTTAAAGGAGGTGTTTTTCTTAGCCTGTCAAATACCTGACAGGGTGTTGTAAAGCTGATTGATTTGTATGGGTGCTTGGGATGAACCCTGTTGCCTACAGCAGAGGGAGTAGTCCTCTGTTCCTCTGTCATAGGTCTCTCTGGGACTTTGCATCCACCTTGTCTGGGTACGGTTTTAAAATCCTACGCGATTTAGGATTTCTTCACACAGTTCAGCGGCCAGGCCCTGTAGTGTGGACGCTGTCGGGGCTCAGAGGTGCAGAGAGCCAATATACCTCTGAAAGCAATTCCAAGCATCCATGATTTTGAGGAGAAATCTTTCCAGATAAACTAACTCCGTCAAAAACTGCTACTCAGTCCCTGCTCTGTGCTAGTGCCTAGCTCAGTCCCCATAGGGGAAAGTCCATTTTGTTGGCCATGTTGCAGGATTAAGCTCGTCCCCCCCACGGTGCCTGGGCTATGCATTTTATCCAAACTGGTGTGGACAGGAGCTGGATGTCAGGCATACTGGTGTCACGGAGAAGCTGCATGAGGAAAGGCAGAAATAAGACTTCCGTGTGTGAGGCCTTTTGTGGGTGGTGTGTGCACTGATATCTTAGTGTTATCCAGGAGACAGGGAAAAGGAAGGCGTTAGCGCTTCCGGGTGGGGCCTGGCACTGAAAAAGCAAAGGTTCTCTTTTTGCAATCAGCTTCTCTTAAGAAAGCCTTGAGATACGGAGGTGGTGGGGCTTTTGGCCCAGGGATCCAACTGCATATAAAGGGCATGCGAGAGCCTCTTGTGGGAACCACTTCGACCCGGATCTGCTCCTGTCAGGCCACGCTCAGTGGTAGCATCGACATAGCCAATCTGAATCGTACATGGCTGCACCCAGGCAAAGACGTTGGGGCGGTGAGGTGTGTGTTTCCTCGGGTAGTGGGTGATCAGGGAGATACCTGGCTGTGAGAAAGTGTGCCAGAGCAGGTCTGTGGATTCTCCAGAACCAGCGGTGACTGAAGAAGGAAACAAGCTAGAGGGACTAGCTCTGACCTTCACGTTTTAACTGTACCTTCTCCTCCCAGGGCAAACAACTGACCCAGAGATGAAGACATTGTGGATGGAGCAGGCTGTGGAATATGAAAGATGACAGTGAAGGCAAGTCCCCGCTTTTATCAAATCTCCCCTAGCAATCCTCGCACCACAGCTGGCTCCCTTTGGAATAACCACACTAACGTGACCCTCCCTCTTCATACGGGAGGATGGGAGCGGGACTCAGAGCAGCGGTTCCCAGGCTCGGGGGATGTCAGCTTGAAGCAGGCTGTCTTTGTGGTTGTTTCAGATGGGAGTCTGATAATGAAGGAGCAGGAGAGTCTGCCAGAAAGTGCAAGGGCCAGCAAATAGAGCTGGTAGGTGCTGATTGAGAAAGCTTGGGAACTGTTATATCTGACATCACCCCTGTCATTAGCCCTCTTCTGTGGAAATGGGCAGGCCGCTTAGCCTCTTTGCAGACAAAGTGGGTAGAGTAAAAGTCTCAACTTCTGGTCTTTTCTGGGCACTGCGTTTTTCCTCACTTACAAAGCTGGTCACCAATGCATTTACTGAATACCCAACGATTTCCATGCCTAACGCTCACCCTGCAGAGCGTATCCTGAGCTGCAACTTTGCATTTTGCTATCTACGGTGGCAATACAGTGGTCCCAGGAAAGTCCTGCCAGCCCCCTTACTTCGGGCAGCTTTTCACAGAAGTCTTTTCCCCATACATTATCCGTGCCTAAATGTATAGTCTAGCAGCATCAACACTCTGGGGCCTCAGCAATGGCCCTTGCATAAATAGCAAATCCCCTGTGACTACAATTTTGGAGTGAAGGTGTTTTAAAGATCAGGACACGTTTGACTACGCGGAACAAAAACAAATGTCTCCTCGCTCATGGACATAGCATTTATAGATCTGCATGCAGCGAATTCTTTTGCTTTGTGTCTCTTGTTTTCTCTTTCATGGTAATAGCTGGGCATGAGTTTGTGGGTTTCCTTGTTTGTTTTTCAAGGCAGTGGATGGAGCTGGAAAAGGTTTTCTGTGCAGGAGGTGTGAACCTATTGGTTTAGCTCTGAATAAGGGGATTATGGAGTCAGAAACATGGGGAAACCCTGTTCTGGGAGGTCCTGTACACATTCCTTCAAACTGTTTTGGCGTCTCTCCAAAAACAATGATGATTTATGTAAGGTATTGTGAGAGAATGACAGGAGCGTGAGTATAAATCTGCCTCTCGGTAAGAGAAGAAAATATGCGTGCTATTTCGTTCAAGCTTGTTCAGGGGTAGAGAGACGGGCAGGCAGGCATAATGCTGAGTAGGAAGGTAGGCGTTGCCAGTATCCACTGAGGAAACCAGGATGGTTTCTCACATTAGTAACGGTTCCTCCTCTCATTTTCAGGTGAATGGTTCAAAAAAATTCAGCTTGACAGTGCCTGAAACTTCTAAGAGCTTTGGGAAACGGGTCCAGCGTCATAGTTCAAACCAAAACTACAGTGCTTAGGAGCACCTTGGGTTTGAAAGGCTGTGAAGGCCGAGGCTGGGGTTAGCCAGGCCTTTCTGGCCAAGGCTGAACCACCTAAAGAGGCTTCTGCCCCTGAGCTCAGCACTCTCCCATCCAGCTGGAGGATGTTGCCCCCCGCCAAACTGATCCTTCGGGGCTGGTCCCTGATCGTGGCTCCAGGAGGAGGCAGGCTGAAAGCAGCAATTCCATTCACCAGCAGGAGCCTGCCTTGCCTCCTCTGTGGCCAGACCCCACGCCCACACTTGCTCGTTCCACTTTCCTTGAGGAACGGATGTTGACTTGCATGGTGAAAGCGTTCCCCTCTTCATGGACATGTGGGTTACATCCCACATAGAGCTGTTCCCTTTACTCCCCAAGCTGTCCCTTTCCCAAAACACAGCTCTCATGGGCTCCATTTTCTTCCCTGTAGCAAATTTCCCCCCAAAAAACTGGGAAAAACTGTGCTGCTCCCTCTTCCTGCTTACCATATGAATGTGAGCAGCGATTCTGTTGATCCAAACCTCTTCCAAAGTGCCAAACCCATCCAGTTTGTCTTTTTAATGGCATAGGTTGTACATAAAGATCCTTCGGAGTGTACTGGAGGGAGAGATGCTGGCCGTAAACCTCAGCCAACCCACAGGGCCACTTGTTGTCCAGGAGGTCGGTTGTTTTCACACTTTGTCATGGGGCTTTTCACTCCCCAGGGTGCAGTCTCACAGCTGGCTTTGTCCAGGCTCCGCACTTTGTGCCAGGAGAAGGGTGCCTTTGTCCCCAGTGCTCGGCGATCCCCATGTCACAGGGTGATGTCAGGGGGTGACAACTCCCTGCAAAGTCAAGGTGAAGGCTGCCACCTACTGAGTCACCAGAGCTGCCGTTAGTGACAGCTGAGCGTGCCTTTGAGGTTTCTAAGCAGGCAGGCAGGCACACCGTGGCACAGTGCTGTAGGAAAGGGTCCCAGTCAGCGCAGGGTTCAGCAGGACCCTTGGTTCTGAACGTTTCATAAGCATCATCAGTCTCTTGCACTATGTTTATATTTTAGACACATTTTATTTGGATAGAAGGACTTTGGTGTGAGTTTGCTTAATGCAGTCTTGCTTTTTAAGGAAGAGTCATCTTCAAAACGACCCCAAGGATGTTACTCTTCATTACCTGTTCATATCACGGGGCGCCCACGGGAGCTATTAAAAACTGCTGCTGAGAGCTACGCCCCAGATGAAATACTAGGGAAGCCACTGCAGAGTAAATCAGGTACGCACTCCTGAACCTTGAATGCTGATGTTCTGACTGAAGTGGTGCTTGACAGTTAGAAAGGATCAGAAAAGGAGAGCTCTTTTCCCCCTCCCAAAATCTTGAGATTAAAAGCATTTGGTCCCCAGGAACTCTCAAGGATCCCTGTCAGTACACACACGTACGCAGACATAGAGTAGTTCACGTGTCTCCAGCTCTCCCAAATAAGTTTTTAACTCTATGAGAAATTCGTTTGATTTGGAAAGAGCCTTCTCAGAGCTGCATGCTGCCTGGTCTGGTCACGCAGATCATTAATGGCGTGGCTGCTGAAATGTGCGCATTTCCATTTCTGTCCCACGCGTGCTCTCAGAACTTTATACCAGTCAGGCAAACGATACCCATCTCCCCACTCGGAGACTTCCTCCCCAGCGTTAGGATGAGGCATCAGTCCCCTTGCACTTCTCACATCAAATCTTACGCTGAAGCGACCTTCTCTTTATTGTCATAGTCGGGTCTCTGCGCACATAAGGTGAGCTTTATTGGAGTCAGCTTCAGTAGTGTGTAAGTTAAGCACGTCATGCCTGTGCTCTTTTATAGCCAGTAGAAAGGGACATCTCCAGTGGATGATTCATCTGGATTATTTTAGGTATCTCATTTTAAATTAATTTCCCTATAGAAATGCCTTCTCCTTTACTATCTCAGAACAGTTAGCTTAATTTTGTAATCTGTCCACTTAGTGGGTAAATAGGGGGTGAGTGAACACAGCATTAGTTTCTACAGATAATTCAGTACTTTAGAGCCCACTGTAGTAAAAAAGACCACAAGGGATAGACTGACTGTATAGCAGCGGACATTTAGCAACTGAAGCCTTTAACATGAGTGGTACTAGAGGCCAGATTTACTAGACTCATATTCTTAAAGCAATTAAGATCCGATTGTATAACGAATGAATTGGAGATCACCACAAAGCTATGAGTTTCCCACCCTTGTTTCAAGTTGCAAAGACCTGGGATCATCTCATTTCAGCATCTGTTGCAAGTACAATTTATTGTGCTGTTGCTGGGAGGATTATGATAAGGGAACAAAGCTGCAGAGTTAATTAATTAATGGAAGTCAGCGGTGGGTGGGGAGCACTGCGAGGCTACAGGGTTCTCCATACCTTTCGCAGGGCTCTTGTTACCCTGGAATGTGCTCATGGCCCTGAGGTGGGATCAGCTTTGATCTGCAGACAGTCACAGGCCTGCTTACAGCCAGTGGGTGTGTTAGCACTCTTTTGTCAGGCTGGATGGAAGGAGCAATTAAACCCCGTTTATGTAGGAGATAGATAGCCTCGAAACAAGAGAAGCCAACACCCCAAAAATCCCATGACACGGCCTGCACAGAGCTAGGCCGTATGGGTGGCTGGAGGGGTCTTGCTCTTCCGCTTACATTCACTGGGGGAAAACAGTTGCTGTTTGTATTAAGTGAACTTGTTCAGGAGAAGATTGTTTTCCTTGTTTATTCCAATGCCTGGTTTTAATCAGCACTCAAGTAAGCCCGAGTGGGTTTTAGGTTTAGTTGAATGGGACTGTAGCCTGCCTGCCTGCTGACAGAGGCAAGGCTGAAGAGCTCCGAGCGACAGCACTGAAAAGGGACTGATAGCAAGGTGCTGCCTTCAGAAACTTCAAACACATCACTTCATCAAAGCGTGATTCAAGACATCGCTCAGCAAGTTGCTACAGACATAAGTTATCATCTGAATACCAAGCACATTCCAATAACTACCTGAGAAACGGGGAGAGTACATTTCTTACTCAATATTGGTCAATATTGCATCCTTCCCCTTTTGAACAGATGTGAGAAGAACTTTTTTTCTTAGCAGAGATGATAGGCCTGGGATCCTCCGCAAGTTCTGGGAACCAGCAAAAGCTTCTAGCAAGAAGAGCTCGACATTTACAAAATGTGCCTAGTTGTTTAGAAAAGAAACAAAGAGTATTTGCAAAAGCTGTGGCAGTCCAGTGAGGAGTCCGGACTTTCAGAGCCAGAGAGGAGCCACGGGAGCTGCTTCACTGCGTGCGCATAGGGACTGGTTTGCACTCTCCCTGCAAGAGCAGTCTCCCCGGATTCAAACCTGAACTGACCAGAGAGGCCTTTGTTTCTCTGCATGGATTATGCTGCAGCAGAAAGTCGCACTGCGAGGAGAAAGCCGCTGTCGAGGGCACAAGGGATGGACAGCCTGCCGGAGGCACAGCTCTGTCCTGACCTGGCCGCTGCTAGCAGGGGACATGCTCGTGAAGACCACCCTTACACACCTTCCTCCCCACTTCGGAGAGAAAGCTGCCTAAAGCTTGTGTGCCAAAGTGCTTTGTGGTACAGAAACCTCCTGGTGCTCGGTGAAGCCACAGAAGGCGTGCCACAGTGCTGCATCACAGCGCAGTATCTTTAGCTTATTTTCCTAAGGAAATGAGCCTTAGCTGTTGCGCAATGCGTGTGTCTCTCGGTCCCCCTCTAACAGGCCAAATGGATGGACACATCGGGGAGCTCAAGGACACGATGTGTCTGTCATGAATACAGCTCACGGGAGACAGAACAAAATCCCCTCCAGTGCCCTCACTAAGTAGAAACTGGGAGTGCAAGCTCACCTCAAAGAGCCCGCAGGCTCCAGCTCTAGACACCAATCCAGAGGAAACCTGGGATCATCAGTCACTGGGGAGCAAGTCTGTTAAACGGGCCGCGCAGCGAGAGACAGAGGAGGAGCGAAGACAAGAAAACTGTAGGAAAAAGCCTTTCTAAAGTTCGAGCCCATCCTTCCTTTAGTCTTGCTCTGATCACAGTGTTTACGCAAATAATTTGATAAGCCTTAGGAAGTTGAACCGGTTGGCTGTTGACTTAAGCAGTTGTCAGCGCACTGGCTGAGGGCACCCGCTGGTCCGGCAGGATAAAAGGTCAGTGTGAAACTATGGTCTGGTTTAACACTCCTGACCTGTGCCGGCAACACAAACCAGAGAGAAAGTCAGTAGAACTTTTCCCATCGCCTTTCTCTCTGACACCAAGCCATTGTCCTATTTGCAAGGCTCAGGCAGCTCACCTCCTCAGCCGCAAAGCGCAGTTGAAAGGGTTCAAAGGAGCGTTCACCTACGGCTATACGTTACAGAATGCATCAAGCATGTAAAAAATAAATGACTGGGCCTCATAACCTTGATACTGTATTATTCTCACAAAAATATGTGTTACAGACACCTTCTTATTTGCCAACTGATTTCTCAGATCGTTGGATGCACTGAGATCGTGTTTTCAGGTTTTTTGTTCACAGCCCTGAGGGAGTGAAACCTGTTTTAAGGAGAAAAGCAGAGATTGATGCCTGATTCAGAAATCCCCATCTTCTGGGGTCTTAAGGAGCACTCAAAGTAAGATGCGTAGGAAAAGGATAGTCCTACTTTCACTAAATCTGCTAGATGGGACTCTATGGAGAGGTCACAAATCCAGCTGTGCATCCTTTGAAAAGCTTCTCTAGAGGAGACACATTTTCCAGATAAAGGCGCTTTCGGTTCTCCTCCTCCTCCTAATTTATGAATAGCAGAAAGCAACAGCATCCTGCCTATGCCTTTGGTGGGCATAAAAGAATGACTCATTAGCTTAATGTAGAGTTATCTGGGCAGTAAATGCGTGAATAAGAATATGTGACAGTGAGTCACCGTTTGATCGTGTGCCTGGGTGGAACAGATGCAGGTACCGTTTTGGTAGGGATTGGTGTAGGGCAGAGTTCAAGATGGGTTCAGGGAAGGTAGGATGCTTTTTTTATAGCGTAACTAAAGACCTTCAGCTGTAAGATACAGTTGCCAAACTTCCCTGGATTCACTCCACTAGCAGCATCCCCCAAACAGGGTCAGTCTTGCTGGATGGAAAGCTCTCAGAGCTGGGGACCTGACCGTTGTGCCCACACACCGTGGCAGACTCTCCAGTTTGCTCGTGGCCCCCGTTGCATTTGCACTCCTGATTGCCATCTGGCAAACATGCACTGAGCTTCTCCTTGCCGTCGTCCTGCTTCGTCCCCTCAGCCCTGCTGATGGTCTCCTGAAACAAGTGTATGTACAGAGGCCTCCCAGTCCCTCCCTCCTTACCCAGCAGGCAGCAGCAGTTCGGCTAACGCTCGCCAGTCGCCCACAGCGTACAGAACAGCCGCCTGACGCAAGAGGGAGATAAGCTGATAGGGAACACCACGACCGGACTCATTCCTCGGGGGCAAGGAGCCACGCTCGTCAAAGCAGACCCCTGGGACCACAAACCCGACTCGGCAGGCAGGCCAGTGCCAGGGCAGCACGCGTCTTCCGGGCGTCCCCTTGCCGCGATGCTTTTGATGAAGCACAGTGTGTGGCAGGACTGCTTTGGGGAAAGCCTTTTGAGGTGACACCTGGCAGCTCCCTGGGAGCTGAAGTCTGGAGGAAGCTGCAAGGGGAGCGTAGGCTTGTACAACTTCCATCAGACCCTCTGTGTTCGACCCTGCCCTGTGTCCGTGTCCCCCCTCACATGTCGGCCAGCTGGTTGTGTGAGCTTCAAAGCCTGACATGAGCTGAGAGTGGTCACGTTTTGGAGTTGCCGTAAGCCTATTGGCACTGCCAGGGCTTGTGGCCTCTGCCGATGCTGGCAGGTGGCCTTGAGTGCTCCTAAGATGTGGCCCCCAAACCTGTAGCACTGTTGTGCCTAAAACTTGTGTGCAGTCCCGTAGCTGAGGGAAGGATGCATGTGCTCCCTGAAATCCTGGGCAGGGATCCCCATCTGGGGGCTTAGAGCTGACATTTTGGTTCAGAAGGAGCTTTTGTGACTCATCTTGGGCAAGTGTTAGCTCCTAGGGCTTTTGGAGCGGCCCACAGTTTTGATGGCTGCTATGAGGAGGAGGTTTGGGGAGGAGGATGGTGCATGCCTGCCGAGATACCTCAGTCTAAATGTTCGGCAGTCATGAGATCCTAAGTCACTGGCTGCTTTTTAAAGCTCTGGCCTGGAATTTCTGATGGATGATAGATGCCAGAAAGTGAAATTACTCTTGTGATCAAGTGAATCCTCCCAGTAAATGAGGGAGTTACAAAACTTCATTGGCACCATTACACAACAAACAATTGCAGCTGGTTTTGGGAGAAGAGTCTCCACCCTGAAGTACGGTCTATACCACTGCTCCGCTCACGTTTTTCCGGGGACTGAACTGGATGTGCAGGTGCTGCTAAATTTACTTTATGTGAGGCCTTGCAGTAGGCAGGGGCTGCAGCTGACCTGGTTGAGTTTGTGGGCCTTCTGATAACCGTGAAAGGAGGGCAGCCAGACCTGGTGGTGCAAATGTGGATGTAGGACTTCACCTCTGTATGGTTACGTGATGTTTCTTGCCTCAAGCTTAAAGCTGACTTCTACGAACTCTTGCGTGGCCGGTACCGGCGGGGCTGGGGTGTCACCTACACTGGTGGTGTTAGTCCAGAGTCACTGTGCTCCCCACGTTAACCCCATGTCGTTTATGGAGGTCCTTCCCATCGTTCTCATCACTGCAGCGCCATCTTCTCAGAGGATCATCTTTCCCCGGCAAGCTGAGCCCAAACCCCTGGCCTACCAGAATCCCGGCACGGAGTAAACACGCAGCACGATCCACATGCGACTCGAAGCGCCGGTGTTTGATGTGGCTCGCTTCCCCAGGGCCAGCGAGTTCCCACCCGCCACGGCACTCGGGTTAACAGGACAAACAAGCAGCACCAACGTGACAGCACTGCCAGGTGTTTTCACAGTAAGGAGCTGGGGGAGTTCACAGCAGAATAACAAACAAGCAGCACCAATGGGAAAAAATACTTTCCCCCTGTGTCTAACAGCTCTGCAAAAGCCAGTAGACAGTCAGTCCAAAGTGCCACACGCACATTAGGACTTGGTAATTGAATGAAATCACACGGCCTCGTGATGACAGGGCATAGACCTCTATAGGGCGTATTGCTCAACCCTCTTAGCATCTTTCTATATCTGGAGTGGCTACTCTTCTTCTAAGGGAGAGCTGCCAAGGGTATCTAGCAAGGAAACGGCCAAACTGATACGGCTTGTTGGAGCCAATACCTTCAATCAAGCCTCAGAATTTAGGTCAACATTTACATACATCAATGCCATGTGTGTAAATTTTGGTGTTAGTGTAAATATATAATGAGTAAAGTTTAAATACAGACAGTCTGATTTGTTTTTTCCCCCTGTGCAACATCCAGTGAGGTCAGGGAGCGCTTTTATTTAGATGACTTAATATGTATTTTAGGCTTTGTGTAGGAATACAGGACTGGAAAGTAATTCCTAGTGCATCAAGTCCAGCATAGCAAACACACATACTATATAATCATCGTAATTAATTTATCACGCTCCAGTTTAAACCCACTCAGTTTTCCTGCCCCAGCTTCCCTTACTGAAGGGCCGTGCAGAATGCCAGCGTGCATCCCTGCGGAGTGTCGGCACACTTCTTACTGTCTGTTCCACGGGGTTTAGCCACAATCTTAGGTCTTTACCACGCGTTCCACGTCCACCTTGCTAATTCTTTATGGACTCAGAAACTCATGGGATTTGATGAATCTGAGCTTAAGAGTTTGGAAATCCCTTCTGAAAAAAAACCAGCATGTCACAACAGCCTGTAAAATTCGATGCTCCTGCTTATCAGAGACTCAGACCTAGTTCTTCGTGCTGGTTTTGTATTAGCCTTATACCTAAAAGAAAAATACTCACAGCAAAAATGCAAATACTTCATTTCTACAAAGCCAGCAGTCAGCAGAGGTGAAACAATTACTGGCCGTTCCAGTGCTATGAACAGCATTCAGTCTCTGGATGAAAGCAGCCACCAACAGAAGTAACAATATCAATTAATTTAAAATAAGCTTTTCACTGTTCCCTGGAATTGTATGCCTCAAAGCTTAGTAAATGTGGTACTGATTTAGAGTTTTATGTATAAGGTAATGATTCATTTTAAGTGGTGCAGCTCTCCTCTCTAGGCTTGATTTTCTAGCTATTTTATGTCAGTCTTCTATGACGGACCCTCGTACCCTTTGTTTGCAGATCACGAGCAAATTGTCTTTAAGGTGCTTGGTCCATGAGAAACAAAAGGGACATGAAATGCAGTTTTAAAAAAAAATTATTTGGGAAGGCTTTTTTTTTTTTTTTTTTTACTTGTCTTTATGTACCACAACAAACGTTGTGGTGTGTCATTGCAGGATCTTGTTCTTTCTAACTACTCAAAGAAACGGTGATAACATCAGTAGACTGCTAGGGAACAACTTCATTTGATGTCTGCCACCGGGCTGGTTTGTGTGTAAGGGTACAGTCTAGCTCTCCTGAAGTCAATACACAAATTCCTGCTCATCTCTGTGAGCATCAGACCAGTATTGCTAAAAACAGGTTTCTGTGGTTTATTTTTTAAAAGACCAGGACCCAGGAGCATTTAATGTCAAGCACAATCAATCAGTGCACGGGCGAGTCATTCGCTTGTGCACACAACTGCAAATCAGACGTGTGATGGTTGTGGTAATTACGGGTTCAAATCCAGTTGCCATTAAAGTGGGCATTTTCCACTCGGCTTAAGACTTCCCGTGCGATCCAACGTGAGTCCAGCAGACAGAGTCCCGTCCACAAGCCCATTTCATTCACCTCTCTGCCTTTTCTCACGTGCCACGGAGAAGGCAGGAGTAAAAAATCAGGGCCCAAGCCTGAGGATCAGGGCCCCTTCCAGAGAAAAAAAAGAGCGAGCTCCTCTCCCAGTGCTACGCCCTTCCTTTCCAACCTCTCCCCTACATCCAGGTTACCCAATTCCAGCATGATCTAGCTCACAGCTGCCACTTTGAAATGCTTTCCTCCTGTCACCCTTGTCTGCCCTTTGCTATTTCTTAACCACTCTGTCACATGCCTTGCATCGCATGACTTAATCGTTTGAGACTTTGGACTCCATTTACATATATAAACAAATAAAAAGATACACACCTGCAGTTGCTTTGGCCAGCTGGCAACTGCCTGCGCAGTATCTGCATTCCTGGATCATGACATTTAGCAGGGCAACAGATGTGACTTCCACCAAGTGCTCCTCATTGATAGCCATTGGCAGCAACCAGTGCCTTCGCTCCCCGTGGCCCTTCTCCCGTCAAGAGGAGGTATCGCGAGAGGAAGGCCCAGAGCACCAAATCCAGCCGTCTCTGCTCCTTTTAGGGCAAGCACCTTGCATCTGCTCCAGCACACGTCCCGCGCCCACGAAATTCAACCAGTACTGCAGGAGTGGTTGGGAGTCTCCACGCAGGAATTGAGATGCAGCTGTATCGCAGCCGTACACACGGGTAGCAAAGACAGGGCACGTTCCTGAAACCTCACTGTCTCCCCCCGATAGCTTGCAATGGGAAAGGAGAATTGGAAAGGTGGTGTCGGGATTTAACCACACCTGGCATGCAAGCACCGTGCAGCCGCTCGCTCACCCCCCCCAGTTTGGATCAGAGAGAATCAGAAGAGTAAAAGTGAGAAAACTGATAGGTTGAGACAAGGGCGGTTTAATAGGTAGAGCAAAAGCCGCACATGCAAGCAAAGCAAAAGGAGGAATTCATTCCCTGCTTCCCAATGGAGGCAGGTGTTCAGCCATCTCCAGGAAAGCCAGGCTCCATCACACACAATGGTTACTAGCAAGGCAAACGCCAGCACTCTGAATGTCCCCGCTTCCTTCTTCTTCCCCCAGTTTACACGCTGAGCATGACGTCATATGGTGTGGAATATCCCTTTGGTCTGTTGGGGTCAGCTGTCCCGGCTGTGTCCCCTCCCAACTTCTTGTGCACCCCCGGCCTCCTCGCTGGCGGGGCCGTGTGAGGAGCAGAAAGGGCCTTGAGAGCTTAGCAACAATCAAAACCGTCAGTGTGCTATCCCACTATTCCCAGCCCAACCCCAAAACACAGGACTGCGCCAGCTGCTAGCACTCATGGCCCAGGGTACCCGCTTTGTCCCTGCCACGTGGCCTGTTTGAGCATTTCATCTCAGCTGTGGGCTGATACACAGCTTGACAAAAGCACATTACCACCACGGCCCACCGTCAGAGTGTCCTTATATTTAACTTGGGCGTGCAAATGTCAAAGGTTGGCTCCTGTCTTGAAAATTTTGACAAAAATGCTTCAAAATATTACAGACCCCAACTGATTGTGGCTCAGAGGCCGACAGAAATCTATGGATAGCTATTGCGCTGACAGAATCCAGACATTTCTTCCTGCGAGACTTAGGGAAAAGAAAGATGTAGTTTCAAGGGCACATTAAGTGCTCACCGCTTTCTGATGAGGGATTTTGAGTAGGACATGTGAGGAATGGAGGTTAATAAATGATCAAACATGTTTTTAATAGTTAACATTTCGTGGCACTGTGTGAAAAGCATTGGTAGCTCCTGTGGCAGGAACGAGAGTGCCTACATGTTTTAAGTCAGGCATGTGTTTGAACACTTGAGTCAATTAAAACTCCAGGGCAGCGCAAGTTTCATTAATAATAATCCAACGTTTCACCACAGGATACTCTTAATTGTTCCTCATCAGGAAGATGTGATCCCAGGGACAGAAAGATTAAGCTTTTAAGAAGCTCAAATGATAACATTCAAAGCACTACCCTAAATGATAACGCGTTGCCTGTTCATCTTGTAGACTTTGATGATAGCAACCAAAACACATGCATGTTGGGCAGCTGGTTTTGGGGACGGACTTCCCCTGGGTTACAGCAAATGGCAGGATAGCAACCTATCACGGCTTAAGGAGTCCCAGTACGTCATGATACTTCGCTCTTCCAGTTCAATTTTCATAAGACCCTTGGGAGCTTTGCAACCCAGTAATTAAGCCTCTCTATTCTATTGAGAAATAAGAATGTAGGAGCAACACAGCATCTCAGAAAAATCCAGATGATTGACAGGATTTGGGAAGTCCTTCATATGGATTGCAGAGGTACCTAGTCCCAGCTGGCCACTCCAAACTTTACCCAACATGGTCATCTTTGCCAGGTGGTAACTGCAGAAGGCAGGGGCCATGGGGACACTTTTGGAATTAAAACAGCAAATGAAAGCCACAGAGATCACCGAGGGCGATCAAGGCTGTCTCAGGGGTATCTGGGGAACACGTTCTAAGTCAGGATTTGTTCTCTCCACCCAACCCCCAGCCACCCTGGCCTTCTCTCCACACTCTGCTGCTTGTGACTCAAACACCTTTAGCCGGGAGCTGCACAGGAAAGATGTCTGGAGCCAGCGTGCAACCACACGAGACGCCAGTGTGTGGAGTAACTTCTCTCTGTTTCTCACATTCAGAAAACCTCTCCCTGGCTCATTTCCTCTAACCTCTGTTGGAGAACCAACCACCCAGTACATGCTGCAGCATGAGGTGAGGCGGGTGAATATCCATGGCACAAGCGACAAAGCAAATGGAACCACTGATCGTCACAATCCCTTCTCCCCATGGCCCTGGAAGGCATTTACGCCTGCTCCCTGCAGGGCAGCTCAGACAAGTGACATCATTTGGGACCAAGCCCTTGGTGGTTGGCCTCTGAGGGGACACAGGCAAGGACAGCCGAGGTTCTCATTAGCACTCTCACCCAGCAAGTTACTCCTCTGCCAGGACTTTATCCTGTGTTGTGTTTTAAGCTAATACCAAGAATTCTCCTGCTCCTCGTGTGCAGCGTGTTGTAGGCAAAAGCCGGGTTATAAAGATGAAGAAGGGGAAAAAAAAGGGTGTTTTATGGCAGTAGTGCAAATGAAAGGGAGCTGAAGGCAAGGCTGTGAAACCGGTGGGAGCTAGACTAGCGAGCAGGAGAGTTGCAGTGTGTTCCAGGGCTTGGAAAGATCTCCCCAGACGTGTGTGCTGCTGTGCAGAGTACGTTGTGCAGAGAGGAGACATCCCAGTGGAGCGCTTACAGATGGATGGCACAAAGACAACACCTGGTGTGGGTAAGGACTGGAGCTTAGCATCATGGGCAGAGTAATTAACTCATTAGAAAATACAGGATAAACACATGATAGAAGCTGGCAGGAGGATACGTGACAGAAAGAAGATGGAACAGATTCAACGTAGATGAAGGGCTGGGGATCGTGGGATATACTCAGAGGGCTGGACAAATGGTACCCTCTCCACATCTTGGTCAGCCACCGGCTGTCACCTGTGTCACCCTGAATCAAGGGACCTTCCTGTCAAGCCCTCTTTGGAGTCTAGCCTTATGGCTGGGCAAGGCTGGGAGAAGCTGGATCAGAAACCATCTCTGGAGCACTTGGGCTCCAGCCAGCGGAGGAGCATCTGCCCGCTGGGGTGCTGATAATGGGAGGGGCAGACCCTGGAAGCAGCAACCACCAGCAGCACCTCGGCGTGTCAGCACAAAGCACCCAGGCACCTGGCTCTATTGACTCGCTGTGACAGCAAACGTGCCCTTCTGCATTCAGAAGAACTCTGGGGATGAGGCCCCAAAGCCAAATGGCTGCCAGCCCCAGCCAGACCGTGCAGGAGGCAAGGAGGTGAGCGTGGAGGAAGCCCGGTGGCTCGCGGGGGTCTGTCCGGACCAGTGCTGCAGCACTGGAAGCTGAGATGTTTTCCCAGGGCAGGTTAAAGCCGGACAGAAGTCAGCATTAAAGAGAGATCCAGAGATAAAAAAGCTCAGATTCACGTAGATTTACTTCGCCACATCATTCACAAACACACTTTGATCTTGAGTCATCTGTTGCTATAATTACTGAAAGATGGTTGATGCAAACACACTTCCCACTGTGGCTGGGTCACTGCAGCGGGGACTTGCTCTAGCACTGACCCAAGCCTGCGTTCCCCTTCCTTTCTCTCTTCAAAGGCCTTCACGCTGAGGGTTATCCAACACGTAACTATTCTTTGGATATCAAACCTTCTTGAGTGGCAGTCTGTGAGCCCTGAACCACATACATGAAGCAATCGCCGTGGAAAGAGGCTCTGGTGTAAGGGAGAGCTGCAGAGAGAGCTCATCACGGGCAGACAGACTACTAAGCCATGCCTGGGGGTAGCTGAGGATCAGACAGTTCGGGTGCTTATCTGCGGGTGATCGCTGCACCTTTTGATGTTCCCCTGCTGCTGTTTGGACAAGCCCATTCAGGAGCTCTTCCAGAAAAGCTTCTCCACTTTACGGTTTTAGCAGCGTAAGACAGGATCTGATCCTCGGTGTAAACACGCCTTCAATAAAACAGGTGCATTTTATCTTCTGCAGCTCCCTGCCTCGCAGCCTGCCTCCGCCAGCGAGGTCAGTCCTGTGTGCCTCCCGCTGCTCCCTCTGCCTGCCGAGGGATGGCATTCCTTCGGGACAGGCCGCAACTTGCCCTCCTTGTCTTTGATGCTGCCTGCAGGCTGCAGAGGATGTGCCCGTGCGGGGAAGAAATTGCTGCTTCATGGAAAAGGGAAATCATGGCGAGTAAGGGTGACAAGGGAAGAAGCCTCTGACCTCCTGGGGACGAGAGAGAAAGGAGGTACTTTAGAAATGCTGTCTCCCTTGGACTGGCATGCAACCGTTACTCCGGGGCTGGAGTTTAGTCTTAATTAAAAACAGTTGCGGACTCCAAAGCATTTTCATAGAGGAGTCAGTTTTGGCTGGTGCAAAATGGGTACCCACACAGCCCTCGGAAACAGCCGGCATGAGGAGAAATCACCCGCAGAAGCACAGCGGCACGGGCTGCTGAGGGGCAGGTTCGCAGCTGTGGAGAGTCTACGGGGCAGGAGCTGAGACACAGGCCCGTGTGTCTCTAAAGGCCACCTGAAATAAAGATAGCGCTGATCATTCCAGAGACAGGGCCGAAACGAGAGGCGAATGTCTCTGCGTGCAGCAGGGAAGAGGCAAAGGCCTGCGGACGCACCACTCACATGCAGGGCCTTCCTTTAGTAACCACCTGAATGGTAAAACCACAGAATCACAGAATGGTGGGGGCTGGAAAATACTTCCAGCAAACTATCCCTCTCCGTCTCGGGCTGGATACCTCCCTGTCTTCGTGCCAAGGTCTTTCACCTTCCACTAAGCACGATGAAACCTCGCAGAGAGACCGTGCGGAGCATGGCGGCCGCTTGTCCCCAGGGTGGAAAAGAAGATTCGGCCCCTGTTGTTTTCTGGGAGGAGGGAGGAGGAGTTTTAATGAGGAGCTGGGGAGGGAGACCGGACACTGCTGCCTTCCTAGAGTCTGGTGTGCGGCATCCCACCCTTTTTAAGTTAGAAATTGCCTTGGTCCTATCTGAACTCGCTGCTCGTTCTCTCTTTTTGTGCCAACGGCGGGAATGACATCAGAGGCACTGAGTCACGAGCAGATGTGCCACGTTAGCCCAAACGCTGTGCCCTCTGGTCTTTTAAAAAAACCTTCCTAAAGCAGGTCGCTGTCACCCCTGTTAAAGACCGGTTTACCCATGTAGTCCATTGCCAATCAGGAAAGGAGAGGGCGTTTTATTGGTTTTATCAGTTTGCACTTTGTCATATCAGTGGTTTCCGTTCCCACTTGCTTGTCCTTCTCGTCCATGCAGTTTCGCTCGCTCCTGGGGCAGTTGCAGTCACAGTGTGTTTGTTAGCAGTTGCCACATGGTGATTTGACTTAAACAAATAACGTAACAAGTAGCACACAGGAAATGAGAGTAGAAAATATTTATGGGAAGTGTAATTTTGGAGAAACGGGCCACTTAGGGAAGTTTGTTTCAGATGCTCTGTTTGGAGGCTCTTTTACTCATATGTCACACAATTTCTTAGGCAGGAGAAGGGAGAATTCCCCTGTATATATAACTGTAAGTTTTCTATAATGAAACTACAGAAGAGGCTCAAATGGGAATGCACACTTGGAAAGGCCAGGATTTCACAAGCAGAAGGTCCATGCTGAAAGTTCCAGGTTAATCCTCACTGTTGCAGTGGCCATACAGTCTCTAAAAATAAGAGCCATATCCAGGTTTGTTTTGCCTCGGATCAAAATCTGACTAGCTGGTTCCAGTAAGTCACGGTCCAGAAAGCCTGCAGCTTGTCCCAGGCCTCGGTACGTCTTTGACATCCTCGAACCTGAGCAAGAAAGGCTGATCTAGAGCTGGGTGTGAGTTCCTCCCCTTCCACCCAGGGCTTGAGGGCCAGGGCTCCCTAAATTGTTCCGGTGTTGCAGTCCATTCGCCCCAGTGAGGGGCCCTTCACTGCTTCCCGCTCCTCTCCTGCTTCCTTCTGTAGATCTCCAGCTTTCTTAGGGCATCCTCAGGCCCCTTCTGCCTGTTTTCCTGCTCCCGGTGTAACAAGACAAGAGGGATCTCTTATAGAGGCCCTGCCTGCTCCCTTCCAGCCCTTCCAGCAGAGCACTTCCCAGTCCCACCTCTCCCTTGTCTCTCACCGGATCTGTTGCTACACACAGGAGTCAAGCCCTTGTCCTGAGAAGCCGGCTTTAGCTTGTCTTCAGGATAGAAAAGCAAAAAAATGACATTTTCTATCCCAATCTTTACCCCTTGAGACACACAAACATCTCCTCAAGGCAGAATATTTTCTTGCGGCAGGCTGGAGTCTGGGGTCAAGAGTCAGTACAGGAGCAAGCTCCTCTCCCACATGACGGCGCATGCGTGCGCCAGTGCTGACCAGGACGGGGACACCTGCCCCTCAGCCAGCCTCTGGGCTTCCCGGCCACTCTCTTGTGCGGGGTGTTCTTTCTCTTGCTTCTCTTCAGGTTTCCGTTCACAGGGACTGCTCCCCTTCCCTCATCCTACCTCCAAAGACTGTAATTTTTGTGAAATTCTTTGTGTTGCAATTTGCTTTTCACAGTTATGTTTAATACTGTTTCAGATCTTAAATGCAATATATCATTACTACCCTGTGACGGACAAATATTTTCACCATTATCAAAATGAAACACACTAATGTTTGGGCAACAGAGCAATTGCGTTGTCAAAACAGAAAGTTCATGTTCTTTAGGATTCCCGTTGTGTGGGAAATTGCCACCTCTGGGGTTTTGCTCCTGTCTGGCCATGGGAAATGCTAGGAAGTCACTGCTGAATGCAAAGAGGCTCCACAGCCTTTAGCCCTCCTGTTTTTCCAACATCTCCAGTGACTATTAACACAAACCACTGAATACGTATTTTCTTTGTCCAGTCCAATTCAACTGCATGTGTTTTCTGGAAGGAAGGAACGTCTGAGATCTCTCATACCTGAAAATAACTCACTTTTTGCATTAGCATCACCAAACCGCTCAGGCATTCCAAGCCCAATCTGAGCTCTGGCTCTGCAAGGATCAGCTCACTAAAGCTCATAGGTGTCGTAACAGCCCGGTTACCAGCTCCCTGGTAGGAAAGCAAGTGGAAAAGTACTGCCAAGACGGACTTCCCTCACGCCCTCATCGAGGGCTGGTGACACAACACAGCATGCCTGGTATCCTCCGTTTCTCAAGCATCCTCTGCGCTAGGGAGGGACCTCTTCGAAGGCTGCAATAATAGATGGAGGTGATAAAGTGTGCCCACAGCGACTGCGAGGAGCTGGCAGGTCACATGAGGCATAGCTCAAGACGGTAGCATCCAGAATTATGTCATATTTGGTTGATCTGTGTATCACCGCCTCGATTGCGGAAAGGATCAAAGCATCTATAAATAGTTTAAGTAACCTGTACCCTTGTGAAGGACTGTAAGGAATACTGGTTTTTAGGTCACAAAACAAGCAATTATGTGCCAAGAGGAAATTGCCCAAATATTTGCAATGCGTTCTTGCTTTTCTTAATTTCACCTTCATGGTGCGTCAGTTCCAAAGGGTCAATTATGTTTCCAAAAGATACACATTTCAGTAATTATACTGGGTCTACAGTTAAACTAAGATGTGCCCTGCAATCCTGCTTGGCGATGGGAAATGCTGTGGCTATGGGTAAGGCAGGCCAGGTAACCCATGGGCATCCTCACTAATGACTGCCTTTCATTTCAGCTAATTGCTGCTCTGCCTTGAGAAGCACCACAGCTTTCTTAGGCTAACAAAGAGCCAAGCTCTCTGCCCCTGCTCCATGCCTGGATCGGTTCCCAAAGCCCGTCGGGGACCCAAGTTTCTGGGGGTGGTGACGGGAGGCAGCAGAGAAACACAGTGGTGTCCTGAGCCAGGAGGGAATTTCAGTGGGAGAAGAAAGTCCCAGAAAGAAGGCAAATTGGATCTTATAACTGACACAAGGCATCTCACCTAAAGAGGTGCAATTCCTTTACGTTTGATTCTCAGTTTTTAATTCATTGGATATGAAGTAGTTTGGGAAAATAAAGGCGTGGGATGCAAAAGAAAGCTTGGCCCAAGATTCACACCTGGCTCACCCTGCCAGCGTTCTCAGAAAACAGCTGTCACGCGGGATGCCACAGGTCACATTTTCCATCTTGTGTGTGGAAAGGGATGCGTGGAGTGTGGCATCTCCCTCCCGTGTCAGCATCCGAGCAGCGAGGAGGGGCTGAGCCACTGAGCCCGTGTCCGGGCAGCGGCGGGGGGCTGGCAATACACTCCTTTCCTGGGGGCCAGAGAGCCAGGGGGTGGCAGAGCAGGAATCCTTTCCCTCTTGTTTCTGCTCGGCCTATTTCGCCCGTATCCCGGCAGACGTGCACCTGAGCGCTGGCCTCGTCGGCCGTGGGTAGTCCTGCTTCTGAAACGAGTAATGCTAACTGTGAGAGAGGTGAGAAACAGCAGCCCGCTCCGTGAACCTGTGTTTACTCATGGCATCGGGCTTGGGAGTTGTGTAACTCTTCCAGCCTCTGCTTTGAGGCCTGCTGCTCCAGCCTCTTTTTTCAATATTTGGTTTGTTTCTAGAGCTTTCTTATGATTCATGAGGCTGTTCTGCCAGGAAACAAAGGCAGGAGAAGGCCATCCGCGGAGAGGCCTGACGGGGTTAGCAGGTGGCATTCAGAGCTCCCACTCGTAGCCAGCCCTTCCCTACCAACAGGACGTGCTCCCGCTTCGCAGTTTAGTTGGAAAGCTTTAAAAATGCTTACTAATTGCCTTGCGCAGACCCATCGGTATACAAGGAACACTTTGCAATGTAAATATGCTCCCTTGGTACACTGAGAATTAGATAACAAGACCAGGCTCGTACCTCTTGTAGGAACATAGCTTGTCACCACCGCAGCCTCTGTCCCCAGAGGCCTTGAGTTCTTCTTTTCCCTTTATTCGTAGTGGTTTCTGTGTCGAAAAAATGACATGTGAAAATGAGAACACTTTGTGTCTCTCTCACCAGTTTTGTGTCCCATCTGTGGCACTAGCCAGAGAACTCTCAAATACACCCAGCCCAGTCTGTCTTTGTCAGCAGACAGTTAAAATGAGTTCCCGTTTCCCAGCCAAAGCATCCCTGGAAAGCGAAGGAGTAACTGGACGTTGTAGAGACACGGCCCTTCCCCGTTCTGTTGCAGGGCCTAACCCGTGGCTGTTGGCGCTGAAGCACGGAGCTGGGAGCCATAGCAGAGTCTCCAGGAGGACTGGGAGGTCACGTAATACAACCAGCTGTAATGGAGCCAGGTGCCAGATGGGAGAACGCCCATAAACCAGAAAACGTAAGTGATTGATTGTTTCTGCAAGATAAATACACATAGAGTTGGCTGGAGCCAGTCTGAACTAACAAGGGCATGCTGGGGCAGGGGAGGTGTGTGAAAAGGGAAATGAAAAATGACTACTAGTAAGAGCGGGTGGATTTCAGAAAAGATGTGTTACTCCAGCGAAGATTCAGGCTGGGTGAAACGGGATGCCAGAGAGAAAAGCATGGGACTGTTGTCCCAGCCAGCTTCCTCCTTGTGAGTATTGGCCATGTTTGAGGCTGGTTTGCCTTATCTGTAGAATATGCACCTCTGTCTGTTGCCCTGTAATCTGCGTCAGCTTTTGGATCTCTGCGAGGGCCTAGCAAAGATGGGAGCAAAGCCATTTTATGTAAGCAGCAATCTGGGAAACATGGCAGCCCGGTTCTACCAAGAAATATAGCCTTCCTTGCAGCAGTGGACGTCATGCCCTTTCCTCATCCCTCAGCCAGCCCCGAAAGCCTGAGACTCTGACCCAGCTGTATAGAGAGGTACCGGCTGGCAGAAGTGCTCCTTTGACACCTGCGTCGTGATGACGTGCCATTGACTCCAGGAGACCAGCATCAGGTCTTCAAAGAGGAGAGAACCTACCAGTTAGGGGAAGCTGGGAGACAGCGAGGGCTGATTTTTCACTCATCTGATAACGTTACTGTAGAACTAAGGGAATGAGCGTCACTCACATTCAGTCATTTGCAAATAATCGACCTAAAGTAAACCGTGCCCGGTTACTTCTCCTTCAGGTGTAGGCAACTTCCAGGTCCTGGCTGGGCGGGGGATTTCCTGTCTGCGTTTAGTTTGTGCCTCTTCCAAGGCTTGCGGTTTGCAGGGTGGTTCGTGCCTTCCATTAACACCTGCTGGATGTTTAAGTCATTTTTAATTTTACGACTGGGGGAGTGAGTCCTGACTTCTGCAACTGGCAGAACGCATCCTGGCAGCTGAGTCTGTGCCGCCTTCTTCTGTCTGCTGAGAGCCAGAGGGTTTGCTCACTTTTGTTTCACCGACAATTACCTTGATAGTATAGAAACGGAAACCAAATAGGTAGAAAGAAAAGGAGCAACGCAGAAGCATACCTTTCAAGTTATCTTTGTTCATTTGCCAGCGGGCTATGCAAAGCTTTGCATTCTTTCTGTGGACTCTAAAAAGCACCCTCCACCCTCCCAAACAGAAAGCAAAACCAAAAAAAAAAATTGAAGAAAATACTGTCTTTTGCATCAACCTGAAAGCTTGTTTTCAGCAAAAGGAAGACTCATAAAAACTTTGTTTTTCTTTGGTGTTGACCAAAACATTTCCTTTTTTCAACATCTAATCCTGGCTATTTTCACCACAAGCACATTTAAAGAGGAAAAAATCCAAAGGGCTTCCTTAAAAAGAAATGAAATTATGCGACAACAAAATGAAATGAAAATTAAAAATGTCCCCCCCCCTCCCAGTCCTTGACTCATCCAAACATGTTTGCCAAATCCCAGCTATAATCCTTGTTTCCTGAAAGTGTATTTCTTTGAGTGTATACACGATCCACCAGATTAAAATAATATTAATCCATCCTGTGGTACTATTTAAATATATTCTTGCCATAGTTTCTTTTCGAGTTCACCACAGTCAAGATCTTTACGGTTTTGACAAACATTAAGCCACAGGCTTCTCAGGTCACGGGGAACTTTTCATCAGAAGCTGTGGGATTTGCTGCGGCCCGGACATACCGGTCCCCTGGGGATGTCCTGGGTGCAGTTGACCCAGGCACTGCAGCGTCTCTCTTTCCAGATAGGTTCTGAAGAGCAGCCCCCCATCAGTACGGAGTTTCTGAGGTAACAGGGAGGTGCCCCCCACCCCGCCGATGCCAGCTAAGATCTTAGCATGGAAGGATCTTTGAGGCACTTGGAGGTATTTCATTGACCTGCAGCCATGGCAGTAAATTTTAATTGGAGTCCCAGGCAGATAAAAGGTACAGTCATGGATGTGTGTATCTGTACTCATACGCGACCCATCTCTGAGGTCACATGCCATAAATCCATCTCCAGGACACATTTCGGTCCTGTATCATAAATATGCAGTTGGCATGAATTCAAACAAGGTGCTTTTTAAGCATCACCTTTTCTTGAGCCCCATTCAAAACTTCATGTGATAATAATGATAACAAAATGCTTCTACCAGGCCCCTCTTGTAAAGAATTTTCTAATAGCACAGAGAGGAATTGGAAAGCAGTAGCTGACAGCATCCTGGATGCATAAGTCAAAGCTGCCACGTCTGATTTGCATTTGCTAAATCCAGAGCAGGCTCACTTTGGCTAACCTGCGGCTTTTCAGCAGGATAAGCAAGTGTGCATACATATATATAGGCACATACATGTATATATATTATAGTATAATATATGTGTAATTGGTTTTGTTGGTTTTTGGAAAACTGCGAAGTCAGGTTTGGGAAAATATACGCTCATACAGGTTTCCTCGCTGATACCAGGTATGACTCTAAAGTTGTGGCTTTTCGGTGTTAACAGCCCTCCCCACGGCAGAGCACAGCCCAGGTATAGCGAAACTACTCAGCGTGAAGCCGGCAATGCCCGTGGAGCGGAAGCACACAGAGCTGCAGTCGCCCTCTGTGCCATCACGGTCTCTAGAGCTGTCGGGGCTGCAACTCGCAGGAGTCGTAGTGCTTTGAGGAGAACAAGAGCCATGATATGGGAAGGCAAAACTGCTTCTTGTACTCTTACTCTGTACTCTTCTGTCAGCACGGGGTGTGCAGGATGTTAGTATGAAGCCGTACGACCTGCAAGTCTTTATTCTGCAGTTCCTAAAGAACTCCTGCACCCTTTAGGGCTGGGGCAACGGGAGCAGAGTTGAGTGGAGGACCAGCTCTCGGCGCTGAGGTCTGCGTGGCGTGTGATGGATGGCGGGGTGGCTGTACGTGAAAAGGCAGCGGGAGGGCTGGGATCTGTCGGAGCAGCCCGGGGTTTCCGACTGCCTTTTTTCACACAAGCTGAGCAGCTCCCCCCCTGCCGACGGCGATGGGACAAAACCCAGCTCCACACAAAACAAACACCACAGCGGAAGCCGTGATTTTACAGAATGCCTCCTGCTGCCAAGATCTCACCGGAGATTGCTTGACATTTACTCGGTAGACAGAGCTTGTCTTTGCCCACTTGGTCTTCTGCCAAGCACACCCAGGCACTGGCTGCTGCCCGTTGCTCCGACATGCTGACTCTCTTCCAAGGTGTTAGAAGAACCCAGCCTGCATGGGGCCAGCTCCTTCCTCCCTAATTTGCCTTCTGCTTTGATCGAGAAAACACCGAGCAGGCAGGACCTCTCCTGTTCTCCTCTTGCCCGGCTGAGGTACTGCAGGAGCTGGGCAGCAAGGGGCCAGCATAGGCCACGTGAATGACGTTGTCTTTAGGCCACAACTGCAAGGTGGTGCCCATTTCTCCCCCCATTAGGGTGGCTTTTCCATCACACCAGCCACCCTCTCTCTCTTGCTCTCTCTTGTTCTTTGGACAAAGAACGGAGAGATGAAAGGCTGAAACTGTTTTGCTCTGCACTCACCTGTGTCCGAGGCAACTGGACGTAAGGGGCTGCTGTGGAAAGCGTACCTGTGGCACACGCGTGGTTTCAAAGCTTTTAAAATGGAGATTTCCTTCCCTCTGTTTCTTTCCTGAGGAGTTTAGGACTTGGGTGTTTCTTTGGGGCTTAGACAGATCCAAGACACACACACGCCTGGAAATCTGCCTGGAAAACCACAGACGGAGATGCAGGGAGAAACTGAGCTTCACGCTGCAAGATGGCTCTTCCCTCCAAGCTGGCTCCTTCCTTCCCCGCAGCACCAGGGCCTCTGGCAGGTATGGGTCACGGGCACCACGTGTGAGCAGACAGGTGAGGCAGGCCCCGGAGCTTCAGTCAGCTCATGCACGTTGCTGAATGCTGGGCACAACAGACATTTAGAAGCACATCTTCCCCAGCATCCTCCAGGGAAGGGGTACTGCTTTCCTCTGCTGGCAGAGAGGGCTGGATGTAAGGAGTGGCTTTGGCAGAAAGCAGGGATCCCGGTCTCACGTTGACTTAGAGCTGCTGTCAGTCCTGCCATCTTCCCAGAGATGGAAATATGTGCTACATCATCAATCCTGTTGCCCTGACACTTCATTTGTGAGATTCTTCAGGGAAATACATCCGCAAATCTGCAAGTAATAGATACTTGTAGATAGGTCATTCCTGAAACAGCAGGTAGCTGGTGGAAGCAGCTGTTTTGACTAATGTCCTGTTGCATACCATCAAGCAACAGGGAAGAAAGAATAACAGTCACGTTACCTGCTCGATCAGAAGTCGGCACAAACCTCTGATGAGGAGCTGGGAGCGTCACCAGGAACATTCAAACAGGAGTTGAAGGCTGAAGAAAAATACTGTATAGCCAGCCCCATTGTAAAAGCTACGTTTCAAGGGTAAAAGCAGAAATAGGGGAATTTCTCACATGGTCTTTTCTGCTGTTTGCTGAGGTCAAAGCAAGAGGTTTCCAGAGCAGAGGGCAGACGTGAGTCAAGCATATATGAAACTTCACCAGGAAATTGTCTCAAGTAATCACATCAGAGCACTTCACCCACAGCGCTGGGCCCAGCTCAGACACTCGCACGCTCTCTGTGTCTTCAAATGGCCAAGTCAGTGATTTGTGAGGATGATGCAACCAGCCTAAGAGTGCACATCTAGAGCATAGCTTTGGACAAAGGGCATCTTTTCAAAGTTGTCAGGTGTCTGACACAGCCACCGTAAGTCCAGCCACTTCTGTGACCTTCCAGGGCACACACTAAGCAAGCGCAAGTTGTGACGCCTCTTGTCGTCGGGATAGCCCTTCAAGGCCACCGACTCAGCCATAGCCAGAAAAACATAGCACTGCTGGCGGGACTCCTCGGTAGCATCTGTCACTCAGGGAACAGTAATGCCGAGTCCTCGAAGCTGCACAGAGACATGATGCAAGGCCACATCCGTGGTGGCACAGCCACATCTTTGAGCCTGCTTGGTTGGCTGGCGCTGGCAGGACAACCTGTGGAAATGGGACCTCAAGGCCTCGACAGCACAGTGATGGCACGTGGCCATAGCTGATGTACGCTGGCTTCAGCAGGACACCGCACAGGAGGGTCAGGCTGGGGGGTGGCACATGGTAGCATCAGTGCTATGTCACTCTTCAGCGTCCCGGCTTTATTTTAAAAGCAAGGCAAACAAACAGATGTCTGTAGCGTATCCAGCTAGAGTGGTTGCGGTGGAAACACCACCAACACAACACGCAGGTGAGCAGGGCAAAGCGTGGTCTGCCAAGAGCTGGGAATGACAGTCCTGAGGGGCCTCGTTTAGCCCATTCCCCTTGGGACATGCACTTACACGAGTGGCAAATAGGCATCCACAAGAGCTGGAAATCCCAGAGAACAGATGCCGCTAGGTTTGGTCTTGGATTAAGAATAACAGGTTGAAAATGTCATTGGGAATGAAGGTATAATCTCCCTGCTGAAAGTTCCTAGCCTCTAGATGAAAGGTACTTGTTATCCTTCTCGTACAACAGGGCAGAAAACGCGGGACAGAAGCAGCCGTTGCTCTCGGTCCGTAGCGCTTGCAGGAGGAAGGCAGACTTGCTCAGGCTGCCGAGAAGGGGGCAAAACTCCCAGCGAGTCAAGCCCTTCAGACCCCAGTCCAAGCGCCATTAGTTCTGGCACGGCGGCGGGTCCTGTGGCCTCAGCTCCACGTGTTTAGGAATGCTTTGAAAAGCGGGTAGACTGGGCCCTGCCGGGAAGGGGAGTGAGTAATGACTCCGCAGCCGAGTTTCTCAGAGTGGAAGCTTGTATCGGTTGCCCAACCGTCACCCCCTTCCTCCCCATTGAAGTGCATAGCGTGCAAGATAAAATCATCCCAGACAGCCTATGACAAAAGTTGAGTGTAGGTGTCTGAGAGACTTAAAAAAAATAATAGAGAAAGTTTGTTCTTATCCAAGCGGATTTCCTGGAGTGATGAGTGAGCCTGGCATGTTTCTACTTTACCTTTGGCATGTGCCATACCTCTGGGCGGGCTGACACAACCTCATCCGTTTGTACTGAGAAAGGAGCAGTTGCCCATACCGGTGCTCTGTTAGAGCCTGCTGTCCTCGCCTCCCCTGCACCAGCCCCCCGCCCTTGTGCCCAGCCGCTGTGCACCCTCGGGGGCGGCTGTACGGGAGGGACTGGGGGAGAACTAGCCTTCATGGAGAGCATCCTGGGGTGCCAGACCTGCTGCCTTCGCCTGCTGCTCTGGCCCAAACCCGACTGCCTCCTCCCGCGAGCAGCGACACCCTTGGCAGCCTCTCGTGTTCCTGGCCGGAGGCCGGAGAAGCCCTTTGCATCCTAACAGATGTGCTCTTCTCTAGCCACCTGGAAAAATGCTTTTCCTGCCAACACATGGTTGGGGCAACGCCTCCCTTAAAAAGAAACTAAAAAAGAACGCTCCCTACAAATAAGCAACTTGCTGTATTTAAACTTTTCCGGCAGTGCACTCTGGTTCATGGTGCTTGTGTGAGCGGAGAGGGACATCGACACATTTTGCACAGGAAAATGTGGAAGAGTTAGCATTGGTTTTATTTCCAGATTTTTTTTTTCCATTTTGTGCTTCAAAACAGCTTAGAAACCTTTAACAAGGTATCTTAAAACACTTTCTCCTGCCACTCACACCTTGTGTGATCTCAAGCATGGCGGTATTTCCAGTCAGGTAAAGCTTTTCATTCAACCTGGGTGATTTTTTAGTAACTCCTTGATTTATTGAGACATAAGTAAGCGAGCAGCCCTGCAGTCACCTTGCAGTGAACTCGGGAGCAGCAATTTAGCAAAGAGGAGAGGGGAGGGCCGAGGATGGGAGGGCAGCGCAGTGCCCGAGCGTGTCCTCAGCCTGGGAGCTAGCTGTGCCTGCCTTCCAACCTGTGTTTCCCAGGAGCCCCACAGCCAGAGATGTCGGGTCCGTATGCAGAGACATCCAACATGCATCGCTGTTGTTTGCAAAAGCCCAGGAAAGGAACATGCTTGGAGGCTGAGGCAAATCAAGCTCATCTGCAGAGGTCACACAGTGGATTGTTGGCAAAGCAGGTCTTTTCACTCGGTCCAGCACTCTCCCTCTTAGACTCTGTTGCTTCTCCAGCGAGGAGTGGAAAGACAGGCCTTCAGGTTTCCGTGTGTGTCACCACAATGCTCAGTGGGAGTTTGGAAGGTTTGAACCCGACTCCACGCAGCGCTGGCTTCAGCCTGACGGCCGGAGCAGAAACAGGTTCGTTTCTGTTCCGCCTAAGGAGTGGGGACAAGGGGACCGACCACCTCCAAACTGCCAGGCACCTCCATCTGTCCTGCCCCGTTTGCCGCTTAACAAGCCCAGCACAGAGAGCCCACGATTTCAGAGGGTACCGGGCAGGAGCACACTAACAGGGAGCCACTGCGGGCATGCAAAGAGGATGCGCGGGAGCAGGGAGCCCGCGCTGGCCGAGCCCCGCTGCGAGTGCAGGCTCTCCGTACGCATCCCGGGGCAGAGCCGGCCCTGGCTGCACGCACAGCCCTTCCCCAGCAGGCTGGTTTAGGTTGAGAGTTACTAGACTTAGGTAGCAGGAGAGTGAGTTATATCATGGCTGCTTGCCCTACAGCTCTATTTAAAGCCAGAAGCAACCATCGAGTTAGCTCAGAAACCTTCCACTTGTGCCCCCTCCGAAGCTGCACCGCCTGAGTTTCCAGCCATGGCTCAGGGCTGCTGTGGCTGGGTTCATTTCTGCTTCATTTCAGAAAGTGCAGTTAGTCAGAAGAGGCTTTAGTGAAAAGGGAGGTTGCTGAAAAGAAAACTGGTCCTGTTCTGCCTGAAGCCAGGCGCCTGGCTGTGCTTGCGTGGGAGCAGCATGACCTCTGGTGGCCACGCTGGAGCTGGCGGGCAACTGGTAGCAAAGGGTTCCCCAGGGTCACTGTGGTAGGCCCAGATGGCTACAGAGACGTGCCTAAGGATAAAGAAGGTCTAACTAATTACTTCGGCAGCTTTCTCCCGCCCAGCAGGAGAAGTACACACCATGGAGGGAGCCCGTCGAGTTCACGTGAGCATTCCTCCACCGAGGCGGCACAGACCCTACCATTTTGCACCTATTATTTCGTGCCTTAAGCTGCAGACAGCAGCTGTGCAGACCCTTTGTTCCACTCTGTACTTAATTCTGAAAGAGGAGGTATGAATAGACAGGACAGGCTAAAACTTGGGGTAAGTCCAATACAGAATGAATAAGAGAGGTCTTTCAGGTGACATGCCTGGAAATATGTTCAGATACAGGCAACAGATCTGTCCGCAGGGGCAGGAGCATGTGGGAACCCCCATTGCTGGTGAAACTTAGGTGAGGGCCTTCTCGCTCTCTGGACGTGGGGCATAGTCCTCCCGTGCCGACTGTCTTAGGTGAGGGCAGGCACATCTCCTTGGTGACACTTCCAGGGACTTGCATAAAAGTCAAGCTGTTCTTCCCTTGCTTAAATGGAGACGCAGCAGCAGGAGAGTCAGAAATGGTTCACTGCTGTAGCATGGGCCTGATTTTGTGACCTGTGTGCTCGGTGTCAGCCCTGTGAGCTGGGACGCCCCTCTCTCACCCAATCTGTCACGTAGCCTCAGCACCCAGGGTCGTAAGGAGATACTGATCTGGCTGCAAGGGCTGCATCTGCTGACATGGCTGGGGGGAGTCTCGGCTGTCCTGCGCCGCAGGTCTAACTCCGATCAGGGCTAATTCATTTTTCTTGGTGCTTAGCTCATCTGTGGCTTGCTCCCACGGGGTCAGTCTGAGGCCCCTCTGTAAAACTAACCCCAGAGCACAGAATTTCTCAAGGATCTTCTCCTCTGTAAACGCACCGGCTCTTCTTGACTGGCACCAGTATCTCCCTCCAATCGAGCAGGCTGTCTGCCCTGTGATTTATTGTACTGCTTCTAGCGAAACACATGCTGCCTGCGAGCAACCGTTAACGACCACTGACTGTCCCCTCTTTGCCCAGCAGTGAAATTCTCAGCTTCCAGGCGCGACATTAAGCACCAATGGTACCTTCAGCCTTGGCCTGACCTTCACATTAGCCTCAGGATCCGAGTCCGTTGCATCACAGCTTGCTCCCAGTAGGATGTCCTTGATCAAGAACAGCGGCATAAAGTTATTAGTTTCTTCTATAAGTGGTAGGAAGTGATCACAGGCTTGTCCAGACCCATTTCTGTTTCTGAAATCTCATTTCAAATAAATGTCATGTTCTGCTCCTGCTTCGTGGAGCGAAGGAGTCGGATATGTACGGGGAAAACCTACTACAGCCTTCACGACAGGGCTATAAAAGGAGCAGAGAGCAGTTTGTAAGTGCTGCCATTACCTGTCTAGTGACATAGACTCACCACTTGCCTCCACAGAGGGCCTGTAGTATGACAGGGTCCCACCTTAAACAGCAATTGAGAGGCATAGTGAGCAAATAAACGGTGCGTTTCACTTTTCACAACGGAGTTGTACTACAGAAGAATAGCGCAGAACTCAGCCAGCCACAGGGACTTCACCCTTGTTTGGTGGCAATTGTCCTTTAGCAACTGCTGTCCTTTTTGCTCATGAATGCACGAGGCTGGGGTACTCCAGTCAGCTATGTATTTAAAAGTGCAGATGCTGTTTGGCGAACGCTTGGGCGCTCAGGAACAGGAGAAAAGGTCCTGGTTCTCCTCCAGAGTCTCTTGGGGGCTGAGGGAGGAACCACCCTGTGGGACAATGGCAAACCTTGCTCATGGGATGGATCGGTTCAGCGAGCAAGGTGGCCGGGGGAGTGCAGAATGGTTAAAAATCCTCTTGATGGGAGGGAGAATGACACTGCAGGTGGTATGGGGGCACCCGACCCCTCCCGAGAGGTGTCAGGTTTGCCAGCATTAATCCCACTCACAGTGACCACGATGACAGCTGGCCCAAGGGCGTCAGTGAGCATCCGTGTCTGATGGACACCCACCCCCGCCTTACCCTGCACCGGCCGGGGATTTGACTGCTCGGCAACCAGTTCCCCCCCTTGATCAGTCTGCAGTCTCTCTATTTTTCCAATGAAGTATTCACCAAAAAAAAGATCTCATAAGCCTGTACGCGCTGCTGAACGCTTTGTTTGGATCTTATTTTCTAGGAAGAGCTTCACACAAATGAAGAGGTTCAGACATTTTTGAGCTTGCAGAAGACCAGCAGCAGGCAGAGGCTGTGTAACACAGGTAAAGCTGCTTTTGCTTCCCTAAATACCGTACTTTGCAAACAACTCATCCAGAAAGCGGTATAGCAGCCGTCTCAAAGAAATTTCAAAGACTTCCCACGTTCAGACCAGGCAGCACTGGACCTTTCCTGAAAACCCTTGGCGCTGAAAGGGTGTACGCAAAGGGACCCACACTGCCTGGTCTGAACATGGCACTTACGCACCAGCTCTGGACTCCAGGTGGGTTACAGTGTTCTACGGTTAGCGTACATTAGTCAGAATTACTTGCTTCTGCTCTTCACTCCTGGTATTCTCTGCGGCTCTGCACCTCTTGGCCTGTTTATCTGTACAGTCAGTACGTGCAACAAGCACGCTAGAAATCTGTGATGGGTTTACCTTCTCACTATCGTCTCTTGCTTGCTTTGACAAAGACGCTATGTGGAAAGGATCCAAACACTGCGCAGAGTGAGGAAAAACACCCTGCATTCATGACGTCCCAGTCATGATGGGACACGAAAAGATTCCAAAGAATTAAGAATAAATCTAATTTTCATGACACAGCCAAGAATGCGCAGTCAAGCGAATACCTTCTGGGTAAAGGCCACCCGTTTGACGGTACAGTTATAATCCAGACACGTCTACCTCCAGCAGGAAGATATAGCAGTAGAATGGTGCAATAAAACAATCAACAAAACAGGTTTTCCAATTGAGAAAAGCACTTTGAACAGGCTGCTTTAAAACCTGTTTGTAACCAGTTTGTCTGTCTCCCGAACTTCCTACCCCACCTAGTTATCGCTTCCTTCATTTTTTTTGCAATTTCAAACATTTTGAAGTTGTATCCAAAAGGAAGAACTTCTCAAGCATAACACTGCAGAGAACGGCAACAGAAAAATGTTGCAGCATACCATCCTTCGGGAGTGGCACTGGTGTCCAGGTAGGGTTGGCAGAGGAACAGCTCCTGATCAAGACCAGGCCAGACCATCAATCACATGCCTTGTGCTTTCCCAATCTGAGTCTGTGTTTATGTGTATTTTTCAGGCGACTCCATCTCATCGGCATAAGGAAAAGGTTCGTTCATTTTCCCTGTCTTCCTTTCTCTATTCCCCTTCCCTCTGCCCTAGAGCGGCGCATTGGCCTCCTGGGGCGTGATTGCGTACTGAAGGACAACTTACATAAATACCTGTTTATTTCTGCCCACAGCATTTTTAGAGACCTCGCAGAAAGGCACCCAGAAGACAATGAAATAAAACCATCTGGGGCAACATGAAAGGTGCGTAGAATAGACCAAGAGCCTAGGTGACAGGTGACCGAGGGGGCCAGGGAGCAGATGGCCCTGCTGGTCCAGCTGTACAGGCCACCTCAGCTTTCCGTGCTCTCTATACATGACAAAGGCACAAGGCTTCGTAACACCACTCCCTCTCCATTGCCACCTTCGCCCTCTGCTGAAGGATCCAACACTTCCCAAGAAAAGCACTGCTTCCTGGGACAGCTGACAGTGACAGGGGAAGAGGTTCAAGCAGATACAAATAAGTAGGTCTGTCTTGTCTAAGCAGGGTAGAAGAAACTGTCACAACTGCCTGCGGTGGTACTGCTGACAGCAGCAAACAGCAGTGCCAGGGCTAACAGGACACCAGGTACTGACGCTGTCACCTCCGTCAGGCTTTGTGAAAAAAGGCATTTTTTTTAAACTGACTTCCCAAGACATGCAGAAAGGAGCTCCATGGCTTCAGGTGATAACAATGGTGACTGCATCACGCCGTGGAACTGTAAACTCCGTAAAAAGCACACACGCCTTCCCTTGTCACTCTGCTATTCACGTGCCATTCATTGCAGCACACGGGCAGAGTTACATGCCCAGCAAGCCCCGTTCGACCCCTGCTCGCCTCACAGCACCTCTCAGTGACCTCCAGGAATCAGCAAGTTAGGCTCTAGATCAGAGTAAAAATCTCACCGCGACTCTTATCGACACCATTTCTGTATTTCTGTAAGAGACATGGGAAGTAGTATATAAAACACATTGCCGGCAGTCAAGCATGGAGTGCAAGAGGGGAGCTTATTTAAACTACTCCTTCTAACAATTTCATATTAAACACACACTGAATGAGCTTCACTGACTTCAACAAAGTCTTTGATTCCTAGTCTTCCTCAAATTGTCATATGCTTAAGGACTGATTTTATCTTTTAAAAAAGCTCTAAAGAAGTAAAGTCAGTTACAAAGTTCCATTTTGTTGCAAAACGCAGAAGCTGAACCAGCACCTCTTGGTACACATGCAGGGACAGGGCGGGTAGAGGGTGTATTATCACTTTCCTCTGCCACCTTAGGCTGGTTTTAGACTATTTTACATCTGTACTAAAGTATATTTTAGTAAAGCAGAACAAGAGAAAGAAATGAATGAGTACGAAGAGGAAATACCTATTTTTATTACCAAACAATGAAATTGATGCATTTACTGTGTTCATTTTTTTCTTTTTAAATTTTATCTTTTATTCACTCATCAAGAGCTAATAAGTTATATAAATCATAGTAGTTGTCATTTCCTTACTGAAGTAGTCAACAAGATTTTTACTTAGATTTATGGTGACACGGTAGCACATTAGATGCTTAAGAAGAGGGTATTGGTTTTTGTCTTTCCACAAAGATTCTTCCTAGAAACGCTCCCTTTCATGCTCAGGTTTCCATGAAACCTTTTCCACGTTACTCGCGTAGCATTGCGGTTCCCCGGCAGGTTCCGAATGCGGCCATTAGAGGTGTGAAGGCACTCAAGGCTGTGCATGTCTGTCCGCACCCAGACACCCAGGGCAGGAGGCCGGCCGAGCGGCCGTCGCGCACCGCAGCCACCCCAACCCTTCCCCCTCGCCGCTGCTCTTTAAGGAAGCCACGAATTACATTGAAGCTCGGTGCTGAAGGCAGGAGCAATGATTCCATTTGAGAGATGGTAAACCAAATACTTCTGTATTTAATTACATTAAAAGGTCCAGAAGGTTAAAACCATAAGCAAATGCACAGAACTTCTGTCAATGACAATGAACTGCGGCAGCAACATTGTCATCTCCATGCTTTAAACAGTGTCTAAAGCAACTTCTAAACAAGTACAATTTGGGATACTCATGTAGAACTTAAACAGTGATTTTGTTTGCTTTACCTAGTGTGAAGGGTTTTCAAACTCTTCAGTAACTTGTAACTAGTCCCACGGTTGCTGTTTTCCTATCTGCTTCTCCTAAGCAGATGTTTTGCTTTGTATACCAATAATAGGTTTTTTTTTCCCCCCAATAACAATGCAATCTACTTGTCATGGTAACACACAAAAGCATTCTAGTCTTGCTCCTCTTCATCCCCATCCTCATCTTCATCCCCTTGATCTCCAGATTCAATATCGTCTTCATCTTCAACCTGAAATTAAGAAAGATCTGTTGTGAGCAGCGACATCCCTTACTCTGATCCAACCTTTTGAATGCAAGACAAATGCTGAGGGAGCGAAAGTAAGCTTAAAGCTAACCTAAAATTATCAAGCTGTATCAATTAGCGCTTAATCAAGGCAACTGTCGTCTTGTCATGCCGCATTTTTTAACTTGGCTGCTAAGGGTGGCTGACTTCTGGGAACAGCAGCCTCCGTCCAGCACCATCCGTTCTGCCCTGTACATCCCGGTAAGGAACTCCACACAGTCTTTACCATACAGTTGGTGAAATAAAACCCGCTTTCTTCCCCAGATCGGCTGAGGAGGAAAACCCATCTGTCCAGAGCTTTGCAAGGCCACGAGTGAAGCTGCTAGTGTCTTCTAGGGTACTTGCTCCCTATTTAAGTCATTTAAAAGTCAGACTGACAGATTCCTTGGCTACACTTAGAGGATCTGCACTTGCTGCAAATACTTGTCAGTATAAATAACGCCTCCACCCACTGCAGACCTTTTAAAACCCTAAAAAGCTAAACCAGATGACTGTTAACTATCCAAATGTAACGTTCCTTTGAAAAGGATTACATTAACAGCAGAATCATTGTCTCCCAATAGAAAACTCAGGCTCTAGCCTGGTCTTCGGCCACAGTAACAGCAGCATCACAGCTAGTTATGTGCACCTTACCCTCACCCCTCCAGCTGCGAGTCACAAGGATTCTTCGAAGAAACTGCCCAGAAGACAAGGCTCCCAGGAACTGCCCCGAGAGTTTGTGGTGCTGCTTAAGAAGCAGTCTAAAGCTTTCCCATTATCACCAGCATTAGCTGTGGAGCCACCCCTTAGGATTACAACACAGCCATCATCTGCTTTCTAGCCGGCAGCCAGGATCGGCTGCAGCAAGGCCAGGCACACTGTTGGATATCATTCCAGACACACGGATGACAACCAGTTTTCCTCGCAGGAGTCTGGCAGATACCTCTCAACATCCCTAAGCTGAACACTTCTTTGAAGAGGCAGTCGTCGCCTTCTACTGTTGGCTGCCAATATAAGTGCAGAAAGCAGCTCTGGGCAGTTCAGCATCCCTCTATTTACAGCAAGACGCCTCACCAGACTTACGGGATCAAGTATTGCCGTACGCAGACTGCTCAGGCCTGCCTCAGACCCGAGAACTCACTGGAGCCATTGTTTTGCTTACCGGTACACCGAGATCTTTCAATTTCATCTTCAGTGCTGATAGTTTCTGATCCTGGTCAGCCAGAAGCACCAGAAGATCATCTTGTTCTTTCTTTGATTCTGCAACTTCTTGCTGGAGTTTACTCTTCTCATCTTGCAAGATAGCAACCGTACTACTGGATGAATCCAGGTGCTGTTTTAGGGATTCTTTTTCCTCAGAAAGGGCTTTGACTTTGCTCTGGCAAAAGGAAAAATCCCACAGCAGGTTACACCATAAGTATAGGAACAGTAGGAGCCTTGTTTCCTACAAACACATTCCATACACTACTGGTAACAGCTCCAACGCCACGGAGCGCCCTGTGGCCTTGCTCCCACACACTTCCTTACCCAAACTCCCCTTATTGCCAGCCAGGAGCAAGGCAGGTAGAAGTCTTACCGTCGCTACCTTCCTCCCAGCCCAACTGGATTGTCGATGCCAGAGTAAAGCTATTTCCTAGGCTGTCCTTACCAACTCTTTCAAGGCAGACGAGGCCTACATTTCCCAAGTGAAAAACAAAAGAGGAGATACATCCAGCTTCCCTCATGCAGCCTGAATCACTTGAGATGCTGAGGAAACAAACCCCCTCCACCCAAAGCCTTTCCTACTGTAAAAGTCCTCCTAACTGAAGGCTGAGTATTCAGTGACTCGGTGTGGTGTTCATCCACTACCAACCTTCAAGTCTTTTATTTCCTGCTGAAGCCGTCCCTCCAATTCAGAGCTGTTGGCTGCTGTTGCACCACTGTCTCCTAACACAGGATCTGCACTTGTACTCTGCGGACAGGGAATATCGCTATCAGCGCACTGAATGCCTGGCACACAAAGACAGCAAGCTAAGACCTCACACCGTCAGCTGCAGAATGTAAAAGCATATTTTCTTCTCGCAGCATAGCCAAGGTGTGGTAGGGAGATACATGCTGCGCTGCAAGGCATCAGCCAACAGACCCGTGCTTCCTGGGGTCTCAGTAAACACCTATGCCCCTGAGGTTATTTCCTTTGATTAGGGTGTAAGCTTAAAACACTGATTAGCTGCTACTCATTTGTTTAAATACCAAGCTATCTTGTTGAAGTTTAAAAGTTTGTTCAAGGTGTTTGTTAAATACCACTGTTTAAATACCATTCGTTTGTTTAAAAATACCAAGGACCAGTGGCCTCACAGAGCACTAACTTGACTGGAAGTCCCCTCCTTCCTCATGAAGGATTCGTCTAGGGAACACACTCCCTCGTGTAAAAAGCTGCTGGAATCACTTGGGGATGCGTATTCTTAAAACAAGCTTGGTTTAGGACAATAGCTACAGACAGCGTAAGCAGCAAAGTCAAGTCTTCAAGATGTAATCCCCGAAGAGAAAATAAGGAACTTTTTCACTGATACCATTACTTGCAGCTTTTGATTCTCCAGCTGAAGCTTAGAGATTTCTGCAGACTGTAGTTGTACCTGAGTCCTGAGCATTTCTAATTCCTTTGGGAAACAACGACAAAAACATACTTCAGTTAATTTGACAAAGCAAAGTTCACATGAAATTTTTCTTCAGTGGAACGCTACCAGACTAACTGCCTCATGCTAGCGTACATGAGCGGAAGGCTGCGTGTGTCTCAACGGGAGCACAGCAACCATTTCTACGCAAGACGAAACCCGTCATCAACATGTACCATCTTCCACCCCGCTCTCAGGAACTCTTTTCTGTGGAATGGCCCAACCAAGGTGCCTGTCCCAGCCTCCGTCCTGTCCATAAAGGTGTTTCACACCACCAGCGTTCTCTACACATGACCATTCTTAGTGCAGAAACCCAGTATTAGTTATCCATCCAGGCATTATTAGTTCTTTAATCAGAGAAACTCTGCTCGGTACTTTTGGAGCAACAGCTACCTTGAGTTACTGAATCTGCAGATATTAAAACACTTACTCTATGCCGTATGTATAATATCTGTAAGCTTTCGTATCAACATTTTGTATCAAACGTGTTTTGCAATGGATAAACAGATTTTGCAGGTCCGAAGAATCAGCTGAAGGCTATTCTGCTGGCTTGAGCCTGCTTAGCAGAAACAACCGATTCATTTTTGGACAGATAATCTTGATGCTCCAAGAACGAGTACCATCACCACGTAACAGTACATCATTGAAAAGACCAACATGCTCAGTAATCAATGCTCCTCCTGAAGTTTGACAAAGCTCTCATCCCACCCCATCCCGAGCTACCAGTGTTCACTGCAGCTCTGCTGAAATACCCCAAGCTCACCGTCTGTAGTTCATTATTGTGCTCCAAGCCACCAGGTTTGCTGGCCTGTGAGGATTGCTCTGTTGTTCCCAGTTCCAACTGTGATGACTTCTGTAATAGCAACAGGGAAATCAGCCATAGAAGCAGACAGACTAAACACAGCCGTGTTGTCAGAACTGAGTAAATCATGTGCTTGCACTATCAAAGTTCACAGCAGAGAAGGTGCAAACAGGCTAAGAAACACACATCATAAAGCTCTCTGATTAAAGAGAGCAGCTGGATGATGTCCTCTAAGGTGGATGCAAATTCCAATTTGGAATTCACCAGTTCCACTGCAGCAGACATGCACAGAATCCAAGCAGCACACGTCACCCTGCATTTCCCCACACAGGCCACCATAGACATGTCTTAGGCGTTACCCCAACTAAGCTCTGAGGAAACGCTTACCTTTTTTTCCCCACCCAAAACCATACTAAAACCCTCTGATGCTACAGTCCAACAGGTCAGCTGCACAAATTACTCTCGGGAACACTGTGAAGCAGAAAAGACTCTGCTTAAACCATCTCCCCCTGCTATTTCCCATCATCAGCAAGCAATCGGTTACGATTGCCTGCCCGCCATCATACTGAGGACTTACACAGCTTAAGGCAAATTACAGCTGAAAACAGGAACTGGAATCTGCATCAAGTTCTGCTGGGACAGTTAGCGCTTACCAATTTTTCAATTGCAGAATCCTTTTCCCTTAACTGCCCCTGCAGCAGCTCATGCTTGTTTTTCCATTCTTCCAGCTCCTCTTTCAGTTTGCTCACTTCTTCCACCTGAACGCCATTCATCTGAAACGTATCACTGTGGGAATTATGGTGCTGAGTGTCCTTTCCTAAGAGACAGAGTTTATTGCAAAGGTCACAAACACCAACATCCTTTCGAATTAAGCTTCAAACACACCAATTACAGTATTTATTGCCCGTCCTCCTCCGGCCCCACAGGGCAATACGAGCCATTCTAACTGAAGAATCAAAGCAGAGTTATTTAAGAATTCTCCATCAAAAGCTGAATTAAGAGCGCAAGCACAAAGCAAGAACAATTTATACCTTACTCCCATTTTCAGTCTGTCCTCTCAGTTCTCACTGTGCTTTGTCCCCTAAGTTTTGTGCTTTATCCCATAAGTTCAAAGGCACTTAAAGCAAAACCTAGTGTTTTTAGGTAATGAAGCGAAATCTGACCCTTAAACAATATTGTTCGCAATGCTCAACATCAACTCAAAACACGAGTATTTTAATCTCTACGGGAAGTTTTCATATGCTGCAGGACATACAACAGCTTGCCTGAAGTGACAGAAGGCTGTCTGCTGGAGCTGTTCTGTGCCTCACCACACGTCATGCAAGATCTTTGCTCTAGCAAGATGATTTTTTATTGTTCTCCCTGAAGCCTACCTAGCTGTACTTTAAGGAGATTATATTGGTCCTTATGCTGTTGGATCTGCGACACTTGCTGTGTAACTGTTGCTTGCAGCTGCTCATTTTGAGATGTTAAAGTGTTAACTCGTTGTTTTAATTCTTCAAGCTCCTGGTCCTGTGAGAGGGGGAAAAAAAGGCACTTCAAGTAGTAACATTTTTGAATACAATACTGTCAGGAAGGCAAATAAAGACAGACACACCTGAACTCCACCATGACACACTTCTGGCTAGTGACAGTGTCAGTGCTGCCTGTGACAGATGAGCAGAAAAGCCTCACACAAACTTGGAGAGCTGTTCCTAGGAAAAGTGCCCCTTAAGTCCACACGTACCCCCTACATTCTGTGTCCATCCCAGGTCCCTGAACTAAAAACGCCTGCTTCAGTTCCCCATTAGCTATTTAAGTTCATTAGCTTTGCTCCTGTACTTTTCCATCTCACCTGTGGCAACAACACAAGTGAGCTACCATTGGAAAAATAAAATGGAGAGTCCAACCGCAGCAGATACACCCAAAATTCACTGAGCAACTCCGTTTCTTCATTCAGCCACGTTCATCTGTCAGCTTTTCAGAGGTGAGAGCGCAGAACTAAGCATTACATCTCTTTGCCAAGGGCTGCAAGTTCTCCAGTTACTCAATTGAAAAAGAACACTCAGACACAGGAAAGCGCAAATGTACCCCGGGAAAAGAATTAAACTTCACCAGTATTCTAAACACTGACATTACAGTTGAACAAGAACTTGGCGTTAAATGTTTTCAGAAGCATTCTTATATTGTTATATTTCTTGTTACTTGTTTTGGAACATCGGGTATCAAACTGCACTGCAGTGCCTCCGAAAGCCAGAGCAAACCGATTCTGGAGACACATGCAGAGCAACTCCCTCTTACCTGCTCTCTGATGACTTTCTTGTAGTGAGTCACAATGTTGTCATGCTGTTCCAGTGTCTTCTTGACCTCCTCCTCCTTTTTATCTTCCTCGCTGGACTTGTAAATGGCTTTACTTATGACACCTGTCAAAAACATTTTCTGTCAACTAAAGCCCAGTTGACGCATCTGTTTTGTCCTCAAAACCATCTCACAGCCTCACCGCGTTTAACTCACTTCATGTCATTAGAAACTCAACCCACACTTTAAAAAAAGCAATTGTCACAACAAGGTTTAAGAAAAGAGGCAACAGCCATCTTCTTATATACCTAGGTCATGTACTTCCACAAACCAGGCTTCTATGACCATCGTATGTGCTCAATGCTTTAGTCTCTAGGGGAGCAGAGGTAAATACACCTCTTGGCCAGTGTGGTAACTCACAGCACGCATTAAGAATCATTTCACCTAAAAACATAAAGTTATACAGTTCGTACAAGCCCCGACTGCCGACTTGTACCGGGAGTATCTTTACTAAATACTTGAACTGCAAGCTTGGGTATATGAATACAGCTATTACTGTGACGTGGCTTTCAGAATACTCCGTTTTGCTATCACCACACCACTTGGAAGAGGGTTATGTTCAGCACATATGGTAGTTCAGTCATCAGTTCATCACAAAAACTAAAGAAATGAGCATAGCATCTCACCTTCCAATTCCTTTACAAGCTTGGTAAACTCATGATCAAACATCATGTGGTCTGGGCTAGAGAAACTAGGCTGTGGTTTCTGAGCAGCTCTGGAATAAAGTTCGTGTTTGCTAATGAAGCCCAGCTTCTCAATGAAGTTCTCCCTGCCAATCCTCTTCTCAATCAGCTGCTTCAGCTTCTCTCTGAAAGGAAGAGGGAAATCAATCCCAGTCCAACACTTGAAGAGAAATTAACCCATCCTTCCCTCCAGGTGGTTTTTGCCGTTACAGCTCTGGTTATCCACCTCAGGTCTTAACCCCACCAGAAGCTTTGCACTGAAGATGCAGTTTCTCAGTTGCCACTGCCATCTGTGCCCAGCCCAGGCACACGCAGCGTGGGAGAACCCAGGCAAAACAGCCCTCTGCTTCGCCTAGCTAAAGGCGGGTCCGTTGGTTTTGCATCCCGTAAGGAATACGCACAGAAAACATTCAACCAAGGATTCTCGACTGCAGCGCCTCAGTTGAAAGCCTCTTACACCACCAGGAACCTTTCCCTCCAGCCCTCTCACTTCTCCATCATACTTACTTCCTATAATTTTCAAGGGAGTTGTCATTGTAGTAGATGGAAATGCCAAGCAAAAGTGCACACAGGCCTTGGACGAGCTGCTCCTCTTCTCCAAGGTTCTCAGCTATCTGCCCTGTGAGCTACAGCTCTTGTTAAGGATATTTGAGATATTTCGTAAGCACAATACATGTAACATACTTCTCCCTGTATAAATTCCCAGTCAAAATTATTTTCACATGTAAAGCCAAGCTTGATTAGGAAGTAGGCAAAATAGCTGATGAAACCCTCACAAAGCTAGCTTTTACTTTCAAGGATTTGGGTAATCAGCCGTTTTGCTGAAATTTCTTTTTCAGTAACTGTCCGCTCAACCAAACAGACAGAGTTGTTCCAACACAGACTTTCAGTTTAGATAAGGTGACAGTTCAGCCTTATCTACTTTAGTCAGATTTTTTTCCTGAAAAGCAAGCATAGAAATAAGCTTCAACAAGAGTAGGAAGCGTTCTTCCTACCTCTTGGGTATAAGCGTAAGTCACAGTAAAAAACATCCATGGGCTTGTGGCAATAAGACGACGCTCTGCTGGCAGAGCCATGCAGCTTTCCGCTGCACTTCAATTTACACGTGCATCTTAGAGACAGGTCAGCGCACACACAGCACTGTCAGCTGGTTCTATCTCTCGCCCCAAGGCATTTTCTTTCACGTCAGGGGGTATCCTGCGAACTGATGTGGATAAACACCTAACTTGAACATGAATAATCCAAGTAACTTCTAGGCAAGCCGTTCTACTCCGCAAGCAGGCCAAGGATACAAAAGGTATGTTGGCTGGGTTGTGAAGGAAGTGGGTGACAGCAATGGAGCAGTTGCTCAGCCAAGTGCAAAGCAGCATCAGTAGTCCAACGCGCGTCTGGACTTTGCTGCCCTGAAAAGAATGAAACCCCCCATTGTTACCTTTCCACGCTGGAGGACAAGCACAACAAAACAAACTGTAAGGACTCGGAACTCACCCACGGGCACCTCATTATTTTCAAAACAAGTCACATCTTTCAAAATACCCATTTGTTAGTTAAACTGAACAGAGCTTTAGTGCTTTAATGAATCAAGTATTAAACCATTCCTATTCAACCGTTTTCAGAGAAAAACCAACAAGCAACACAGATGTGAAATATGGCTTAATGCAAATTAGCACCGATATGAAATCATAACAAGTTAGTTCTGCATTTATAATTAATACCAGGGTAACATGAAGGAACACACACACAACCCCTGTAAAGAAGGAACGAGGTGCAAATTCAGGTAAGGATTCCCTCTAAGACGAGATGCATCAACAAGACTTCCCCTGCTGACTAAAAACTGCCATGTGTTGCTAATGTTACTTTCTAAGTCAAGAAAGATAATATTGGAGTGGCTTTTGGTTCAGACAATAGGCACATTAAGCCAGAATGAGCAATGCTAACTATTTGTTTCTGTTAACTAGGGAAAATCAGTTTTCATGTGCAAATTGACTGTCTTCTCCATTCTGCCCCCCTTGTCTTTGCTGCAGATACTGTGGGCACAGCAGCATTAAGACAGACAGACATCTCTTCTGACAGTCAACAATCAGAAGGCAAAATGTTCCCTGCATGGAAAACCAAACTTCACACAAGCACTTAATAAATTGGGTAAAGGAACTGGAAGCTAAAGGCAAGTCTCTAAGGCAAGATGAGGCACATAAACCACTGGGGTATCTTCACAAGGGGTCAAGAAAAACACACCGGAGAAGCCATTGCAAGAATCGAGACAGAGGCAAGAGAGAGCAGTATTCAGCAACAACAAAGGAAGGGTCTGTGCCTGAGAGTTATCTGCACTTGTGACGCTGAACTTCCATCCTTGCCTCCGATAACCCCTGTGCTGTCGAGCTGAAGGCACTGTTATTATTAACTGTGGCTAAGCATTAAGAAAAGCCCCGCAAGGTCTTTGAATAAGCCAGTTGCAGTTTGCCATCGAAACAGCCAGTGAGCAGCAGGCTGGCAAGAAGCTCTTCCGTAGCGGGCTCTCAGCTACCCGAGCACCACTGCGGACCACAAGACAGGCAGGAACTGCGTCTAGCAGCTTGGGAAGAAAACACCAAGCTCTGAAGAGAAGGCCTGCAAGGACTCCCTGCTGAGGTGCTGTGATTTGCTGCAGTCTATCACCAACACTGAGACGAAACCAACTCCTTAAAGGAGGAAAACACAGATTACAGATATCGAGACTGTGGCAGCCATCCCTAATGCTACACACGTAGAAAAGGGAGCATCTGGTCCTTTTCCATCATTTTCATCGTCATTTCTTCCAGAGACCCAAGTGAAGTGTTGGAACAGCAGAGAACACAGCTGTCACCACCAGCTGCACAGCACCTACCTGTTGTGTGTCACGGTGAGTACTAGATGTCCTGCTACCACTCTCTGCTCAGTCTTTGCTGCTATGGGTTTTGTGCGGCTTTGTCCGGCTTTGTCATGACCCTGTCGTGCTGTTGTATTAACACACAGGTTATCTTCCATGCTGCTACACTTCTAGCTGAACGCCACAACTGGTTTCCACTCACCTAGACATCACCATGAGCTGCCCGGTCCCCACCAAACCCTAGTCTCCTCTTGCCCTCCCTTTCCTCTGGACCAGCTCACTCAGCTTTCCCCATCACCACTGCGTATTTCCCCTGCCCACCTTATACTTGGTAATTAGTTAGTGATTTGTATGCAACGCAACATTGTCCGTCTCTGCTCACAAGGTGACATTTAATTCCCAGACAGTCTAATGACAAGACATGTTTAAGAGATAATCACCAGCATGTAGCGGCTTTACTTTTTATTACCAACTAGGTAATGCATTCACACTGCATGTTTCAGGTGAAGCGTGAGTCGAGACACAAGGTGACAGATCACAGGTATTACAAGCTCATACAGACAATCATCTGCCACATCACATTGGCCTAATGAACTATAAGGGAACCGTCTTGTCAAGCAGTTTGGCTGAAGAACCTGCTGACCACACAGGCCCCTCTTGCTATGCTGAAGCCTCTAGACAGGGGATGTGCTTCCTCACCACCATCCCCCAGAACTACAGGGTCACTTAGGTTGAAAGGGATCCTGGACATCACATAGGCTGTACGCTGCTTTAGCACAGGAGCGCTGTAGAAGCGCCAGTTCTGCCCAAATTACTTCCACATTAGATGCATCAACAGCCTCATGACACTGCCGACTGTGTAACTTAACCTGCCCCAGAAACCCCTTGGCACAAAGACATCAGTCATGCCAACTTACTCTTTGTCAAAAGATCGAGTCAGTTCTCCCCTAACTGAACTAAAAGAAATGCTTCAAACAAAACAAGCAAGCAACACTAGAAACCCCTTTTCCCTTCCCTTACATTTACAAATACGGGCTCTTACTGTCCCAACACTACTGGCCAGTTCATACCCACAGGGAGTAAGACTAACCCTCTAGGGTTACTTGCCCTACAGCACGTTGCTTCTTAAGAGAACACTACTAGACGCGTCACTATCTTGTCAGAAACGCTAAGTTACTTTTGCTTGCGCGACCCGGCATTTACAGCACACGTTATCTGCTGGAAGCAGATGGAAACCAAGTTTTTCTCAAGCGCTACATGCTATTTCGAGGTCAAATTAGTATGTTCTGCTTAAGGACTTCCACACAGTCCGAGACGCCCTCTCTAAAAAAGAAATAGCACCAAGCTATCTCCTAGACGTACCATGCTAACGCCTGCTGTGACAGATGGCAGCTCTGGGTGGCTGCTGCTCTACCCTTCAGGGCCGGCAACAATACAAGCCCAGCCCTCAGGACAGCTGTGGTCACCGTGGTACACAAAGCAGACAGCTCCACAGCAGCATTATTTCAGAACTGTTTGTTCTGCCGCTGATAACCAACTTAACAGTGCTTTAAGTTACACAGCCGGCGAGTCAGACAACTCCTTTCAGGGGTCGTTTGCTAGTAATGAGATCCCTGCTCCTCACAACCGGTAGCTCCAAGGTTAAAACCCTGCTGGTAAGTAGAACGTATCGAGTGGCCGGAAGGCAGGTTAAACGCAGTTTTTCTTTTAGCAGTCAGGAAATCAGCAGCATGTTCCCACTTCAGATCATACCAGCTGTTTGCTACAGGCCACTCTGAGTAAACAGCATTTCCAAGAGTTTTCATTTTTCGTACAAGAAAGCGCATCTGTTGGGTGAACAGATGGTGAGTGAGTCCGCCCCACTGGAAAGAAAGCACCCGTGCTCCCCAAGATCTTTATCCCATAGTTTTGTGGAGCACCCCCAGAGAACCCCCTGTAGACACAGAAAGAGCTCGTTATGCTAGGGAAAATCCCAAACCCACCGGCAACACAAAGCTGTAAGTGGAAACACGTCAAAAAGCAGTTAAAGAAAACCTCCCCAGCAAAACCCAAGACAAGAGGAAAAGGCCTGCTTTTGGCAAGGAAATGCCGAAGCTGTGCCAACAAATACATACCCGTCTGTCGATCTTATCACCCTGCAAGTTACACACATATTACTTGAGAACCTTGAAGTGGAACACGTTTCAGACACATCCCCCCAAAGTTTGAGTCCCTTGTATCATTTAAGGCTGAAGAGCCACAGGCAGTTTTACCGACTCAAATCTACCCTAGGCAAAAGGGCTGGGAAAAGCATTAAAAGCAGTATTGGCTATTTTCAGGTAAAGCAGATTTTAAAAGTTCAAAATTCCAGCATTCTGCCGTTATTCTCAAGTGCAAGAAAGTCTAATTGCTGCCAGAGTTCTTGCGCCTTATTATTACAACCATTTGGGGAGAGGGTTTGTGTAACCAAAGGGAACGGCACCAGGGAGCGTGGGCTGGGAGAGGAAGTTCACTCGCTTGGCATTTGCAAAGCCAGGTGTATAAAATCTTGAACAAGTTGAAAAAAGCTTTTAGCTTTGAATAGCAAACCCAACAACAATCAGCGCACGAGAGCCTGGTCATTTTAAGATGTTACAGGTTAGCAGTTACAGGTTAATACCAACCAGGCACCACTTCAACAACAAAACGCAACTGGGCATCCTGCCAGTTTGCCTTCTCTTTTACAAGTTTACTGTCTGGATGCTTTAGGACCCTCTGCCTACTCAGAGTAGGCAACGTCAAGCAGCAATTGCTGATGAAAAAGCAACATTTGCTGCTTTGCTTTTCCCCCTGAGGCACAGAGCGCTTTAAGCAAAGCTTAAAAATCAGCCAGGAAAAGAGCGAGAATCCTCCGTCTCGTTAAGCCAGCCCTCCTGCCTTCCTGAGACGCGGCTGCGCGGGAGCAGCCCTCTGCCTGGATACCCGGGGTCTCGTACCCGGGACGTACCTGCGAGAGGATGTTGGTGCACTGCTGCAGCAGCGACACCGGCGGGTTGCCGATGCTCGTCGCCAGCTGGACTCGCAGGAGCTGTTCCTTGAGAGTGGCGTTTTCCTGCAGCGCGTGGGCCAGGGCCACAGCCGCACACCAGTTTGAGAGAGAGTCCGTGGAAAAGAGGCCCCCGCAGAGCAGCTGGCCAGCCGAGACAGAGTTACCTGTAGCTACCACAGCGGCCAAGAGGTACAAGGGAGATTAAAACAAGCCAAAACACCGGCAAAATTACGACATTAACGTATCTAAAAATCAGAAAAATTAAACTAGTGAAGTTTTAGAGAAATCATAGACCAAATCACCTCATTTGGATCAGAAACTTAATTGCAAGTAAATAACTTTGCAAGAGACATCGGTTGATGCCTTAAACGTTTGTGCAAGTTCACAACTCACTGCAGGGACATTAGCTGTGCGTACCGTCAATGGTAGATGGCAGAAGCGTTGAAACGATTTCTCCTTGTCCTTTTTGGTTTTTGTATAAAAAGCACTGGAAACAATAGAGAACAGCACATCGTAGCACAAAAGGCTGCCTTTCGTTTACCATGGACATCAGAAGTACTACAATCGCAGGCCTGGTTGGAAAGAGAAAAACCTTTGGCACGAAGTTGTGAATGACGACAACTGCAGACAATTAGCACGTTCCCCAGGTAAGGAAAGAGGCTTTTGCCTACGTCATTTATTACCGTTTCAAACATTGGAGTAAAACTTTTGATTTTAATACCAGTTAGTTAAAACACAAGGCAGCAGATTGATTACACGTGACCGCAATGAGCTACTGTTCCTCTGCAGTGTTCTCACCTCCCGTCGCGTCCCCTGCTGCTCCCTGCGAGCTTCCGTAATGCTGTGGAAGATGCCTCATCAGGCCACTACCAACTTGGAACACAGAACGCTTCTTTCTACCCTCACATTCAAATGCTGGGATGAAGGTTTCCTTCAACTAACACTTGCAGGTCCCCAGTCTGAGTAAATATCAATTACCTGCCCGTTCTCCTCACCTCTCCGTCCTTGTGGAGGCTGTCCTCTGCCTGACAGCAGCAGCTCTTCCCCATCTAAGCTTTTTCCAACTACTGCTCATACACTTTTTCAGACACCATGTAACAAATAAAATCGGTTCTAGGCCTCACCTCTATGGAAACACAACTGACACCTTTCTGCTCTAATGCACCCAATGGGAACCTGAAGCTGTTGCTCTGTATCATAATTCCAAACTCTGAATGTAAACGAACCTCTGGGTTAGACTGCCACTGCCCATACCAATACATCATTACCTAACACAGTTAAACACTTTTCTTCCTCTACCTTGGTGGATTAGAAGGTGCATTTACAGAGGCAAAGTAGTCTTGATTCATCTGGCATCCTCGAATGACCTCCGATACAGTGTTAATAGTCTGCAGAAAGGGCAGAGAAAAACATTAGACGGATAGTCATATGCGAGCCATAATCTACTACTGAGATCACTCAAAATTATTCCAGAATACTTTCTGGTTGCAGAAAATAAGGTAAAAGACTATGTTAAAAGACTATCTTACGTTGACATTGCCCGCACAGGAAGCTGACATCTCTGGCGTATGAAATACTTTCTTTGCAAATATTGCAATCCAGTTGGTCTCTGCAGCAACCCGTTATATCCCTGTAGCCTCCTGCTTTCACCCATTTGGTTACCCCATCCCTCCATCTGTTTGCTCCCTCTTACTTCTGTCAGGATATCAGCGGGAACTCCAGTTGCCATCAGGATTGTGCAGAGCTGCTGTAACAACCCGCAGTGAAACATGGCCTTCTGGCAGCTGCTGGTAGCACCAGGAGGGTTTGTGGGAGACACCAGTACCCGCACAAGCTAGGGAAAAAAAAAGCAAGTTTCTACTTGAAGAGAGCCCAAAGCCTTCTGAAATGAAGCACCAAACAAATTTACCCACTTGAAGTTTGGCCATGAAATAGAACTGCTCCTAAAAATGGGTATAATGGCAAACTACAATTAAACAGCACGTTCATCTCATTACTACATACGGCCATTTAATTTTGACTTCAGTGAAATCCTCTAAAACCTTCAAGTATCTGACTCCATTGCAAACGTTCCAACTAAGCGATGATAAATCAAGCTGTAACTATTTTATTATTTGGCTCACCATTTGTCAGAACTACATTTCAGGAAGTGAGAAACTACCTTCATCATTGACATTCAGCTTCCAGACGAAGTGCCGCAGAACGGGAAAAACTCGTGTCACTTTTTGGAGGGGTGAGCAGAAAGGAAGATGCCCAACAATCAGTAATTATGAACCCAGAGCGGAGGCCGCTACTGGAACTCGGTCAGTGCCCCACAGCCACACATCAGTTCATACAGGAGGATTTTCCATACAGAACACCGCAAATGATGTATTTAACTCAAACCGCTGTTACATTTTAAGTTAGGTAAGATTGCAAGAGAGCTGAAAAAGCGTCCACATCAGTACTTATGAGTTAGTGTTTTACCTGCAGCATTAAGTGAAGATTAGTTACTTTCTGTGCAGACCACCCACAGTTGTCATCTCCAACCTCAAACCAAGGCTTCATACGCTGAATGTATGAACCTTCTTTGAAGAAATTCTGATTGGAATTATTATTCTTCAACAAGTTTTGCAATAGGAGGAGACAGTCTTCCACTACTATTCCTGGTGAGAGAAAAACCCAAAAGATTAATCAAAAGATGACACATGGAAAACTAAGTAGCTTCTGCATGCACGAAGTATGTTCTAGATGGAACAGAGCACGCATTTATGAGCTCTTCACTCATAACAAACATTAGATTTGGATCAAGAACTGTGAACCTCAAGCATGAAAAAATAATCAAACGTCACTAAATTAAATACATCAATGTTGATCCAGGGCATTTCCGAGAAAACCATAATTGTGTTTCTTCCACCAGGCTGAAGCAAAAACCTTATTTCCAAAGAACATAGAGTTTGTATGAGTTAATTGGGTAGGAATGGGAAGAGCTTCAAACACAGCCTCACGACCACTTTGGGTCCTGAACTATGCCTACTTCAGAGTCAGAGCACACCACTGTCTCTTCCTATTGTAAGCACTAAGATGAAGTTCCTCTTGAACTGCATCACGATTCGAATGCGGCGATTTGTACCGGTTTACACATTCATTCTCTTTAATCGCTGGCTAAGTCTTCAACTCAACTCAAAGCCACTTTTTGGGCTATTTCGGTGGAGAAGCAATTCTTAGAAATAGCCCTTACAATAAGCCAATTCCAACTCCCCTCCTGGGAGTTGCAACGGTTTGTTTTGGGTTTTTTTAACCCTCAGGTTTTATCTGTACTGAAAAAGCCGTAGAGACGCTAATCAACTATGTACTCTGTGAAAAGAAAACGCTCAGACAACTCTGTCCAGTAGGCAACAGGAATAAAGGCAGCCTGGCTCTGGTCCTGCTGGGATGCCTCCGAATCTGGACTCGACAGGAAGGATTAAGACGGACTCCACGCACCTCTGCAAACACGCAGGCAGCGCCCAACTTGGGAGCGGGAGAACCGGGAGCGCCCAGCTGGCACAGTCCCCTTCCCGCTCCCGCTGCGGACAGGGGCAAAGGACACATGGGAGGCGGGAAGCAACTCTCAGCACTTAGGAATTTACATACTAAATCTCCTAAAATTATTAACCGCCTAAAAATAGCAGCTTTGAATCAATAGTTTGCTTCGTCCTTCCATGCCAACATACCTCGAATAGTTCAGCTGGGAGAGAAGCATTAACTGCTCCTGCAGCCCACAAAAAGGTCACGGAACAGCAACCTCTCTTGTCACTGAAATAGATCCTGCAGCAAACTACAACTAGTGGTAAACTCATAATGTGTTGCTAATTAAAAAGAAAGAGCACTGAAGTGCCACGTCGTTCTTGCTCATTTTTTTTTATCCTTTCCCATGCCCCCAGCAGATAAATCATTCGGCAAGCTGACCAGAAAACTGAAGTTATTTGCGAGGCTGAAGAAACTCAGCAAGCTGTAACTCCCAGCCACCCCAAGCATCCAAGGGTCTTGCAGGAGGAACGCAGATGCTTAACTCGGTAAGTGACAAATGCAGCGCACACATATCTGGCACTGCCATTGCCGAGCACAGACATTCACAGACCTAAGCCAAGCAGGAACACACAAACTCACGCCCACATGCCCAAGAGAAATTAAGTCATGTTTTCACAAAGTATCTCAAGACTGGTTTTCAAAAGATGCTGAATCCCTGCCGACTTGCTCAATCTGTTTTTGCTTTTTTTGTTATGACAAGGCTATACGTTTTGATCCTTCAGCCCCCTGACCTAGCTCTGGTTACGTACTACCCACAGCCTGTAAACACGGTCACCTAATAGTCTCTGCAGAAGCACAAGACTGATTAAGTCTTAGACTTTTCTGTACCTCCATCACTGTTTCCTTCTTCTGTTATGATATCGAGAAGTCTCTCAAAGGCGTTTTCGAAGGCAACAATCTTCTGTATGGCTGCGTTACTTTTTGTCAATTGCTGTAACAACAAGACTCCCTTGACAGGTGGGGAAGAAAAAGAATTAAACTTAGTTTTACTAGAACTATGTTGCTTTTCATAAGTCACAGCTCTTAAAGGTACTATATCAGCGGCATAACTCTCGGCCAGAACCTCAGGACAGAACCGAGTGCCCCGCAACTCAGCACATCTACGGAAACCCACACAGACACCACGCACTATTTCCCTCGTGCCTCCCCGCACTTCAAAATAGCGACACGGTACTGTTAAGAAGGACACTAGGGGGCTATAGAGAAGAAAGACGGAACCTGTAAAGTACCCTTGCGTAGTCAGCAATTAGAGCACTGCAGCATCTGATGAGCTGAGAGAAAGAACTGAAGTGAACCTGACAGAAGGCCAAGAGAAAGATCAGCTAACCTTCTAGGAAAACCCTACACAAGGGTCAACGTTTGCATTAAATACATAGTAAGAGTTTGACTTTGTGATGAGAACTTCGGCAAGGCATCCAAAAGCCACCTAACTCAACCGAGGAATGAAATATTCCCTATTAGCTACCACAGTGATTTCTTCACCCGCATTTCTTTAAATTAATCCAAATTCTGCACAAGTACCAAGCAATTCAACTGACAGTTACTATTTGTTAAGGGGATAAACTGCCTTTGTTCTGTACTTACATCATTTCGTATAACCTCCCTGGAGTCTGCTAGTAAATCCATGAGCCTGGAAACGCCTGCAAGAAACACATTTCAAAAAAAAAATTAAAAAGGCGCAGCTCTTTCATGCTGGAGGTCTTTAAAACACCTTACTTGAGACTCCTCCAGCCCTCTGCCGTGATATTTGCTGAGCTTCCAGCTTCAAGTTTATCAGCGATAACTCAACCGCTTACCCATAGGGCTAACAAGAATTATCTGCTGCACTTGAGGTCCTTGCTGCTTTAGGAGAGATGTAAGTAGTTTCACTCCAGGCCAACGAACATGGAAATCAAATTCCTGCAAAGACGAAGAGGAGTACATCAAGTCATTAGTTCCTCGGTATTGAGCTTTCTGTTCTAGACACCGTTTATCAACATAGAGCAAACAGAGAGCGAGTTTCACGTCTTGTCAATTTCTTTTTCCACCCATCGTATTACAGCACATGGCCAGCAAGTCTACACTATCCTGTTCCATGGTTCTATGTTATCAACACCAACGTGAACTCCCAGCAGTTTTCCTTTCCTCCCTCTCTTCTGGGGTAGCTTTCCGAGCTATTTCTTCTTTCTAAAAACCAGTCAAGCCCGATCCTCCAGGAATCGGCCCGTTATTACCCAGACATCCACGAGTCAAGAAAAGCAAGCCCTTTTCTATCTCCTTCGTATTCCCAAAGACTAACAGCAGCTTCTCTGTTAAAATTGGGTCTTATCAGCAAGAGAAAGCTCAGCAACTACTAAGTCCCCGGACAGACTTGACCAACCACAACAAACCGTTGGGCTCCCCAGGTCAGCTCTAACTCCTTCCACAGTTCCCTCACAGAGCTTTCTGTACTGCTCATACCGCTGCTTTTAAAGCATCACCTTCAAATAAGCCAGTAGATTGCCGATTTGGACAAGCAGTCTTATTTTAACTTTGTTCCTACTTACAAGTGAAAAGGGAGCATGTGTCATCCTTGTCTCAGCACCCGACCTACCTCAGGCACTGGCCAAGGTAAATATCTCCACCGTACTTGCTGCAGAGAGGTCTAACTAATCAATTTTCTACACAAACAGGGTAGAAAGTTTATAAAGCTTTTTCTAAAACTGAGTCTAGCACAGGACAAACCCTGAATGGCATGGTACTGTTAGCAAAGAGCACGCTGAACCAAGGCATCTGCAGAGAAAGAGAATGGATAATTTACAAGACACACTGCAGGCTTACAGCTCTGCACGATACTATATACGTTTTTATCAAATGACACTTGCGTGTGCAATTCAGCAGTCACGCAGCTCCACCTATAGGTTTCACCTATCTTTAGGAGAGATGCTTGTCGTATTCATCTTGCAGATCTCAGATTGGGATCAATAAAATTAACGGCACCCTGCTGCCGAAGAAGGCCCTAGGTCCGGGATTGTCCTAAAATAGATATCGCATTTATGCATCTCAGGAATATATCTACAAGTCAGCCTTTCACACTCACTAAATAGTTTTATAGACTGTCAGCTGCAAGCAGCAGTTTCAGAAAGGTAATTTCACTAACTCACTAACCGTAGTCTACAAAACTGTGCTGCCGATCGGCATTTCCATTTATTGAGGCTGAAATTTGGCACTTGGGGATTAAGCCTCAGATACACTGACAAACGTTTAATACTGCTGAAAGCATGACAAAAGTTCCATACAGGAAGAGCAGAACATCATCTTTTTACTGAAGATGGACTACAAAGGAAATGGAAAAAATAAAAGAAGAGATTCACGTTGCTCTTTTTCTCTCAAGCACAATCATATTCTTACCTTGGAAACACGATTTTTAACAGTTGAGAAAAAAGCAGCAGTCCTTGAGGATAAAGCCATTGGAAAACGAGTTAAGCACATCATGCTGATGGAAAGCAGTCACCCTTTCTGCTTGAACTGCATCTCAACAGACATTACCACCCCGTTATCCTTTAATGATTACCTGAAAAATCATCCTTGTGCGAGCGACAACAGTCGCTCTTTGTGGAACAATAGTTTTTACTGTTCCTAATCAAGTACCTAAAACCCTTTCAATGTTAGGCTGCTTTAAAAGCTGCACTAACAGCCTTCATCCACTCCTTCCCTCACCTCCAGCCCCCCATTCGCTACATCTAAGAACACCTCACACTTGACACGGGCTTGCCTAGAAAGACAAAACCAGCTTCATCCATTAAAACAACCTCCCTGTACAGCAGCCCCTATCTCTCAGTATTGCCAGTAAGAGACTGTACTCACCTCCACAAGAGTCAGCAGGAGCGTGACATTTTCTTGCTGTTTAATGAAAATCTCTGTGAACTGACTCCCCAGATCATCAACTTGTTTTGGCAAGTTTTCTTCTGTAATAGTAAAGATACTATGTATTACAACACGGGATGGGAAGGACTTCAGGTAGTTGCAATATTTATTTTTACTAAAATAGGGCCACAAAAATGTTCAGAGTCGTTGCTGTCATGTTAATGGAATTATTTCCAAAACAAACAAGCTTTGGACAAAGGAGTAAACCTACATTACTCTAAATGTAACTTTTATTGACAAGTGTTTCCTTTTAAAGATAGGAGGGAACCAACAATCTACCAAAACTCATTCCAGCATTAAAAGAAAAAAAATCCTATTTCCATTGATCACATCCAACCAGATCGACAGCTCCCACCCCCACAGTTGCCTGTTCCAGGTCTAACAGCACACTCTTGAGTGAGCAGAGAATCCAGACAGAAAGAGAGAACCCCCCAGCAGCGGAGGAGCAGAAAGCCTCAAAGTGGCCACCTTCACATGCAGCTGAACTGGGCCAGTAGAGAAGCTCCTCATCAGGAACACAGAAAAGCAAAGCACCTCCATAGGAAGAGGCTTGATGCGAGAGATGGGGAATATAAACCATCTAAATCTAAATGGCTCAAACGCCTCATTCATTTCTTTTGGTTTAGCAACAGAAGAGATCTAAACATCGGGCAAGGAGAGTAAGTTTGAAACAGATGAGCATCAAAACCTCTCAGTCTTGGAACGTGAATTAATTTCACAAGGGAAATGAAATGCCACTCTGTTATGTACTCTTTGGTTGTGCAGAACTGGGGTAGCACCTGAATTTCAACTTACACAGTTATTTCATGCATCACTGTTGCACAAACGAAAAATAACAGACAACATGCAAACAACATCTCTGCACCGCTGCTGTTTTTCTGGCCTGAGTGACAGCTTAGAAAGCTATTTCACTCAACAACCCTATGTAGGTACTCCTGCTGGGCATAGTTCAGGAATTTCAGTTGAAAAATTGAGGAAGAGCGATTCTAATTCAAAGGGAGTTGGTTTTATTGTCATTTCATTGCGGACAGGAAGAGAAGACATTTCATTCAAGTGCAGTACAGTGCCAGCCCTCCGCTGCTCAGCAGTGTTCAGACACACTCCTCTCAACAGGGGCAGGAATTCAGTTTCACGTGACACCAGCCACCACCCCATATGAAACGAGCCTCCCATCGGGTTTAAAAAATAGGTTGGTTCTTTGCTTGGTTGCTGATTTCCTGCCTTCTCCCCAAAACCTCCGAGCCCCCTGCCCGGGCTCTGCTCTGTGCCCCGCGCTTCACTGCACAGCCACCGCGAAGGCCCCGCCGCTCGTCTTCGAAATGCGGTTGCCCTACAAATCACGCAGACGTACATCCAGCGCTGCGACACCGTCCCCCGCGAGCTGATGAAACCACGGGCACAGGAACACATAGCACAGAAAACAGCTGGTGAAGCCACTGAATTTATCCGAAAGTCTGATTTGGTTAGGCAAAGGCCAGACAGGGATTTTTCCTCCTGCCCAAACTGCGGCATTCACAGCCTTATCCAGCAGTCACTAAGAAACCATTAACAACTGAGCAGCTATAAAATGGGTCAAAGAGCACACATAATCTTCAAACTCCGGACCTTGTCAGGGGTATGGCAGAACAGAGAAAGCTAAAGACTCTAATATAAAAATGTGGTGCCAAGAAAACAATTTTAATTCCACCGACCCAATTCAAACTGTTGGCAATGGTGATTCACTGCAAGGTATCAGTTTATAAGGTCTATTTTTTAATGATTTCCAATCCAGGAAAGAGGTTTTTGTTTGGCCTTTCAGCCATCAGCGAGTAGCTGACCATTTCTCTCATGTAGGATGACTACATTTCTCCCTCGCAGGAGGTTTTTCAGTAGGTAGCTTACAAGAGGCAGAGAGAAGCAGCACCAGCCTGCCCTAAATTTTTAGCTGCAGAAATTATGAAATACTAACAAAAGATGACAAAAGGGAGGACAGACTGTGTGAAAAAATAACTCTAGCCCAGGCACGTGGCATCTAACAGCATACAAGTCTGACAGTGAGCTCGCTGAAGCCGAGGGACTTGTCAAGTCTGGCTCACTCACACTTTACGCAAATAAACAAAAACCCCAGGCAAGGCAACTCCACAGAAGCCGAGTTGCTCACTCGCTGCTGTAGAGTAAGAGGCAACTCCGCTGAGAATCCCGCACACATTGCATGCACTGCAGCTTCCCGCAAACCAAGCAAAGCCCATAGACCTAAACTTTTTTTCTTTTAAATAGGTGCTTAAGCCAAAATACTTCATTTTGATTTTTCCATGAGCTGCGACTGGACATCTTGTCCTTTACCCAAACTCAGCTACAAATAGCAAAATGTTTGAACTACGGATTCCTCCTAATCCCAGCTCCCATCCTCGCTCCAGTTCCGGGCGCTAAGGCAAAACCTGAGCAGTATATACAGCTTACACAGTAATATACATCACTTATGCCAAAAGCTTGACTCTAGTTTAGGATGTATAAGATTCTTCTATAAAAGGGACAAATTAAAGTTATCTTTTTTTTTCTTTTCTCAACTCTTCCTTGTCCTATCAGTATTTCTTCTACTAAATTTAAAAAAAAGAGACCAAGAGGAGGCAGAGAGCAAGTAACAGGCAAAGTGAAACTGTATGTTCTACTGATGTGGATGCACCACAGATCTTGCAACCAGATTTCTACCCGTAATCGCTCTTTAAATCTACACATTCACAGGGCTCAAGTGAAGACAGAGACTTCCATCTATTAAGATTAGCTCTTATTGACTGACTAACAAGCAGCACTGCAAAGTAGAACTTAACCTTAAAATAAACACGACATGCATTTTGATAAAACCAATTTAAAAAAGGAGAACACACAAAGTGTTAGTGGTAACTTGCAGTAGAAATGCACACTGTATTTCAACATGCATTGCTTAAAGAGACACTGTGAAGGATGCTCACGTGCAGCGCTCGCATGTGTGTCCAACTTCAGGGCTTCTTGCAAACAGAAACTCTGTTCACAAACCTTTGCCCATTAAAATCCTACCAGTGCTGAAGCTGCGCACTTTCATGACATCCTCAACAACAATTGATCATCATTTTACAGTCTCTGGACATCTGCTGGCAATTCAGCATGCCCAAATCACATGAGAAATAGAATTGGCAAGACATTTAGCTCCAAAGAAAACATGTAGAGCAGAACGCAAAAAGCTTTCGCTAAGCTCCAACGCAAGACTTCCCAGTGTCCTTTTTAAACGGCAGCAAGTGTTATGGGTGAGAGTAGCAACTAGGCCTAAAACGGAGTGCCGTATTTGTATAAGTAAAGGTTCTTTTACCTTCAGAATCATCTGTCAGTGCAGAGAAAAGAAAAAGAAACAAGAGAAAGGTTTACAAGTTGAATAGCTTTCCAAACAGCACAACCAGTAGCAGCATAAGCTGAGATTTTCCACGCAGCCATCCTAGCTTTCTACGGGAGCAATTACTCCTTCCAGTAGTTCTTGTGGAAGTGGCCAAACTAAGCAACCCGTAACTGTTACAACACTGGTGATCGCACAAACGTAACTCCAGTTTGTCAATTCTTTGCTCTTCCTAAGAGACTGCTAATAACATGCTTGTCACATCCATAATGAAGGCCACTACCAGGAACACGGATCCACCAGTGTAAAACTTTGATCTTGTTCAAAACCTCTTTCATCAAGATCAGGGAACTGCATGAACGAGCAAAAGAAGGGCAAATAAGCCAAGCCACAACTGGAGAGGCCGTTAAGGATAACATGTCACAGAAGGCTTTCAGCTTGCAAGTGTCTCTCGCAGCTACCTAAGATGAGACACTCCATTGTAGAAGGCACCGTGAAAGGACATACTGCACAGCCTCACTGCCAACTGCCGGCAGAAGTTTCGCCCATTCACAGGAGCGTTCCCACTCCACAGCACGTAACAGAAACTGAAAAACGAGGTACAAGTGCTGTCAGGAGCCAGAAAGACTCCTCGGATCCACAGCAAGTGCAGGATGTTACGAACCCACATACACTCACTCATCTCAAAGTTATCCTTCTGCCCACACTGCATTCATTTTTGCCCAAGACCTCTGATTATTATTTTTTTTGGACAAGTAGTATGATGGATTTTCATGTCGATTCACCCAAAAGCAGAATGGATATCCTAACAAGACTTTCTTCTCCAGCAGAGTCACCTACCTGGCAGTCGCCTGCACGACTGTAACTGGTACCTGGTCTCCACTCTCCCCACTGATGGTGATGGAGGCCAGCATCTGACAGACATCGCTCTCATGAGGCCTCCTCCCAAGCTAGCGCTTGCACAGCCCTCAGCCAGATCCCATCCCCTTTCTCAAGTCTGTCCTTGGTGCTAAAAACTGGGACACTTGGACTTGTCCTGCCCTCCACACCATTCACCCTTCAAGTGCCCGAAATGCCTGTAATCCACAGCTGGGTTACTTGGCAGCAGCATCGTCTGGCTCTTCTTCAGTCTGAGCACTCACAGCTCCATTTCATGGATGTAGTTTTAAGAACATTCCTCTTGCCCAAGCCTAATTTCGGATACTGCTGTCACTTTCCTCAGAGCACTGTCGTCTCTGTGAAACATAGGGTTATTTTTAACAGCTGCAACCGTTTCACTGGCCTTTGAGACCAGTTTTTACGGCCTATCAAGAGAGGCCTTCAAAAACAAAATAGAGGCAGGAGGAGCAGGGAGTTTCCGAGCCTAGCCGTGTAGTGTCTACTTCTACAGATAACTATCTTGGGAAGGACAGGCAGAATCTCCTTCTGAATTGCCACAGAAGGGCTGGAAAAGAAGGTTTTCACACTTACACATAGCCACCTTATCAGAGGTACCTGAGATTTTCTCTCTCAGTAGCCTTGCTAAATCATCAGATAGCAGTATCCCATTTGACAGCAATAGCCAGCACTGTCCTTTAGCATTTACCGACTAGAAAAAACAATTAAGTATCCCATTCTGACCTGGCTGCTGTTCACAGAATATAGTTTTTTATATTAATAAGCAAGTCATTCGGTATTACTTAAACGCAAGTTGCATACAACAAGTTTTTTTAGCATTGTCCTAACAGCTACACAATAAGAAAGCGAGTCTCAGTATTAGTAAATCACAGGGTATTACAGTTTATAATTTGAACAAAACCACAAGGAAAGCACCCCCCCAGTTAGCACAACTAGAACTACCAAGCGCTTACCTTGCTCCTCCTCTTCTAGGTCATTCGATATGACATTGTAGAGAGTGTCCAAGGCATAGCCAATTATTTCAGAATCTGAACTGCAAACGAAAGAACCACTTGTCTTTAATAACTTATTTCCAACTACTCTTACAACATCTTTTTTCTGCACATGCAGCTCCCTCTGCAGCATTAAAGCGAGAGAGGGACTGACATTGACAGACATTTTGTAATACCACGTAACCATCAACCGCCCAGTCTCTGAATGGAGTCAAACTCCTTTTCCCAGTTCCACTCCCTCAGGTGTCCCCATCCAGAAGATCTGGTGACACAAGATGACCGCAGGAAGCTTCACTCTGTCTTCCATTTCCTGAGTCACTCCTCCTGACCTGCTCCTCAAGTATATCAGGAGAAATCTCCAGGAGGAATTGGGACCCTTTCCCAGAAGGTCACCCAAGGAAGCTGCAGAGAAGCTTCTGCACCATCCCAGGGAGGACCCTCCCCACTAACCCATCAGCAAGAACCAGGGGCCAAACCTTGCGCTCCACGTGAACGCAATGGCGACAGCTGCAGATTGTCCCAAACAGGGCCGGCCCCTGTGTCACCTACTGGGACTACACCCAGTTATTAAGTGTTTTGCCACTCCAAGCATCCCCAGGAAGCCGCTGGGCAGCCAACCTAAGCATTAGGTCACCTGCTTACACCAAGACTCTTCCCTTAATAAACGCAGCTTGACAAGAAACCTGTTTCTTCTGCTTTGCAAAGCCTAAACAATCCATAAACCCTACGCTACAACAAAGACTAGTCCAAGAGTTTTGGGGGGAAACGTAACCATTTTTGCTGCTTACTTTGTTGCTCATAAATCAGGAAAGCGTGAAAGCACAGGTGGTCAATAAAACAAAAGGAAAAGGAAACCTAAAACCCCAAAGGAAGGCACCTCTGACTGCAAAGGGCACACCTTGGCTATTTTCATGGCTTGCCCAGAATCGCAAGAGCACACTGGCAAAACAAGACCCCTCATTCCCACTCCTCAGTATTTGCTTTCACCGAGCCCTAATGCATACGAAGTAAGGATCCACACCAAGGATAAATCTGCATTTTAAGAAGCTACTAGGCCGGTTCAGAGCAGAGGCCTAAAAAATAACCCGTCTAACCAGCAATCTTAAAAGCCAAGCCTTATTTGAGGCCAGCTACCTCTGCTAGACCACTCATTAAAGGTGACAGACCTACAGCAGTTGTTGCAACCAAGAAAACTAGAGAAGCCTGAAGGTGAGACACTAGCTTTGAGAAGACAGAATGGAGCAATCTGTACCTACATTTCCTGTGTCACCACAGCAAGGGCTTCAGCAAGCTGTCAAAGGGACACCTCACCTCCCTTCCTTCGACTCTCACACTAATTCAAAAGATAGAAATAATCAGGTGTCAGTGTAGTTTGTTCTTTCACGTCGGGGTTTGAATTGAATCCCGGTCCTGCTAATGTCCTGCCAGGACACCTCAGTGTGTCACTCAACTCCTACCATACTCACACCTGCTTTTAAGCTGGGCTGTGATGGAAACAAAAAGGGAGGGGTGGGGGTGGGGGGGCCGAGGAAATCATCTCCTCCTCTGCCAAACTGTTAGTCAAAGCAAGTAAAGAAAGTTTTTAGTCCATGTAAACCGTCTCGTCCAGCAGGTGTGCCGACATTTCCAGCCTGCTTATGTTTTCCCTTTATTGTATATTTAGTTCTTCAACGCAACACTCCAAAGCCTATGGTTTCCTTTTCATGTAACTGAAACAAATTATTTCCCTGAGACTTTAAAAAAAAAAAAAACATAACAACAAGCTGCAGCCTTGCTTTTCCTTTCCCTTGTCCAGGACACCACAGCAGCTACAGAAGAATAGGCAGATTTTATGTAGATATGGTAAAAGCAGGCCTTGTTTCTCTTATCGGAAGAGGAACACATCACAAAATGAGGACAGCAGGGTCCTATCTTTGCCACTCACTGCCTTGCTACCATCTGCTGTTCACCACATACAACATTTTATTGATTATTCTCTTCAGTCTGAAGCGGTGCAGCTTTTGCTCTGTAGTGAAAAAAAGTCAGTCAAGAAGTAGACTTCCAGTCCCCCCGGCATCCAGAAAAGATGCAGCCTTTATGCAACGCAACAGTCCAGGGTAAGCCACCTCGGGCCTCTCCCCTCTGCTAGTTGTGCTTTTCTGTGGCACTCGACCAAGATGTCAGCGCAGCGCTGCACGAGTTCACAAACAAGAACAGAGAAGCATCTTAAGGAACCCGAGGCACCCATGTGTTGTCCTGCCCAGGCAGGGTGCCTCAGAAATGCTTTTACCTATCCTTCTAAAATTACGGCATTTCACTGTCAGAACAGAGACAGGCACCATCCACCCTGTCAGGAAAAGGAGAACGTTCCTATCACGTCATCCATCACAGCCTGCCTAGAAAGGAGGGCATTTTGTTACCCCTGAAAACTCAAGTCATGGAAAAGCTATCAAAGGGATAACAAGTTACATTATCTGTTACAGAAGTGTTAATGAGCAGCATGTTACAAGTTGAAAATTTGGAACTAACAGCACATAAATAACTGAGGTCTGTGGCTTAAGAGAAAAAGAATTCTTTCTCTTTGGTTCATCTTACGTTTCAAACCATGAAAAATTGTCACGCTGACATTTAAAAACCTTGTTATGTAAGTCCAACCAAAGCAGCTAACGATCAAGTTGACTTCTCTCTCTGGTGCCTGCTCCCACACCAACAGCTAAGTGATATCGGCCTATTCTGCACTCAATGCCAAATTATTTTTCAAAATAATCCCTGGTGGGATGTGGCAACATGTAGACAGCAAGGGAGGGAAAGTCCGCTCGCAGATCACAGTTCCTACTTCATGTTACAAAATAAGCACACGGCACAAGAGCAGTGGTGTGCAGAGTCTGGAAGGCTGAAGGGCTGACCCGGGAGTGTTATCGGCCTCCAGGGTGGCTGACGCACTTAGCTGAAAAACTAGTGCAAGAAGTCCGTTTTCTCCAGAACAAGTTTTAAGTACTCAGGCAGGAGACAGAGCTTAAGGCAATCTACAAGTAAACCACATAACAAGCGTGTTCGTCTCCGAGACGGAAGCCATGTATTTCAGTTCCAGATACAGGCTGTAAATAGTCCGAAGCAGCAGTGCAAGATCTGCGGACAGAAATGAGAAGAGGACACAAGAAGTGCTCACCATTTCAGCACAGCCGTGCAAATCAGGCCTCTCCCCTGCTGAAGCTAGGAGATGAAGCTATAAACGCCTCTCACCTCACACTAATAACTTCAGAATTAAGAAGACACCAGCATGCCTTAAAAAGCAAAGAGCTAAAGGAAAGCGTGATTCTGTACAAGGGAAGTAAATGATTAGCAGAACAACATGGCTGCAAATGGAAACAAGGAAAGAACTAGTACTACAGAGCTGACACCCTAATCTGTGCTTCACTTCAAATTCCGAGGGAAGGAAGAATCCATTCACCAAAATCAGGGGATGCACCAGAGACGAGAGACAGCTGCTTTTTCACTCAAGGGCTACAAGAATAATAGTTAACATATTTCTCAGAAAAGATAAGAGCTGCACTATCATACTTGGCTGAGAAGGTCTTAAAATCAAATGACTTTTCTAATAGATACTGATTTCACAATGAGCTTCTTTGCGTTAGGAAATAATCATCTCTTACCAGCAAACTCGTTGCAGTTTGTCATATAGCTATTACAGATTCCAGCAAGGCAGATGCCGCTGAGGATCTCACACTTGTGCATCTTGGACTATCCCATTAGTTTTCGGTAAATACCTAACAGAAAAGGGTGTCTGCAGTTGTCCCGTTCTCACGTTACACTCTCTGTACACAGCTACCCATCCCACACAGGCGCTGTGAATTCAGACCCTGCCTGCTGCTGGCTGCTCCCCTGGAACTCTTTCCACCCAAACACACAGCCCTGCAAAAAAGGCTGGGAGCAGAATAAGCCCCACCTGGTACAGCCCAGTCAAGCCCTGCTTCAACCAAATCAGGAACTACAAGGGGAACCTCATGGATTACATTCACATTCTGATGCCAGCACCTACAGGCACAGGTCCCCAAGAGCAGACAGGCACGTAACATCCCCCATCACTAACTTAACCATCCACAGCTTCGCAGCCAAAAAGCTTCACCTGAAGAGCTCCAACACCCATCCTCAGGCCAACCTATTAATCACTGAAAAATCATTTACCTAAAACTAAGCTACACAGGAAAACGAAAGTCACTATTTCAACTTCAGCATACCGTTTTCCTGGTCCTTTCATATTTCTAATCAAATCAGACCTTCTGTAATCTTAAAGTTCACAGCAACACAGTCAAAACACAGGACCAGCGCATGCGAGTCACTCACATGAACACTGTCACATGCGAGAAGACAACTTGAGTCAATCATTGACTTCTGTTTTCTCTGAAGGTGCATCGCTGCTTCTTAAACATAACCTCAAACAGCTGCAACGCAAAAAAAAAAAAAAAAACCAGGGGAGGACAAGAGGAGAAAATGAGCATATTTACTTCCACAGAAAGCTTCAGGGCACCTCAGGTGGGCACAGGAAAGATCCAGAGATCCCATCTGGGCATACGCACTGTAACAGCCATGACAGCACGACAGCCCTGTCCTCTGTCAGGCCACCAGCCTCGCTGGTCAATATGCCCATCACACTGGGCTGCGGGGACAGCTGCGCCTGCGACTCATTTATCAGCCAGTTACTCTGATGAGCTGGCTTTGTTTTGTATTCCTACCACTGGAAGAGCCCCCAGAGCCTCCCCTCTACCATCACTCACACCACACAGTGCAGTCACACCACCTGTAAACACACACCTGAACTCGTCAGACACCAGGGATACAACCAGACCTCTCAAATGAACCCCAGCATAGCACAGGGATTTGCTCTTTTGTGAACTGCAGCCCGAGTCACACAACACGTGCACAGAGCCCCAGCACACACAAATTCCAAAGGGACAACTGGAGCCCAAAAAGCACAGAAAAGCTCTCGAGTTCCTGCCCCAAGGGTTCAGGCTGGCATCTCAAAGTAGAGGAGATCAGTAAAGCCCCGCCTCCCTTTGCAAAGTTCAAATCTGGCCTCAAGAGCAGCTAAGTGGATGAAAGCAGGCTCCTTGACCTCGTTTTTTTGAAGGGCTTCCCCTTCACATCAGTGACAGTTACTCCTACAACCTTCCCTTTTACTGTTTGCAGCATTCGAGTTACACGCAGGCCAAATGTTCACTTTTACCTACCCAGCCAAGGGAACGGAAGTAACACGGGCTCATCTACACACCGGCCCCTGGCAGAACTGGCCAGGCGAGAAGGCCACCAGCAGCCTTCAGCTGAGCACTGACAGGCTTCTTCTCATTCATGTCCTACATAGATAAGCGGAGCAGGACACCTCCTTCTAGACACTGAGCGGCTGCTTTCCTCATTCTCCTTTGCCTTGACCTTAGAAGACATGCTCCTGCCTCCCATGTGCACGTGTACGTACTCCATACATGCCCCCATGACTGTTTTTTATATATATATACACACTTGCCAGCTTTATGTTCCAATCCAGACTGAAAGGCTGTCACACCACACTTGCCTACTTAAGCACCAAGACCGTGCAGTGTTTGAAGCTTAAATCAGAGCACTGCAAACAGGTTCCAAGTTCCAACATGCGGGTACTGTCAGCCACAGCAATGCGATCAATTGCAGAAAGAGATGGGTAGCAAAGGTATCTTAAATGCTGGATAGCATAAATATTACATTCCAGTCTACCTCAAGAATTTAGACTTAACAGCAGCCATGCAGTGCAGCTGAACCCTTCAAAATAAATGCCCGCATTACTCCCCATCACAGAGTTATCCCAACAATTCACTAGATGACACACATCTGAGGAAACACACATTTGCTGACTTCATTCATGTCCTCTGAATTCTGTCTATTTCACCTTTTGCCCAATAACAGGGTGATGTGCATTATATGTAAATACTGTATATACTTAACTTTGTCATTTTGGTTTTACCTTTCCACAGTAGTGGAAACTGACCAGGAAAAGCATTAAGACGCACTTTGGTACCATCTTTACAACTGCTCTTTTCTGTCCCTCATCCAAGTTACTGGCAGTCTGTTCTTTTCACCTCTGACTACGCTGTGACAGAAGTCTGTCATCACAAAAAGCCACCGTGCCAGAGCAGTTGTGAGCAACCCAGCTCCCCTGCTGGCTTCGCTGGTACATGGAACCACATCCACAGAACCACGTCTGGGTTTGTCAGTTCCTGGAGCAGAGAAGGGTCGGGTTCTGGGCTGCAGGTGGCTGCCAGGAGACAGCAACGTGCTTACCGGTCTGTCTGAAGAACGTGGATGAGATGCTCCATAGCCTGTATGCCCACCTCCAATCGGTACTTCTATTGGGGGAAAAATTGAACACTTAATGTTCTAGTCCAAAGTCCAAACAAAGGTTTTTAAGAAGTACATCAAAGAAGTATTAAAAAAACACGTGGCTCTTCTGGGAGTTCGACACTTGCCTTGGATAACGATTTAAGAGCACGCACGGCATCCCTCCGGTCATCCAGTAAAGTGGAAGAAGCCACTCTGTCACAGAGCTTCTGGATCTGGAAACACACCAGACATCACGGCCAGCTGCCGGGAGAAAGGACCCGCTCCCGGCGCTCCCCCGAGCGGCCCGGCCTCGGCCTCAGCACCGGCGGGGAGCGCTGCGGGCACCCCGCTTCTCCCGGCCGTGCCCTCGCACCGCACCGACCCCCGCCCGCCAGCGCCCCCGCCGCTCCCGGGCCTGCCCCAGACCCGGGGCCGAGGACGCTCCCTGCCGCTGCGCGGCCACCGGGACGAGCTGTCAGCGTCCGGGCCAGAGGCCGGCACCGAGGGACAGCGCTCCCCGCCCCGGCCCGCGGCCTCCCCCGCCGCTAGGCCCCGCTCACCGTCTCGGCGCCCGAGGGCTGCGGCCCGGCGCTGGGGCCGCCCATGACGCCCCGCAAGAAGTTCATGGCGGCTGGGCTGGGCTCGGCGCGGCCAGCGGAGCTTGCACCGCGCCCCCGGCCCCGCCGCCGCTCCCGGAGCCGCCGCCGCCCCCGACACGGAAGCGGCCGCCGCGCCTGCGCCGCCACGTGGCGCCGACGTGGCCGGCGGGGGGCGGTCGGCGGAGATTTCGCTATTCGCTGGTAGCGCGCACCGGGTCGGCGGAACCTGCCCCACAACCCAGCCCAGCCGCCCCCTCCACCCGCCCGTGCGGAACTGCCCCAGGGCCAATGCCAAGGCCTGGAACCCAGAAATGGCGCGTTCTTACAGCGGGAAAGGTAAACGCGATACCGCCTCCTAACCAGGGTGAATTACCACGTGGCGCGTTTGGAACACGCTCATCCCCATGAGAAACAGACGCTGAGCCAGGTGCCAGTGATGCTTCATCCTAAGAGAAGGGCGCTAAGTAGTTTCATTTCATTCCGATGCTGAATTGCCCCTCCTCGGAAGCTCCTGCAGCTCTCGGTGCCTCCGCTGAGGAAGGACAGAATCTTCGGGCACCTGCACATCAGTTTCCAGCCTGGGCTGGCCCCCTCCGCTGTTACCCATGGCATAGTTGGTTTGGCAGGATGTGGGGTTTTCTGCAGATCAAATTACAGCAAGTTTTATTTCAGCAATAGCAAATTAACACAGAAGGGAACTCATCGTCTTAAATGGAACTGAATGTAGTTTTTTATTCCAGGGAGAAAACCCCTCTCACATCACACTTGAAATCAAGAGCTTGGCCGATTTTGTTTTCTCCATCAACTAAATAATCAAACCAACATTTTAAATTAAAACCTGTAATGGAAACTAAACATTTACTCTTTTCATATTCCAAAACTAATTGCTTCCTCCCCCATCCAAACCCACACACCAAAGCCCAACACATTTGTCTAAAAAGATATCACACCAATCATTCCAAAAGAGACATCTGTCAAGCAGTTCCGTTCATTTCTAACTGCATTTCTTGTAACATCAAAAACGAAGCCCCGAGTACCTCCAGTCCGTAAGAAGCTACGTAGGCTTTTGGATGCAGCAAACCCCTCAGCCTCAAAGATGCAGAGCAATACCTGTCAGGTCTGCAACACTTCATACCCACCTGCAACTTATCTCTCACCTGCCTCGCCTTCTCCACCTTTGAGAGAAACACCTTTTACCCACCGTGATCTTCCATAACGGGCAAGAAAATCCAAAAGTTGTCCTGAGTGCTGCTGAGTGCTCTGCTGTGCCACCAGGCACCTGCCGAAACCTCGTGGCCGGGTTCCTTTTTCCCAGACCCTGTTTTTCTCTGCACCGACACCACCTGGCACCTTGGCACCCAACAACCAGGTGCTTTACAGGAAAGCCAGCCATGCCACAGCAGGACAAGGCCAGCCTGCCGTCACAGCGCGCAGCTCTCCCAACCCCAGGGCAGCGCAGCAGGTCACACTTCGCATCCCCGGACCTGCTGGCCCGGATCCCAACGGCAAACTGGCTCTGCAAAGCCCAGCTGGAGCCAGCCTGCCCCAGTCCTGGGATGCTCTCGGGCACTGCGAGGCCCAGTAAGGGAGAAGCAGGTCTTTCTTGAAGAAAAGGTCCTTCTCTTAAATAGGAGGCTTCAGAGACCACCGAGGTTAAGAAACCATTCCCTCTTCCCCTCCGGATGGGTGAAGGTACTTACCTCCCTGGGCCAGACACACACCGGAGCTCAACATAAACAGTGATAGCGGGCATAAAAAAACTCAACAATAAAAAAAAACAACCCAAAACAAGGTTCTGCTGCAAAACACTCAGTTCTTTATTTCGAAGTTTTCCATAATTACACGCACAAGCTCCAGCAAAGAAAGTTACTTTCTTCCAAGATGTTTGACTTGCAGCCACACCTTGACAAGTTCTTCACAAGCCACTGGAACGAGCTGGAGCCTCTCACTCCTGGAACCTGAAGACAGAACACGGCCCAAAGCTCCCGCTTTTGCCCCGTTGGGAACAAATTACTTAATATCTGACCCACTGATTATTTCAGATGGGCCTCAGCGTAACTCAACCAAACGTCTGTTTCAGCGAGGAGCTTAACGCAGAGGGGAACGAGGAGAAAGCAGACCCCCCGTTCCTTACCTTTCCTTACCACCGCGGGCAACACCTAGGCCGCCCGCCAAGAGCCACCGGGTAACGGCCGCTCTCCTCACAGGCGGCCGGCGGGAAGCGGGCGCTGCGGCAGACGTCACCGCGGCAGGGCGGCGGGGATTGGCGGAGAGCGGGCGGAGGGGGCTCCGCCCCGCCCCTCCCCTGCCGGCCCCGCCCGTCCGCCGGCCCCGCGCAGGCGCGCTGGCACGCAAGCCGAGGCACGCGCGCACGGGAGCCCCGGCCGTCCCTCCCCCGCCCGGCCCAGCCGCCGCCGCCGCGCCCCGTCCTGTCCCCGCCGCGGGACACGCCGAGGGACACCGAGCAGGCCCCGGGGGGGACGTGCCCCGGCCCCACGCACCCAGACTTTCCCCCTAGGTGAGCGATCGGGATCGGGGGTAGGCCCCGCCGCGGCCGTGTGGGGGAGGGCGGCCGTTTAAACGGTCGCGAGGCTGAGGGGAGCGGCCCCGGGGCCCGGCTTCGCCCTTCGCCGCCCGCCTCGCCTCAGCGCGGCCGGGCCCGGCGGCTGGCTGCCGGCTCGTGTTCTCGCCCGGTGCGGCGCGGGGGTGGCGGGGCGAGGTGTGTTGGGGCGGGGGGGGGCTTTTGTTCGCCGTCACCTTGGCGGCGAGCCGGCTCTCCCGCCTCGCTCAGGCGCCCGGCCTGCCTCCCGCCCTGCCTCCCGGGGGCTTCCCGAGGTGTCTGGACTCGGCCTGTGCGGGATGGCGCCGCCGCCGCCGCGCTCGCAGTGCGGGAGCAGCCGTGGCTCCCCGTCCGCCGCCCGGCCGGCCCTTCTCTGCCCTCCTGGGCCGGGACTGCGGCGGCAGCGCCGGCTGCAGCATCTCTCCCGGCTCTGCGGACCTCGCCTCTCCCCCATCGCGACCCGAGCTTCGCCGTTTTAGCACGTAATATGGCTGAAGTTGCTGCCAGCACCTTTTATTCTGCAGATCTGGATGCCTCGAGTAGATCCCTGAGCTCGTCGCATTTGTCATGTGAGCTGGGCTCGGTGTGTTCTTGGCTTTTGCTCCCCGTCACCTCGCAGGGCTAAAGTAGAGGTCATTGCCGCGCCGGTGTGGGTGCACAGGAGCATCCCTGCACCAAGGCTTTTAAATCCCTTGGTTAGTTGGGTGACCCTGGATCTTGAGCTGTGTGCCGAGCACCGCTACGTGAAAGGACTAACGTGGTAGAGAATACGAGATTATTGTTTGATTTAACAATAATAACCAGAAGGACTTAGTCAGTCACGTAGGTTTTGTTATTGTGGCCTTCCATGTGGGTTTGGCAATTCCCAAACCCTCTATATCTTCTAGGCATTTCAAGTTCAGGGTGCAAGCTCTGCTTGGGTTCTGCTCTGCAGGATTCTGCTCTGCTACAGAAACAAGTGTAAAGGTACCAAGGTACTTTTGATCTGTTGGGGAATGGGGTAAGTTATTTTGTTCCTTGCTCAGTTCTTGTACAGGTAGACCACTTACATACGCAAACTGTATGTTGACCCGTCCATGGGATGGAGGAGTACGAGGGGCAAGATATCCTCTCTTAGTAGGCATTTATTTTTTGCATAGAGCACACTCTGCTTTCTCAAGTATCTCAGTTTTTTTTTTCATTTCTCTTATGGACACTTCTACTGGGGAGTAGTAGCAGAATAAAGATCAGTGACCAATTTACAAGAAACGGTGCCCTCCTGCTCCATGAAGTCCCTTTATGTGAGGTCTTATGGAGCAAGCCCTGCTGTGTATACCCACCTTCCTGGAAGCAGTATGGAGGTATTGTCGTGGCTCTGACTGAGTACAGGGTTTATCAACTTGCATCTGAGCAGAGAAGGTGGTGTTACTGAAAACCGGTATTGCTTTAGCTTCTGGAGTTAATTTATCATTAACGAGGCATTCTGTGTTCATGGTGATTGTAAGTATGCCCACAGGGCCATACCTGCCCTAGGAAAGCCTTTTCATTCTTAAGGATTCCTTCTTGTCGGGGACTCTGGTTGGTTGGGTGAAAGAGACAAATCTCTGTTTACCACTTGAAATGTTCTTGTAATGTTCTAATTGGCAGATGTGGGCTCGCTGTGTGGAATTATGATCTGTATTGTATGATTTTTCTATTAGCAGAATAAAACAGTTTTTTGTGATAGCTAATTTAAAGTGAAGACACAACATCCAGTCTACTTATCCGCTGCGGTCCTTATGAATAAAGTGTTTTCCTTTATGGAATTTAGGTTTCAAATCGTACATCTACTCTCACACTTAAATAACGTTTTACAGTGCTGAAAATTTGCTGAGGAAACACGGTATCTTAATGCACGGTGTTGAATGTGAGTCTTCCTTCTTACTGTAGCAGTTGTGACACTGGATGTCATTTCTTTTGAGAGTATTTGACAAATGAAGAACTGCGTTGCAACTCAAGGAACATGTGAAAAGATTAATATGCCATACTAATAGGTATATCTGGTGAGATACCAGAAGAAAGGCGCTGAACCGGGCATTGGGTGGTGACAGGGAGAGAGCGAGCTGCGGTGGCTTCCCTGGAACGGGTGGTGCCATGGGCTGCAGTTGCTATTGTTGTTGCTATTTGGGTGAGCTCTTCTGGGTCGGGGAGCTTAACTGGCCGAAAGATGGTCTCCTATGGTAGTCATGCACCTAAAATATAGGGTGCTATTAAGCTCCTCTCAAAAAAAAAAAAAAAGAAAAAGAACAAAAAATAACAACAAAAAAAACAACCCAGCCCTGCAGGACAGCTCGATTTGAAAGAACTGCATGCTGTGCATTGGGGCTCGGCCAGTTCAGACTGTAGCGGATTAGGTAAAGGAGATCATAAAGTAAAGGGATTCTGGTAGATTATACAGGTTCGCTGGCCCTTACTGCAGATGGAGGATGATCTGAGTGCTTGCCTCGCAGAGCATGACAGAGTGAAGGTGGTTTCAGTACTGAACCGGGTTGTTTGGGACTTTCGACTGCTCTTTCAGTATGTTTTCGTTTTAGTCGATGCTTATTTTACTTTACGACAGAGTACCCGCCAGCCTGTGCAGGGCTGTATTACAGATGCCCTGCCTTGCGCCAGCCGGACTGCCAGTTGCCGTTCGTTTTTTTAGCTTTATTCAAGGTGTGGCTGCTCACACAATGTGTTGCAGTAGTGGGATCTCAGTCACGCTTGTGGGTCACGGTAGCAGGCACACACTTTAAGGCATCATTTGTTTGTCTACAGTAGGAAGCGCAGTTTAAAAAGGGTAATCTGGATTTAGGAGAAACTCCAAGATGGTGAAAGCTGCTCACCCCTTCCCTTCTGTTTTCCCTCAGCTCCTGTGGTGTGGGAAGCGGCACGGTGTCCCTCGTGGCTTTGCTTTGTGTGCTCACTGTGAGGGGAACATCTTTCTGATTCACGCGAGCATTTTGCCTGATTTTATTTTCGGTTTAAGTGGCGTATTCAAATCTGATCGGCAACTTGCACACGAGTTGCAGGCTTGAGGATTTAAGAACAAGCCAGGCTGTTGCAGATCTACGTAAAAATATAGTTCGTGTGCCTTTAGTCATGAGCGAATCGTTCTACGGACAGATTGTTCTGAGGAGGAAATTTAATTGCCAATAAAACAAAATATTTTACTTGCGTATAGTTTTTTAGTAAAACAAACGCTGAGGCCTGCATTTCTCTCCCAAAGCTTAAAGGCTTGTCTTGATGGAGATTACCTTCAAGTTCAGGTGATACTTTCTTGATGTCCCTTCAGAACTCGGTTAGCTTTTTATTTTTTAATTTTTTTTTAAGTAGAACTGGTGAAGCATCTGGGCAGCGTCGCTGTTGTTGGTCTGTCTTGAAACAGGATGGAGGGGTCTTTGAACTACCTCTTTGAGCGCAACCAAAGGCTTTGCGCCTTACTCTCTAGGTGCCTAGGTTTGAGCATGTACACCAGCATTCTGTAGCTCTGTCATCGCCTCAGGTGACTTAATGCCTTGCCACAGATTACCAGTCACGCTTCTTTTTTCTGCAGGATTAGGGAAATAATAATGAGAAAGTTTACGTATATTTTAGGAAAAAAAGTCTTCTCTAATGTGAGAGCTGCTTATCGAGCGAGATACACGCTGGTGAACGTTTTGACTACTCAATGCATAGTGGCCTTCAGTACTTCAGAAACAAATTGCCCTCCTCTGCAAACGGATGGGTGATAGTTTGGTGGTTTAGTTTGTTTTTTTCCCTTTTAGCTGAAGAAGTGACGGGGGCAGTTTAATAAGTAAAGTTTTATGTCTAAAGATAATTACGGTCTGAATGAATTTGTATGCTATTAATTCAGTGTGGACTTGAGAAATTACGTAGCAGTTGTTCCCAAGTACTTCAGCACAATTGTCCTAATGCGTGCTATATCTCATCCTTTTAGCCTTTAGTGGTTTCATCTTATTCCAAAGGCTAACTTCTTGCTTTGTTTGTCACGGTTGGCATTTGTTATCCCGGGCCATAGAAAGATGTTTTGCAGAGCTAAGCAAAGTCTGTAATAATCTTGTTCCTGAGTCTAACAGAATGTTGCTGGGAAAGTTAAATGAATGTTCCTGTATTTCAGCACTTCCCTGCGGTTGTACTCGGTGTTGCTCTCGAGAGGAAAATATCCTTTCTGCGTTTGTTCATTTGCTTATCTTTTCATGAAAATAACAAATAATTCCTTTCTGTGCTAACTTTCCTATTGTTTTTGTTTTCTTGAAAGTAGTGGACATGGAAATAACTCAAGATAGGAACTTGGTTGTTCGAGGTAAACGTGACAGCTTATCCAGTCCCGCCTGTAGGCTTAAGTTGGTGTTAAGTTGTTACGAACTTGAGTCACGCCGATTGAAGTTGCAAGGAGTATTGCACTGGTGCGTGCGCGTGTTCCTTCAGGTCTGCAGTCCGGTTGCTCGGGTGGGTGCCTCTGGGTCCCTTACCCCTGGGCCTTCTCTGGGGAAGAAAGGCATTCCATGTTCCGTTGGGTCCTCCAGCTCCTCATGGCTGCTGTTTCGGCCTCATTCAAGAACGCACTGCAAATCCAGTGTGCCTTCCTGGTAGCACAGCAATTGGAGGTGCTGAACCGGATGGAAATGAAATCTCGCCAATGAATTGTTATGTCAGCTTGAGGTAGGCAGGATTACCTGTGGACAGGCAACAGTTGCACGGGTGCGCACGTTACGCTGTCTGTGTAGCTTTTCTCAGTGTGCGTGATGGAGGGGGATTCTTTAACAGTACAGTTGCACCGTAAAGAAACTAGCAGATAAATTTATTTGATTTCTGGTGTTTACCATCTCAGTTTCAGTATTTGGTTTCTGGCTAGTATGTACGCGAGTGCCTCCAGCAATAAGTTCTCATTAAGACACTTTCCCGGTGACTGCTCAGGCTGATCTAAGAATACGGCTCATTTTATTCAAGTGAGAAGAGCGCTCAGATTTTCCTTTCTTAGCTGTTATTTCTTGACTCTTGAGTATGTACCGATGAAAACTGGAAAAACAGCTTCTATAGAGTATGTGTATCTATTAGTGCTTCCGTTAGTGCTTGATAAAACATGGAGATGCCGTTCTTTCTAATTTCGGACTATTTAAATCGTTGATACCAGTGCCTTGGGTTTGGCTTGTATTGCACTGGTGCCTTTACCTCCAAACCCCTCGGGCCTCTTAAGACTCGGGTCCTTGACTTTAAGGAGATGCTATACTAATTGGGACACTTGGCGATTTTAATCTTTTTAAAACTTGGTTTCATGGCACCCATGTTGAGAGCAAGGAGTACCTGCATTTTTATTTTACTGCCTTTTAATGACTTGGAAACCTGAACAGTTCATTAAGCTTGTGCTACTCCTATTGAGATCTCTGAAGAGATAATGAAAGGAAATAATACTGAGACAGGTGAAGAATTGTGCTGAGACATCCCGTAAAATACTGTGATTCTGTGGTGTAAATGGATGGTGCTGTCACTTGAAATATGGACAGAGGTGGATGATACTCATCTCTCTGAGCATTTAAACCAACTTCTGTTTCAAGTCGTTAGGGAAGAATTGGCCGTGTGTGATGATTACGTGCTTGCCTTTCTCAGATTTTTCTGAAGGTTTCATCGGCCTTTCCTGAAATAGCACGGTTTCCAATGAAGGAAAAGATCTAGTGTGATACAGATCTCATGTAGTGTAATGACTTGTCACAGATTATTATGTTTTGTACCCAGAGGCATTTTCAGTGTGCCTTGTGGTATGCCAGCAATTTGTTAACATGTACTTTGCTTATTGCTATAATCATAAGAGTTTGTGCCGGCTATGATGTGCTTTGTAATAGTTTCTTTAAAAAAAATACATGACGGATGTCCGTCCTTGTGTATCTCACAAGTGCTGCGGTGAAGATCGTATCACCAGTTTTGTGTTCATCATCTGCTTGTGGGACAGGGGAGGAGAAAAAGAAGAGTCTCACCTGTAGAAAATGAGGTCCTTGTTCCTTTAAGGTTGGTTTCTAAGTAAAATTCCCACGTTCGTCCCATTGCGGTAGTACGAGTCACGTTAGGAAGATCCCCAGATTGCTCAGATTTTGTTTCTTGGGAGGTTCCCGCTTTGAACATGTACAGGGCTCAAGCCTCTGATGTCCCTTAGTGTTCTTGACATTTGGGTTTGGGTCTGATTATCAAAATGGCTTCCCATGAGACACAACTAATACTGTGTTCGAGCCTTGGAAGGTTACAGTAAAAATTTTGGGTAATCCTAAAATAAGTTTTCTGATTTCTTACGTCCAAGGTGAAAACCCGTATTTTGGGCTTTGCCTGCTGCCTTCCCGACGCTTTTGTCTTTTGAGAGAGAAAGCAGATTAAGCTTTCTGTAGAGAATTGGAGGGAATCTCCTAGCTGCAAGCACTGGTATTCATGAAGTGAGTTCGGCTTCCTTCAGCTACCTGATGCGAGGGTGTGGATCCAGACTTCTCCGTGGTGCACCATGACAAAATGACAGCCGAGAGCCACAAATTGCAAATGGAAGTTCTGTTTACATGTTACCAAATCACGTTATTCAGAACTTGTTTTAATGAGCAATGTGTTAGAAACTGGTCGTGCTTTGCGCGCGGGGTTGAACCAGGTGACCCCCAGAAGTCCGTCCCAACCTAAATTACTCTATGACAAATGTAAAATGCAATTAGCTTGGACGAGTAGTACCTGAGGCTTTGCTCATCTCCGAGGCATAAAGGTTTCCCTTCCCAGTCTTCAGGGAATGCGAATCCAGCCTACATAATAGCTTCAGAATATCGGTGCTACCATCTTCGTGTTACAGATGTGACAGTAGCCTTTAGAAGCAGATGTGCTTTGGGATAAAGGAATGGTACTGGCGGGCTTAAGAAAGTGTATTCCTGTTTCTTTTGCACTGCTGTTGAACATGGGGTTTTAATTGTTCATCAGCTTATTGCCAAAGGGTTAAATAAATGGCGCTGGATGTTTTTAAGAGGGTGTTTGTTTGGGTTTTTTTTTATTTTATTTTATTTTAAAAGCACCTGTTCTGTAAAGAACTTTGTTTTCACTGTTCCCTCTTTGTCAAAGTAACACACGAATTGATGGAAATCTTTTTATTTACTCAAAGGAAATGGTGTCCTGAATTCGTGGAGTAGTTCTGTGTGAATGAAGTTCCTGTTCACATAATGGTTTCAATTCTGATATCATTATGTTCATCCTTTTATGGGAAAGTTGTCTCATAGGGCTGATATAGTTGTGATAGGGCTGTCTTCAAACTAACGTGAATATTTTTAATTACAGCATCTGACACTGAGTACCAAAGAAATGGTGATGGAGAAGCCAAGTCCCCTGCTCGTAGGGCGGGAGTTCGTGCGACAGTACTACACTCTGCTAAATAAAGCTCCTGACTTCTTGCACAGGTAACGCTTTCGTGCACAAAGTGACTTACATTCTCAAAGAAAAGTTTGTATTGTTCATTATAAATGGGATAAACGTTAATTTCTGAGTATGGGAGGAAATGGACCTGGCTAACTTGTGGGCTCCTGGAAAACCATTTCATATTACCGAAAACTCCTTAGGCTCTAGAACCAAATCTGATCATCTGGATGTATGGCAAGTCATCGAGGTATTTGCTGTGTGAAACAGTGATCCGCTTCTCAGCTGATAAAAAGGTAATGAGGACGTATTTCAGAAATACTTTTCTAAAAAGACAGAAAAGGAAAGGAAAGAAAATGGCAGAGGAAGAACTTGTATTTAGTGCCTAAGACAAGCGTGCTAATTAATTCAGAATGCCACGTTTTGCATTCCCTTCGAGTTGTTATCCAGGTTAGGATTGGAGATTTAAATATAAGCGTCACAGCGTGGACAAGGTAGGTGGAAAACACAGTAGCTTCTTTTTCACCTGTGTCCACTATTTAAATGGTGCTCTGAATGTGTTTCTTCCTTCTTTTTTTTTTCTCTTTTTTTTTTTTTTCCTTCCTTCTTCTGGTTTTGATTGACTACATACAGCTTGTCACTTAAGATTTTGCATTTCCGTATTTGGACTTAGAGCAGCATGGACTTGGAATAAATAAAGGTGAAAGTAGCTTTGCTAGTATATAAAAAGAAAAAAGCAATCAGTGCTTGGGCTGCTCTTGTCTCAGAACTTGACATAAGGTTGATGGTGAAAAATTGGACCGTTTGAGCACAAGTTAGAGCTTTCAGGTGGCTTACTTGAGAATTCAGTCTTTTGAATAATGCCGCTTTTCATCTATAGCTTTGAGATAGGGAAAACGAATGGTATCATTTTTACTTAAATCACTGGTGCGCTGTGGAACCATGTTGTTTTCTGTGTCTAAATTTATTTTTAAGGTGTCTAAGCAGTGTATTCCAGGCCTTCCTAATCTAAGCTTAGTAATCTAACAAAAGTCGAAAGCAGCATTTTTATCAATTGCAGATTTTTTCCTCGCTCCCAAAACTTAAACAAATGAGTCAGATAAGATCAACTGGACAAGTACATCCATGTAACGTGACAGCTCTCTCTGACCCAAGAACCGCGTTCCTTGTGTACAGTCATGCCTGGGTGTTTTCCCCGGGTGGCCTGGGTAAGGACCTTTTGCCTTGGAGTCAGCTTCGGAAGCACCTCTTGGGCACGTCTGGCAGCAGTCAGCATCGTGTCGACATCCATAACTATCCGTTGCCTGTAAAGGTCAGGCAGCTCTAATTCTTTTCAGAGACTTTAAAGGGTGTGACTATAGCAGTTTTTCAAGGCACCGTTTACATTGTGAGCAAATGATGAAATGGAAATCCTGGTATCGGAACAGCAGGGTCATTTTTGAATGATAGAAAAGCCCCGAGTTAGTAAGACAAGTTTCCCGTGAAGTGTGGTGTCATTTTGCTCTGAAATCCAGAAATTGTTTGCATAAACAAAGAGACAGAGAAGAGTTTATAAGGGATGATTAGGCCATACTTCACAGCCTAGTACCAAAGGCGGAGGGAGTATTGTATCGCTTCTACGGTGAGATTGCCTTTTCCTTTTGTAACGTTTATTTTCAGCGGCAGCTAAATTGTATATTGGGGTAAATCACCCGTGCCTCAGACTTGCTGTTGAAAATAGTCTTTGATTTTGCTCTTAAGAGCGTTTACCTGTAATGATAGTGACTGTAACCTTGGCAGGATTTGGAGGGGGTGTGTGTGTTTTGATTTAAGAAGCAAAATACCGTTGGTATGTTTTTCCTCCCTAACTGCTTCAGTCAGAGGAGAGCAGCCAGCTGTTCCAGGTTTTCCATCGTGTGGCAACATTACTTCCATTGGATCGATATTAACACACGCTATGGGAGCGTTACGGAGCTGGTCGTCTACATTTGGGATGTAGACTGATGTTTCCTGGTAGGGGTGATAGGAAATTGGCAGAAGTATACGTGTGAGGAAAAATGGTGTCTGCGGAGAGATTTAGCCTGTTGAAGACAACTTTGGTGCTTTAGAGGAGGTACTAGATATTACCCCCACCTCTCTAAATCTCAAGCTTTACTAGAACAGCTCTGAAATCCGGCTTTCCAAATTATGCTGTATGCCTGGTACGTTGAGTGGGAATGGGGAATTGTCCATAGATCTTGAATTTCTGTTTGTGCTGAAATTCCCGATGCATTGAGCCCTGCTACTTCTAGTCAAAATACTTGTTGTATTTGGTTCTATTTTTTCGCGGCTCTGACCTTCACATCTCTTCACTTGCAGGTTTTATGGAAGGAATTCTTCTTACGTCCACGGAGGACTGGATGCCAGTGGGAAACCGCAAGAAGCAGTTTATGGTCAAGCTGTGCGTATCAAAATTGGTCCTGTAGTCCTCATGAATATTCAGAACGCACTATATCAATCAGTCTTTTTCTTTACCAATTACTTTGACTTTCTTACGTGGTAAATAACGTGTTGTGATACTGCTTCCTGTTCAGAGGCAGATAGGAATTGGTTGGCTTCAATTTTTTTGTTTGATTGTTGCTACTTTTACTGGGAGTTGTGTTTGGTACATCAGCTTTGCCTCTGGACTGCAGAAAATGTATGTAGGATGGGAAACAAAATCCAGAGGACCTGTTAGATTTGCCCTATTGATGTATCTCATTTCAGTTAGAAGTGGTTCCTTGGGAAGGGGACTTTGATCTTTGCGAGTTACATGGAATTCTGTATCTTAACAAATTGTTCTGTGAGTGGAGTTTTCTTAAAGTGGAAGATAACTTTTGAAGAAGTGAAGTGAGTCCAGGAAACACAACTTTTCGCTTTGGTGGTAGCTCTTTATCAGAATTATGTCTGTCACCTTCAGAGGCATCTGTTCGTGTGGTAGCTGCATCTTTGAGCAATGTGGCTTTTAGCCCAGGGCAGGTTTGGTTTCTTCCCCTTTCACCAGCAGAACCTGGTTTGGCAGCACAAAGATCTTGGCAGTGCAGATGTTATCCGCTCCTGTGACATTCGGGTACTTTGTAGATGAGTAGGGGGTTGGGGTTTTTTGTTTGAGAGGGGTGACGGATTTAGGTTTTTTAAACACAAGGTAAATCCTGTCCCTCTCGCAGGCCCTTTAAAAGAAAATTAAGTCTTAAAATAGGTCATATGTTGTAATACAGCTGGAAAAACTGGGCAGCAAGTTGTACGCTATTTGACTGCTCTGAGAAGTACTTGAATCCTGGGGGAAGACTTCAGGGTAAAAGTTAGATGAGCTCAGGTAGACTGTTCTCGGTGAAAGACACTTCTTGGTTCCTGTATTTACCTTTTGAGCTTCATGAGCCTGCTTTTTTTGTGTTAGTTCGGATTGGGGTATTTAAAAGGTGTGAAGCTCTGTACAAAATGCAATGTAGCTAAAATGTAACTCTCTAATTCTAGGAGATACACAAGAAAGTGATGTCATTACAGTTCAGCGAATGCCACACCAAGATCCGTCATGTGGATGCTCATGCTACGCTGAGTGACGGGGTGGTTGTGCAAGTAATGGGAGAGCTGTCAAACAACGGGCAGCCGATGAGGAAGTTCATGCAGACTTTTGTGCTTGCTCCAGAAGTAAGTATACGCAAGATTGTGTTTAGCTTCAAATAACGATGATGTAAGTCTGACCTGTAGCTACAATTTGTCGTACTGGGGCAAAAGGTACAATCGGGCTTTTAGAGCTGGGCCTGGAGGCTATCGTTAAATATGTCACGCTATGTGAGTGCAGAGAAACGAGTGTGTTGGACCCATCCTGAGCTGTTTCCTGTTCTTAGACTTGAAGTATTGCAGCAGTAATCAAAAGCAAATTGGAGCTTGCATTTGGGAGCTGCCAGTAGCACAAATAAATAAATACAATGTTGAGCTGTGCAGATCGAGTCTCTAGTGTAGTTCTGCGCTTTCTTAAAGTCTGCTGGCAAGCGTGAGTATGGTGGGATGCTGCGCAAGTTACTGCTCAAGTTTAGCTCTTAGGGAGAGCAGAGTTGTGTAAAGGTAAAGGGCGTCTTACGTCCTTTCTGCTGCTTTCCCCCACTTCATCACAAACTCTTGTGAGGCTGATTAACGTTTTAGAGTCTTGTTGAACTTCTTTGTTGTTTCCGCGTGCCGTGGTATAAGCATACGGTCACCTTGTGAAAGTTCATTCTATTTTTTGTAAATAAATTATTTTTTGTAAAGTTGTTGTAATAGGGAAAATTCAGATTCCTTGATGAAACTGAGGGACTCTATGTTTAGTTAGCACCTACGATCACCATGACTTAGCAAAATTGGGGGGTTTTCTGCTCGAAACTTCCTTGTTTAGTTGTTTGCTTAGAGAAGAGGTACCCCTCGGAAAATGGCTCTGATTAAATGGTCCTATTGCAAAATGTTGGTGTGTACCCCAAAGCTTATATCTCTGATCCATCCTTGTTGTTGACTGCTAATATATCGTATATGCAAAAAAATGCATGTTGCTCTTTCACAGGGTTCTGTTCCAAACAAGTTCTATGTCCATAACGATATCTTCAGATATGAAGATGAAGTATTTGGGGATTCGGAAGGAGAACTTGATGAAGGTGAGAAGAACTGTATGACTTTGTCTTGTTCCTCTAGCATGTATGCAGAGCTTTCAGAAGTGTCTAGAGGGGATGGAAAGACGCGAACTATATTGCATTCTTAGGAAGCATAGTGATTTGGGAGAGGCTGAGGCAGGGAGCGTAGGTTACGTCGCTGGAGCTATCTGCTGGTCCAAAACACTCTGTAAAATTAAGATTGTATAGTAGTACCTTACTCCTTGAAGGGCTGAGCTAGAGCTGGCTCGTGGTGGGTGAGGCTTGGCAGAGAATGGAAATAATGAGCAGTAGTACTTTTGCTGCCACTGTTTTCACTAGGTAGTCTTGATTTCTCCGATCAGTCAAATTTATAGGTCAAGTGATTTGGAGAAAAAAATGTAATTGGCTTCTCAAATACGACATGTAGTTCATTTGGACATCATCATCGCATTCGGTAATTCATTTCTATTCAGGGGCTGAACTTGACCTGGGTGGTTTTTTTCCTCTATTCACGGAGGCAAAGCAAATCAGAATACAGCCAGAACATACGTACATGTGTTCCCTGGATAACGTCTGGAATTTTTTCATCTCGGATCTGTGGAACAAAGCATCTTAGGCAATCTTCCTTGTATTATTTGCGGTTAATCTTCTTAGTTTTAGATACTGAGATTTATGAGCTAATAATGCAGTCTTTCTCTTTTACTGCCACCATATGAAAAGCATCTGCTGCTTTAAAAGTCCCTCGAACCCTCTTTCCAGAACTTTCTAGCAGGAATGCGTCTCTAGTTTCTCCCTTTTGTGAAAATAGTAAGAATTATTTAACGTGTGGCTTGTGTACGCTTGCGGAGATGTTTAAGGGAGTTTTTCTTTTTGTGTCAGAGTCTGAGGAAGAGGTGGAGGAGGAGCAGGAGGAAAGACAACCGTCACCTGAACCTGTGCAAGAGAATGCAAGCAGTACTTACTATGAAAACCATCCTGTAACGTAAGAAGTTCATTTTATTATATAAAGTTGCTTTTTTAATAAAAAAGGCGTAATTCCTTTGGCTTTGGATTCTGGACATGATCTAACAGGTAGTTTAGGAAAATACACTTAGCTTAATATGAATCTGTGTTACGTTAATGTCGTATTATTTTGAAAAATTGCTTCTTGAAGGGAGAGAGAAAGCGGGGGATGTTCTTATGTTTGTTATTGTCGCTTCTGGTTTCAAACGTGAGGTGAAAAGGTAGCAACCATGTTTATGTACACACTTAATGGAGTGAAGAACCTCAGATCCCTTATATTTTGAACACACAGAGCAGAGAAGCAGTTGAATCTGATTTTCAGTAAACAAGAGTCACGACTCCTTTGGTAAGGGACTTGTATGGCATTTTTGCAAACAAGCTGCGGGTTTCATGCCAAAGTCGTCTTTGTTTGAGTGTATAGCTTAATCTTGCATCGGTCTCTTACTGTGCTTCTGTTCTGTTAGGAGCAGCAGGTCTCGAGTTTAGCACCTATTTCTTGAAGGGTTTATGTGTGTGTGATTTTCAGATTCCCTGCAGAGAATCGTAAAACTTGTCTTTGCTTCAGCAGGAGTAAAATCCGGCTTTGTATGCAATTTAGGGGTACAGCTTAACTTCTCACTGTATTTTATATATAGGTACCGTATGGTAGCAACTGGAAGCAGAATGATGTTTTTAATACCAGCCGTTAACCGTAGCGTAGCTTATAAAAAGTCATCAAATACAAAGCAATTGATAAGCTGCATAAAACGTGTTTGATTATTGTAGCAATGGGATAGAGGAGGCACTAGAAGAATCGCCCCATGAACCTGAGCCGGAATTGGAATCGGAAACAAAAACGGAGGAGCTGAAAGCTGAAGCAGAAGAAAAGACCCTTGAGGAGCTGGAAGAGAAGTCTCCGTCCCCGCCTCCTGTAGAACCTGTTTCACTACCACAGGAACCACCAAAGGTTAGTTAAAAGTCCTATCTGTGCTTCTAGGTGCAGATGGTAAACCTGAAGATTCGGTTTTGAACTTAGCCTTTTTGAGCTGCCAAACTGGTACCTCTTTTCAGTGTTATGGTGTAGGAACAGCTAGACTTGAACCTTGAACTGGTAAAACCGCAAAGTTTCACTAAAAAAAGAGAGAATGTTATTTTTAAGTGCTGCTCAAGTCACCTATCATAAATTTAGTGCTCTGCTTGTAAAAGTGTGCGTGTGTGGTTTTATGCACGTGTAAACCTTTTTAAATGTGGAGTTAACGTATGTTAAGAAAACACGTCAAACTACCACCAACAGAAATCTCATACAATGGGAACCACTGCTCTTCCTTGAAAAAAACCATAATGCATTGACACTTGCAAAATTGCTGGCAGCGTAGGTCCCAAATCAATATGGGGGCATTGACTGTCTCCCTTAGAGGCAGGATGCCTAATAAAAAACCACAGCGCACGCCGTGCGTCATCTGGTATGGTTGCACTTAGGTAGTTTCAAAGAGATGGGAGGAACCGGTGAAAGCTGGAGAGAGGCCGTTTTCTGGCTCCGGTGTGTCTCCTGTATTATTTTTTTTTTCAGTCCTTTTTCTCTTTTCCGTTTTTACTTCTAACTTCTGGCATCCACTTTCTTTCTTTGTGCAGAAGACACTCCGCACTACAGTGTTTTCAGTCCTAGGTTTGGTTACATCATGGAAAGCGGTGATCTGGGGACGCTGAGGGAGCTGGGCTCGCTCAGATGGCGATAGCGGGCACAGTACACACTTGCTCCACGCCGCTGGAGTCCGCAGGCGGCTAGGGCTGCAAATCCTTCTGTATCTTCATTGTAATGCTTGCACAGCAATTATTTAATAGTCGATAAGAACCGAAAGTGTGTTTTCAGCAGACGAGTTTCCCTGTAGGAATGTCAGTGGTTTGCCATGATTAGTAGCCTAGGTTTGTTGCATTTCCTGCAGGCTTTCTCTTGGGCTTCAGTGACCAGTAAAAACCTGCCTCCTAGTGGTACTGTTTCTTCCTCTGGAATTCCACCCCATGTTAAAGCACCAGTCTCACAGGTAACCCATCTGTGAACACCTTGGATTGTCTCATTACTTCTGCAAACTGCTTCAGTTTTTTAAATTAACAGATCAATTTGTTTGACTTCAATTGCACAAATTAATTATGTCGTAAATGTTAATGCGCTCACCTTCTTGTCGCAAGCAAAGGCACGTACACGTAGCAGGCGTAACTTTGGGTGACGGTGACGTTAAAATCTGTTCATGTGGAAACAGCAAATCACTACTGAAATTTTTTTGACCTATCTTAATGGGATATGATTTGGTTTACAAGGGGAAAAAAAAAAAAAAACCAAACAAAAAAGCAACTCCCCACAAAATGGTAGTTTTCTAAAGTGTGTTTGAAAAGGGGTATTTCATTAGCAGAAGTGCCCCAGCAGTAAAAAGTGATAGCACCGTTTCTGAGAACATGCAAGATTGCCTTGAAAGGCTAATATCTACAGAAATATGCTGGATTTCATTTTTCATTTATAATTAACTTGTCGCAGAACCCTGTACCAACTTATGACTGTGTGAGGAATGGAAGGATTCACATTTCCTTGCCGGGACAATGCTGTCTTCCCATTCCTAGGTTGACTGGGTGAGGAGGGGAAAGAGGAAAGGAAGTTTGACCGGGTGATAGCTCATGTCCTGCACATGCCAAACTGATGTGAGACAGTCTGAGACGCAGTTCTGCTGCCTCGGTCTATACAAAAACCCTCAAAATAGAAAATGTGTGCTTTAACCTCTGCTACTGACAGTGCGTAGCAAAGCGCTGTATGTCACGGTAGCTCACATCCAACCTTTTTAAAAGACTGCAGTTTTCAGTAGAGCTGCTGGGTTATTGCAGCTGTTGATTTCGCAGTGGTTTCTTCTCCGTTTTTTACTGACGGAGGGGAAGCTGTCTAGGATTGCCCTTCAGCCAAATGCATGTTAAAAAAGAACACGGGGAAAAAAAAGCCAACACCTTGTATGGTGTTGCTTCTGGTCTGACAGGGCTGTCCTGGAAATGAGCTAATGGTATGTAATGAGTTGGGAAGGCTGCCTGTCTTCGTCAGCTTCAGCAAGACTTTGAGCACTTAGGTGGTATTTGAGCAGGAAAAACGGTGTTTTTTTCTAGTACAGAACAGATTTTTCTTATGCAAAACCAACCTTGGTTTTGATTTATTTGCAGTAGAGCGGGTGGTTTTTTGTAACGTGACTGCAAAAGTAATTCAAAATTATCTGTACAAGAGAGCAAAATATAGCTTATAGGTGTCCCCTTAAACTCTTTTGTGCTCTTTTGCGCTCTTTTGCGTTGCCTCTGCAGCTTCTCACGCTTTCTGCCTTTTAGATTACTTTTGCGGTGACTTCACATTTAAGTAATTCTGCGTGGAAGTTTGTGGACAATACCGGAGTGGCAAGAATTCAGAGCCCAGCTCTTCTGGAGACAGAATTAGTTCTTAGCTCCTTTTCTTGGACACTTTTCAGACCTGGTATACAGAAAGCTGGAACAAAAGGCACCTGAATGATTTCTACAAGGGGTTACAGATTGGTAGCAGCTTTTTCGTGTTCTCTTGGATCCGTTAGTGCCAGATACTGTGCACGTAAAGAGGACAGTAGATTGCAGTAGCGGGTGTGCAGCTTCTTTGGGATGCCGATCTCCGCAGCATCAGCGATGTTACAAAGCAGCTGTTAGCTGTCCTTCTCATCCCTTTCTCTGCATTGCTCCAGTTTTCCCCCCATCTTTTCTCAAGTTAAAAATACAGCCTCTGTAGTAGTGTCTCAGAGCCCCTCCAAGGACTGCACACGTACTGTTTGGGATATAAACCAGTTCAGTTCCTGTTTATTTACAGCTACGGAGTTAAACGGGTCAGCATTTCTTTCTCTTTTTCTTCTTGCGGGCGATGAGAAATCAACCTGCCTACGCTGATAAATTGAGCCTTCCCTTTGTAGGATTTTCAGATATTCTGACATTCCGTTTGCATTAACACAGCAGCTGTCGCAGGGGTGCCAGAGGGGCAGAGGCAGGCAGGGTGCTCCCTGGCTCGTGTCTTCTGGCTCGGAAGTGGTGAGTTCAGGGAGAGAGGGATCTCTTTATAGACGCTGCATTCTCTCACCGCCACAAATCTGTTCGGACTTTGGATAGACTCCTCCGTAATCTACAGCCCCTTTGTGGAAGTGATTGATGTGAGCGCCGGCAGTAAGTTGTGTGGTCCACCTTGACCTCGGAGACAGTGTGGTAGGTATCTGAGGTACGCATCTAACCTAGCTACTGGAGTTGCGGTGAGATGATGTGGGATTTTTGTCTTTTGTTTCATGTGAAGTGTGGTTTCTTGTTTGTTTGCATAGCTAGTTGGTTCTTTGCATGCATGCGTTAAGATTTTGGCAGGCATCTCGCCCTAGAGAAACTATTAAGCCTCGTAAGATTTCAAAAATAGGATTGTACCAGCCTTTGGAGCCACCTCTTCTCTTGCCCTCTCTGTCCCTTCCTTCTCTGTTTCAGGGGGGTATTCAGTTCCAGGGTTGGTGAGTAGAGGCTGACTTGTGGCTGGTTTTGCTGTCATTGCCAGTAGCATTGCCGTAGCAGAAAGAGGTCCCTTTCCCTCCCCGTGCGAGTACCTGAAGAGAAGAGACAATGTCACCCTTTCCTTAATTGTTCTTAGAGCTCCCTTAGGCTGAGGTTTGTGGCATACTTGGCTCCTGGGCTGAGGGCTCTTTTAGTCCTTGTCTGTTGAAATCCTTTTTCTGTGCCTTTCAGTCCACTTTGTGTGCTCTCTGTGAAATGAGAGTTGCAATTAGCTGCTGCTTGGGCTGTAAATGGCAGCCCTTAATAGGCATCTTGTGAGGCTGCTGATAATTGCAGTGTTTTGGGGAGCACAATTTGCGCAAGTGCTTTCCTCTTCAGGCAGCCCGGAGAGCACTGAGGCAGTCTCCTCTGTAAGAAGGGGTGGGACTGATTAGAAAGCAGCTAATGAGATTAGCTGTTCGTTGTTTGGGTAGACAGAGGGTATTTGTGCGATAAATGAGAAGTTCGGTGAAATACAAAGCAAGCGGGTAAAAGTTACATGTTATTCTGGATTTAATAGAAGGACACGGGTGACTTAGCAAGTCTTTGCTAGGGTTGATGGAAGGACTGAGCGTTTAAGCCTGGTAGCCGTCAGTACCTAAAAAACGGGGGTCTGAATGTATCGAGTTTGGCTTTTGAGGGGTAGTTTATACTGCAGTAAACACGTACCAGTAAATGTGGCAAGGGGGCTCCAGTGACCCGTGAGGAGAGAGAATGAAAAGAGATTTAACAGGAAGGCTGACTTTTCTAGCTTATTCTTGGAATTGAAAAAATGGTCCTAGAAATGTTGGAAGGACAAGCTAACGCCTAGCTGGGTAGAGCACGAGAGATAGGAGGCCTGAAACATTTATTTGGTGCATACTACTTGCACGTTTCGCGTAAAATACAGCCTTTTTATCCCTATGAGGTACTCTCTGGGTGGAACCGTCAGTTCTCTTGAGTCCTCAAAGGAAAATAAGGGAGGTGTTCAACATAAACTACTTCTCTGCAGCAGTCTGGGCCTATAGCCGTTGTCTGTGTGTTTAATCTTCCCCAGAAGCTAGTGTTCTTCTTTACGCTCCTAAGGATAATTTTGTTTTTCGAAGATAAGAACCCGGGACAGCAGCAGCTGCTGGACTGTAGTACAGAAAATGGAATGTAAAAAATGTTGGAAACAGCTTCGGTAGCCAACAGGCTGCATAGAAATATTTTTTTATTGTTCTGTCTCTTTTTCTCAAGCTATCTTTAAAAGCATTTTTTGCTTGCAAAAACTGGCATAGGTGTTCTAGTTCCTGACAATATGAAGGGTGTGCTTTGAGCATCATGGTCTTGACATCAAGAAAGCTGAAGAACTATCTTCAGCAGGTAGTCTGTAGAAATTGTCATTTCAGGCGGCTTTGTTGTATCAGAAATACTTATTACACTTCTGAGGGCTTTTGTTTTGTTCTCCTCTCCTCTCGTTCTACGATAGTTTCCTTAAAGTTGTTCTGCACTCGGGGAAGAGAATCCCTCAGGAGCTCAGACAGAAAATGTGATTTGCCCATCTCTTCCTGTTCATCTCGGGGTACCTCCTAATCCGTGAAGTTTGAACTTGGCGTGAGGAAGCTTTATTTATCTATGTGGGGTTTTTAATCAGGTTGAGGGATTCTTGAGTAACGGTGCATTGGAGTCTCAATGCCCGGTCAAACATGGAAAATTCACCTGAGCCACGTTTTGGGGGGCCGCTCTGATTGAGGGATGTTTGCTTTGCACCTTTTAGCAGAGATAACTGAACACTGCAGTCCTGGATTGGTACAGAGGAATTTATAGAGGTGAAAAAAACGTATTCCCAAACACGTTGACGTGGATGTATAACTTCTGGAGTTCGTTTTGTGCATGCCACTTTTCTATGTCTTGTGTTGTGGGGCTTTTTTGTTTTGGTGAGTTTTGGGGTTTGGGGTTTTTTTGCTGTTTTGTTGTTACTGGGCCGGTGTTTAATAATGGATGTTCTCCTCCTGTTTTAGCCAAGAGTTGAAACTAAACCTGAAACTCAGTCTCAGCCTCCTCGTGTACGTGAACAGCGTCCCAGGGAAAGACCGGGTTTTCCACCCCGCGGCCCTCGACCAGGTAACGTGGGTCATCAGCTTGTGTGTCTGCTTGGGACTAGTTCATGAGAGGCGTCTCCTTGACGGGCCTTGTCTGTTCCTGTGTTGTATTTGGCTGATGATGAATTGTCTGTTCCTACTGCCTTCAACTAGAAATGGGGGAATACGATCTGGAGTCCAAGCTGGTGATGAGCTGTTGCAAAGATCAGGCATTATTTCCGAGCACCTGTTTTGTTGAAATGTTTTTTAATAGTCAGGCCGCTCGCTTTTATGCTTGAGTACTTTTCACGTGGCTTGATGCAGTTCTGAAAAGCTGGTATGGAAATCTGAATGGTTTTTTCCATGTCCTCTAGTTTTGGTGAACCATGGAAGCGAGAGCTCATAAATACCTGTTGTTGCTCTCTGTTTTGGAAGAAAACCTTCCCAACATGTCAGCCTCAGTCAGTTAATAATTTTATACATATTTTTCCATCTTGTGTAACTGTCGAAAATACCATTCTCTGTTTGGCTGCCTCATGTTTGTCTTAGTTGATGAGCAGCCAGCTCTCTGCCTTTTCTTACTCATAGAGAGCATCCAGACCCGTAGGATGGTCTGGGTGGAAAACGCGCACGTTGCTTGGCAGTCGCCAGAAGAGGTGCTGAGAGGTGGAAGCCTCCTGAGTTGCATTCGTCAGCCCATCCTGCTCGCTTGGCAAAGCTCTGCGCAGCGCTGGGCGAGAGCTAGCTAGTCAGAGGCCCCGAGTTACAGGATGTTAATCAGGTCATCGTTTTCCCTAAGTGTGAAAACGTCACGAGTTGTAAGGGGAGGGGTGGTACTTGCGATTATCCTGAAGTGGGAGAGTAAAGCTGGCAGGAGCTGGCAGAGCGCTGCCTGCCGGAGCGGTTAGATCTCAGAACGTAAGCGTCTCCTCCAGCTCTGGCTGAAGTTGGTTCTAAGGAAGGTTTTCAGTAAGTGCATACCAAACTGTGGTACAGGTTAGGCTTAATCGTGTTTTTGGCTTCGATCGGTGCAAGTGTATCTTCACTCGGGGACAACACTGAAACTGAAAGGATTTAAGGCACCGAGAAAGAACCGTGACATCTGTTACCGGTTAACATTTCTTGGTTTTTTTAACATGACATCTGCAGCAGGGAGCAAAAGCTGCAGCTCGTGTCTAAATCAAGTTGCAAATCTGCATTTCCACTACCCTTGGATGTAATACAAGTCATAGAGAAAACGCGTAACAGAGCTGATGTGACACTGGGGTAGCAGAGGCAGGGGGAAAAGAGCTGAAATCTCAGCTGACCAAATGGTAGAGCTTCAGCCCTACGGTGTTACTTTCAGAGGTCAGCGAGCTTTTATCTGCGTAACGAAACCTTTCAAACGAGCTAGCAAGCTTGCCGTAAATGTCTTGCAGGGGAAGCCGGGGAGAGGAAGAGGTACGTACCTACGCTGTAATACTTGAGGTACAAAAGAGGTGACAGCGTGCTACTGTCACACTGCAAGGCAGGTAATGATTTAGTAGGGAGATACCAGGAAAGATTTTATTTGGCGTGTGCTAAGCGTGCTTTGGTTGAGCTGGAGAGAACGTGAGGAACTCTCACTTGTATTTGGGACAAAAAGGTGTAAGATGAAAGCTAGAAGAGGTGATTGGCCAACACATTTTAATCTGACTGCCAAAGCGTACTGGTGTTGTGCTAAGAAACTGATGAAAAGGTGTCTTAAATCCAACTCTTTTTAAAGGTACGTTTGAATAGGTAGTGAGCTCCTCTTCGGTATAATAGATCTAAAATAGAACACAAACCTCTTAAACCGACTTGCCCAGTTTGCCAGATGTTTTAGTTCACATGGATTTATTTAACCTAAGCAGGGAAACCAGACAAAAATACTTTATCGCAAAATTGTCAGGACTACGTGAAGAGGAAGATAGTATCCTCCCCACTGTGTCATCCACTCAAGAGCTGAAGGTACCGAATTGTTTGAGTGAACGTGCTTGGTGCTGTTTGTAGATGTGTTCATCCCACGCCACACGCATCTTCTAACCTCAGTGGCTCAACTTTCCTCTTTCTGTCGACGATAGGGCGAGGGGACATGGAACAGAATGAGTCGGATAATCGTCGAATAATTCGCTACCCAGACAGCCACCAGCTCTTTGTTGGGAACTTGCCGCATGATATCGATGAGAGTGAACTGAAAGAGTTCTTTATGAGTAAGTAGCAATTTCGTCTGCGGAAAATAAGAAGAAAAACCGTGTTGAAAAGTCACATAACATTCACTTGGAATCACACAGGGGAACTTCCACGCGATGTAACACTACAGGTGTTGTCTGTAACAAGTGGAGGGGTGGTAGAACTGGCGCTGTGGTCTTTGATAACGTGGCTTTTCCCTTTTGTTTCCCCAGGCTTCGGAAACGTGGTAGAACTTCGCATAAATACTAAAGGAGTGGGAGGAAAACTGCCTAATTTTGGTTTCGTGGTATTTGACGATTCTGAGCCGGTCCAGCGAATTTTAGTTGCAAAAGTAAGTATTGAATAGCCTCCAAAGGATGGATTGAATGCCTTACAACCTAGTTTTGGGACACTTACTTTGTCAGGAGTGTTCTGTAGCTTACGAAAGCTTTGCCAGGGTTCCTCAAACCGCGTCGTACCAAATTCATGGTTTTTTACCTCTGCACATAGACACCACATGGAGCTTAGCTCTTGCTTTTAGAGATCCTTTTAAGCTGAAAGTCGAGTCCGTAACCTTTTGAAGGGCATCGCCCGGATCTCTGAATTCCACATCCTGGGGCTGGGAAAAAGGAGCAAGGTTATTTGCGGATGTGACTTGAGGAATTTGAGAGGAGAAAGCAGCAGTTTTCATTTCTAGTATGTGGGAGTGAGACCTGGTAGAGCAGTTCTTCGGGAACTTTAGCCCTGAACTGAAAAGGCTAAAGCCAGCAGTGAAGAGGCTAAAGACAACCCTGTCCTTACTTGAGAAACGCATTTTAATTCCTTGCGTGCCAAATGAATTTACAAGTGCTGTTCCACGTACCGTAAACCTCTAGGACTACGGTTGTGTGCCACGGGGAACCGTTACCAGTCAATTTGTGTCTTTCGTGTAAGTGAAGGTAGGCTGAGGCATGCAGCGAGTGCAGTGTTTGCATATGCCTTGTATAAACGGACTTTGTGAAATGGTGACTAACGTGTGCCTTGAAAACTCTTCCCTATAAGCCTATTATGTTCCGGGGTGAGGTGCGCTTGAACGTAGAAGAGAAAAAAACAAGAGCCGCTCGTGAAAGAGAGACCCGAGGTGGAGGCGATGATCGTAGGGATATTCGTCGCAATGATAGAGGCCCCGGGGGTCCCCGTGGAATAGTGGGTGGTGGCATGATGCGAGACCGTGACGGAAGAGGACCCCCTCCGAGAGGTGGCATGGCACAGAAACTTGGCTCTGGACGAGGAACCGGGCAGATGGAGGGCCGTTTCACTGGACAACGTCGCTGAAATCTCCACTGCAGGCAGACAGTCTTGGCAGTGGTACATTATCCATCGTGTTTGCATTCTTGTTAATTTTTTTTTGGCTTTGGAATGTGACACAGCCCTTCTGATCATTTCTTTGATGTGAAAGCATCCTTTGGTTTCCAGTTTAAATTGAGGTGGACGTTCTTTCCCCAGTTTCACAACAGGAGTCACACTGTTAATTTATAAATGTAGACTTGGAGAATTGAGGACTGAAAAAAAAAAAAAAAAAGAAAAGAAAAAAAGACCGGTTAACTATCTGCAACAGAAGTGAACTAAAGGACACGCCCAATAGAATTCAGGTCCTTTCAGTCAAAAACCCTCTGCTGCACATTTTGTGTGAGTGTTACTGTTTCTGCCTATTACTGTTGGAAACACAAATAGTGCAATTTGTGCAATTGGAGAAGCTTGCCTTTTTTTTTTTTTGTTCCTTCTTAGAACACTTGGCTCCAAACAAACTCGTGTTTACGCACTCATCAAAATGCACTAATGGGTACTCGGAACTCATTTCTATTGACATCTGCAGGAGGCATCGGAGGAAAAAAACCCTTCATCCTCTTATTCAGACAGAATAGCTTGTGAAACGATGCGGGCATCTGATCTGCTTGCTGTGACCAACATATGTACACACACAAACCTTAATAAGACTACAAGTTTATTCCAGAAGGAATCCATTTAGCTGTAAACTAAACAGAACCCAGAGTTTCAAAGTCGTAGCCCTGAGTACGCAACAAGTTTGATAGCTCACGTCAGATTTTTCTATCTGCCCCTCTTCAGTACAGGGATGGCTGCTCAACACACTCCTCCTTCCCCTTTCCCCTTCGATACGCATTGTACAGTGAAATTTGTCCTGACTGTATTTGAGTTCTCTGGTAATGTAATAAGCATGATGGTGCCTTCTATGAATACATCATTCCAGTCTCGCTGGTGATTTTGTACAGTATAGTGTATGAATTACTGTGCTGCAAAGCCGATCGGCTGCAAAGCATTTAAAGGAAATCATTGAGAAATTGTATTAAAAAAAAAATTGCAGTATCTTTCAATCAGTAAACGTTGCTAAAACGATCATCCACCTCGCTCTTCAATTAACAAGTTCGCCTGTTTTTTTGCAGAGGGGGGGAAGGGAGGAAGAAGGCATCCAGCTAGTCTCCAGGTTGTCTCTTCTCTTTAATCCATGTCAAAGCGCAAGGACACGGAGGTGAAGTCTCTCTTGGGCGTGAATTCCAGAAGTCAGCCAAGAAGGGTGAACGCTTTTGGCCAGCTGGTAATCGGTAGAACTGAGCATCCTTTGTGAGGGTGAGCTTATCAAACGAGGATACTGCAATTTTCAGAGAACAAATCAGCAGCTCTTAAGTATTTGCATTTTCTAGTTGCGCTTTTTTAAAAACTCTTAACTCATTTTGCACATAAGTCTCAGCTGAAGTTGACCCTTACGTGGCTCCGGACCGAAGGATAGCAAGGAGACGTCCTCTTCTTCGGTTTGACGGGGGGTTTTCCAGTGGAGAGGTCTGCTTCTGGGTGTCGTTGTGCAGCGCGTTCCCGTGCCTGCACCTGCAGCACGGGCCGTCGGCCGGACACCGGGGCCCGCGGCAGGCGCCCGGCGCCGAGGCCTCGGAGGAGAAGGGGAGGGTGTTTGTGTGTGTCTGTGTGAAAGTGTGACCACTTAACGCCGCTTCTCAGCATGGAAGACCTCAAACACAGTAATGGCCATTTCAAGCAAAAGCAGATAGGGCGTCATAGCGATCTGTCTCTGGATCATGCAATCGTTTGCTGGTTTCGAGTCAGTTGGAAGATTTTGCATGTAGTTTTCCGAGACATTAGGCAAAGTGAAGTGGCGTCTGTCTGTTTTCTCCCAGAGTCGAGGTCTTCTGTGTTCGATGGTAAGTCTTGCACTATTTTCATAGACATTTTTTCCGGGGCGCGTTTCTTCCAGTTCCCATTTTCGTATTTCAGTTTTTCGTTGAAGGTCTTACATTTTCAGCTGTTACCTGGAAATCTGTAGTACTTGAACTGCTCGCCACGTACCACCACTTAGGTTTGAAGCCTTGGGGACAAATTGCTGTCAGCAGTTAGCAGTTTGTTCGCCACCAGTGTGTTTTGTGTAGCCTTTTTTTTTTTTTTTTTAATTTCCTTTTGTAGTGCTGTGGTGTTTTGCTGCCACCTAATTCATTTGTATGGCAGATGGCACTGGGAACAATCTCAACAAAAAAAACGGAGTATTAAAAAGAGCTACTGAGCCGTTCTGCTTTCTGGCTTGCTTCTTGTTTAAGTGACAGGAACAACCGTTGGAACGTCATCCCGAGAAGTTTACGTGCTGATAGCTCGCCTGCTGTGCTGCGGACTCTTACGTGTTCTCGACCCTCTCGATAGTAAATGTACCTCTTAGAGCAAAGGAAGGGATTCACTGACCATTACTGTTAGTTGCTGATTTGTGGATGGTGGGAGTAATTTGTCATTACGGTTCTATTTCAACAAACTTGGCTGACCATCTTGGCTTTAGTAGGTATACCAGACAGTGGATTACCATCTTTATTGCTGTAACGTGTCAAGCATTATATGCTAGTAGATTCTAGTTTAATTGTTGCAGGTGGAAAGTATTTTTACTTTTAAGTTTCCATTCTGAATGTGTTTTGACTAAACATACCAATAAACTACTGATGTCTGCAGCATTTATCCATGTCCCTAATTCTCTTGAACGCAGGTGGCTGTAGAGCGCTCTACATCCCTCGCTATACAGAAAATGCTTTTTTCAGAAAATTGTTGCTGGTTTGTCAGAAAGCGCTGGGAAGCCGTAGTAGCTCAGTGTCCCATACTTTGGTTGAAGTGTTTGAGTGGTCGGTGAGCTCTGGTTTGTCGTGGCTGGATAAACTCCTTCCCTGGGACATTGGCTGAAGAAGACGCACGATTGGAAACCCTGCCAGTGCCACTGAGAAGCTGTGCCCGGTCCCCTCCTGGCTCTCGAGGAGTCCTGCCTGGTGTCACTGGGGCGCCAGGGCTGAAAGGCAAGGAAACGGGACATGGTTTGGTCACGGCACGTGCGGCTGCCCCGGGTGCGGGTCAGTGCCCTGGGGGCGCCGCGGTCGAGGCTTCCCTGTGCCCCGCTGGGCTGTGGGGGCTGCGGCGCCCGGCTTTGGGGGTACAGCTTGAACGGAAGCTGTGGTGGTGCTGGGCGGAACTGAGCGGTCTTACAAAAACAAATCTGCGAGTTGCTTCTCTCAGCTTCAGTGTCTCTTATTCCTGATACTGTGGAACCGATTGCCGTACTGCAAGGTAACCCCTGGTTTTTCCCTTGTGTGTTGGGTGGAATTGCCAGTGCCAGCATTCACCCAAAAAGGTTGGTAAATGGGTTATTCTTACACTGCTTGTAGCTAAATTGTGTCTGAATGATGGAATCGATGCGGAGCTGGTCTGCTGTGGGTGAAGTACCCGCTGCCTGCTGTGTCTTGAAGTCCTCTGCCAGCACACGTCACGGCTGCAATATTTTCTGCTAAATGGCGGTTGGGAAGTGTCTGAGAAGTCGCACGGTTGTGTGAGCTGAAATCCTGGGATGGAAAAATGAGATCCTGTAGAAGAGCCCTAAGCCTAAGTCACCAAAACCTCCTCTGAGGAGCCGCCTCAACAGCTTCGGGATCTGCTGGCGCCGAAGATCCCCGAAGAAGCGTGATCCCCTCAGTGCTGTCTCCTGCGGGGGGGCCCAGAGCGTTCAGACCATCATATTGCTTTATTTTATGAATCCTGGAGGCCTGTGAATGTGTGTTACTCTGGGGCTGGGGAGGAGGTGGCACAGAGAATGGTATCTGAAACCAAACAAGGTCGGCCAGGGCCTAGTTTTACTTGTGCCATGGAGTCTTAGATGCTTTAAATGGTTGCAGAGCACATTTTATCAGCTCCTGAGCCAATGTTCAGGTTTAGTCAATGACTGCGTAATGATCAGCCTGTACTGTTTATTTTTTTCCTTTTTACGTGGTTGAATGGAGGGAGGTAAAAGTCAGTCCATGTGTGGGCCAGAGTGAGAGCAGGAGGATTGGAGCGGAGAAAATAGAGAGGAGAAGCCGGGGGCAGCTGCAGGGCGTCAGAGACACGGTCAGTGCCGCGGTGGCCTCGCCTGTTCCTTGGGGACAGGTACAGCCCCCACTAAGGGACAGTCGTGGACTCTTGTGGGTGGGAGAGAGCGTGCGGGCGTGTGTACGTGTGTGTGTGTGCATGTGCGTGTGTATGCGTACATGTGTGTGCACGTGCAGTTTCCCTGTGTATGAATTAACGTTGAGAACAGCTTTTGCAGGTGCTGGCACGATGCTGTTCCAGGAGCTGCCTTATCTCAGTGCGGTTTTTATTGCAGCCCTTTCCAAACCGTGAACGCCCTGAGCGGTACAGCACGGGAACCGAACCCGCAGCGGGTACAACAAGGCATCAGGTACCGGTGGGTTTCGTGCCCCCCTCCTGCAGCTACGGAGGTGCTGCTGTGGGCAGCGCGGTGCCAGCGCGTTTGTCCGGACGGACCCGATACGCAAACTGCGGTTCGGGGCGGCTGCCAATACGCAAACTGCGGTGCGGGGGGCAGGCGGGGGCCCGTCCGGCGGGGCACGGCGGCGATTTGGACGGCCAGGGCCGGGCCCCCTCGGGCTCGGCTCTGCCGGAGCGTCCGCCGGAGCCTCGCCGGGGGGGCGCGGTTCCGCCGCACCGGGCTGCAGCCGCCGGAGCTGCCGCCGCTCCCGGGGGCCCGGAACGGTTGGGGCCGGGGGGGGGCGCTGCGTCCCCTGCAGCGGGGCCGAGTCCTGTCCCGGCGGGGTCGGGGCGGGGGGGGCACCTCCGCCACCGGCGGGCACCAGGGGGAGCGCGGAGCGCTGCGGCACCCAGTGTCGCTCCGTGACCGCCAGGGGGCGCCGTCCAGGGCGGGAGGGGGGGGCGGTGCTACAATTCCCGAGACTGACCGCCAGGGGGCGCTGCGGTGTCGCGGCGCTGCGGCGCCGAGCGGCGGCGGCCGCCAGGGGGCGCTACTGCTCAGACCGGGCCGGGACACGCGGAGCAGCGCGAGCGGGACCACGCGGTGAGCGCGCGCTCGGGAGCGGGTACGGGGGGGGAACGCGGGGCGGGCAGCGGCGCCCGGGCGGGAGCGCTCGAGCCCGTGTCCTCTTCGTCGGGCACGACCGCGGCTGCGGAGCCGCCTCCGGGCGCCTGCGGGGGACGGACGGGGCCCGGCGGCGCTCCCCGCGGCGGGGCGGCCATCCCCGGGCGGTGCCGGGAGCCCGGCCGACCCCGCCGGGCTGGTGCCCCTCCAGGGGGCGCGGCGGTGCCCGAGCTGTGTCTGTGCACGCGGGCGGGGGTTTCTTTCCAGACCGGCTCCTGTCGGTCGTAGCAGAGGCCGCCGGGCAGCGCTGCCGCGGGGACGGGGCTTCCCCGGCCGCAGCCACCGGCCGCACCTGCCAATTGGGAAAACCTGGGGGACGGCTCCTGATTGATTCCCGGTGTCTGACGGGGAACATCAGGGAGGGCTGAGACTCGTTACGGGAGGCCGGGCCTGGGCAGCCTCCGTCCCGGCGCACCCCGCGGAGCCGGAGCCGCTGCGGGAGGAGCGCGGGAGCAACGAGACGGCAGGTCAGGCTGGGGGCGCTCGGGGCGCTGGGGCGGGGGGGGAAGGAAAGGAGCCACAACCTCTGCTCTCTCCCGGGCCTTGCCTGGCCGGGAGGTGGCTCCCGGGGCGGCGCTGGCGTTCCTTGCTCGCCCGGGGAGCCGCAGGCGCCCGGCCTTGGGAGGGCATGGCCGACTGCGGTCTTTGTGCAGAGAAAAGGAAGGAGCGGGGAGTGACTAACGGGGTTCGGCTTTACTCCTTGAACCTCTTACGGGTAGGGTTCGCCTTCGCTGCGCGGTTTCGCTGCCCGTGGGACGAGGGCGGGAGTCCCGGCAGCAGCGGCGGGGACGCCGCGGTTGGGTCCGGCCGGGGGAGCGGAGCGGGGACGGCCGGGCCGGGTTCCCGCGGTGTCCTGGGGAAGGGGCGCTGGTGCCAGGCACCCCGGGAGGCCCGTCGCGGTGTGGGCCGGGGGCTCCTGCTCGAGCGGGAGCTTCGACCGCCGGCTGCGACGCTCAGGAGGGGTTTTTTTCGGCGCAGGGGAGCAGCTGAGCGGCAGACAGGCTCAGCTCGGGCCAGGGCGAGGAGCACGGCCCCGGCGCAGGAACACGGACACGGGAGGATGAGCTGGGCGAGGAGCACGGCCCCGACACGGGGAGCAGCGGGGGACGCCGGCACGGGAGGACATGTCCGGTGAGCTCTCTGAAGCGGCCGTGCCGTGCCCCGGGGTGTCTGGCAGGGCCAGGAACGTGCCTCAGCTGGGGAAGCTGGGCCTGGCTGTGGTTGTGGAGGAAAATACGCTGTGCTTGTGGCTTCTGGTACCGGTCGCGTTGTGGGGCTGTTTGGGGCTGGCATGGCTGCACTTTGCATCTCCCTTGCGCTTGGAAAGAAAATGATTTTGCTTGTGCTTTCTGGTTGTGTTGAGTGTCCTGCTGCAGGGTGGTTTAGGGCTGTGCCCTGGGGGTCTGGGACTGGCTGCTCAGCGAGGCTCCGGGGCCGGAGCCGCCCCAGGGCAGCTTTTCCCCACACCATCAGTGACTGCCTGTGCTGGTGCGGCTCTTGCCCGCAGCTGGGCTGGGGACAGCCCTGCCTTGTTCCCCTGTGGGGGCTCCTGGTTGTTCTGGACCCCTCCTGAAACCCACTTGGCTTTGTTCAGCTGTAGTTGGTGTTTAGCACTGGGCAGGGTGAGGGTGATGGGGGGCGAGTGCTGTGCCAGGCTGGGCGCTGGATGGCAACAGCCCATCCTCGGCTCCAGTGTTCCTCAGTGTTGTCTCGTGCCTGAAACGCAGATGGGTTTCAGCAAGGTGTGTGTTCTCGCTTGCTATTCTGGGGACAAATGTGTATTTTTGGGTTAAGGCCTGAGCTCGCCCCTGCCCGTAGCCCCTGTGCGGTGCTGGGCAGCCTCCTCCTGTGGATTATGCGGGGCCGTGCTGTGCACCCCGACTGACGGGTTCTGCTCCCCTTTTGCAGGTACAGAGGAGACGCAGATGCTGCCTTGTCTGTGCCTGGGAGAGACACTTCATGCAGAGAGAGGCACCTGGCATGGACTTAATCTCCAAGGGAAGAGATGGGGCTCCAGGAAAGATGACTTGCTGTACAGATCCAGCTGATGGACACCCAGGCTTGTTACAGCTCCAGGTGATTTCAGCACTAGCCATGAGCTATTCCTGCTAATTGATAGTTACACTTTCCTGTTACAGCTGCAGATCTAAGCACTGGTCTCCCTAACAGAGGCTACAGACAGCAGATGCTCCCCTGTTCAACCATGCTGGTGGACCTCATGGCTTTTTCCAGTTCCAGCTGTTCCTGCTCAGGGGTACCTGAAGCCCAAGTAATTTTGATTCCTAGCTACTGGACACTCCAGTATATTGTAGCTCTGCCTTGTTTCAGTTTGAGGTAATTTCATGTCCAGCTTTGGTGATGAGATCTTCCAGCTGAACTCTGGCTACAGGATGCTCCTGCTGATGGAAGTTTCATTCCTGGTGATGAGATGCTCCTGCTTCATACACTGCTGGCTTAATAAATGTTCTGTCTTCTTTCAAGTCAATTAAAGCTCTTGCTCATTGCAGTAATCGGGGCTTTTGGCCAGGTCGTAAATCAATCACTGTCATGGCTTGTATATGAATATGAACTGTCATAACTGTACACGTGTTGACTAATGAGCGTGTTTATTGTTCCATGGCTAGTCCGGTGAATAAACAGTTGGACTCTGGCAGAAAGTGTGGAAAGTGCCTTTTCGCCCAGAGACTATCTCAGACGTTTAATTCGGCCTGGTGCATGCCGGCCTCCCGCAGTGTGGGGAACAACGCGACCGGACCCCCCCCTCCGGCGGGGGTCCACGCACCCTGCCCACCCCCCTCCCGCCCGGGCCCCAGCGCCCTCCCGCCCCCCTCTGCCTCCCACCGCCCAAAGTGCTCCCTCCCGGGCCACTGTTTTGGGGCTGGAAACAGACCACGGAGCCTCTGTGTCCAAGGCCCAAAAACGCAGCACTTAGTCATTTTTTCTGAGCCCAGAAACTCAGGACTGCACCGGCATTTTCAAGCACTGAAAACGCACGACTTAGTCTCTTTTCTGAGCTTCAGAAAAGCAGCGCGCTGCTTTTCAGTCCAAAAAAATGCAGCACTTAGTCTCTTTTTTTCAACTTGGAAAACACAAGCCTTGAACTTTTTTCTGAGCTTTAGAAATGGAGGACTTAACCTGCATCTTCAAGTACTGAAAACACAGAATTTATTTTTCTGAAGCTCAGAAAAAGATTAAGGTTCTGATTTCAGGACCCAAAACCAGTTGCCCTGCCACACTTGTTTTCAAGGCCCAAAAACGCAGCACTTAGTCTCTGTTCTCCAAACATGAAAACACAAGACTTAGTCTCCATTTTCAGTCCTAAAAACACAGCACTTATACTAAATTTGGGGGGTTGAAACCTAGCACTGAAACTTTGTTTTCTGAGGCTATGTGTGATGTGATGTTGGGGGGGGGGGGGGGGGGCAAAGAGAGGGGGATTGCAGCCCACCCACAGCCCTAGGACCCAGGTGCCATTTTGGGAAGTGCTTGGGAACAGGAGGGGGGAGGCAGCCTCCCTGCAGGGAGGGTCCAGCCCCGTGTCTCTGTGAGGCAGCACCTGCACATGTAGAGAATCACTTTATTGAGCTTCATTTCACCAGCCCCACACCCAATTGCCCCCCGGGAGCACAGCAGCTGCAGCCGCTGCGGGGAGCCATGTCCGGGCACCCCAGGAGCACAGCCCGCCCGGGCAACCGAGGCAACAGCCCCCCTCAAGGGGACCTCCCCCACCAGCTCGCCCAAGCCCCTCCAACCGGAGCCCTCTCCCACTCCCCCCAAGCGGAGTCCACCCCCCCCCCCTCACCCCTCAAAGCTAAAGCCGCTCCCCCGCCCCCCAACACCCTCCAGCGGGAAAACACCACCACCCCCCCACGAGCCCCCGGCCGTGGCGGCAGCAGCCGCGGCCCTTCCCCGCCGGTGCGGGCACCGGGACCCGCCCGGCGCCGCAGTAGGTCCCCGGGCCGCCGCTGCCCGGCCCCAGCGGCGAGGGTAGGACCGGGCTGCCCCCACTGCCCCCGGCCACAAAACTCCACGGCTGCCCGGGGGCAGCGCTCGGCACGGCGCCCTTGCTGTCCGCGCCGGCCCCGGGAGAGCAGAGTGCGGCCCCGCGGCCCCTTACCTGCTCCATCGCGGCTCCCCCCGCCGCTGCCGTCCTGCCCAGCGCAGAGCGCAGCGGATGGCAGCACAGAAGAGAAAAACGACCGACCGCGTCCCCCGCCGCTGCTCTTCTAGCCCCGCGCAGGCGCCCCCGCCCCGCCCCGCCCCGCTCCGGCCCGCCCCGCTCCGGCCCCGCTCCGGCCCCTCCCCGCCCCGCCCCGCTCTGGCCCCGCCCCGCTCCGGCCCCGCCCCGCCCCGCTCCGGCCCCGCCCCGCCCCGCCCCCGCCCCGGACTCCGCCCCGGTCCGGCCCCGCCGCAGCCCCAGCCCCATCTCGCGCAGCCCCCGGCCGTTGCCCGTAGCGTTGTGACGCCAGCAGGGCGCGAGACGCGGTGTCCCCCGCGCCGGGCGGGGCTGCCGGGGCAGGACCCCCCCCCCGCAGGGCACTCGGCCCGCCCCCGCCGGTATCCCGCCCCCGCCAGTCCCGGCCACCGTCCCCCGGCGCCGGAGCGCGGCAGGGCGGCGACACGGGGAGGGGCCGCGGGCCCTCCAGTCCCGAAACGAGGATCCCCCCCCACCCCCCCGAGACCCGCCCTGCGGGAGCCAAAGCACTCATGGAGCCAACACCAACAAACAGACGACAATAACAAGAAATAGAATCAAACAGACAGGCCCGAACCGAAATAAACAAGGACGAGGGGCAAAAACAAACCTCCCCGGGCAGGCACAGGCCAAACGAGTCGGGGTTTGTCCCCAGGGAAACGTCCCCTCCCGGGCAGCGGCCCCGGCGGGGGGGAAGGCCGGGCACCGGGCGGAGGCACGGCCCCAGCGGGCAGCGGCTGTGAGCTGGGCAGCACTGCCATCCTCAGTTTCTCCACGAAAAAAATGGAAGTGAACCCAACCGGAGCAAGCTGTCCCAGCAGGAGGTGCGGAGCCTGAAGCGCTGCCTCAGCGCCAGGAGCAACCACAACCTGCTCCTGGGCAAGGGAGCCCAGCTCAGTGCCCCTTTGCTCCATCAACAGACGCGGGTCCTTCCCGTGTCCCTCGGGAACAGCCTTCCCTGGGGCTGAGAGGAGAAAAAGGCAACTCCCTTCCCAGCGCGGGGCTGCAGGAGGACAGGGAGTGACAGCGGGACTGGCGGAGTGACAGCGCTGACACATGGACACCACCTCCAAGGTGGCACGGGTGGTCTGCCCAGACAGTCACTAGAAACTGCCAGGGAAACCGAGGCCCTTTCCCACCAGCCCCTGCCTGTGGGGCTTATGCTCTCTGCCCTTGGCCCTTCCGCAAGCTGGGAGCCGCCAGCTGCCCCAGCTTCCCCACCGTCAGCGCTGCGCGGGGCCAACTCGGCACCCCAGGGGCTTCACGGGCAGTGGCAGCCTTCCAGACAAACCCAGCTCTGGGGACGCTTTCCTTCCCTCCAGCCTCCTCCTTCCCCCCACGCCCACCCCCTTCCCCACAGGAGAGAACCTTCCCCTGAACCTTCAAAGCTAGAAACTCTGTTTGGGATGGGGACAGCCAAACGATGGGCTCACTATCCCATGGGAGCAGTCAGCTTCTCCTGATGGGGCTGGCGCCCAGACAGTGACACAGGCACGGGGTGGTCTCTCTCTTCACTGTGGGTGACAGTCACACAGCCCAGGGAACACTGGGAACAGCCTGGCTCAGGGAAGACAAGGAGAACGAAGAGCAGGTAATATGTTGTGACATGCACCAAATACAGGGTAAAGCTCAGGAAGTTCGTGGAATTGGGGACCAACAAAGAAAGAGAAAATAAGGGGATTGCGTGAGAAAAATGTGTAAAAACCTCAGCAGTGCCAGCAGTGAGAAGGACGAAACCCCCAGTGCCAACATAGTATTCCTCTTTGGGAAGGACTTGGAGTGGTGACAGCGTGCTGCACCCCCCCACCTTCTTATTGCAGAAGACGGTGCTGTCCCCCTTAGGGCCCGGAGGCAAGGAGGGCGGAGCACCCACCCGGGAGATGGGGAGCAGCTGGGGAGTTTGGGTGTCTCAGCTGTAACCGTCATGGGAACGAGCTGGGTCTGTCCTGGGAGTGTTAGTGTCACCAGGCTGAGAAGTCCGGAATGTGTCAGCCTGCACTCGGATCGGACAAAGCCCTTGGCTGTCCACACCACGTGTGCTGCTTTAGCCCACACCAACTGCCCGTGGTACGCTACAGCTGAGATGGGAAGCTCAGAGCCAAAGGGGAAAAGTGCCTGTTTTACCTCTGCGAATAATTGTCCCCCCTGCCTTGCTCCAGGAAGGTCACCAGCCACTCTGCTGCTGCCTGAGCACAGGTGGGTCTGACGGCCAGCATCCCGTCCAGAAGCGGTCAGCGTGTCCTGTGCTAGGGGAACGTGCGTGCACCGCCACCCTCTGGAGAGAAATCAGAAACAGGAGAGAGCACATCACAATTCTGGCTCTTCAAAAGGGAGAGGAAACTCAGGCATGTGATTGGTGGGGCAGCCAGTTAGGCCTGGAGGGTGCAGCTGCTTTAACGTCCAGCTGTGCACGTAGGGCTTTTTGTATTCTGCGTAGCTGAGAGATAGGGAGGTGTCTCCCCAGCTCCCCTGCCGGAAGCAGGGCCACGGTAACAAGGACCTGTTACATCCCTGCCACGGTCTCAATTAGGGTAGTGAGGGCTGTGCTTGGCATGGGCTGACACATCAGCCTCCCTGCTGCTCGCCACTGGGCAATACATAGTTGAAATTTGCCCTTTTGCTGATAGCTGCGGCTGTGCAGAAGCTTGGTCTGATGGATGTGGTGCTTAGGGATACAATGAGCTTGTTGCCAAGAAGCTGCTGTTGATGTGAAAAAACTTGGATATGAAACTGGACACGGTGACCTGAAACCGGAGTGATTTTATTGTCTTGCCAAGGTGGTGCGTTGCACACAGTCACAGGAAACCTCTGTTTCTCTGACCATCCTCTGAGACAGGAGGCCCCTAAAATCTCTGACCCGGCTACTGCCAAGCTTGAAGCTTTCCCTGCCACGTAGTTACCACAAGCCACCCTCAAACTCATCTGCCATGCTGTGTGATGGCCCAAAGCAGAGGAACAGCTCTCAGTTGTTCACTGTTTCCCTTCTCTCTCATGGATCTCAGTGAATGAGCTTCCACTGTGGCAAGTTCACAGAACAAGGATGTGTAGGAAACCACCAGGGAAAGAAAAAGATGCTAGGGGAAAGCTATCAGAGTCTCCGAGGCTGAGGAAAGCTCCCTGAGCGTCAGAAACCACAGGCTGGGAGGGGGCTGCCGGGGCCCAGGGGTCATGGAGCTGCAGAGCAGGGACAGGCCCCACCGGTGTTTCTGTGCCAAGGCAAACGCTGGGGATCAGGGACACCTGGGGCACATGTAGCTCTGGGGATCTCTGATGTCAATGCATGCTCATTCAGGGACTGCCTGCTGGCCAAAGGAGCTTTTCTGCCCAGCAGGTAACAAACAGGTACCGTCAGAAGCCAGAACTGCCATGGGACTGTAGGATAATTCAGGTCGGAAGAGTCAGCGGGAGGTCTCTAGTCCAACCTCCTGCTCAGACCAGGGTCAGCTATGGGATCAGACTGGGCGGCTCAGGAATGCGTGCGGTCACACGCCACAACCTCCCCAGACAAGCCGTTCTGGTGACCGACTGTCCTCCCGGTAAAACACTTTCCCCTTATATGCGGTTGGATGCAAGAGCTTGGGTGGCAGGAGCAGAAACTCCCTCTTGTGTGATTCACGAGCAGCCCAAAGACACCCTGCAGCAGGGGTCGGCACAGGTGCCTGGGGAGCTCACTTACTGGGCTCCTGGATTTTATGAGCTGCCCCTTTACCCCCTCACTGCCCAAGTATTTTGTAAATGGTGCAGCTGATCAGCTGTTGGGGTCCCTGAGGTACACACGGCCACACTCCGAGCCAGCAAGCAGTTGAAGAAAAGGAGGGTCAAGCACCACAAGCTGGGCTGCCTTTCTCTCGCCGCATTTCCCCACAGCCTCTCCGTCTCCGTCTCCACCGTGAGGCCGGGAACACGCTGGTACTGCTGTGTGAGTGAGGAAACTTCAGCTACTGTGCAGCAAAGGCCGTAAGCCAGCAGTCATCAAGAGTGATGCCCCTGCAGAGCAGAAGGGACAAGAAAAAGAAGCAAAGCTGATCTCCTCCTTTGGCATGCGGATCAAGATCCCGTTGGGGCCAAAGTTACGCTTGCCTGAAGGCCAAGTTCAAGTTCTTGCCACATGTGCTGCTTTCTGCCTACCCCTGCTGCACTTCTGCAAGACCAGCAAAGGGCTGTTTGAACGAAGTGGCTGTGCAGCAAAGCTAGAAACGGGCAGGCGCTCTGCCGACGGCTGTACAGTGCCCCAGCAGGGCAGCAGCGGTGGGAAAAACGCCATTGGGAATGTACTTTCCAAAAGTGTCTTTCATTGCTTCTTCCAGTTCTCCCGGATCAAACCCATGCAGAGGAGCGGAGCGGACAGGAGCATGGAAATGGGAGAACGCGTATTTGCTGGGTTGTTAAATCAAGCAACTAAGGCAACATTCCTGACAGACTGAGCTCATGCCCTGTCTCGGATTTGCTTCCCCACCCCAGGCATCTCTCTAGTTTTCTCTTTCAATTGTCTGAACGCTAGAAAGAGAAAATGAGTTAAGATGATACGTATGGATTTCCCTTTCTTTTTCCCCCCAGGTATAGCTGCCGGTAAGTTTTCCTCCTGATCGTTCCCTAACATTGCTTTACAGCAAAGCCCCAGTGAGAAGAACTGCACTCCTCTCCCAGTGTATGGGACAGAAAGATGGGTGAGAGGAGCAGCAAGGAACCCCCTTCTTTCCTGCAGGCCAATGATTAATTGCGAGTGAATGAAAAGTAACTCTGGTACCAACTCCACCTCTTACTTCTTGTCACGGGTTCACGTGAGAGATTTGTCAGGTAAATATCTGCTACTTTTATGAGCATCAAAATTGTGTTCAGTATCCTCCTTCTAGCCCATCAATCCCAATATGTCTTCCCCCCTCCCAGTGGGCTGAAGAAGCATTGTCTAGCAGGGCACGATATAACTTGTCAGCCAGATCTGCATCAGCTCCTCCAAGCTTTGAAAATACAGTGGCTGTAACTGAAAGCTACTTGACTGACATGTTCCAGGTCTTTATTTCAGTACGTGTAGTAGAGCAGGACTCAGCTGCTGGCTGGCAGCATGGCTCAGCCGTGCCAAGCACTGTGCACACTGCAGCTGGGGACTCCCTCTCCCAAGCACCCTCATCTCCCCAGCCAAACTGGTGAGCCTGTGGACAAGAGAGTGCTGCCGTTTCCATGGCCCTTGCTTTGCTGGTGAAGGACACGGGTCTGTCACCTCCCCAGGACTGAATTCTTGCCGCCTTCCTTCTGCTTGGGCACACTGGGCTACTGCTCGGGTCCGCTGTGCAAACACCCGAGCCGGGCGAGGGACACAGGGACCGCTTGTTGGCTCAGGCTGCAGGTCCCAGACAGACAGACAGACTTGGTACCCTCTCCAGCGTTCACCTGCCTGAACTGCCGTCTGCTTCCCAACTGTACTGCGGAGCGAGCTGTCCTCAGATCCTAAGGGAACCGATCCCACAAGCAAGCACCGTGCCTGGAAAACTGCCCTGCTTCTGTCAAAGGCTCGGCCTCGGGTGAAATAACAGACCGGGAAAACTGTCCCTTTGTGCCACAAGTAATAGTTGCTGGGCACTCTTATCTCCTTTTCCCCCGTACTGTGCAAATTCACCCTTTCTTGGTTGGGTTTTCCTGTTACCGAAACAAGTTTTGTTGCCGCTTCATCTTTGTGGTGTTAAGTTTTGTTGATTAAGGTCAGGTGGTCACTTACTAGATAGCAACAACCTCCCCCCCTCCAAATTCTTCGCGACCTTTGCAATGTCTGCAGAGAGACACCTCAAATAAAACAGGCACGAAAGTTAAATGTCTGTGCCTTTACGCAAACAAATGATCTCTGCATCAGGACCACAGTTTAGACCAAGGAGGGAAAAGCTGTGCTGCTGCCTGCACCTCCTCTGTGACTAAGCAGAGCGTTTAGATATCCAAAGCTGTCAAACAGTAATAAAAGTCTCACTGCATGTGCTAGAAGCCTTTCAGTGCTAGATGCATACTAAATCAGCCTACTTGTCATGTTTCTTCTAATGAAGAATTAGCATTAGTGTCAAAGCTTGTTAACGCGATATAAAAATTATTCCGTGAATATATATGTTACAAGCTCAATTTCCGTATGTTGCTATACTGAATAATGTAGGAGGGAACAGTGACTTGCAATTATCCTTATGCTACTATTAAACACAATCATTGCAGTGTCTTGGTTGGCCTACATACCTAGGAGAACTCTGGAGGGAAAGACAGAGAACACTGAAAATAATGGCACCTTGGCATCGTAATTATTATTTCTAAGTATGTATTTCTTTCTGATACCTTTTGTTGAGGTAATTACTCCGGATAGTATTTTTGACCTCAGGCAGTAACTTACATGTATCAGCTTCCTCCCGAGCACGTATCAGCATGTTCCTAAAAGAAGTACGTTAGCTTTTGTTAAACAGGCCACGGAGGGCAAGCAGAAGCGGTGTTTATGCAGTAATATTACAGGATGACTCTCTGCCAAGCCGTGCTCGTGATGTGTCAAACACAGACGTGGAAACTTGTGGCTTTAGCTTTCAAGAACTTTCGGATATGACTCCAGATTAACCCTGACTTTTCTTATCTTTAAATCTGTACCCATAGCCAGCACTAACAGCGGCATTTGATCACCCAGACAAACAGCCAGAGGATAGACATTTTGGAAAGAGCTAATGGCTCAGTGCCCGGCGCTCCAACAGACCGGTGGCACCAGTGTCCCCACGGCCCTGCCGGGGACCGGGGTGCTGCAGGGCACTCACAGCGTGGGCAGGGTGTGCAGATGCACCTTTCTGCTCACGCCAGTCCTTCCCCCCGGGCCCCAGTCGGACACAAGCTTTGTCAGGGCCAAGCGGGTACCGGCAGGATCGGGCGCTCGGAGAGCTAAGAGCAGCTGCGGCTCTCACTGAGGCCGTCTGGACCTACAGCTGCTCACCATTACTTTAAAACATCCAGCCCGTCACAACCTATGCAGGCTGCCCAAAACTTGGGTACAGCCAAAAGTAGATGTCACACTTGTTTCTGTAGTTGATGGTGATGCTACCTGTATCGGCTCACATCCTTTTCGCCACAAATCTTTCCACTATAATCACCCGTATTATTTTTTTCTATATAAGAAATGCTTGAGCTTGACTCAGCCGCGTAGAAACTTTTTTCTTATAGCCTCAGAGTTAGATCCACGTGACTCTAAACTGTGCTAACAGCTGCTGTATCAAATTGCTTTTCCTTTTCATACCCAGCACCCAATTGTGCTCACTTTCAGATAACCATTCACTCTCCCCTGCAGATCACTGACCTACGGGGAGATCAGTTAAGTTACAGTTAGGGCGAAACCTTTCTCCACTACCATCAATTTATCTCTTTTAGCTATTTGAAATTTGTATGCCAGCTTCATTCTGGCTAAATAAGACTCAAGGAGGTTTATTTCAGTTTTCACAGCACCAACCTTCTACAGTGATCTTCGCCCTCTACGTTAGGACCAAACCAAAATAGCTTTCCTTCAGTCTAAACCAGAAAATATTTGTCTGAGACTAACCTTAAAAAATAAAAGTGAATGGCGTTTTCCCATATTTTGAGCAGGATGAGGATTTAAAAAAATCAAAGCCTGTAAAAACCAAATACCTCCTGGCCCCCAGGGGGATAGTTTAGTATGACCCCTGCTGATGCATGTGAAAAAGCTCATTTTTTCCTATAAAAGCACCTTATAAGAACCTCTAAGTCATCATACTTCAATCACAAAGGCCCAAGGGTGGGTATAAGGGTTTGGGAAATGATTAACTTTGCTGTGTCGACTGAGGTTGTTTTGATAGTTCATTTTTGCCTCAGTTTCCACAAAACCAAAAAAGCCTTTCCTATAGCCAGGCAGAAATTTGAAGTCAGGGGAACTGAGGACATCCAGCCTTACATGCCTGTACGCCGTCTTCCACGTTCATTGATCTTCTTTGTGTTTGGGGGGGAGGAGGAGTGTGTGAAATGCTGGCCAAAATTACGGCTTGTGCCTGTAAAAAAAAGACATGCTCTTTTAGTGGCTGTTTTACTCATTTGAAGCACTTCTGTTATCCACACTGCACGTCAGAAGAGGTGAAAGTCTAAAAGTGTAGGAACATCTCGCAAAGGAGGATGCACAAGTACAGTTAAAGGAAACAGCGCCTGAGCAGGAAGAACTTTGGCCATGAGATATAAAGACTTATCTTTGGAAACAGGCCTTACGTGATAAAGTTTGACATTTGAGCAGCTTCAAAACATAGCAAGAGTACAGAACCAGAGGATTTTTTTTCTTCTTGATAGAAGATAGTCAAATAAACCCTAAAAACCACCAAACTATAAGCTCCCATTATTGCTTTTTCAAAATAAATGTGGCAATACTTTTACTCTACAAGTTCTACTACCTATTAAGGCCCACATACTTTTCCAAGTTTAAAAGCTGAGTAGCCCAAATTAACATTTTTAAATGCCTGAGAGGAAAGCTGTTGTTACGCTGCACCTTCCCTTCGCAAAACAATGCAGTGATGCTATGCACATATGAAAATTCATGTTTGGATTTGGGGACTTTGAGCTAACACGGATCATCAGTGTGGTGCAACTTAGGATCTTCTCAATGTCTAATTGACAGGCTGCTGCTTCGATAGCCTTGGCAGCTCCCACAAGATGCTGCAACCAGCTTCCCTTAGCTGTGTCGGCAGGAGGACTCTTCTGAAGTCCGTATCTGGAGAGGCAAGAGGGACCCTGAAGGCTTTCCCACAGAAATGTGTGGGGTGGGGCACTGATAGCCATGCCCTTTGCTGAACAAGTGATGTATTAGTACCAAAAGCTGTTAATCTTGTTCTTCACAATAGCTGAGATCTCACTGAACCCCCAAATGAAGGTGAATTCTGCATTTTATAATGACTCGTACCAGGATGAAAAAAACCGCAAAGTTTGAAATTCAACTACTAAAGAAGCAGGAACAATGCACAGCTATAGAAATCCCCGTATAGGGGATTCTTCTGCTATCCTTCAGAAGAGAGAGAATTTGGAGGCTGGTCTGTGGTAGATCTAACTTTGAAGCCGGGGAACAGAGGGTGCGATGCAGCGACGATGTCCTTCTTCCTTCTTTTCCCTTTGAAAAATTATCTACAATGCTGACAACAAGTGGGTCATGGATGAGAGCACGCTCACCACAGTTCCGTGCTTCAGGAGCAAACCTCAACTGAAATGAAGCATGCAACTTGATTGAGACCCGTTTGTAAGATCTTTATTGAGATTATTATTTCTGCAGACCATCTTGTGACATGTTGAATTTAGAGATAAGCTGATAAAGGCAGGAACGCTGTTCTGTCATCACTATGTTAGCTTTTCAAGATTTCAAACTCGTTAGTATTAAGTCCTTAAAATTGCTAGCATTATGAAGATGGACCATACCACATCAATTTGTTTAAGGAAGCCTTTAATCAGACTGCAAACTGAAACAATCCCTCCAGAGCACCGTTTGCCCTAGCTGAGCACTCCTGAGATCAGGATCAATACACCCCCACAGAACTGAACAAGTCCCTTCTCCACCTTTGCTGAGAAAAGACAAGATGCCTGGTCTTAAATCCTGCAGCAATTGTTGTTTTCCCTGTTCTCTCAAAGACAGCCTGGATCAGCACAGTTCTAACAGAACAGTCTCAACATAAATACAGCCAGATACTGACCAAGCCTCTGGGCTAGGCAGCTGCATTTGTGCTGGGCATCACCACGGCCGGCGGAACACGTTGCTCGAAACACGCTCTCTGTCCAAAAGATGCCTGCGATTACAAAACCTTCACTGCAGAAAACTCTTCCATTATGGAAGAGCCTTCCCCTGGCTGTCACGACTACAGCTAACTCACTACCTGCCTTCTCTCAAGCGGTGCTAACCTGCAGCATTCCAGAAACAGCAAGATCAGGGAGCTCTCGTGGTCGGTCACTCCAGAACACCTTTTGACAGGTGTCCCGTGGCAATTCTTTGCTGTCTCCGACACCTCACTCCTTTTTGTGTTCACGTTATACATGAAAGGCACAGGATGGTGCAGGTTTCTAGTCTTGGCTCGACGACTGGTGTGATCAGTGACAGAGCGACTCGGTTCCTGAGGAACATCAAGTAAGCACAGGTGCTGCACACCGACTTCAGAGACTGCTGAAGCGCCCTTTGGAATCTTCCAAGTCCCCTTTCCCCTTCAGGAGTTTGGCAACATTGCATTTAGTCCATCTGCTGTACTGTCACACCAGGATTTACTTGGAAATGCTACGTATGTATGTATCTATACCTATACACAGCTTACATATTCTACATATATTCTCCAATGGAAATCTCCATCATAACCTCAGATTTTCATAAGGAAGTTGGCTCTGCTAAAATAACAAAGCTAAATTCAGGTGACCTAGGGCAAACCCTTCTGCACAAACTTGTTTTCTTTTCTGTAGTTTAAAGGAGAATCTTTTGAAGGTAACCTAAAATATCCCTGGACCTGAATTCCTTAGAAAAGAAACTGCCGTTGGATATCTTAATGAACTTAGGAAACAAAGCCTTCGTTTAAACTTAAAAGCATCAGCTACAATTAAAGCACGGCTTCGTTTTGATAGGATCTGTTTAAACCACCGCCAGTCAAATCACAACAGGGACCACCAACCTTCCATTTCTAACAAGCAATTAACTCTAGCAAGCTTCCTTAAAAAATGTAGTCCTGTAGTAAATTAGGCAAAAGGAAAAAAAAAAACAGAAAACTTCTAATAGCTGAGCCTGACCAGTTTTATTTCTTCAGAGCGCCATTTTTTGTTGTTGAGTTGTAATTCCAATGAAATAATTACAGTCATCTGCTACCCAACCCCCACCCCAAACCCAAGAACTCAGCAGTTGATTTTTAAAGGAGAATCAAATATCTATACCTCCACAAAACAGCATTTAAGTCAAGAATCAAAAAAGCAGGTGAACACAAGCTAGCAATAGCGGAGACTGATTTTTTATAAAAACATCTGTTTTTCCAGTCCCAGACAGAAATTCCCCACAAGCGTTACTATCTTGTGGTTCCGTTTGTTTTTTCTCTCGTGCAGTCTCACACCTCTGAGATGTACATGGCCCCACAGCCAACAATCTGTAGAGGAAGATAAACTCTAAATGAACACTATACTATAACATTTCTCCTGTTTACTGTCATTTACTTCACAAAGCTCTTAAATGTTCAAGTGTAAAATTGCAACACACTAACTGCCTTCTCATTACGCATGGAATAAACAGATGCTTATTTTAACCCATCTATTCAGGCAGCTGCTGATAGTTATCTTGCTACATGCTGTGGTCTGGGTAAACTGTGCTTAACAATTATCAGAGGCCGATTCTGCCAAATACGAAGAGCGTGGCTGCCTGCAAGGTAAAAGCAAGTTTGAAAGTACTAACAGCCCTTCAGCAGCTGTGCAGCATTAAGAAAATGTGATGTAACTTTGGAGCAGTGGAAACGGGAAAACCTCCTCCAATCCTAATTTTCTAGCTGTGTTTCGCCAGCTAACCGCCTAAATCCTGGATTCTCGACTTCTGCATGGTCACTTCCACTTCAGCTTGGGTATTTGTGCTCACAGAAATTCTCCAGAAATAACTATCCTTTCTGGGAGCTTCTTTGTTGTCTGTTTGTTTTTATTGCATGAGTGTGTGTTTCCAATTTTATACCTCTTATTTCAGTTGCTGCTAATCTGATCATTATCTTGGGCAGTTAAGGATGTAAGCTGTAAAGGACCCCCTTTCAATAGCACGCTCTAGAAACCCTCTAAGTCTAACAGCCTATCGAAGAAGGGAAATACCTGTTACTGTGGTGGGAAAAGTCACTCTGGTCTTAGGTTTTTGTTTTGTTTCCACACCTTTGCACGTCCTCCCTGGGTTGGCATTATTTTATATCTCTGCAGGAGGGCTTGGAGACAGAGTCATCTCCTATTTGCTGGTGATCTTATGACTTTCTATAAAATACTACAGCAGGAGCAGACAAGATGAATACTTGCTTTTTCATCTCCCAACTGTCAAAACCAGCCAGGATTTCATGAAAGCATTTGGCACATCTATTTAAATCTATACCCCATGAGCAACCTTTCCACCAGGATGTGGGAATACGGTTAAGAGAAAACTAAGTCTGTGATGCCTTGTCTCAATTTCCCTGCCTGAGCTTTAGTGCCCTGTCAGCATGGACTCTTGTCAGGTGCCTGTAGTGGCCAGGGAGAGAAAGAAGCAGCTTTGCAGGCTGGCAGCAGGTGGTGTCACCTCACTAGAAGAGACAGGCTGGAAATGGAACATAAGGCAATGCATCAAACTGGGGGAAACGGCCATCTGGCAAGCTCCACAACACTCCTAGATCCAGGCTCCAGTTTCTCTCCTAAGAGAGCTACTACCAAGAACATGCGCCCCTCCTTAATCATAGCAAGCCAGTTATAGAGCTCACGTGTGTCACGCTTCACATAAGTAAAGGGATCAGCACTGTCCTGACTCCTAAACTATCATAAAAGCAAAGCAATTACTCAGAAACCAGGGCAGGAGAAGCTTCTCTTGCTGTTATCTCAACAAAAGACTGCTTAAGGCACTTCCATCATCTCAAGGAAAAAATAAAAAAAAAATTACAGTAAGAACTAGTTCAGCTATTAAGGTTATTACTCTAACAGGAGGAACCAAACCCACAGCAGTCCAGCTCACCTCTGCCTTTGTTACTTCCTTAACCGTTATTTGGAATAACGGCCTGTTGCCCTAAGAAACCCTGTCAGGAAGCCAGGGAATGACTTTCTACCTCTCTTGCTAGCTCATGGTAGCCTGTAGAAGGCACCACGCTGCTCTGCACAATTATGTACCCAGTAACATGCTTTGCTAGCACTTACTATGCTGCTGAGTTGCCAGCGTGCAGGAAGTCACTCTGGGCACTTCTGTACCCCCGCTCAGTAGCTATACCAGTGGCAGAGCCCTCGTGCAGCCTGCCCGGTCCCCTGAGGACAGCCAGGCGTGTCCCCTGCTCCACCTCTGAAGTACAGCTTTTCCTGGTTCCCATGGTTTGGCAGCAGAGCAGGGTTAGTCGGTCCAGCATTGCCCACAGCCTGCTGCAGAGCCACCCTGATGGGCCACGAGGTACTGCTGTCAGCTCCTGCGAGCATCTCTTGAACGAAGCAGCAGAGTACAGCAAAGCACCTTGTTTCAGACACATTGGAAAACCAGGCAGCGCTTACACAGGCAGGACCACCTGCAGGCACACAGCGTGGACGCCCCTCACAGCATTCAAGAAAATATTCTCAGCAGGAGCAGGGAAAGGCTTGCTGGTGCAGGCACCCCTTTTGAAATACTTAGCTGCTCTGGTGCCAGAAAATTGCATTAGAGGGAAGACACGTTCACGGCCATACTTGAAGGTGCAGGGCTTAATTCACACCCTCCTCTTTTAGCACATGCCTTGCTCAGCGTGGTGGCCTTTGAATTAAATAATGGAATTGTCACAGGTCCTTTTCCGTAAAAGCCATCTCCACTAAGTTCCCTGTAGACCAGCTCTGCAAAGTAATTACCTTCCCTTGTACCAAGGGCTGCTATATTTAACTCATCTCACCATGTAATAAACCAAAATAAACCACTTGAAAAATCAGCAACAGTTTCCTTCTCATGGGTCTGGCTTCCACCTTGACAAAAAATGTTTCCATACGGGGAACAGATTAAAAGAAACAACTGACTAGGAATTTGCTGAAATGTCAAAGACAGCAGGTGGGGAAGACAGGTTAACACTCTCTGCCTGTGTTTTCCTGCTGCACTTTAAGGGTTGTACTTCAACAGATATATCCCTCCCTATGACTTGAGTGTGATTTGTATTTCTCCCTACCTTCGCTCCCTGTTGGGGCAATGATTTTAGCTATCAGTATTGTCAATTAACTTGAACTTGCAGAAGTGAAGACAAGATAATTACGCTCAGAGAAGAGCCAGGAAGGGGAGCTTTGCAGTAAGCTGCACAGAAAACAAAAGGTCCCTTGAAATCTCTACAGCAAGTTTCAGACTACTTGAAAAATATTCCGCTCCTGCTCCTTTATCTCCTACCCCCCTACATGTTCATTACCAGGTTTAGCAGTGTTTCTCCAGCAACACGGGGAGCTATACTTGCCTATTTCCTACAGCAAATTCCACTTTCAACCAGTTGCAAAGCAATGTCAAGGAAGCAGTTACCTGAGTTATCAGGGCAACAGGATACAGCTTCCAGTGTCATTCCTGATTTGACTAAGTGCTATAGCATTGGACAACTGTATAAACATCAGAGCACACCCCGGGAAAGACCTGGAGTAAAAGTACCTTTCTGGAGGGAGCTTACAGTGCAAACTCACACTAGCTAGCAAACTTCTGGGAAAAAGAAGTTTTTCTCAACAATTAGATTTTATACTTTCCAAGTAAATAAATCCCAAAGCTTCCCCACACCCCTTAAACACTTGCCTGCTGACAGACTGCATGACCTTTCATAGTAAATCACCCCAGCTTGCATCCCGCTTAGTGAATACACCAGACTGCAGGAAACTTCAGTCTGTAAGGTAAAGTGAGTCCCAATTCCCTCTTTCCCACACCATGAATACTTGGCAAAAACAAAGCTTGATGTCATTATTGGGTGGGTGTCAGCAACTAAAGTGAGCCATTTGATAAGATGTAGAGCTTCCTGCAAAGTTGCTACTGTTCCGAGTAGCGCATTCCTTTCTCACAAGATGGGCATCTGGTGAGTTTACCACCGAGAAAACCAGGGATTTATTCTGCCTAGTAAATACTTTAGCTCCTTACAGGCTAACATCTGCATTGAGTTATCACTTAAGCCAAACCACTTCACAGGTTCTGCCTAGAAAAACATCAAGGATTTACCAGACTGATGTGTTTTGCAATCCTCAACTATTGCTTGAGCTTCAAATTTTGTGCAAATCATTTTTTCTAAATATTATAGAAAACCTTTACATAGATAATACCAGTTTTCTTCCCCAAATACTCTTTCAGTAAGTCATCTGTTGTTTATACCTCCTGCGAAGGCAAATATAGCCCATTAATGAACAGGACAAGCCATCCGCCATAACTCATTTCTCTGATTCTCACCCTGTTTCTCAATCACATGACTCACTGAGCTCACACACACAGCTCTAAAATGAAATAAACCAAGCGAGTACCAGAAAAAAGGTTTTATTGCACTAAACAAAACCATAAATTAAAAAGCTTTCAACATATAAGCAGTAATGGGGTAGCAAAACTCTCTAAAGTGATTATAGGCTCCTGTCGGGTATACCAGCCAACAAAATGCGATGACAATTTATAGAACAATCAAATCTTCACTTACAGCTGCATTTAAGCTTAAAGTATGCTTATACATACAATGGTACCTTACACTTCGTAAGAAGCAGCGATCCATTTCTCAGGTGTTTTATTGAAGACCTTTTGTTGCTACTCACTGCCAGTGATGGGCAATAGGTTGAAGCCTATCACGCCTCTAGGAAGGAGCAGCAAACGCAGGCTACTTCAAAGAAGGCAAGCCAGGATCTCTGGCTAACAGACGGCAGGCAGGGCTGTGCCCTCAGCAACCTGGGCACAGTCCCACACTGCTAAATAAGCACGCACAGCAGGTCTAACAAAGGGAACTGCAGCAAGCCACAACTTAAATTTTAAGAGACCACCCCACAACAATAAGACAACTCTGAAACACACACACCCAAAGCAGCAGGACAACCAGACACAGACTAAAAAAAAAAAGAGAAAAAAAAAAACACCAAAAAAAAAGCATAGCAGCAAAACAGAGCTACACCCCTCAGTCCAAGCTTAGATAAGGCTGCTGGGCCAATGAGCAGAGGGGGTGTGATGGAGGCATCAGGTGTAGCTGGTCAGGGTAATGAGGGCCAGCTGGGGTCTGCAGCGCTCTAACAGCTCTCACGTCAGTTGTCTGGTGCAAATTCTTCTTATGTACAGGAATGGAAATACGGAGGTGTGAGTTTGAGTCAAACCGCCTGACCAGTGTGAATACCTCCAGTATCTGCAGTCACCGTGATCCAAACAGTATGTGCAGACTGCTGATTCTCTACAGTGCCTGTGAAAAAGCAGCCCCAAAATGCAGCAGATATACTGCCCTAGCTGTATAATTTAGCCATACTTCAGGAAACAAACATCAGGCCTACTAACTGGATTGTAGTCCAGAAGAATGGAATAAGATTTGTCTCTGTGGGAATTAGTGATATTCTTTAATGCCTGTCAAGTTTCTACTGTGTGAAAGTAACCCTCAATTTTTCAGAAAAAAAAGAAAGGCATGAAAATGTCTTTATGTATCTTTAGATCTTCATTAAGCCGCTAGATTTAGTGAGAGATTTTTCCAAAGAACCTCAGAGGATTGGGACATTCAATTTCTCTTGGTTTAATTGAGTAGTCAAATCCCCAGCCACCTTTGAAAATTGTGTCTTTAAAACTTTGTTCGTGCATAGGTGACTCTCAGCTACAAATGTATGAAAAGAAGTGACTCTATTCAAAACTCACAGGCAATCCCCTGGGGTGGGAGAGGAAGCACAACCTTGTGGAAGTATGAAAAGAGGAAAGGTCTGTGTAAAGACTAGCAAAAGCTACAAGTGTCAGAGCACAGTGACTGTGGATTTCTGTTTAAAGTCTGCAAGTGTAACACATTTCCATAAAACCCAAATCTCATTCACAAACATTCTCTTCTTGCACACGGAGTCCGTCACAAAGACAGAGCAAAGCCATTTACGGAGCTTCTCTTTTATCTTCTTGCTTTAGATATACAGAGGGTGGTTTTGCTCTTTCATCAGAGAAGGGAAGCTTTGCCTAATATCCAAAAGCAAGAATGGGATAATAACATCAACAATAAAAATAAATAAAACAGACACGCGATGTTCTGTCCCAAGATTTACAGGTGCTTTGAAAGGAACATGTGTCCATTCCTCTGCTGTCTTAAAAGCGGAGTGAAAGCAACGGGGGGAGAGACTCCTCCGTAGATGAGAAAAAGTGCCAGAAAGTTTGTCTAGCGGCAAGGTGAATGAATGGAGATTTGAACCCCTTGACTTTTCACGCTGTGAGATCTCTCCCCTCAGAAGCGGCTGGCAGAGCATGGATGGGTGTCCTTTTAATCCCGAGGTTTATCTGCCCATAACACACGTCACGACCTCAAGCTTAACACATTCTGACTTATTAGCAGGGAACATGAATGTCTCCTTGAGCATGGGAAAACCGCCCAGCGAGCTCAAGAAACTGCTGGCAGAGCCCCCCGAGGTGGAGGGGGGCATTGGGCGCTGGGGCATTGAGCCGTCAGGGGGCTCCTCTGGGTTCGGTTCAGCAGTTTGGAGCGTGTTGACAAGCAGCAGCCCTAACCAAGGTCGCTCTTGCTGTGGCAAGTCGTCTCTCTTAAACACAAGCTGGGCACGCTCAGGTCATTCTGGTCCTTGGTGAAAGTTAGTCCTTGCAGACTTCCTCAAGGCCTTGTTGAGATGCAGTCCCTCTACAGAAGCTAAGAGCTATCCGAAGGTTAAGTGCCATGTACGGGCGCCGAAGGATGGATCTACATGCCGGTTCTGTACTTTCTTGTCTCACCGGCTCCCAGAAATCCCCCTTCAGCTCTGTTTTTACACGGGGGAAGTTTTCTGTGACTCATATAATGTCCTTTCGGTTCCCCTTTTTAAAAGGAAAATTCTTATCGTCAGTATTTAAGCAGTTTGATAGTGCCCTGCTTTGCTCAGGCAGGCTTAAAACTTCGCAACAAAGCATTTTATTCATTAGAAAATGCAGCTAAATGGAATCAAAAGTTTCTCCATGAGGGATTCTGGGGTGGGAGGAAAACGAATTTGCTCTTCACGGAAAGAAAATGTTTTGATCTCGTATTTGGGAACGCTTCTGCACTTTGTTTCATCACAAATGAGAGCGTATTAGCAAAGTAGAACCTGGACAGGATATTTCACTGTTAGCAAAACATGGCATTTTAGTGGTCCCCAAAGTGCTTTTTACCTTCTGCCTGAAGCAAGCCTCTAAAGAGGCCAGTTGTGTTCTAACTGGTCAGCTAACCTGACTGCTGTCCTTGCACAGTGTGAATACCCTTTCTTCATTATCTCCGTGCTCTCTTCCAAGTGACAGGATATAGTCACTTGGCTGCACGCTTAATTGCTCTAAACAAGGAGACAAGTCCCTGGATCTGTATGTATCACTTCCTCTTCTCCAAACCTGATTTTTACGTGGAAACAAGCAAACAAAAAAATGCACGTAGCACAAATGCAATACAGCCTCATCCACCCATTTACTGTGTCTTGCTTGGCTCTGTAGAGTGTGCCTGGGTTTCTTCTGGTTGCATCTTGTGCCATTTTGTGGCTAATTTCACCTGGACAGGGTTGCTTTCTTCCAATGCCAAATCACTGCCCGCAGACTTTTTAAAATAGACCTGTTTTGTATTTTAGCCTTCCTAAAGGCTCAGAAGATGCTAGCAATGTAGCACATGGGAAGAATTTTTTTGCAGAGGATCCTGTTCTGCCGGTGCAGAGTCACTTGTCAAGGACAATAGCTGTTGGCAGAGCATTAATATGACAGAATTGGGCGTGCTGCCAAGGAAAGCAAACTCTTTTGTGGTTTATGCAATGTTTTCCTGGCCTGTCAGCTTGAGATCACCATTGACGGTGAACCGAAAACTGCCTTTCACCATTAGTAGCAAAAAAAAAAAAAAAGACTAGTCAGCAAAATGGATAACGGACTTCGCTGAACCCCCACAGCAATAAAAGCAGGTTGGGTAGATCACACATGCGTGTGTGTGCATGCGTGCGTGCGTGTGTTTGGGTTTGTGTGTATCTTACAACAGCTACCCTCTGTGTTGGAGGAGCCCTGCACATTAGGCAACAAAGGATTACCCTCTGCAAAATGGAGGTTGGCATGAGGTCCGCTTTACATTGCCTTCTAAGAAAACTTGGAGATGATGCTGATTGCATGAAACAAGGAGTCTTTCAACTTCAGAGGTTTTGACTACAGGGCCATCTTTGTACTTGGAAATTCTGCCTGTTTGTTGTTCCAGGGATCGTGGGATTATCTAAATTGGCTTTAAGAAACTGCCTTGCTTTTACACAAGAGATCTGCTGGCATTTAACAAACTAAATGGACAGTTGCAACTGAGATCCATGAAGTTTCAATTATTTCTTGAGATGTCTGAGTTAGGAAGAACAGTACTAACTGATTCTCATCCTGTCATTCATTCACGGGAAGTACCCATGAATGCTTGGAGAAAGGCTGTGTCTGAAAGGCTAAATGTCTGTAAAGATTGTAATTCCCAGAAGGAACGAGCTGCAACCATGCCAAGACTTCAGTGATACCTGTGACTTAAGTAATCTGCCATCACAACCTGATTGCTCTTATCCCTAGACACTTGTCACTTCTAACCTTTCCTTATTGCTCACACTTTCGGTCTCCTAATCCTTAAAAAGGAGTCTGCTTCCTCTCTACTTACACATGCACTAAAATAAGGTAAGACGAATGAACGGCACTTTATTCTACATGGGAATGTCCACACCAACTCATTGTGATCCAATGAATCCATTTTCTCCTAGCACCTTTACGTCAGAAGACTCTTTCTGAGTGTCCTGGGGAAACCAAACTGCTGGCGTCAGCTGAGGCTTTTGAGGCTGCCGCTGTACAGCATCCCCCCATACAGTATGTCCTGACAGCCAGGCAGAGACTGGGAATGATGCTGCATGATGTAGCCGATCTCATCATTGGGCAACCTGCTTCCAAATACACGAAAGAGCATATGCCACCAAAGGATTATGACCGTGCCCCATGTGCTTCTAGAAACCACCTGAAATGCCACATGCAGACTGCGCATGTGGAATTAAAGTGTGTGTGCTCGAAGCTTGCTGCCAGGAGGCCGGTTCCTCGCTCCAGCCGCTTGCACAGCGGCAGTGCAAGCTGCCGTAAGCTGCGTCCCTCTCTTTGGGGAAAGTCTTCAGGTCGCTGAATCAGCAGAAACCTTGTTTTCCTCCACCTCTCTCTAGCTGCCTGGAGTTTCATAGAAAAATGTTTTTAAGACAGCACTGAAGCATTTCCTCTTCGGTCGGAGCTTCCTGTTTTGCCTGCATAGTCCGTTCCCTGCCTGGAATGGCTCTTGCTTTTTGCATCTCTAGTGTCAATGTGCTCAGTGCGTGAAGAGAATTGCAACGCCCCCTCCGTCACCCAAAAAATAACCCTCTCTGCACAGTTGAACATCAAGGTGGTTTCAAATGATTAAAAGAAATGTTTTCTGTAGCTTCCAGTAGATTTTACAATTTCATCGCCAAGCCATTTTTTCCAGATACTCGATTTGATAAGGGAAATGTACCATTACAAAGAGGACTCGCTGGGACTAGCAGGTGTTTGTGTCTCTTGGGTGCACGTGTACAGAGTGACTTTGAGTTCAGAAAGCACGAAAGATCCTTCACCCTTGCTTAAGGCATTGTTCTTAATTGGGTGACTTTGCTTTTAGAATAACAAAGTTTGCGCATCGCTGGACGACACATAACCTGTGTGACCAGGAGACTGCCAGCAGCTCTGCTATCTGCGTTTGTGCAGATTGCTTTGTTTAGCTACGTCCCGTCCAGAAAGCCTACCAAGAGCTTAGAAGGGAAGACCGATTGCTCTGATTGACTCTTTGGCTCAAGAGCAGTGGCTACCTATGGGATTGAGTCCCAACTCTGGGGAGGAATCACTTAACTTGGGCTACAGCCCAACCACCCCGCCAAAGACTTTGCAACCTGTATAAAATAGCACACGGACATCCAACAAGCTGGTACGAAGGGATGAAAGAAAGTGATTTTGTGCTAAGAGCCAAGAGCTTCAGGAATGAGAGAAGCTGGGATAACCGCTTATAGGTGTGCTGCACTAGGGGAACTCAGCCATGTGATTCAGTCTGGATCTGTTTTACATTATTAAAAAAATGCTTTTCCCCAGAGATGGAGTCTGTGAGGAACGGATTATGGAAATGGCGCTATTTGGTTTTAGCGTCCAATTGGGACGTATAAGGGTTTCCCCTCGTTCTCACCTGGCATACCAAACAAGCAGCCAATATTACTGTAGCTCCCAGTATAATTGTGTGAGCGCCTCTTTAAATGCCTGTCTTCCTCCAGAGCAAGGATCAGTCAGGGACCTAGATCTGACCCGTGAACAATATAAAGGGGCAAAGGAAAGCGAGCAGCTGTCTTGCTCTTTGTCTGTGGTGAGTTTGCTCCTGGGAGATAATGTCTATTCGTGACTTTATTCTCTTCTCCCGTAAGGTATTTGGGTGACTTTTTGCTGTATTATAGAAGTAATCTTGTGCAATGCCTTCAGACTCTGCATCGTAGCACCGATGCTTACTGCAGTTGGTTCTGAACCAGTATGCTCGCTGGCCTGTATTTTCGTTATATTGTATTCGTTATATTTGCAATGAAAATTGTTCCATTGAAACCTTAAATTGTGTAAGCAAGAGTGCTTCAGTACCGTAATCCTAAGGATCCTGTGTTCATTTGAGGGGCAAATCCAATTAGGGCTCCTGGTTTCATTACTGCTGGTAGCTGGTGCCTGCTATCCTTTCAGCAGAGCCCGCGGGAGGCATCTGTGTTTATTCCTGAACTGGAGAGATCTTGCTTAACTGACCTGTACTAAGTACTTGGGAACTGCTGGACTTGGCGCTGAAGCAGCTGAAGGTTGTTTGTGTATAGTGTTCTGTTGTTCATGAAGGGATGAGGACGGTGGCCTTCAGCAGAGGTAATAAAATAAACTAATGAATAGAAAACCCTACAAAACGTGTGCACTAACACAGATGTCGGCTCGGGCTTTACTATGGCCCTGAATTAGACAGTCACTCTCCTGGGGGGAGCGCTGCACTAAGAGATTAGTGAGGTGACCCCCAAGCCCTGAGGTGACTTGTGCCTCAGAGCAGGGTGGCTGTTAATGCTGATAAGCGATTACAGCACGCTGTTCCCTCAGGCGCTCCAGGTAGGGCTTGTGCTGTAACTTATCTCTGGCAGAGGGACAACTAGACTGCACTTAACACAAGGTAGAGATTTCCCTGGAGGACTTATGTAAGTAAGGAGCAAATGACTCGTACTTCAAAGTAACAGTGCTGCAGGGACAAAGCTAAAGGAGCTCAGAGAGGCAATCGGGGAGTTACTCACACCTTTGATGTATCCTTATCTTATCAGGACATGCAGATAGAAGGCCTCTGTACGGGCTGGCCGAGCAGCAAGTTGTTGGTTGTGTAAAGACTGAGTCTATGGGCCTTGGTTCCTTAAGGTGAGCAAGTCCTGGAGGACTTCAGTCCTACCTAGAGCATTAAAAAAGTAATATGACGTTGCAAACTCTGAACTGTAACTCTCTCCCGCAAAGCAGCAGACGTAAGTAGATGGGGCAAAGGCCTGGGCTGGGATACACGCAGCATGTTGTACCCTTGCGGATATTGCAAGTCCTCCCAGCTTCTGAAGTTTGAGGTCACCATCTCCAAATGCAGGTGGCTGCTCTTTGTAAACAAGATCCTGATCCACTTGCTTCAGTTATTACAGAAGAGCCGGCTCTGTAGCTGCCTGCCAGCCAAGGGCCTGGATTATACTATGCTGGAATTGAGCAACCCACTCTTTAGTTTTCAGTACAGGGACGCTTGTCTTTAGGCTTCGTGAGGCACTTGCTCTTGATTCTATTTGCTTGTTTTAACCCTCCAGAGGAGAAGTGGTTGATGGGGGGATAACCACTGGAAGGCTTGAAGGTTTTACTCTTTTTTTTTTCTGTTGTTGGTTTTTTTGGTGCGTGTGTTTGGTTTTTTTCCCTATGTTATCTGCTTAGCAGCTGAACCGAGGAGGTTCTGTCTACCTTTGTTGCTTTGTGACGTTGCCACCCTTAATCCGTTACAGGCTGTATCTGTGCCACCCCTGGGGATGGCTGCTTTTTTGGGAGACAAAATGGGCCTTGGAGCAACATCGCTTGTAGACGCGTGTTACAGTGCTCTTCTTTATGTATCCGAAGATTGTAGTGGTTTATTTCCATGATGTCGGGAAGAGAACATTTCCTCTGAGAAAACAGCTCTCCTGTTCTTTGGCTTGTTAAATCCTGTGCAGCGCTTCTGATAGGCAAGTGCCACCAGGCATGGTGTGCACCAAAGTTTAGTGTCTGCTTGGATGCACCGGGCATCTGCACAGAAGGTCTGTTGCGAGGCTGAACCTCCGTGTGTGTACGGTGCTTTGCAGAGGTCAAGTGGCCCGCCCAGCACTAATGCGCTGACCAGAGAGTCTGGAGATCCTGTGCGAAGGGTGGTAGGAAGTGACAGGGATCACAGGCTCTCGCCCTCCTCTGCGCTAGGGTCTCTTTACAGCAGCATTTTTCTGTCTCTCTTTTCATTTAACCTGCTATGGGCTCTGGGTGAGCGGAATCTTCGGTAGCTAAGCTCAATAGGCACTGCTTCCTACCGGAAAGGAAATGACAGTTTTCAGACTGTTGTCTCATTATGTTACAGGTCTGTTGTTTCTTCATCTATAGATGATCAATATTCGAGTGTCAAACTTGTACTATAATATCAACAGCAACGTTGGGAGTGACAGACCGCCAAGAACTTACTAGTTCTCTATTGAAATTATTTTTTGAAGGACTAGTAGTGGGATCTTTTCTTAATGATCAAGGAAAAGTAATGTATTGTGGAAATTAATTTTACTCAACTGACATGCCCAAGCCAACTTCTCAAATAGAGAAATATATAAAGTTGTCTAGGGAAAAGCCTGCAAAAATATGCCTCATCTAGGTAAAAACATTTCCCAGGAAGTGACATGGCATCCATCTGAAGCACCTTCTGAGCAGGTGACTCTGAGCATAAGGATGGCCGTTGCGTGCTTTATTGTCACAGAGGCATAGCCATCTGTCAGAAGTATAATTTTGACAGATATCATTCAGGGCTTGGCAGCCTGACATGGAAAGTGCTATCACCTGCCCTCAGACCTCCTCCTTGAGAAAAAAAGGATGATCGAGCAGAGCGCTTCTGAAAAGAGAATGTCCTGGTTATCTATGTTCTTTCAGATCAGCTTAATTTTTCAAGTGCCCTCCAAAGATAGCCCAAGTGATTCTTGAAACAACTGTGTGATCGACTCGTAAGCATACGGTTCTTCCTCTGGCTGCCTTGACCTTTGACAGCTGAACTGGGCTGGCAGCTACCAGTTCTCCTGGGCGTTGAGTTCTTGGCTAATCACTAAGCCCAACCAGCCAAGGTTATATGGGCAGTCGAGAGCAGAGGGAAAGGCTTGATACCTGCTGCAGTGCAAGGTACAGAACCCCTGCCTCAAAGCCTCTAATATTAAGGCTTCTAATCTCTGTCAGCTGAGGCTATTAAAGAGCTTCAATGGTTTACTTTTCTCCCTTTCAGTTGTAAGGGAAAAGGCGTCCCCTTTCAGTTTGCTGAAGCGGTGAGCCCAGTACAGGCTGAATTAGTGGCGTGGCACTCGAGTGGTTAACAGTCTTATTTTCCCATCTGCATGGGAAAATGACCGTTCTTCTAAAGCTATTGCTATGTGTAATATGCTGCTGTCCTTCCTGACTCTCTGCATCCGGCGGTAACTTCCTCCCTTCAGATAAAGTGAAGTTTATCTATAGAATTCTTAGTAACTGGAGGAACAAGCGAGAGGGGCAGTCATGAGATCTGCTGGTAAGAGCTAGCCTCACAAAACCGAAGCTGAGCATGCCTTCCCTCACCAGTGCCCAGAAGAACAATTTCCCCTTCTAAAAGGGAAACTGACGTTTGGCTCACCCAGCTGAGTTCTCGCACACAAGGTTGTCACGCAAAAAAGTTTAAAGAAGCATGTTAAATGCAATGGAGTAGAAATGTTAACACTGCTGTCTCAGACTCGGTTTGTATACTGGCGGCGGCGTTAAGAAATGAAGAATTTTGGGGCTCATGTTCTGCTTATTACATTTGGATTTTGTGACAAGTTTTATAGTCCTTAAAACGCACAGCTTTAACCACATATATAAGCACAAATTATATCTACATGAACTGTGCGCTGCCCTACTGTTTTGCCAGGAGTCAAAGGTCGGGGTTCTGGTGATGGTACGAGTTCCGCTTTAAATTGTGCTCTGAAGGACTTCCCGGTGCGTTTGTGGCTATTTGGGGGCATTTCGGCACTAGGTAAAGAACATTGGCTTTTAATTACAGAAGGGAAAAAACTGACAAGGAAAACAGTTTCAAAAAACCATATAACATAAGTAAGGTTATTTGAAAAATGGAATTTAGAGTTGCTTAGCTCTGGGAGTGGCATGGGTTGCCTGAACCCTCAGGACTCGGGACCTGTCTTTGGTGACGCAGGGAGCTGGAACCAATTACCCCTTAGGTCTACACCTCCCATATAGAGACAAATTATTGTCTCTAGTCAAGTTCCACGTCCTTGCCAGGAATGTCAGTTTGGTTCTGTATTCCTAGGACCATTGGTTTCTCTTTGCAGATCTATAACAGATCTTATTTCACTTAACATTAATCTGATTCTGCCACCTCTTCTTTGTGAAGACTACCAGCTCCTTGAGACAGGTGTTTTTTCTGCTGTGATAGAGCCTTAATGTCCTTCTAAAGTAGGAAGTTGTCTTAAAAAAAGGTAATTTACTTGATGGACAGAGGGTGTAAATCAAGCAGTGGCATTCTGGTATTACTTTTGTACGTCTTCCTAACGGAAAATGAGTGGCTTTGTTCTGATGATAGAGCATTCATTTTCTAAGACTGGTATTAAGAGCTGTACATGACATTTGGTGGTATACGGTAGTTGCTCAGTACCTGCTGCACCAGGTGCCATACAAGACGAAAAGGTAATCAGGTATTAAATAGCTCTAAGGTCCCTCTGTCTGTGCTCCAACACTAACACATGTCCATTGTTCTCCAGAGTCTGACAAGCTGAGAGCACTTTAGTGGGGGCTATGAAAGGGTCTCTCTCTTCACTGCTCCTAATGATCACAAAAGTGCAGGACCCTAATGTCTTTGAGACACCTGTGAAGCGTGAGTTCACCTTTCAAGCCGTGCTTCATAAGGATCTTACTTCTGCTGGCAGTCAAGGTAGGGACTTTGGTTGGGTCAGTGTCAATCCAAAGTGGGAAGGAAGCCAACGGGCAGCTTGTACTTGTTCTTTTTGTCCCTGGGTAGGCTGGATTCGTAAATTATTGAAGAGGGAGGGCGAGGAGGTAAGAAACGAAAACAGCTCTAACCAGCTGGAACTAGATCTCTCCTAGCTGGACAGTTACAATTTGTCACACAGAAACAATGCCTAACTGTTTGCCTTGTGAGTAAACATGACCGGAACAAAGCCTCAGCTGTATGTCTGTGTGCTTGTGAACCTTCTTGCACTTACTTTACTGGCTGTCCACGTGCTGGTCAGTGTGTGGCTCGTATCTTTAATCAAAGACAAAAGAAGAGGGATGGGCAGGCAGCGACAGGCAAACATATCCCTTCCACGCACTGGGAAACCTGCAGTTTGTCCACGCCGGGCCTATGGTATGCCTCTGGTATGTCTGAAAGATTTCTGCATGTAGTTCCACGTGTTAGTAAAAGCGTAGTTGGCAAGTAAGTTCAGACGAATTACGACCAGCTACAATTACCCCATTGAGCTCTACAAATGAAACAGCTATCCCAGTGAGGCTTATGAGCGTGGCTAAACTGGTTCCTAACATGGTCATTAGGCGAGAGAGGGTGCGATTAGCAGCTTGGTGCTACCCACGCACCTTCATTCTACACGAGCTGCAGCGCTGTTCAGCTGCCCACTGTATCACCTAGCATGCCGGGGAGTTGCTTTGCTGCCCGAGTAGTCTGAAATTCCCCTTTGATTTTGTACAAGGGAACATCTCAGCCGTTTAGCTTCAGCTAGTAAGGCACAGAGCCGGGGTTGGTCCTAGAGAATCCACTCCTCTGCTTCATCGCTGTTGGCTCACAACACGACTACTCTGTTCTGACTGTGAAAGCTGCAAACGGTGAGGCTGATGCTTTATTTTCCAATGTCGTTTTCAACTGTGGAGTCTCAAAACAGTAACGATATGTAACTCGTTTGTCACTGCTCCTAGTGATGGGAGGGAAGAGTGAGGGGAATGTGTCCCATGGTGCCAGAGTGAACTGGAAACGGAACACTGAAGTTCCAGTGAAATGAAATAAATTAGTTTAATTAGCCTGTCCGCTCAATAAAAATTATTTTCTTTATGTCAGTTTGTCCGGGTTAAATGACACGAGGGGGGAAGAGCTGATGTGTGCCTAGGAGCATCTGGAAAATTATGACATTAGGGAGGGAAAAGAGGTGGTCAGGGAGTGGTGAAGTGTAGAACAGGGAACAGGAACGCTGGAATGAGACAAACAAGTATTGGGAGTGATGGAAATTGGGCGCTCAGTTTAGTTTACTTGCAGACGGTGAAGGATTTCTCATCCAGGGAAAGACAAGATGACTCGATGCTTCAATCTGGATGCAGCGCTGAGAATAGCATGTAAAGGAATTGCCCTCCCCGTAGGTGCAGGGACAGGCTGTGTGATTAAGTCCCTGCAAATAGAGCATTAAAATCCTCGCTCATTTTCTGCCTGCTTCCCAAGATCCTTGAGGAAGCTGAAGCACTATGTTCTCTAGTCATGCCTCATCTATTCTCTTAGAGCCTTTCATTGCTGAGGTCTCTGCTACAACAGTGGTCTCCTCCTCAGCTGCCACCTTTCAGTCTGTTCTGACCACGGAAGATGATACCAAACGGCAGCATAAACTGATCCTTGGAACACAGTACTTGGCAAACCAACCCTGGAACTGATCAGCCTTTAACTTCACTTATCTGCTTAACAGCCCGGCTCTCTGAAGTAAGAGATTGGCAGTGGCGCCAGCAGGCTCGGGAAGGTGACGCTGTATTGGCTCGTACTGAGTCCATATCCAAAAGGTTTCCTTTAGGGGTATAAGGAAAGCATTTCACGAAGGCTGAAGACTGAATGGCCTATTTCCTGACATGCATGGGACTAAGCTTGCCAATATGCAAAGGCAAGTGCGGTTTTTGAAGCCCTGTATGATGAAACAAAAGCCTGGAAGCATGGGTCTGCCTTAATGGGTTATAAAACATTCCCAGCGTAAATGAGGCTAACCTATCTCGTGTGCACTAACCAGGCACCCAAGCTTAATATCTTAGACTTCAGGAGATGCAGCCACAGCGCTCATGCAGCAAACGAGTAGTCTTTGATCCATCTGACACAGGTCCTTCACAGTGTACTTCACTAAGTTCCCCTTCGGTTGGCCCTACCCTTTAAGGCACTTGCATCCCTTTTCCAGCGTGCGTATTCCAAGTCTGGAGTTGTACGGGTTGCGGATTTTGCTTGGTTGATCGTTGCAGAAAAAGCAAAAAGCTTTTGAAAACTTCCAAATTAAAAGAGGCAATTGTGTCAGAACTGAGAAACGGAGCATTGCCAGGCTCCTGTCATTGAGGGGAGCAAGAGCAGGACAGGGGAGGAGGGGGACATGGAGAGAGAGCACAATGGCAGTTAGTGGCGAGTCCTGGTGTGGAACAAGACTGTCTCCTGGCAACGGGTGGCAATCGGTGGACAGAGCGAAAGGAGCCTGAATGAGGCGCCAGGGTCCATTTCAAGTGTTTTGGAGAAATTTGCTGTTCACTTATTGCAGACCTGCCTAGTTTATTAATAACGCTTCCTTCTGATGTAATCCTCGCTGCTACAGAAGTGCTGACAAGAAGCGTGTGTAGGGCACAGATCTGGCCGCGGAAGAGTTGGGCAGCGCTTTTGCTTGGCCCTCTTCTGGACCTGTCCCTTGGCCGTGACGTTTTGTTGCCAAGCATTTGGTTGCCATGCCAACTTTTCAGCATTAAATCATAATCTAAGCACAGCAGGAGGCCAAAAGCCTTTTCAGGTCTAGCTCCCGTTCTCTCCCCATTGATCATATAACTGGTTGTGTGAGCAGGATCGGCTGGACGCTTCGATGGCTCGTCACCAACAGCCCAGATGAAAACTCACCAGCAGGGAAATGGCAGTTCCCTTTGGGAATAGGTACAGAAGTTAATGGGAATTACGCCTGGAAGATTTCTGGCTTCCCAGCTCTGCCACCTGTCTGAAACCAAGCTCTCTCTGTCATTCGGCTCGCAGCGCTCCCCTGACACGAGCTGCTGTCGACTGCCAAGGGAGCACTGTTGCTCCAAGCCTGCTCGGTTGCTGGTGAGCTAGGAAAGGCTTCCATTTTCCAGGTTCACTGCGTTCATTAATGCATGCTTAGCATTAAGTAAGATGGTTTCTGGACTATTAAAGACATGCTTCAGATTGTCGGGATCAAGGCCTTAAGACAAGAAATACTCCGTTGATAACGATGTGTATTAGATCATTAAAATGTTGAAATATGTTGGGCGCACAGTATATATAGTGTATATATATAGTGCACAGTATATATAGTATATATATATAATATATATATATAAAATATAGTATTATATTACTATAATATATAGTAATATTACTCTGAGCTTGTAAGAGCAGGCTGCTTAATAAATGAGGGGTAAATCACTGAGTGGAATCGGAGCGATTCCGATGAAAAAGCACTTGGTTTAAAGTAAGGCTGTATTTTGCAGAGAAGAGATGGGACCTGAGTTCTCCCTCCCAACTACTTTTTTAAACTGTTTTGCAGCAGAAAACTTTTTGTTTGTTCCTTTAATGAAACTGAATACCCACGGCTTGCAAATTATCAGGTGCATCAAAACACATGTCAAAAAATAGAAAAGGATTATTAGACGACCTTGGTCAGGAAAAGCAATTTGACTGGCCCTGTCTAAGCCTTAGGATTTCCATCTGGGGTGTCAGGCATCACTGGGGAGCACCACATAAAAAGTCTCTATTTTTTAAATACTTCAAATCTCACCCTTAATTTTGGTGACTTTTTTTTACATTTCAAAAATGAATGGAAGATTTCTCTTTACCTCCCTCTGGTATCACAACATTGGTGTGTAGAGCATCCCAACAATGCAATTACATTAGGTTTTCAATTTCGCTGTAGAGAAATTAGTGAAATACGACTTGGGCTGTTCTTTACCTGCAGTGCAAGGTGAAAGCAGAGCTATTTTCCTGTTTACTGTAATATTGTTCAATAACGATAAACACGATTTCCATGTCAATCTGCCCTAGATTTTACCTGATTCTCTACTTAACTTACTTTGCTTAAACTGTATTCAGAACTAAAGATGGTGTTGGGTAACGCCCGTGCAAGAAAGAGCAAAAACTGTCCTGGCATTCAAGAGACTTTCTTCTCGGTTGTAAGGGAGATGAGCTCCTGGGTAGCTGAGGGAGCCTGCTAATGCTGTTGGACCAAACAGAAAAAGTTGATGCTGTATCTAAATCTGCGAATGACTGAGGGAAAACTGTATCCTATAGGTCAGGGGTCCTGAGTAAGTCTTTGTGTGCTTACTGAGTTTTTCTTGTGTTTGACATTCAGAGAGCAAATGTACGTGTTGCAATCCAGTCGGTGGTATTTGTTTCCAGTTTACAGACTACGTGCCATACGCCTGACCTTCCAGTACACCTTATGCCATCGTTTCAACTCGCTCAAAGACGGGGCACAAAGCACTCGGGCCACACTGTGCTCCCCTTGTGCTACAGTAAAGCCAAATACCTTTCGCTGGCATGATCTGGCATGGTGGAAAGCAATGGAGAATCTGGCCCTTGTGCTGCAGAGAATAACCATCTTTTCTTTTGCTCTCCTGTCTGAACTGTCGTCTTAGATGTAAATAGAGAAAGAGAGAAAGAAATGGACCGATGAATATGTAGGACAGAAGGGTTAAGCGCGTGCTTGTCAGATGTTACCACTCTGATACAGATAAATTTTCACATTTCTTTGCGCTGGTACAAATGACCATATAAAGCTATAAAGAATAAGACACGTGAGTAGAGGACAAACGAGTTAAATACAGATACTCATGGGAGCCTAATATTTAAGGTCAAATGCAAACTGCTAACTTTTGGACCTGGCTTGCTGCCTTGGGTCAATGAATTCATGCCCCGTTTGCAATGAATAGTGTACTTAACTTGCTCTCGCTCTCCAATTCTGTTCAAGAATATGCTAGTAACTGCTGCATTGAAATACTGAACTGTACTGCAGGCATCAAGTGAAAGGGAGCCTAACACTGCATCTTTACTAAATGGCAACTTTTATTTAAAGTATTGGTAAAGGAAAGGGCTCCGTTTGTCCCTAGATAATCGAGAGTCATGGCAAATACAAGGTCCTCTAGAGGACATAATTCCCACACTGGTAGATGACACTGGGAGAGTTTTTTTAAAAACAAATACTGTGGCAATTTACAGGAGCTCTGGTTGTGAACCAAGACCCGTTGTACTGGCTGCTATACCAACACAGAATAAAGACAGTGCTTTGAGTGTCCAAATTGTTTGGTTTTGAAACTAAAAATACCTATTCAAAGGTTCCAAAGATGCTTCCACTTAAAAACACATGTTCTTAAAGAAAGTACTAATTATGTGGTGGATGTTAACTGTAAAGGCACATGTTGGGAAGCTCTGATTTCATGCTCTCTAGATAAGTATAGTTCAGTAGCTCGGACATGGTTTGTTCCCTTCAAAAACAGAAACAGTCTAGTGAAGCATAAGTCATAAAAGAATTTGGTAGTTTGATCGTAATTGCAAGTGAAAGCTTGCATGCTAGTTGTACGTATATTTTTATCTCCCTCAGCTTTCATCTATGATGTACAAAGGGTTTCAAGCAAAACAGTAATTTCTGTTTGACTCTGTATTCCGCCTGTACTTTTATACTGTTAATCTTGACATATTTCAATGAATATTGAATTATCAACATATTGGATGTATTCTGATGAAGGACACGGAGTTTTTTATTACATAAATGACGGAGGATTTTGACTTCACATGCTTGAAGTCATAATTTCCAGCCCTTGCATATCATTGCGTAGCTCTCCAGTGCTTGTCGTATAGACTAACCTGTGTTAATACACTGATAGGAAAATCATAGTTACCGTGTTAAAAAGAACACGGCAAAAAGGTTCAGAAATGTGGCTGACGCTTACCTTCAGGGCTCAGAAATCAGAGGAGTGCTAGAAGGGAAAAAAACCTGAATTTTTGTTGATGTTGTTTAATTGACGCTTCGATGACTGTGTTGTGAAAGGTTGATATTGGCAGTACATGAATGCGAGCCCCTGGAAGAGACCGCTTGGAGTTTTGCCACAGCTTTTGGCACAGCAGAGTCAGGCCTTGGTGATGGACAACCCTTCAGGACAAGGTTTCCTACTTGACTTTGTTAATTACTTTTCAACTGTTGTGCAACATAATACGGTGCTGAAAATACAGTGAGAAATCAGAGGAAATACCTGTACCGCAGCATGGAGTAACCGCTGTCTGGACTTGTGCGTGTACGTTGAAGATCACGTATCACAATTGGTCTGCACTCTTCTTCATTTTCATGGCATCCAGGAGACGGTTTGTGCAGCCTCTAAAGCCAGAGAGCAATCTGGGTTACTCAACCCTGATTTGCTTCAGGGGACTGTTTATAGGCAATGCCCTAGGCAAACACGCAGTAACCGGTTGTGATTGTGTAGAGTTCCCAGTCTCAAGCCGCACAAGGGAAATGCTCAATTACTCAGTTTCACGACCGGCCAGAGGCACGGCTGGCAGTATAAGGGTCTCCTCCCTTGCGGACCCTTCTCCTAGTCAGCGCTACTTCTTTTAGTCAGGGTTCCCATGAGCTTAAACAGGAGTGCTGCAATGAAGAGGTAGAGACTGTGGAGAGGGAGGTGTGGGGGTTTTCTTACTGTATAAAAAAAGAAACGTCACCGAGCAAAAATTCCATCAGAGGAAAAAAGGAAGTGAGAAGGAGATTGCATTTATGCAGCAGCTCTGTTGCTCTGTTTTGCAGAGATGTTGGCACGATTACAGAAGTGTAAGGAGGATCAAAGAGGCAGTCTTGCAGATGACAGCAGCTCTTGCCAAATCCTACTTCTTTATAGCCTTTGCTTCAGGGAACTCCGACAACGGTGATAAAGCTCTCTACTTACCAGGCAGTAGGTTAAATGAAAACTTGTCTTGCAGGCTTCACGCTGTAAATGCAAGTGCTTTCTTTGCCTGTGGAGTGTGGTGCCTGCCTTAAAGGTTATACACTTTTATACACCTGATTACAGGGACAACTTAGATAAATTTCCCTGGAGGATTAAGGCTCCTGGACACAGGACCTTCAGGAGAAACAGGATGACAAGCAAGAGGCTACAGGAAGCATAACTATCCTGTGGGACTGGGCTATTTGAACAGCTGGTGATTGGCAATCCATCACTAAAGCTAGCTTCAAGACAAACTCTCAAATCTCATGGGGGCAGAGCCAGGCAGAACTGCCACAAGCTTTACCTAGAAGAAGTTCTCACAATCCTCGGCGTGTAAATCAAAGGGTGAAGAGAAATGCCACGTCAGTAAGGAATCACGGCTAACCTGGATGTCAGTTAATATCTTGGTGGGCGGAGGAGATGACTGCAACTGGTTAGCCACCCATCCTGAAATGGGTGGGAATGCCTCAGTCAAACAGGCCCTAGGAGTTAGCAGCAGTGCTATACCTTGCTTCACTAAGAGGCGGTCCGTTACCACTTGGAGGGAGGGGGCTTTTGCTGAAGCATCATCTGTTATGAAACAGTTGAGCTACGTGGAGATGGGATGACTTTTGTTTTGTCAGGCAACATGGCTGAAAAAGGGCTGTCTCTAGCTGGGTACAAAGTGCTCGCTGTACATTAAGTTTCAGAAGGCATTTTTGGACAGCAGCTGTTGGAAATGTGTACCCGTTTTGTTCGTATGTGCTTCCCTCTGTCTTTGCAGCAGCTGTCTGTAAGGCTGTTAGCAGGCACCAGAGACAGCCTGAGCAAAGAATGCTAAAGAGGGGCAACTTCCAGAGCAGGAACAGAAACACTGAAAACCACTAACGGATTCTCAATGCTACTTGCTTAGCAAAGAGGAAGCTATCCTTGGGCAAGACTCTGGCTCTGTCAGCCAAGCCAGGAAACAAGTCTGTTTTTCGGCCTTTGCAAAATGCTGCGTGGCGCTTGACCTGATCCATTCGGGTGGGAGTGGAAGGAACAGGCGCTTGACCTGATCCATTCGGGTGGGAGTGGAAGGAACAGCAAGTAGGCCTGGTAGCGTTGCTGGTCTAGGTTCTAGCTGAGCGGCATGGCGTGGAGTAGGTTGCGTCTTTATTATGCAAACTAATATCAGCAGACAGATAACATTTCGATGGTAAGGCACATAGAAGGCTTTATTCCAGTCTGACACGGAAGCAGTAAATTGCAAAAGCAAGCAAATTGCCAAGGATTGTATGGGATATGTAACCTGTCAGACCCTCAGAAGTTAGCTGCTGCTCGCGGGGCAGGCGGGGTGGCGATGAAGCAGTTAAATCCTCAGGGAAGGAGCGAGAGAGCACTGGGAAAATGCAAAATTCGCCTGGAGAATACAAAATAACCTAAAACTAATAAGCTTGCTTGGTCTTGAGCTAGGGGAAAGGAGGAGGAAGGGAGAGCCTGGACTAGCCAGGTAAAGGGGGAGTACAGGGCTGGTCAAGAACTGCATTTTAAAAACATTCTTGCGCTCTTATTTTCACTTGTAGAGGAAAGGAGGAATTGAACCTGCTCACCATTCTCAGTGTTTCCTCTAGACTACAAGATACGTCCCAAAGGGATCTCACAAGCTCATCCTGTTTCTTCTGCCACCCCAGAGCAGGATTAACTACACCTGTTTGTCTAACCTGTTATGAAAACCTCCCTGCGCTGGAGACATCACCATCTCCCCAGGCAACCCATTCAATACTTAATTATCCTTGCAGCTACAAAATTTGTCCATGATGTTTAACCTAAATTTCACTTGGTACAATTTCGGTACACCTTTATCTGCCCTGATTAAAGGGAACATGGCTGCACAGACTTGCTATTTTTGTAAATAATAGGCTACGTACTGACTCTGTCCTCTCTTTTCTGGGCTAAACCACTCCTTCCACTTAATATTTACTCACAGGCCATGTGGTTTCCAGACTCCTGATGGTTCTCACTGGCATCCTCCGGAGTTGATCCTATTTGTCCACACCTCGTTTTGCATCGCCACTTGGACACAGCACTCCTGTGGATACGGAATAGAAGGGAAGGGTCACTTCACACCTCTGGCATACTCTATTCTTGTTTAACAAAGCCCTACTTAGTGCCTGCCGCTTAGCAAAACCACACAATACAGCTGACTTGGGTCCTGTCTGTGATCGTCTGTAACCCCTTGAGCCCTTCCTGCAGAACGGCGGAGGGACTGGTCGCCTCCCTTCCCCTGCTCCAGTGCAGTGAGCACTTTACTCTTGTCTGTACCTAGCAGCGCTCTTGTTTTTCAGTTCACGCTTAAGTGTAGTTCTGTTTTTCTGTGGTACATGCAGGCTTCCTGGCTCAGCGTCAGGTTTTATAGGCATGATCTCTTTTTTTTTTTTTACATTAAAAGGATCACACAGATTTTTTGTGGAAATATTTAACAGCACTGGGGTAGGAAAATACCCCTCTGGAAACTTGCCAAATACATTCTTCCATCTGGATAGTGGATTATTCATAACTAGTGTTTTCTAACAGTTTTTGCACTTCCATTACGGTATTTTCCCATATACTGTTTCTTTTGCTTGTTTAGAACATGAGAGCCAGCCCCAGGCCGGAAAGGGAATGCTGCCCTGTCTTCACTTATCTGGACCCTCTCTATGGAGTTCCCAGGATATGATAGTGGATTTGTTATAATGCAGTGTACGAGGCCAGCCTGCTCTTCCTTCTCTAGAGATGTGAGGCAGTACAGATGTCGTAGCACTTCTTGCCGGACCGTGATACTAGCATTATTGTTTCTCCTAAGCTTAAAATAAAAACACTGTGTGGCTGCCCAGACTAAATGAGAAGATGTCACTTTGCAGCATTTCTCAGCAGCTGGATCTGAGAGCAGTTTCTTTTTGTGGTCGCTGAGTAATGGGTTCAGCATTTCACAGAATCCCTGGAGTTTTTCTTAGCCAGTGACTCAGGCTTCTCTAGAAACAAGTTTCTCTCTCCCAGCGGTCTGTCAATGAGGAAGAAGATCTTATGTGACTGGTGGAGCCCCATCCCATCCCAGTCCCCTTTGTCACTGGAGTGGCCCTGGGTGAGAAAAGGGAACACGTTGCTTCCATAAGAAATTCACTGCATCGTACAGATAATTTATCACAGAAAGCTGTATTACCAAGGCCAGAGCCCGTCTATCTAGTGTGGTTGTGCGGGGAAGGAGTTAGGGTTTTTACCCTCTGCCCACACCCATGGAGCGGCAGGGAGGGACTTTAGGCTTGTTTTATCTTGCATAGTAGGAGTGATATTCACACCTGCACCTACAAAACGACCGGTACCAGGCTCATGGCTGGAAGGCACCCCTCCTCTGGAGACTCCCAAGGCTTTGATCGTGGATGGGCTGGGTGGGGGAAAATGGGTAACAAAACTAATCTGTAGTGATGGGCACGTGCCTCAGCTCCATGTTCATCCACTGCTTCTGGCTCAAGGGCTGTGCGTTGTCCTGGCTTTCCCTTCTCTCCCTTCCCTTAACGCTGATGCAGAGATGTGGTATAGGACTGCATTGCGGTCACTTGCCAGGTCTTGCCATATGTTGCTGGTGTGACAGGCAGCTCTAGCCTGCGTGGGACCCTAGGACTCTCTCCAGGTCCAGGAGACTTAAAAGGTGGTTATGGGCTTGACTGACTAGTTTTCTTAGAGGGAAATATAAAAAAAAAATCCTCTTGTAGGCATCATGTGTATGTCCTTCAGCTTTGTTTCAGGAACGCTTTTTCTGTGGTTTTTCAGAGAAGGAGTGCTAGGCTTTCCAGAAGACACTGTCCTAAAGCTGTGTTTATCAAGCTTAGAGAATATAACGCCAGAACCTTCCCTTTGCGTGCTTCACAGTACTAGGAACCCTTCTTCAACCTAACACCAAATGCACGGTAGGCTGGCCCCTGTGCTAATGAAGGTGGCTGTGAGAGACGTATGATGCAAGCAGCTCTAAATCTGAGTGCCTTAAAAAAGCAGCACAACTGAGACCTGGCTCTGCCGAGGGGACGCTTCTGACCTCCCTCTTTAACACACTGCGGAGGAAACGTCTGCTCAGGAGCTCTGGAGCTGAGGGGGCAGGCTATATGCTCCCTCCTGCCCCTGCCTTCCCTCCTCTATCTAAAGTGCGTGCTTTTTCAGTCAAATAAACTCTGAGATGAGCCATAAAGAAGGGAAGATAGCTATGAGTTCCTTTACACCCCACCCAGTTCTCCTTCTGCTTGCTTTTGTTCATTTCCAACTCCAGTGAGTAAGGCTACGGTTGACCTTAAACCTCCCCAGAATTAGGGTCGTGGTTTGGAAATTGCTTTAGGATCTTCTAAAGTGCAGAACCCAAAATCCAAATGAAATAGTTATTTCTACAGCAATACATGTCACTTCCAGTCCCGTAAGAAAGTGATGATGTGTTATGCCTCTGTTTTATCTTTTCTCTATGTGACACTCCTGGAACTTTCTACCTGTAAGGCTTATAATAATCTTGATGGTTGTCTGCACACACCCAAGGTAATGCAGGAGGGAGGGTACTAGATGATTTCCACGTCCAAGATAAAAGGTATCTGCCTCCCAGGGAACAGTCCTTTAATTGGAAGGCAGTCAGCTATGTTACCTAGAGTGAGCGATACTGCCTTCTCTTTCTGGCAGTAGATGATCTCATGCAGCTTTCACTTCAATTTCTGGAGGATTCTGTGCTTTACAGACAAAAAAATATCCTTTGTTATGTCAGTTAAAGAATGTGAAGCTACTGAGGGGTGCGACAGGTCGGTATTGTTCACTCCATCACTGTAAACCACAAATCTCATGTGAGCTGTTCCTTGTTTGAAATAGCAGCTCTGGAAATCTTATAATTAAGGGAGTGTTTTCTGGGGGATTTCGAACAGGCCTCTCTCATGATGGTGAAGAGAAGCTGAAATAGTGAATCCTAGAAGCACAAAATCCGGTGAGCTAAGAAATATTCATGCTTGAAAAAAAGAAAACCCACTATGATTTGGGTGCGAGTTGGGACTCCCTGGCTTAGCAATTACTTGAATACATGATCTGCCTACTTAAAGCACATTTGAGTCATTGATGTGAGGATGTGGGCATCTCGGAACGGGAGGAATAGGCTTTTGGTGTAACGCTAACTAAGTCTTCTCATACCAGCTGCCATTTGCCCTCGGATCAGTCCGTCAGTGGGCAGTCCTGCCAAGAGAGCACACCTTACTCTTTATATTCAAGGGTTATGGCCTTGAGAACAGTCAGAGACCTGAAAAAATTCTTTTTGACAAGAGTCACTTGCAGTAGGTAGCAGTGAGGATGTAGAAATCTGCCCTCAAAGCAGGCAAATAATAAACAAGTTAAGATAGTAACGCCAAGGCTTTTGATGTAGGGTAAAGGATTTCTTGGTTTATTATTTTTTTCTAATGAAAAGCGGTGGCTCCTGAAGTATTTACGTAACCCTTGCTTAAGAAGTCACCAGATTATAGTGAATTTAACCATCTGTTGGTTGTAACACTTCTGCTCTGCTACAGCCATCAATGCAGAAAATGTTATCCATCCCCTAGGAACACTTGAGCATCCTAAATTGCTCGGCTGAGGCCGGGCTCAGAGCTGAGTTACTGCTCTGTGACAGCGCTCCTCTCTCTCCCACAGTTGCTTCCAGCTGTCCCTTGAAGAGAAGGATTTCGATGCCATTTCCAAGCTGGTGGGCAGCTGGAGTGCCCAAAGAATGTCTCTGTCAAAACAAGCCAGAGACCCCGTCATGTTCATTTTCTTATTCACAGTGGGAGTTTTGCGCTGTGCTTTATTGAATAGTCTCTCAAAAAGACTATTTTTAGCTGGGCGGTTATGTTAGAAAATTTTGAAATGCAGTCCTAGTCCTAAAAGAGACTGGTTAAAAAAAAGGGGGTGAACCCCATGTGGAATCAAAGGGCTGAGCAGTTTCCTGTGTGCCTCCCCGAAACAAACCCCAGCAGCTGACAAGCAGAAAGTTTTCTTTTGCTTTTTTAACTTTTTTAAATGTTGAAATGTGGAAGCTGACATTTCAACTAGGTTTTCTTGCGCGCATCCTGAAGGAAAAAAAAAAAATCTTTCTGAATTAATTAGCATCTCTCACAGGTGAGATGACAGTGGAATAAAATTCTGCATGCTGTGAATAACAGTACCGCAACCCATTCCTTGACAATGTGAGATGAAAAAGTCTAACTCCTGTTACTATGTTTGCACTTCCGCTCCAAGAGGAGTAGAGAAGCAGGAGACTCTCCTTTTGATTAGTCAGCGGCTCTGGTCGCTCACAGAAAAGAATCAAAAATAAACATATACGGACTCACTCTGCAGGCTGAAGCTTCCACTCCAAATTGCATGGGGAACTTAAGAAAATGATTTTGTACAGAAGCAGGTGTTAGATTGAAGCTAAAGTCCATGACCTAAATAGTTTTTTAACGAGTTAGGCACATTAAAACAGGACATGAACAGCTAACGTGTTTCTGACTGGGACTGAACACTTTTGCCTCCCACATGTTATAGTTCTAGGAGTTACTTCCGATAAAGTAGTTGCTCTAACTTAAAACTTGCTTCCAAAACAGTACACCATGTGCAAACTGCTTTAAGATGTGACTCTGATTGCCCACTCTGGGGTTGATGTAAAATAAAATTTCCCCACGGAAACGGTGTCTGTTTCATCCTAATGCTTTTATTTTCACCAGTCTGGACTTGATTACTGATGGAGGTGAAACATATCAAGTGTTTATGGAGATGGTTCTTTCCGACAGATCACTAGAAAAAGCCTCAAAGGAAATTAATCTGGCCTTACTTCTTTCAGTGTCTTTAAGCTAAGAAAGGAAGCAATATTTTTTTCTTGTGAAAAGTTATAAAACACTTGTGAATCCTTGCAGGGGATCAAACACTGGAACTAGACCATTCTTTACAAAAGAGACTTCAATTGTGCGTCATCAGTTTGTCTTTGCAGCACTGCTCTCGCAGACCTTCAGTTTATCTTCTGTCCAAATGGGACACATTGATGTGTCCTGCTTGGCTGCACATTTACATTTGCACGTGTTTTATAGCAATTAGCTGCTTCTCTCTTTTCTCTCTCCCTTCCCCCTTTCTTTCCTTTCAACGCTTAAGCTTCTCTAGTCATCTGCTTCCTGTCCAAAATTCACAGAGCAAGCTTTTGCAAAGCACTCTAATAGAAACAGGTATCTAAAAATGCTGCGGGCCTGCTACTTTCCCAGCTGTTACAGCTTTGAGTGCACAAAACTTCCAAATTAGCTGATCAGATGGAGCGTTGCTATTTTTCAGCTGTTTTTGCTGTGTGTCAAGTCTTGACACGGAGCCAGTCTGAACTGGCAGCAGATCTCTGGAATAAGCCATGGGGAAAGCAGCAAAACAAGGTCATTTATCTTTGAAACAAAAGCACTGAAGATGGAATGTCTGATTCTCTTCTCGTTTAGAATGGTGTAAAGCAGGCACAGCTTCTCTGAAATGGAGAACAGAACTGCAGGAGCAAAGAACTGAGCTCTTGCGCTGTATCCTTCGGCAAAAGCGAAAGGGCGATTTTGTATGACAGAGAAAGATCTACTGCTTCACTGGATGGGTGCGGGAATGGTGAAACACAAAAACTTACATCCCTTACAAAGCTCTTCTAGATTGATTTGGGTTTTTTAAGGCGTGTGCTCCCTACACTGCCGTGTAATTCCACGGTCAGTGAGAGCTTCTCTAGATTTCTGATGGTGACGATGACAGAGTTCGGTTAGTGCCATTCAGTTCTCTTGATAGCAGGTTTTCTTGTCTTAAAAAGTGACAGACTTCAATAATTTGCAGAATGGTTTATACTTTCTGACAATGAGTTTGGATCAGCTTTTCACCTCTTCTATCCTAATAGCAATCCAGAGTAACTATTGACTTAGTGATGTTTTGCTGGCTGGGTGCTGAAAACTTCTCTGTGTTTACAAGGGTGCTATTTTGAAACAACCTCATCATGACTTCCAGTACGTACAATGCGTAAGCAAGAAAATGCTGAGGAAGTAAAATGAGCTGTTGAATGACACAGATCTCATCAGATCTTAAAGGGAAACTCCAAGGTTTCAAAAGAGCTGTTTTGAATAGCTGGTGACTCGGAATAACACCTGTGATACGCAAGTCATCTAATACAGGCTAATACAGGGATGCAGCCTATATTTATTCAACTCCTTATCAAATGCAGCTCCCACTGAAGTCAGTAAATGGGAGATATGCATCACTTTCATCTTACAAAGAGGCAGTCAGGGTTTTTGTGCAAGAATGGGATTTTTTTCCAGCGTCATCCAGTGAATTAGCAGCAGAGACCAGGTAAACTTAGTCCTGTGTCTCAGTAATCTCAGTACAGCGTATGCTGATGGCAGATTTATAGTCCGCGTCTGAGCACCTGATGTTGCGTGGTTTGCAGTATTAGTTTGTTTCAGCTTCTGTGGTCACCTTGTTATGTAAGAAATGTGGCTTTTCTCTGTCTGTTTATATACACGTGTGTGTTTGTATACGCATACAAGTGAACTGAGTACCAGAGGCAATTCAATACAAATGAAAGCAAAACCAAATTTTTAGTTCAAATATGCCATGTCAAACATTAATGAAGAGTCTTGAAAGCAACTCTTGACTTTTGGGGGGCTTTAACGTGATTTTTCTGTCTAGAGTTAAGTGATATAGGTGATAGAACTCTGGTGACAATGCTTTATATCATACCTAAAAAGAGAAGAACATAAAAATGTTTTTTTTATTTTGCACCTTGTAAGGAACTGAGTCACGTTCGTATTTTTTTCCTAGGTGCTGCGAACTGTGCTAAAGCCTGGGCTGTACAATCATACCATCATTTTCAGCACAGTTGCTTTGTCAAGTAGGTAGGAACCCATATGACACAAAGACCAACCACTAACAGGCAAACTATGCTTTCCAGTGGATAATTGTTTTGCTCATCTCCAGCATGAAGAAACTGAGGGTTTTTTCTTCATCTTAACTGCCTTTTTTACAAAAATACAGCTACACCAACTACGAAATGGTCCCTGTGCTAAGTGCTGTACAAAGAAATGGAGAGCTTTTGCCTGAAAAAAATCCTCACCGCGAGGTGGGCACAGGGGAAAACAGGGTTTTTAAAACACAAATTAAGCCAGGAAGGTAGCGGCAACGCAATTTTTGTTATGTCCTATTTAAGTTTTCTTCTGCTCCACAACTGGGTGGGAGATGGCTTTATCGAGAATAGTCTCTGCTACAGGGGAAGAAAAGCGATGTAAGCTGAAGGGAAGCAAGTTGAACAAAAAAGGCAGAGGAGAAGACAGATGTGGATTACGTTGTCCATCACTATTAGATTATTTATATTAGGGGATAAGAGAAATGGGTTATTTAAAAAAAATAAAATATTCCAAGATTATTTCTTTCACAGCATTTACAGTATAATTTTAAAGAAAATGTGTCTTGTCTACCAAATCAGGAGCTGTGTGGTTCCCTGGGAGAAAAACCTGCTCCTACCAAAGAAAGGAGGAGTTGTGCTTTGTCTTATCTATGCGACAGGCATGTGCATAAGCCTATTCAGGAGGTAGTTAAGCCACCGCAGCTTCTCACGTGGAGGTTCTTGGGTTAGGAATGGCTGTCAGCTACGTTCAGCAGCTCGGTTCACAATGTAATTACCCAGAGAGCTGAATTTGCCTAGTTAAAGGAAGGCATTTCACAATGTGAGAATTAAATCCAGGATGTGAAAGCCTCGACAGCTATACCTTAAAATGGTATTGCTTGTGGCAATTTTTGCACTGTTAAGCTTAAGTCTTAGTTTGGAAATGCCTACTGGACCCTGTAGTTTTAAGCACAGACCAAGCTGGGAAATCAGAGCTCAGTACTCTCTATGCGCCTCACGGTACTGAAATTGGGCAATACACATGGCACATGGTGAGAATTAAAAAGGAATAAGAAAAAAAATGACGTGCTTTCGACCTTTCATTTCGGACTAAGCAGATATACATGAGTTATTGTATATTTACTTAAGTGAGTAAATTTCTCTTGGTTTTGGCTTTTGGGGAGGGGAGGAGAGGACGCTCTTTCCCTGAGGAACTGTCTGTGGCTTTTTGCATTTTTCAGTCTTGAACAAATTTCTTATTTACAATATAAAAATAATAACTAAACTGCACATTTTTCATTTTGACATGTGAAGGCAAAAATAATTGTGCTTTGCATTAGTAGGCCAAGACGGTAATATGCTTCTGTTGTCTGGGTTCATTTTTAGTTCGGGTTAAAGAAATTGCACGTGTTGGGTGGGTTGAAAAGCTGTATTACAGACTTATCTCTGTTCCCATTACAGCGTCAGTAAAGGCTTAGAGTAATTTTGGCCACGTCTAGACAGTGGTGTAAGACATAACGTTGGCATGTGCCATGACAACCTTCCATTTGAAAACAAGGTCAGTGAGTGCTGCTGGCATTGCTACAGATAATTATCTATCTGAAAGTTGATAGCAATTAACAACAGACACTTTTTTTTTTACATGAAGTGCATTCAATACGAAGATGTAATTTAACCAGCTATTTATTTGGTTTACTTGGTACCCCTTCCAAGAAAAAAAGCAAGAATTGTTTCCCTTACTCCGCAATGTGACTAGAACGTAATTTCTATGCCGGCAGCGCAACTGAGTGATAGCACAGACAAGAGAAAATGGAGTATGTTTTCTTTAAGGAATATTTGGCATGCAAAACAGAAAAACCTCTGTTTGAAAATCTGGCAGCTCACCTTAAGGCATCTTAAAACACGCGAGCAAGCACACCAGCAACTTCCTGTTGCTGGCAGTGCTGTTCAAGAGTATCCTAACAGTATGGAGAGATAATGCAAAGCCCATCTGGAAAGCATGCAACAGCCTCTTCAGAAAGCACTTTGCCTTGGAACAAGTCACATCCTATTGCTCTCAAAAAGCAGAGGACTATGAGAGCAAATTGTCTTCAGAGATTCTGTTCCCGTGGCAAGAGACGGGAGGTCACCTCCTCCTACTAAAAACACATGACTCTTCTTTATATTTGCAGATTTCATGGCGGGGAAGTAAACTGATGCATAATTTTTTTTTTTTTTTTTGTTAGTCTCATGTCACTGCAGGTCGTCTGCAGAAGCAGGAACAGCACCTGGGTCTCCTCACCGTGCGTCCCATGCACGGTTCACTACACTATGCACTTCTCTGCCTTAAATTTCCTGTCTACTGCAAAGTGGGGTAAAATGTGTTTCCTCTGCAGCCTGTATTTTTCACAGAATAGAAGCCTAGTGATCGTGAGCATGAAAAGAGTACAGCCTGAAAAAAGCCTGCAAATAACAATTTTTTTTCCAATGCAGTCCTGTCAGAGAACTTGTGATCAAGGGAGGAACTGAAAGCAGCACCCCCTGAAGGGACAGAAATGCTGTGACATCTGAAAGATCCTTTCAGGAAGAGTTAGCATGGTGTAGACAAGCAGAGCAGCATTCCCTACATTTGACAGCTACTCTGCATTTATAGCCCTACCAAAAGACTAACTTTTTTTGGTAACTTAATTATCAGAATAAAATGTTTGTTTTAGGCATGACTGCTACTTGTTTGATCCTTCCTGTCGACACCAAATTCTGAGTTACTTTCATGGAAGCAAGAAGTGAACACGATGAATTGCTGAGCCTCAGTCAAGCTTCTTTTCTGAGGTCTGTAATGCTCCTGCAGTTCTGCAAAACAGCGTTCATGCTGAACTGAACCTTGTGGGATAATTTTAATTGGCCTGAGGAGTTATTAACCAGTGGCAAATGAAAAAGGGCACCATGCTTGACTGACCCCCATTAACAGATGAAGTCTTTGTGGGATCCCTCTTGGCACTGCTTTGGGATCTGATACTGTCTAAGTCCTGTGGCTTCGGCTTCTAAGGTGCACCTCAGCTTGCTTTTGCTGCTGCCATCTGCAACATGAATCCCTCGGGAGAGAGGAGTTACGAAGAGTTAAAAGGCAACTGCACATTATGACCGGAGAAGCAAAAGGGAGAGTCAAGACGAAGGCGTGGAAGCAGAAGGCAGAGTGCAAAATCTATGAGACCGCTAAGAAAAAAGAGTAACATGCAAACAACTGAAGAGAAAGATGACGTGGAAAAGGGCCGGATCGAGTGTTATAACAATCAAGAAGGTACAGCTGAGAAAAAACAACGGAGGAGGAGGCAGAGAAAATTGATGGGTTTTTCCCCTTGGAATGCTTCTGTGATGAGTTATCCTAAATATTCTCTTCAGGAAGACAGGAAGGGAACGAGAGGATGCGGTTTCCTTAGGAAGATGGGAGTTTCACTTTGCTGTCCCCTTTATGCACTTTGGACCTCCCATTTCTTCCCCACTCCCCATTATAAGCGTCCTAATTATTATCAAACTGATTGCCCTACACATTGAGAGATTTCACCCCTCCTCCTGAATGCTACAAGGCATTTCCCCCTTCTAGGCAAAACCGTCCGTCTGTGCCTGTAATTGTGTCTGTGTTGTTATGGACAAGGGTCTTTTCATTCCGAGACTCAGTGAGCTATTTTGGCCAAGCACAGTGAATGAAGCATTTATTGCTTTCCCTCCAATGCAGTTTCCTTTCACAGGACACTCGATTTTTAAAAAGCCAAGATTAAATAAGCCAAGAAATGTTGGACCAAAATATTACAGAAGAGACTGCTTGTCACAGCATATAAAATATGCCACGATGCTATCCCATAAGGGACATTGATACTCTTGCTGAGTCTGAGGCAGATGAGGTTCAAGCGACACATGCAGTAAAACACACCACTTAAAATAAAACAAATGTGTTGAGACGAAAATGAGGCACGGAAGGAATCCAGTTCTGGAAAGGACTTTAGAGTGCAGAGAACAGTTCGGTTCATCTCTTTGGGAATAAACAACTTCTACGTGTGCATTTTTTTTTAAAAGCCTTTGAAATCAGGTTATTTTGGGAAGTATCTATTTAGAGAGCGCTGTGTAGGCTAAGTAAACTCACTTCTTAATACTTTTGTAATACCTTCACTGGGACTCGGTCTTGTGGTGCAAAACACACGCCTTCCTCACGGTAAGTTTCTAAAGAAAACAGAGGCACTGGAAATTAGCGGGGCAACATAACTCACTGGAAGTTACAGATTAAACTAGAGAGATTTGGTCTTCTGTCTCCTCCCAACTTGCATTACGTCCAGTTGGAGTACCTCATCCGCACGGGGAGCGAGCCAGTTATCAGGTCTGTCCCTTTTTATGTGCCGTGCTGAAAGCTTGCTGCATTTCAGTGCTGTGGGGTCTTCCAGAGGCAACTGTACCAGCCTGCTCTCGGGCACAGTGGTGGACACAGGCTCGAGGGGAGTCAGCTTCAAACCTGCTACTGCTGTCCTGCCAACTTTTTTTAAGAAAATTGTGTTACATGAAAATCAACATACTTGAAGAATTTATCCACGGGCGTGTTTTGTAAGATGGCTGCTCCCTCTCCGCCCAACCTGCGTCTAGGGAATCGTGTTCAGGCTTGCATCAGCACACAGAGTGTCTCCGAAGTACAACTACAGTATTGCTTTCCCAGATGGAGTTCACTGACGAGTCAGGCAGAAAGATGTACCTCAAGAGTCAGAACTGGAAGCAGGATTTGTATGTTAATATCAAACTTGGAAATAGCCAGGTAGATACGCTGCTGGTACAAACATATGTGGCTGTATTCTACAGCCTCATGCTGGTCTGCGGCACTGTGTGGATTTAATTAGCTTCATTAGAGAGAGGTGAGAAATGCCTGTAAAACCCATGCCAGTGGTGTTTTGAGGTCGCGATAACAGCGTGCCACCACTGGGATGGAAGAGACCTGCCGCAGGGAGGGTTTTATCTCTGGCTATCTTAATACTGTCCTCCCAGGATGAGGTCAACTGGATTTGATGCTTGTGTCAAAAAGCAGTATCGACCCTAAGGTAGGATCTAGGCCTCAGGCTCGCCTGGCAGCGTGCTTTGGCAGGGAGGTGGCTCCTCTGTCTGCCTTTGTTGCTTCCAGCACCCTCAATGCATGGGGACTGCTCTTCCCTATCTTCCCCCGAGCGCTGGTTTCCTCAAAGTACGGCAAAGCCAGACAGCAGTCGTACCGTCCCTCTGAAACAGTGCAGCACCGCCACCCTTCCTCCCCGTGTTTCCTTGTTTTATCCCACGTTTTTAGTGCAAGTAACTGTGACTGAATTCTTCGAAGAACTGAGATTAACTTGTGGAATTATTAGTTCTGATAACCCCACGGTCTTCTTTACTTTCAGCTGCAGCGCTTCTGTCTTCATACGTTCACTTACAGAATGACTCAAGGAGCTGTGTGCTTTTCCAAAATGAGAAATTATGCTCCTTCCTCAAAAGAGTTCACCAAACAAGGGCAAAGGTTGCCAAATGCAAGCTGGAGGGCTGGGAAAAATAAACCAAAGATGTTGTACAGGTTGACAGCAAGCTGGACTCTGTCTCTAAGACTGATTTTAATATGGAAAGGGTAGGGTTCTCAAATGCCCGTATAGCATATTTCATTCCACTTTATTTTTTAAAGGAACTCCTCCTATTTGAATGACTTAGAGCTAATGTAATACTTGTGGAAAGCTGTATTTCCTATATTTGGGGAGCGAGGAAAGAAAGGGCATCTCGTTCTTTCAGTCCCGGTGTTTCTCTTATGGATATTTTCTTTGCCCTTTATGTTGTGCGGAAAAATTGTTTTTGAAGATACTAAGAATCCTCAAGTCTGCATATAGTAGCGAGTCTCCATATATATATAGCATCTGTACAAAATTAATTTCTGCAAATTGAAAGCATGAACTTACATAAACACAAAGCTCACAGTAGCGTAAAAGGCAAATAAAGCCTTATCTTCTAAACGGGAAACAACTGAAGAAAATCTTTGCCAACTTTATCCAGCTCTGCCCAATTAGCGTGCACTAACAAAGGTTTACTTTTCCTTTTGGAAGAGACGCTTGCTGGGGAACGAAGAAAATACTGTTCTGTGGGAAGGACAGACCAAGACAGCTGTTTAAATTGCTTACTGTAGTATTAAGCTGTTCTTTGTACTTCTGTTTTATTGTTTATGCATTTATTTTTCTGTAGTTGCCTAACATTGACTGGCGTATGAGGTTACAAAACAAATGGCTGGAATTATATTTGTGAACATGGCTTAATTCTCCACCTGAGCAGGCAGGGGAAGGAGAGAAGTTTGAGATGCGCTGCCTGCTTTAATTATCGTAAGCTCGGCTGGGCAAAGGGAGCATTGCTTGTTACGAGGATAGCAATCACAGAAACAAAAAACAGTATGACAGAAACTAGCTTGTGTGTTGATACTAGCCGAGGGAGACACCAGAGCCATCAGTCTTCGTTGTTCAAAGTATAAATGGTTCACAGGAGGTCAAGTAGTAATTTCTGTCTTAAAATAATGCTGCACATTTGCCTGCCTTATGCAGACTTGAAACCTCCTTTTAACTTTCTATCAATTAAAAGCAGACACTTAGACAAGCTATTGTTGAGCTAAATGACAGAATAAGGGTCACTGAGTTTCAGGGTAAGGGTGGCTCAAGCTCAACCTCTCCTGAACAGCTCACCCCCCCCCAGAAAAAAAAAGAATTGATTCCTTACAGATATTTACTCTGGGAATTACAAGTCAACAGTGAAATTCCCACTGGGTCCTGCAGCAAAAATATAATTATATATTCCACCTAGGGAGGGAAAGCCTAAGAAATGATAATGCCAAGTTGAGTCTGCCACCTTAAGCCTGTTCTTTTGTGCATTATTGTGTCTTTAATAACGTGACATATTGTTTCTCATCTAGAATATATTGGGCAATTTATTCTACGCTCTTAGATATGCTGTGTGTTCTGTACTTCAAAGAACATCAAGCCATTCTTTATCTACTTCATCAATGACAGGGCAAGCTTGTATCCTGCTTTAAATGGTGCCGCACATGCATTTTTCCAGAGACAAAGCACGTTCGGGGAAGAACTGTAGAGCACAGCTCGGCAGAAGATTCACGCTCCCATCAGATTAGGGTATTGTGGTGGTTGTTTATCAGGCTGGTACTCTTTGTAGCATGACTTTTACCTTCTCATAGGCTTTAGCTGTAGGATGCTAACATAAAGACCATTTGCTGCTAAGTCTATATTAGATGCTGAGTTCTCCCTCTTCTGTCCCAGGGACACAGGGAGGGTGGGATGACCATGCGCCATCTGCGTCGTTGGAACGGATGGGTGCAGTATGGGTGCTCTGGCCCTCGGGGTGGGGAGGGCCCCCACCATTGCATTTGTTTCTCACTCATCATCATGCTTCTGTCTCCTGCGGTGCCTTTCAGAACGCCCAGGCTTAGCGCTTTTGTGTATCGGAATATTTCAAAACCTGCAGATGTACGCCATCATCAGAGCCGATGAGACACACCAGAGGATAAAGGGTATAAGCTGACACTGAAGGTTCCACTTGCTCTCCTTTCTGTGCCTAAATGATGCCGATGAATACAAACACCAGTTTGGTGCTGTGGTAAGAGCCTATGATGAAACTTGTGGGCAAATGCTTCCTTCTGTGCTTTTGCAGAAAACAGCACAACTCCTCTCGGTCTTCTGTCATTGGTTAGCGGCATTAGTGTTTCTGAACTGCAAAACCACATTTATGGGTTTGTTTGTCTCCAAGTTATGCAACTTACCTCATTTCAGATGAGCAATGATTTCATTTGATAACAGACTGTAGCTGTGAAACTCAGACATAGTTGCAGAGAAAAAGAAGAAAACCTGTGCTGCAGTTAACTGTCCTCAATTGTTTTCTGTCATGCAGATTTTTCTTGTGTGCTGGTATTGGCTTCTGTCCTAAACGTGTATATGTGTTCACCATGGATATGGAAATGTTTAGGTCGATGACTTGTGTTACGTTCTCCCCTTTCTCAAGAAGCTGAGTTCGTACCATTGCGCAAATGGCAAGTTACCTCCTCACACTTAATTTTCTATTATACAAGAGTTAGATAGCACTAAAAGAAAAAAATTATTTCTTCTCTGGAAAAAAAGAGGCAAGTTGCAAATCTCTGTATCAATATCTAAAATGTACAAAACATCCCAGTTTAATTCATTTAGCCTTCTTGAATGGCTTCTGCAGGAATAAAGGCCTGGATACCATTTTTGTAGACTACTCGGAAGTCATGTCCATGTGTGTCACTGCCACCCAATTGTTCAAAAAACTGCATCATAGCGTGCTTTTCTGGTAGACATAGGTGCCTTCAGTAGCAAACCTATGCTAAACAATCTAGGCTGTTTATTCTTCCATGTCCTAAATCATTTTATGTACAAATCACAGAATCACAGGGGTTGGAAGGGACCTCTGAAGATCATCTAGTCCAATACTCCTGCCAGAGCAGGTGAAAGCGTAGTGTTCAGATATGGAAGCAGAAGTCATCTTCTCATCAGTAGCTAAGGTTGACAGAAGCCCAAGTAGAGAATTCCATACCTTATCTAAGGAATAATATTTTCCCAACTTAATGGAAAAAGGGAACTTTCACTATGCAGTGTACCAAATGCTACATTTCAGTTTCTAGTGTTACTCATGGTCCAAACAAGTAATTGAAGAAGCGAAGATGATGGCAGCAATAGTGATTCCCTATACTGTTGCCTGCACTTACAAGCCATGTGACTGGACGCGTTACATGCAAAAAGACCATTGCAGCTGAATCACGTTGGCGGACTCAAAAAGAACCATAAATAAGGCTGAAGAGTTGTTCACATCCTAGCTCTGCACAGTTGTCCGTTTTAATAAAGGAGGTGTCAAAGGCACAAGAGGGAAAATGTGCTCAACTGCCCTTTGCGCTTTAGCAACGTCTCCCTTATGAACTTTAACTACTAGACTTTTCCTAGCTTCTGATTGTTTAGAGACCGGTGCAGTTTCTCGAGCTGTTTGGTGGATGGAGACCATAACAGGCAGCACTGACAGGCACTGTAACCTTAAGTTTCTCGCAGCCCACATTGTAAGTAAGTCCAGATTTGGTCATGCGTAAGGCTGCTGTTGCCTTGTTTTGTTATGTTATTTCACCACAGATATTTAAGCACAGACGTGACTGTCAGTAAGCACCTCTTGGTCACGGAGAAAAGCAGGAGGACGTGTAGGAAGGTTCTGCTTTCCTAGGTCAGAGCCTGTCTTTTTCATTTCCAGATAGCTCAGTTATTAACTCAAAAGTAAAGTGTCTGGCTTCATAAAGACAGTGGGGCTTGAAAACGCTTCTGGAAATGACACTTACTGAATCAATGAAGCCAAACTAAATGAAGCACAACTGTGACATTTTTCTCATTTCTCAAACCGTATGTAACGTAAGAAAGCTAAGAAAACAATAATGCTGTTTCCCTCAATAGAAGACAAATCCCCCCAACAGGTTTTGCTTTTAAATGAATGGACCTTTTTTTTGGAAAAATGTTTACATCTTATTACTGTTTAAAAATTCTAGCATACGCAGATACGTGTTCTGCAGATAGATAAGCTTTTCGGTAAATTAGAATATGTATACAACAGTATTAGAATATATTGTTTTATGAAGTATAATTTGGCAACTGACACTGATTCGTTTAGACTTTGAAAGTAACCCACACGAGACGCTAAACAGGAGAAAGCAAACAATATATATAGAAATAATGAAGGCACTTTTCCCATTACCTGGAACGAAGCACTAAAGTTAATAGTGCTCATTAATGATTGAATAATTTACCAAGATGCTTGAGGTAATTGTGACTCTTCTCATTATCGAAATAGATGTACCCTTTGCATATACCTAAGCTCTTAATCTCCATAACCTTAGTGGCAGAGTTTTGCAGGTTAGTCTAGTATTATATACATAGAGAATATTATGTCTATGTATATATATGTTTACCTACTGTAGTATATTTGTATTTTTCCCAGAAGCAGTTTAAACTGTTTGCTTTTGGGTTTAATTGGCTACCTTATTTTTGGAATACGAATGCAGAGCATGCTAAATAAAATATTCTTATATTATTCATTGTTTTTTATACCAATACCAGGGTCATAGCATTATCAACATTTCCCGGTTCAATCTTTACTAACTTTTCTCACATAGTCTTTCCCTGAGGTTTCTTATAGTAATGCTAATAGATATTAACTAAGGACATAGTTGCCTTAGATTTGGAGGTGGCACTTTGCTGATTTATTTTCTAGACATTTGAGTTTGATATAGAGCAGGATAGCAACAAATAAACAGGAATGTCATGCTATTCTCCGGGCATATCCCTGCTCACAGTAAACAGGGGGAAATGATCTCTTTGATCACAGATGAAGCACTTGGGCAAGAGTTTGAATAAAGACTTTGCCTTGATTGATTTAATTAAATCAGTTTAGAAACTGCTTGAGCAGTGTGCACACGGCAGTGATTTAATTAAGCTCACATCTAAACCAGTGCTGCTACACCGGAGAGGATGCGAGCCCCCAGAATTCAATCGCTGTAAGCCATGGCAAATGTTGGAAATATTAGCTAATGTGTAATGCGTTTTTATCGTTGCTGGATGTTACTGTCAAACCCGGACTTGGCAGACCGAGTCCAAGACCAAGCAGAAGTCAAGAGTTTCCCCTGGCTCCCACAGGCTAAACAGCCGTGCCCAGCCTCGATCCTTTCTATCCTAATGATCCCTCCGGTCCGATGCTTCTCTGATGACGCATGCGTGTAGAAGCACAGGCGACACTGAATCAGCTCCGTTTTCCCAGGCACCCGCTCCCCATTCGTGTTGATGAGAAGCCGCCCAATGGAAGCTACCTTTGCCGCTGAGATTACTAAACTCGGTGTTGAGGATACAGCATTCCCTTTGTGTCCGAGCTGGATTACAGACGATAATCCTGACCAACGTCCTGGGCTAGTTGGCATCTTCTTGTCTGATCCCATGTTTTTATAAATGGTCAGAAGTTTGCAGCCTTTTAACTCTGGACAAAATAAACTAGAGATGACGCAGCATCTTCATGAGGCAGGATGTGGGAGACGGTGGTGTGTGATGGGCATGGGTTGTGTTAGCATAAGTAGGCCTTAGCATAAGTAGGCCTGTAGGCCTGCCTTGACATGAGTTTAAGAAAAGTTACTGTCGGACATAAGATAAAGAAGTGCTGACCAGAAGGGTTGCTGAATCTGCAGAAAGAAGAACTGAATCTGCAGAAAGAAGTTTAACAAAGAAACTTAAAGCAGCATACGTCAAGAAAAGTCGACCAATGACAAGAAAGAATTAAGCGCGTGAGCAGCTTGTGAGGATAGCGTGCAGCCAATTAGTAGGAGTTAGAGCGCGTGAACAGAAATCATACTACTATAAATGTAACACTTAGGCTGAATAAAGTTGGAATTGCCTTGCATCATATTGGTGTGTTCGTCTTTCCCGTTGCCCGCACGACTCAGAGTCGACTTAGAGACCCGGCAGCAGGAGGTCTGGAATAGTTACATCACAGAAACAGTCATAATGCTAAGAAGCTTTTGACAATTTTGCCTGTAAGATTTAGGGGACAAAAAAAAAGTATCTACAATTTAAATGCTGAAAACCTGTGCATGGTCTGTTTGAAGGTCTAGAGGTGAGTAGGAATTGCTCATGAATGATGAATCACTCGCTGCTGGAGAACCAGGATCTGGTGGTTGCAGTATAAAGTGCTCACGCCTTTTTGTTTCTTTCTGCTCTTGTCAGCAATAACCGTGTTTACATGGGCAGTGCCCAGGTTTTGTTCACGGGTCGTTGGATTGCTTTTACTCATCTCCTCTCAAGGACGCTGCAAGTCTTAATTCATCACCCTTTGTAAAGATTAAAAGCATTACTATTATTTGGTGACACTCCAATTAAACAATAATGACTAGGTGTAGGCATTTCATAGAGACTAATAAAAGACTGGAAGGAAGTGATGGGCCAGGATCCTGCAGAGAAATTGTTATTGCAATTGTGAGCTGAACGGGGGAGCTGAACAAGGGAAAAAATGCAGAAAGGATTTTTTTAACAGATTACACAATTTTATTGGCATTGGAAAGCCAATGCATGCTCCGAAAAGAATGTATGTCCTGAAAGCTTGTCAGATTGTTTCAATCATCTTTCAACTTCTTAGCCAGCCTAAAAACTGAACTTGAAAAACATTTTATGCTTTTGCCGGGGTTTAGCTCACAGTCCCTCCTGTCACAAATCTTTATTTATGGGCCTATGATGGCATTTCTGACACAAAAGTTGTTTTTTCCTTCTACTGATAAAGCTAGTTTTCACGTGTTTCAAAAGCTAACCAATACTACTTTACTGACTTTTCAATAAAAATTGGAATAATTTCATCGGTAAAGTCAACATTAGAGCAGTTTGAAGGCCCATTCCAACCAAGGACAGAGGAACATAAGAGTAAATGAAAGCAGCCAGCACACTGCAGGCTGGTGCCGTCGATTCTTAAGTTCTGTGACATCTTTGTTACAGGTCATATTAAATTGGAACGAGTTAGTGTTTCCTTGTGTTTCCATTTCCTGAATGCACATGTAGAAATACAGAGTTGAGAAGAACCTGTTCAGCTTCTGTAACGCCACGCACATTGGATCATCACGTGTATATACAACTCAACTTTAACCTTTTCTGAACTGATAATTGTCTATTTAGCCTTTAAGAAAAAAAACCACAAATGAAACGTTGAAAAGTTTAAAGCTGCTACAACATTTTTTACAAGGCTACTGCGTTTGATGAGTTTTCTTCTACTGCTTCCTTACCCTAATTATAGCAAAGGTTTTCACATTGTCTAGTTTAAATTTCCTCTCCTGTAAATTAAGACAAATTATTCTTGTCTTCCTAGTAGAAAATATTTAGAAACATTGATCAACTTTCTGTAATTGACGACCTTTCCATTGCAGAAAATTAACTCGCTCTTTTCTCCTCATCTCTTCTCCAGAGGAATATGACTTGTTTAACCTTTCTTCAGAAGACATTATTTTCTAAACTTCTTCTATTTGCTGCATTTGTCTGAACTAATTGATGTAAAATAACTTGTCTTAATGTGAGATAGATACCCAAAACGGAATGTGGTACTTCAGATGAAGCCTCAGCAGATTAATTACCTTCATGTGCTACAGATGCCATGTCTTTCAGTATGCGCTCGACTGAATTTTGCCTTTGTTTCTCTATTGCAGATTTCTGTTCAGATTGTGAGCCCCTGTAGCCCTCAGACCTGTTTTGACAGACCTGCTGCTTTGTCAGATACTTCTAATTTTGTACTTAAGCTTTTTTTCCCTCTTGCCCTTAGCTATTGCATTTGTAGTCATTGAATCTTTTCGGGTTATTTTCAGACTTCTGATTCTGGGTTCTCCCCACCAAATTACTTTCAGCTTCTCTCAGGTATTGAGTCATCAAAACAGTTTGGACGTGTACATTCTTCTGGCATCCAGGCTATCCACTAATCTCGAATAAAATCCACTCCACCGGAGAGTACTGCAGTGCCCTCGTTCACAGTCAAACAGGCAATGGTGGCCCTAACGTGAGTTTTTCCACATATTTATACCCCCCTTTAAAAAATTTCCATCTCAGATTTTTATATCGTTTCCTTACTAAGCTGCCCATCTTTCCACTGCATCAGAAAATTTTGCTGCTAAGTCTGTCATGTACCTTTCAGAAGTCATCAGGTGTCCTGCACTCCTTTATTCCTTGACTTACTATCTGAAGGTCCCACCCATAAGTATCGTGATACTTAATGAAGTTTTCTAAGTCCCTCACCTGTGCTTTGTCATTACTTCTCCTTTCTTCAGATGGTGAAAGTAATTGTTTTGTGATCGCTTTCATTCAATACGCTTCACTCTTCCAGATTTACAACTACTTTCAACATATTATTCAAAACCAGATCCAACGTAGATCTTCCCCTAATAATTTTCTCTGCTTTCCAGAACAGAAAGTTATTCCCATCTCATGCCAAAGGCTTATCTATCCTACTTAAAATGGACTTGGGCTGCAAAGCATGAAATGACAGTCATTAGGATATGCAATAGCTTTGTCTCCGTCTTTTTGCATAATGGAATAATGGACAGCCTATTTCAGGAAAGGCTACTGCAAAATTATGAGCAATTATTACAATATTTCTGTATTTACGTAGATCTGGCATAAATTTGCAGCAATTCTCTTTTCTCCCTCTTTCCCACTACTTTTATTGTGGCATGTAACGCTAGCAGCAGATAAAATTTTTCCCTTTCCTTAGCCTGGATGTAAATGCTATTGGCTAAAAAACTCGCAAAAGTCTTAATGATTTTCTAACCAAACACAACTAAAACTAGAGATCATACCTCCATAATATCTGAAATATACTTTCAGCTAACAGCTTGTGAGTGGAAATAACCTGTTTGCAAAATTAAACAATTTATAAGCAACATAACCGTATTTACATGTGGGCTTTCAAAGGTACGAGCCAGCCAGCAAAGACATCTGTAGTCATTGTAGTTTTAGCATTTCAATGTTTAAACGTGCATCAGCACACAGACCGTTCAGTTGTGACCCAAAAGATGTTTTCTTCCCAGGCTCTCAGTTCCACGGATTTTCTCCCCTCCCTTCAAGTTTATAAGGCTATATAAAGAAGTAATTATTTTTAGCATAAGGACTGATGACCAGGAATATTTTTTGCAGTTCTCTAAAACTCAAAAAATACATGGGGTGAAAACCAGTGCATTTTATAGAACAACTAAAGCAGTAAAACCTATCTCTGCAAATAGGGTAAAAAGAAAATGATGTCAAACAAAATCATTTCTTGAATCTACAAGTAATTTGGGGGCGTACCAATGCCTCTGCTGGTTTTCAGTGGCGCTTGAATTTTTTTGCACTATAAAATAACGTATTTCCATCTCAAAGGTACTTAAATGAAGGATGCTATAGTCTAATTTATATGCTGCTGAAATTAAGATTTCATTCAGACTTGACATTTGTGCTTGACCTTCACCTTCTGTCCTCCCCTTTATCTCAATAGCAGCTGTAGAAGCAGGAGAGTAGTATTAGTGTTGGAACTTGGGCATTTTTGTTTTCTGTAACAAAGTTTAGCTTTCAGGAAGGGGAACGCTGTGCCACCACCCGGATCTCTGTGGACTATCAGCAGGCCCTTTATAAACCGGGTACCAAAGTTTAAGAATTGTTGAGAAAGGCCTCGTGTTTCTGTCACATGCATAAATTTTTCAAGGAAGAAAGGAAATTTCTAAGACTTACTCATTAATTAAGTTAGGATGGTGGCCTTCCTTCAAAAGGCTGCACAAAGCACGCTTCATTCCTATGAGAAAAACTTCTTAGATATCTTTAGGACTGCAAAAGTTAGTTGTTAAAGCAAGGCTGAAACCAAGTTTTGTTTATAAGAGAGCATAAAATCAAGCACTACGCTGCTGGTGAGCTGGGAATAACCACAGACCTGGACAATAGAAGGCAGGGAAGAGTTCAACTTCAAGAGCTCAGATACGGCTCTAAGAACGCTCTCACAAAGCGAGCAGGAATTAGTTTCCCTACCAAACGAAGCAAGAGTCCTGGTCATCAGGACAAACGTAGGAGACTATTCTTCTCCGGAAAGGAAACAGATTATTATTCATGTGAAGCAATTTACCAGGTGGAGATGCAAACAATTCTGAGCCTGTTACAACCTCTTTACTATTCCTTCCTCTAGGATTTCTACCTAGGACGCTTACAAACACATCTGCATTTATGTTTTCCCCACTTTCTGTTGCTGTTTTGAACTGGCCCAGCAGTTTGTATTTTGTTTGGTCCCAACACTGGCTGTAGTACAAATGACGGAATCTTGAGTTGCAATAAAAGACTCTTGACCTCAGTGTCAATGAGAGCTGCGCTGCGTATCAGCAAAGCTGATGTTGGCTATTTGTACCTTAAATAGTTTCACCAGGTCACTCCTCAGTTTGTTTCCATTTTAATGTCAGAAATCAGTGACTTAGGTGTTTTCCACAGCTCCTTTTGCTTCTTTCCTGATTAGAATAGCAGATACAAACTGAAAGGAATGAAAATTTGTCTCTGTTCACAACGTCAACGCAAAGCCTCTAATGCTGCTCAGATCTTCAAAACCAGAGGAGACGTCAGAGAACGCACTGGCTTTCTAGCTGATTTGTGCCATCCCGCTGCACCAAGTGATTTCTGACTTTTTTCTTTTCCACATCAACATATTTTCCATGCCAACATGTTTCATAACAGACCAAAATCTTTCTGCTATTTTGTATATATAATTAAGTCCAAAAAAAAAAAAAAAAAGAAGCCTTTCATTACTACTGCTGCTCTGAGATGCAGAAGTGGGATATGATTCGGTCCCACAAAAAAGCAAAACCAAACTCAAAGCGGTTATCTCCTGGGGCTTTCTTAGCTTTTAGCTCATTATAAACATTTGTCTGGTTTTAGTAACCGTGTCTAAAACAGACTCCATCGGGGTCAGCAGTATGAAACTAAGAAACACTATTTATTAAGATAGGAAGATTGCATAGCTACCTCTCTGTGTAAAATGATGTTTCTCACAGCTCCCACGGGACCAGAAGGAAAATAAACATGCAACAATGAGGCGATAAGAAGGGAAAAAGAATTAAAAGTGCTTATTGGGAAAACTTTCTCTCTGGCAGTGCTTTGTTCACACTGACTGAATTATTACAAAATAGAAAATAACCCTCGCATACCCGAATAAGGACAAAAAAATTTTACTGCGGTAATTGCTGAACACTTGAGAGTCTGTATTACAAGGACACAGATCTGTGTGTTTTAAATTAAGGTGAAGAATAATGAAGTGACGCTTTAAAAAAGAAAAAAAAAGTTTTAATACGTAAAGAACATATTTCTAGAAAATTAGGTGTTTATTTTTTTCTTTGGTTTCTAACGCTCAGCTTGGGTAATTAGAATGATAATAGTTTGTCCAGAAAGAGCAAGAGACATTTCCAAAACAACACTCACACAAAGAAAATTTTCCACTTCTGTTTTGCCTTAAAAACTACTTTTTGTAAGGGATATTTCACATTTTTGCAGGAAGCTGTCTTATCGTCACGGGATTGAGTGAAAAGCAATTGATGTATTGTACGGACAAAAGAGTTACGAGTAGGGAGAGATGTAAGGAGAGAAACACTTAAGAAACAGTCATCAAGCTAAAAGGCATTTGAACTGTCCAGTAAAGAGGATTAAATCATCACATTTTAAACTCCGAGCACATGTGAAATATGCTTCATTTTCAAGCAGTGTTCTCACCTAGAGCTTTCCTCCATAAATCTTCAAAGCATTTTGCAATGGAGTAAATAATCATTACCCTAGTTTTATAGATGGGAAAATTCATCATACATGGAGGTGAAGTAGCATACTTAAAGCTGCCTTATCGTGATTTTACAGATGGGAAACTTCATGTATACTGAGGTGAAGCAGCATCCTTAAGGCTGTCTACCAGCGAGGAGTCAGGAGGGGGACCCAGATTTTAAGCGCTCTGAAATAAAGTCACGAATACATTACTGGTCACAAGACAGGACTGTTGCTGTCTTGGCACTGAGAATACAGTTACTATTGCATTAAAAAAAAACTCCGGAGGTTTGCTTTTGTGAAACTAACTGTGAGAGGAGTTTCAAGATGCGTATTATGTGCTGAATTAAGACAGTAAGTGGAAAAATTTACATGCCATTATAGATCTGCCGTTATGCAATTATTAGGAAAGGAAGAACGTATCAACATTTTAGACCCCAGGCAATAAAAGGAAGGAAGAAGCAAGACGTACCAATATCGTGATGGAGACACACACAGCATGTTACTGGGACTGTTTTGTTTTCTCTCCTGTTTTCATACAGCGGAAGTTCACTGTTGACTTCACAGTCATAAAAGCGGACGCTGACCTTTATTGCTCTTTTATTTTTTTTTGATAATGAAAGCTGAATATCTGCTATCATTTCAAGATTCATCAGGTTGAGGGTTTAGGAAAAAAACATTATATAGCAACCTTTCCCTCCCCCACCACCCAGTAATGATAACTGATCTCCTGGCTTCGATGCAGCCTCTGCATTAAGATCACGCATCTTCTCCACCTCTGGAGGTGGTCTCGCCTAACTTTAGGATTCATACTTCTGATTTTCTGTTCTTTGTCACTGGATTTTTCTTCAAACCATCTACTGTTTCACATCAACCAGAAAATAACTGTGCTTGTGGGTACTTTCAAGGTTTTAAAGTTTGTTTTCTGTTTTTTTTTTTCTTTTTTTTAAGTAGAGCAAAGACCCTTCTGATCTGTTTGTCAGACTGTCAAGCATGCATTCCATTAAATAGGTTTTCACTGCACGCATTCCAGATGCAGAAGACCAAAGTATCCCTGCTCTGCCTGAACCAAACGAGAGGTTTCATTTCAGTATGGGAGAGCGAAGTTTACTTTGGCTTTCACACCCTGAGTGAAAGAAGTCTCACAGCTCTTCCTTTCTGGAAATTAATATATCTTCTAGAAATGTCAAAATGTGGTTCCAGCCCGGTAAGGAATTAAATGAAAGTCAGCAGGCCTATTCGTGTACTCAAAAGTATCACTCAGTTACCTGCTTAGAGGATCGGGCCCATTTTTTCAAGCGATCTGTCAAAATTGTCTCTATTATTCAACTTCTATACTTAAGAAAAGGGAATCCTTAACACGAAACCCCCTCACAACATGCTGGTGTCTCACAGAAAGACTATTTGGGTGCCAAGTTTGCGATTAAATGGGTTGTGGAACGTCATAAAGCAGATGCGGCGCGGCTCTTTGAGATTACTCACGAGAGACTGGCCAATTCTGCGGCCACCTACGCGTTCATGACCACAACTCAGTGTGCAATACTGATACACTTATTTGCTGGCGATGCCTAGCAGTTGACCTCTACGTCCTCTAGTATGTCAAGACAGAGATTAGTGGTGTTAATCTCAGTATAACAAGAGCGCTCACTTTGTCCAGCCTATAAATACCACAAGCAATAATTCAGTCTCTTACTTTAAAAAGAACAAAAATACATGGGTGGGAATCGGGCCCCCCAAAACAAATAAAAACTAACCAGCTAACCTGAAAGCCAATCCTACCCTCTCGCAGTGACTTTTTACTGAGGACGAGGAAAATTTTATTACTCACTGGCACTAAACTTATGTGCTTTTAATCTAGCTGCATTTTTTCTCAAAGACATAACTAAAAGCGTATATCTAAGGAGCGCAGGCATATATCACTGTACGAATGCCCTCATTAACGAAATGCCGTTCCTCTCACAGTACTCTGTTCCTTTCATCTGCAGTCAAAATACCTTTCTCTTCTGAAGAAAACCGTGAATTAGAGCCTTTATATGCTGCTGAAAAATTGATCTCCAGTTACTGAAAGGATGGCAACGAATACGGAAAGGGGATTACTAATGCAGATAGCTGTATCGGTGCTCTCAATGTGTGACTAGTTCAAGAGAGAAATATTGTCATTTTGACATCAACTAAGAGTACGGAAATATGATTAAGTCAAAACTAATTTGATTATTGAAATGTTGCCCCAAAGGTTTAAGTTTCTGACTTCTCAAGAGGTTTTACTTAACTGATCGCTGCGATTGACGTCCATCCAAAACCTAGGTGCTGGGTGTGAAAGGCTGTGTCGTTACATTCCCACTGTAGGTGCCAAAAAGGCAGCTTCATTCATTCATAGGGGAAACTGACAGGAGATCCCATGTCAATTTTGTTTTTATTGTATGATTTCATTCAGTAAGGAGGAAAAAAATGCACGAGTGCCTCATTTGTATTTGCACAGGGGGGACTACCAAAGAGAACCGGCTTGGAATGAAGCTACCTTTTCAACGACCCTAATCTCTCACCATTTTTGGATGACCAGAATCACCGTTTAAGTACAAAAAATGGATGTTAGTGGCATTTCGGACAGTTCTGAAATTCGGTTTCAGTCTGAGTGTGAACTTGATAAATAATTTGGAAGTGCAGGGTGTTTCCCCAAGTGGTGTTTCCAGGGCACTGTGACAAATATCGCCTTAAATAGCCATGCTTGCTGTTTAACAGCATGGAGACAGTAACGTACCTGACAGTCAGTTGGTCCCTGTCCGCTGTGGCTCCCAGCCTTTGTAATCCAGCTGGCAAACCTGACTGAGACTGTGGGACACAGGGTGCCTTGTGGTTCAGGAACCGCTTTTCAAATACAATTCTTATTTTCCTGAAAATTTCATGGGTGAATGAGTTTGCGTTGGCAAACTCCCAGGGTCACTTTGTCACTGTCTCTAGAGGAGATGCCCATGACTGGCAGATTGCACAGGGGCAAATGCACATTTTGTTTTCCTGTCCGGATCCCTCCTTTTACCGCTTCTTTTCAGTCAGTTAACGCCTAACCCTTGGGTGGGGGTCCACCACGGTTAACTTACTTGTGCCGTCAACAGTCATTTCACAGTTTTTACAGTTATTTTCCCTATGGGAAGCGCTCGACAGACCCCAGAGGGCCTACAGCCATCCGCTGGCCTGACCGGGGTGCCGCTCCCCGGCTCAGGGCCGTTTCCCCCCTGAGGCCGGTCCCGGTCCCGGCGAGGCGCGATCAAGCCGAGCGCTTCCCGCCCGCCGCGCGCGCCCCCTCAGGAAGGGCGCGAGGCCACGGCCGCCCCTAAGGGCCGCCGAGCCCACGTGCTCGCCCAACCTCACTTCCGGCCGGGCGGCGAGCGGGGGGCGTGTAACGGTGAGGCCGGCGCGCGTGTGAGGGAGCGGGGGCCGCGCATGCGCCCTGGCCCCGCGGCCCCTCCCGCCGCCGCCCGCCTCGCCGGCGCTGTGGCGGGGCTGCGCCCGCCCCTCCTCCGCCTCCTCCTTCTCCTCCTCCTCCCCCTCCGCCCGGAGCGGCGTCGGGAGCCGGTGGTGGCGGGTGAGGAGACGCGGGGCGGGGGCCGCCGCTGGCATGTGAAGCGGGGCAGTCCCCTCCTCTGGGCAACGGCCGCCCCTCGCCTCAGGCTCGTCCGGCGGCTTCTTCTTCGGCCGCACTGCGCGGCGCGGGGCCGGGCTGCCGCCTGACGCCTGTCCGGCGGGCCCGCCGGGGCCCCGCTCGCCATGAAGAAGTTTTCTCGGATGCCCAAGTCCGAGGGGAGCGGCGGCGGCGGGACGGCGGGTGTCGGCTCCGCCGGCGGGGGCGGCGGGGTGAGCTGCGTCGCCTTGGGCAAGGTGTTGGCCGTCGGGCGCTACCAGGTCACCCCCGAGGAGCTGCTGGCGGAAGGTAACGGGGAGGGGGGGGGCACACACACCGGGCCGCGTTCGGTGCCGGTGGGACGGAGGGAGCGGCGCGGGCCGGGGGGGGGCCGCTGCCCCGAGTCGGGACGGGCCCCGGCGCTCTGGCGGCTCTGAGGGACGCTGTGAGCCGCTTGGGGGGGTCTGGGGTTTTTGTGTGTCGGCCGGGGCTCCTTAGGTGCCTTACAGAGTTTCCTGACGTATTGTCGCGACTACAGCGATACGAGATGGCTGGGGGGCGTCGCTGGGTCGGGTCCCTCGGGGCTGGCGACGGCGTGACCGGGAACCGGTGCCTCAGAAGGGGGCCGTTTAATCCTTTCGTAGGTTTTGGCAGCTAATCTTAAAAAAAGCAACAAAAAAAAAAACCTCTCCAGAAAGTAAGAAGCATGATATTCTTCGCTGGAATGCAGTGGATTTGTGGTAGGGTCAGGAGTGGAGTTGCGGTGCGAGGAACTTCTGCCGTGGAGAATCGCTGTCCTCCCCTTGCTGCAGGCTCCCGGCTGCCACTTCTCTTCCTGAACTCGCGCTTGGTCTCATTGGGTCTCCATTGGGTCTCAGAGGAGGGTTGCCCGAATTCAGGTTATCATAAAATTGGTCAGACTTTAGCAGTTGTATGACTTTAATAAAGGCTGGCGTGGGGCACCCTGAAACCAGCCATATTTGAGTTTTACTCTGTGTGTGTGGAGGAAACAGCACGGTGTTCATCTCTCTGATCTGCTGTTGCAGAGTATAAAGTATAAATCGCTTCTTAGGGCACTGAGCAGAGGGCTGGTCCTGTACGCTCTGTAGTTACTGAATTTCGCAGCGCTATAATGTGCTGCTTTGCATGTTGTGGGTAAAATCATTTATCGTCACTTTGTTGTCTGTGTGTTGCTTAGATTGGTTTATGCTTAAATGTGCTAGTGAACTTTCATGGCTTAGGTGCATTTCTTGATGAAGATTTAGGATGCGGTTTTACCAAGTGCATATAGATACTGTTAGTACTTAAAATAGAAATGCATAGATGGTACTTAAATTCTCATTGTTATCTGGAAAAAATTTTAGTAGCGTAGTGGAATTGGTACTTAATATTTTGAATGCAATGTTTTGTCTTTGCCTTATGAAAATAAGGTCAGGGTTCAGTCAGCCGCATACCTGGTTGCCGAAAATATGAGTGGTCTATGCTGAGGGTGCCTTCTAGTGATTGTGGTCTGACAGAAGGTTTTTTTCTGTGCGGGGCTGGTTGCAGGATAGAGACTTCTTAAAAAAAAAAAAATTACGCAAACAACCTCCTGAACAAATTGAGGAGGTGACACAAAAACCATTTACATAGTGGAAAGGAGAGAAATTGCATGGTGCTTGTTTTAGTTCAGGGTATTATTAAAAGTTTTCTCATAATGTGCTGTTTTAAGAGTCACTGTAGATCACTTTTTTTTTTTTTTTTCTTTTTGTAGCTTGCAGAAACAAACTTGTAGCCCTTAAGGGCTTGGGGGCAGGGGGAAGTCCAAATTTTAACAGTTCAGTGTTGGGCGAATTGGCTTCCTTACTTCTGAGGCTAAAATAGAAAGTTTGCCACAGCTTTTATGTGGTCTCTTAGATACGGATTCCTAGGACTGGAGCTGATAAGAGGTGTCTTGGGAAAAGTCTTCAAAGACAACAGCAGAGCTGTTTGGTAGGGAGGACCCAAAAAGGGTGCGAGGAGAAGAAAACAACAGGTGGCATAACTGCATGGTTGAGGTGGTCGGGAGAGAAGTGAGGAGCCGGGGGAACCGTACTCGTACAAGGCCTCTGTTGCCGGGAAGCAGCTGGGTTAACAGCGTGTGTGTGGGGAGCAGATGTGTGCCCTGTGGTGACTGGTGGCGGGGTCACTGTGACCAAGTGTTCAGCTGGCACGCCGGTACTCTGAGCTGACCACAATAGTTTAGGAATGAGTAAGTTGCTTTTTATCTAGGAATTACTCCTTGACAGTCGGGTTTTCCCTTGACGTAGTAACAATTAATACTAAGTAATTTTATGTTATTGATGTTGCATTACTCATATTGCAATCTATTATTAATACTTAACACTTTCTAAGTCCCCTGCTTAATAATTCTACTGCTTGGGCAGTGGGGGGGAACAGACTTTATCTTTTTTCTCCTAGTCCCTTTGTATAAGGCATTTCCTCATTTAGTTTTTTGAAACCCAGTTTTACTGAGGGTCTTAGGCTTGTGGAGTAGTTCCTGTTAGTCAGCGCTGATGAAATAGCGTTTACAAGTTACTTTAAGAGGCTCATATCGGAGTTCTAGGTTGTGTAACACGATGCATTGTTAGTGAGTTAATGAATGTAATGAACTTAACAGGAAACCTATTTCAGCATAGATATGTAATGTTCTGTTAGCGGTGGTGTATGGATAGGCTTTTTTACTAGCTAATAGAATTACTGGTGTTATACGTCTGTCAGATTCAAACTGTTTAAACACACCACGCTCCCCGTACACCTCTACCAAATTTAGCATCTTAGGAAGCTGGCTCTAGGTTTTGCAAAGGACTTAGGCTCTCAGTAACGGCAAGTGGTAACACCTTGTTAGTCTGCAGTAAACGAATCTGTGGTAGACTTGCCATGCTGATACAGGTGATAAAGCGCTTTCCTGTCGTCGTTGACAGTATTGTTTTATTGCAATGTTTTAAAGGCAAAATTATGTAGCGTTATCCTCTAATTCTAGAGAAATCCATATAACGCTAGCTAAAGCAGCTGCATCCTCTTATAGTAAAGCAGGTATAAAGGTTGAAGTGCTGTAGTTAGGCGGCTGTGAGGTGGGGTTCTTTTGTTTTAAACACACCTCTCTCCTGCTGATATCTTAGCCTTCGTAACCCAATGGTCAGGATGTTGTTGCTGGATGGAGGTGTTTGTTCGTAAGGTTTATTTCTCAGAGGTGGGGAAAAAAGGAATCAATTTGGGTTGAGGTTTGGTGTAGAAAATGACTTCTTACCCATTTTGAGGGAATGGTAGAAGTATGTGGGATAATGACTGATACAGGCAGAGTGAAGGCCTTCTCTCTCTTTTTGCTGAACAAGAGTATGTACAATGCAGCTAAAGATTCGAAAATTAAAGCTGACCAAAATAGGGAGAATTCTGTCTTTTCGAAGTTACAGATGGTGGGCCGGGAAGTTAGTTACTGCAACTCCAATCTAGAAAAAGACTTTCTAGTTGAGAAATTGTAGCAAACTGGATATGACGGAGTATGAAACATCCTTTTAAATTAGTCTCGGATGTCAATGCAAAACAGTTAATTTTGTGAGCAGTGAAAAGGAAAGTAAAAATCAGCAACTTCCCCAAACATTTTTGGTTGATGTAAGGAGGGGGTAGAAAGTTGTGGCTTGACATGGGGATAGTATTACTTGACTGTTTGTGTTGACTTAAACAGAAAGGAGTTATTGAAGTGTAAGAACTGCAGTGAAAGTTAATTTTTCTGGAGACTGTAAGAGTAGGCATTAGAAGATATTCTGTTGCCTTGATTACTTGACGGGTCTTGGGGATGTTTAAACGGAGTAAACAAAGACTTTTCCATGTTTGAAGTTGCCTTTGTACTATGACCAGACAGAAGTGGGCATGCAGAGCGTTGTGTTGAAATTTAATATGAGAGTATGTTTTTAATGAGTGCAGATAAAGCAAGCAGAGACAGTTACGGATGTTTAAAGAAAACCAAGCCAACAAGAAACCAACAAAAAAAGGAGACTATAGATGAAATGTGCAGTAGATTCTCAAGCTTCGCTCCCAGACATCACTGGCTTGGCTTGGAAGCTCGGTTTTGAGCATGGAAAGATGATCGTCATACTGTTTCCTATTCAGAATTGGTTAATGGAATCATGGGGCACATGCTGTTGCTTCTTATTTAAAAAAAAACAAACAATGAAAAAACAAAAAAACCCCCCACAACACTCAAAAAACCCAACAGCCAAAAAAAAAACCAAACAGCCAAACCCCAAAAGCCCAGCACAACAAAGAAAACTGTGTAGTGTTTTTTCCCTCCTGTGGTATGCATGTTCTTTATGTCTTGATCAGGTGCTTAAAGTACTATCATTTCAAGGGGTTCTTCAGGCTGTTGTTCTCCCATTGTCCAGGACTATTGGTACCGTGTCTGGACACTTGATGATTTCTTAATTAGACTTAGCCCAAGAGAGAAATGGGGTAACTCCATGGCAGGCAGTAGTCTCCTTGGTTTGTCCCCATCCTGACCCTCCCGCTCACTTGAAGGGAACAGCCTATAGAGCCGTTGGTCCCATTGGGAGTGCTCCACCAAAGAGGCAGAAATCCTTACCTCCTCTTCTTCATTAAGCTAGAGATGCTTCAGAAAAATGAGCTGGGACTTCGGTCTCCTACTAAAAGAACAGAGATGATTGAATGTAAAGCTTAGATCATCTGGGCCTTATACTTCTCAGAAAAGTTAAGAGGGTTGGAGCTTGCACGTTCTGATGGGGTAGTCTTGCTTCATGATAAAAGCATTCTGTGGCTAGCAGGTAGTTGTAGACTTATATATTCTGCCAATGCTGCTAGATTTGGAGTAATCTTCAGCGAAGAAGCTTGAAGGAAAAGAAGTAGTATCCTAGAAACAAGCATGATGGGTTTTTTTTTTTCTTCCCCCTGTTGTTTTGGGTTTTTTTGTCACATACTGGGAATGCTAATCCGGCTGTGGGTGAGCTTTACTGAACTGGCTTTCACAGGATTATCCAACGCTTACTGTTTGCCTGTGATACAGATGTTAACCCTAGTTACGCATGAGGAGTGTCCTAATGTGCTGTGAATATAGCACAAGAGGGTGGCGATCTTGCCCCTGAAAACTTTGGTTTTTTTGGAAGGACTAGGCTGACTGTATTGGGAGGAAGCAAAACTCTCTTGTCATCAATTCGGTACACTCTTTTTCTATTTTAACCTTCCCACCAGCAAGTGCATTACTTAAGAAAGTGAAGGTGAGATGTTAGACACTTAGAGGGAAGAAACTGGGTAACATCCTGTGCAGCTTGCTCCCAAACTGGATGTAAAATAGCGGTAGGTAGTGTCACTTTGTTTAGAAAAGGCGGTAGGCTGCTCTTTACCTTTTGTGTGTCCTCAAACTTCCGTACAGTAGGGATTGAACCTGACACATGACTATTCTCGTGCTGTAACTTTGTCTATTTCCTTTGCCCTAGTATATGTGGAAGAAAGTTCTGTGGTAGCGGTTAGGCTGGATTTTTCCGTTGTTCTAGCTGATAAAATGGTGAGTTTGGAGCTGTGTGGTGTTGGGCCTTCCAGTGCTGTGTCTTAGGAAGCTGTTGTTATTCTAAGTGACCTTACCTTTAGGACTACAGAGTTAGGGAGAAAGCCACTCAGGTGGTGATTGCTTTTAGGTTAATTAGTTAATGTTTGTATAACACAGAACATTTGCTTAATTTACTTAATGTTATGGTTTAAGCATAGTTTTTTGAGAAGAAGGACCTCTCAAGAGGGTGGACAGTTGAAAACCTGAAGTCTTCTGTTTATAAAATTGGAAATTCTTTCTCCTTTATTTTATAATCTGTCTCACGCTGCAACCTCTTGGAGTCATTACTGACACACTAGCGAAGGAATCGGCTTCTTGCAAGCTCTACCGTCATACTTAAATTGAGCGTGCAGTCTCTGCAAGTATTTGATGACATTAATTATTCAACTGGTCTTTTATTTTTATAGTGTTCCAGTTGAGGCCTAAGGAAACTAGCGCGTTAATGGAGAGGAATCTAAGGCCTGTTTTGTGAGATCGGGTGCTGTGTGTTTGTAGATCGTCATGCGGTTTAATTTATAGTGCAGGTGTGTTTTCCTGGACGTTTTTATTCAATTAATTGTCTAAGGGAAGAAGGGGAATCTTAAAGTTAGATCAACATCACAGCTGTGGCAATGGCTGAATTGCTTATTGTTCAGAAAGAAGGCATGCTAAGTTTTTCAAAATCGGTCCTAACGTTATGATAGGCTTCAAACATTTTTTGGGGTCTCCGGTTTTGGTTTTGTTGTTTGTTTGTGGGTTTGTTTTTTTTTTTTTTGCCCTAATGTGTTTTAGCAATAGTAGTTCAGTTAGTAATTCAAATAGATGAACTTTCTGATGGGTATAAGATTCTTGTTGCCCTTTTAGGATGCTTTATTGAGCCTTTTTTCAATTAACTTTTCATACTCTGATTGTTAGGCCTTTAGAGTAAGTTTTGTTGGGGATTTACAGCTCTAGCAGCTGCTGTAAATTGTTAAGCGTGCTGCTGTACAGTATACGCTGCTTTCCCTCTTGTGAAGATGTGGCTTGTTTATTGAGCTTTGTTCTGAAGAGGCATATAAGGGGAGTTGCCATTGTAATGAATCTGTTACCTTTACTCCTTCAAAGCACGTAAATGTGGTGCGGCCTGACTTTGAAACTCGGGGATTCTGGTTGTACGGTGGCAGGTGTTATGATTATAGATGACGCAGGGTCACCTCTGTCATGACTTTGTGGCATGGCAGTCTCTTCATACGCGACAAGTGGACATGTTCATTATTGGTTTTTTTCATTAGTTGAGTGGTTATGTAGCATGTGACTTTACGCTCTTTGCGGTATCTGCTGTTTTATTTTCCCCTGGAATGTAGTTCAGTTGCTCAGATGGATTACGAGCTGGATGGGTGTCTGGAAAGCTAACTTGTGGAATTGGAGTTGGGATTGGTCATGTTGATTTGATTTTTTTTTTTTTGTTGCTTTCCAGAGTGTAATATAATTGAGTTTGCATTCACACATGACTGTAAAGGTCACGCCTCTTAAACTGTCTCAAACAGTTTTGCTTTGGTAATATTTGAGTAGCAGAAATGGCTTGTTCGAGCTTAAAAGATAAAGGGAGAGAAAAACAGCATGAGAACTTGAAAGTTTGTGATTCTCATTTTGGCTAAGAGCACAGTAATATGCGTCCAGCTCTCGGGCAGCCCCAAGAATAGGCACGGCTGCCTTAGCTCAAGCGTAGCTTCAGCGTGGCAGGTGGCGAGATGCTGAACTGAGTTTTGATCTCTCGGTAACGTGCTGTAGTGCTGGGGACTGATCTTCAGGCTTTTCAAGCCTAATGAAGGCAGCTAACAACTTGAAACCAGAGCATTGCTTTGTCTGTTATAGGACGTAGCTCTATTCTGTGTAACGAAAAAGAAAACAAACCAGGAAGTAGTTTAGGTATTTGCATGTGATCCTAGTCTTACATAATATACAGGTAACAATAGCTTTTCCTGTAACATAGCACGCAAAATGAATGCTTTAACTTCAGTTCTGTTAGTAAGATAACTAGTGTACTGACTGAACTTTGTTGGTACTTTGGGAGAACAGTCCTTGTCACTGTACACTCCAGAGCTATGCGTGCCTCTTAAATTGATGGAGAAATGACCAGGTTAGGAAACATCTGTAGGCTGGCAGAGGTGTCTGTCGTACAGCTAAGACCCAGTTAGCTCTTACGGACACAGGGCCTAATGCTCTTCGATTGTCAAGCTAGGAGTCTTTGCATCCCCCAAAGACGCCCCTTTCTGCATTGCAAGGTATGTGAACGTGTGTATTACGCCTCTGTTAACTGCACTAATCCTTCCCTTCTTTTTCAAGAATGCTATCAATTTAACTTCTGTGTGCCCAGAAGTAGTTAAATACTGAACCGAGTACTCTGGAATCCAGTAATGCTGATTTAATTTCTTGGGGATAGTGGCCAAGAGTTGGATGATTATATAGCAGAAGCGATTTGATTTGTAGCAGTATCATGTTGTTACGATGCACAAACTCAAACCATCTTCCCTTTGCCAAATTTAGACGAAAGACAGATGTAACAAATATATGAATGTATGTGCCATCTACTTTTTTTTTTTTTTGGTGGATGTGTTTTGATTAAGTATGCTAATGTTACAGTAGTCATACAAGGGGGTGTGCCTGTGCAGGTGTTTTTGCTACGAAACTCCTGGACACTCTGACCCTTTACCAAAGGGTAAAGTAAGGCAGCATGTAACAATAGAGGATATATTAGCTTTGTCTGTGAAAGAGGCTTGGCCTGGCTTTAAAGGAAGCTCTGCAGGATCTTATTTTGTGTGTGTTTGTGTCTTCTTGGTTCACCTGACAGTTTATTTTTCTTTTTTTATTACATCTCAATGTTTTGCATGTCAATGTAGAAAAGAAAAACTTGGTTAGCTAATGAAAGTAGAATTCATTTTCAGACAGGTGTGAACTAGAAACCAGTGGTTCTGGGAAGAGTGTGTTTATTTCTCTGGGCTTCTGTTAGTATAATAGTAGAGCTGTCAGTCATTAACTACAGTGTTACCCATATGGAAGTATTGCTACAGTTATGCGCATGGAGAACTGCAGTTAAGGCCGGAGATGGGGCTCGGTCTCTACGGAGCAGCGTAATTACAGGCTTACTTTGCTTTCGTGTCTGGGAAGAATGAGCATGCTTTAATATATACATGTTAACTGTGTGAACTTAGACCTATCTTTCTGGCTGTAGATGTTGGTTTGTTTTAGCTGTAAATGTGTATATGCATGCTGTCTGCTGCACGTGTTCTTGCTAAATAGATCTCTCCTCGGGTGCAGAGGAGAAATGTTTGAGGTTGTACTGCTTGTCCCTGGCTTTGTTTTGGTTTACAGTGTTCTGTTTAAGTCTTCATTCCCAAAACGGTTTAATTTCTTAAGCTCGGGCTATATTTTCGCCTGTGTAATAGTCTAGCTAAGTAGGTTACCATAGTGGAATGAGTTGCAATTTGTAAGCAGAGCTGTGTTAACTGACACTAGGAATGGTCTGTGCCTGCCAAAATGCGGAATGTAAGTGTGTCAGATGTGGTTCTAGTAAACAAATTTTATTCTGCATTTGGGAGTAACCAGGAACACAGACGTGGTCAGTCACCTAATTGTAACTTGGTTGGTTGAGATGCTGTCCTTTTCTGAAGAAATGGTTAGTTTTGCAACAATCTGTTTTGGAATGGAATTTTTCCATTGTGGTTTTTTTTTACAGGTTTGGCTTAGAATACTTCTATATAATACTGTTAATATACTGGATGAACAGCTGTTTGCTGAAATGTTTGGAATATTTGCCAATTTCTAAAACCTTAAGCGGAAAGCGTCAGGCTGATTTGCACATCCCAGTGATGCTAAGCAGCAGTTCACTGAAGCAAGTCACGTCAGCTCTAGTCTGTCGATCTGGTGCAGTAGAGATGCCTTGTGCTGTATTTTTCTCTCCAGTTTAAGAAGTTAGCCCACAAACGTGAAACCCCTGTTCCCTTGAAGGACTACGCTCCGTTTTTTCTCCTCATAGTTGTCTAGCTGCTGACAAGGAAGGAAGGTAGATTCCTCTTCTGCTTTCTTGAGTGTCTTGGGAATGGATTTCAGTCTCTTGAGTGTTAGTCTACCGGTTAAGAAGGTAGGAACCTTTCCCTTCGTTTCCTCAGATTCATGCGTTCCTTGCTCACGCTTGTCTAGGTTAGTTAGTTTTTACTAGTAGCAGTGGGATGTCTTGGGTGTGGGTGGGGTCAGTTGTGAAATTGGGTCTCTGAACAGAAGCAAGGAGGAGGAAAATGCACAGAAAGTACAGGTTAACAACTTCAAATAAAAAAATTACTTGATCCTAGGGGTCTGTTTTAGTTAAGTAGGGAATATTGCTTTCGGTTTGTGTTGCAGAAGACTCTATACTGTGTTTATGTCGGTCAAGAACAAAGGAGCAGATGTTACAAAACATGAAGTCCATGTTTGGAGCTGAAAACTAACTTGCAGTGTTCCTGCCATAAAGGTTATGATAACCTTTTCTTAGCCTTGGTTGGCCTTAGGTTTACCTTGCTGCTTCTAGTGCAAACGCTAAAAGTACTGAAGAATACTGACTCCTGTGAGAGTGAACATCTCTGAGAATATTTTGTCTTGGTCTTCAAGAGATGTCAAAGCTGATATTGAAGAACATGGCATCCCCTTAGGGCGAGTCGTGATCCTGCAGAGGGAGAAACGCAGCAAGATCAAGGGATTTGCCCGAAGTCATACAACAAGTTTGTACAAGAGACATGGGTAGAGTTTGGAACGTCCTGGCTGTGTGATGGTTTCTTCTTCATCGTTTTTGTAATATGCTGTGCCTTCTTTGCCGTATACAAAACTATGAAAGGAATTCTGATATTCGAGGACTTAAGGAGATTTTTATTTGGAATAATGTATATGTTGGGGTTCCTTCCAAACTTGCACATTGGTTTAATGGATGAATTTATTCCTGTAGTACCTTGGAACTTTAACGTGCGAGTCTCCTAGAGACATATACTTCTATGGTCCAGTTCTTCGTTTAATTCTTTTTCTGCTTACTGCCTCATTTTACTTCTCTTTTGTGTTTTTTTTTGTATGTGTTGTTTGGACTGTGATGTCTGCCTGTGCACCTTGTCTTTCAGTATCAGTTCTAAGGAGTTTTCTTGAAGCATTTGGCTGCTTTTATTATAAAACAAAAAATAGTTTTGAAAGTCAGCAAGTAATACGATGTGTTGTTACTTTATTTTGCAGTTCCTGTAGGCTGAAAAGCTGAATGTGCTTTTATTTGGAAATATTGTTGCTAAAGAATTTCTTTTTTTTTTGGTTTGGGTAACTACTAAATTACTTTGATCCATTCTCTGCCCAGCCTGTATCTGTGTTCGGGATTGCCCTAACCCATGGGGCAGATCAGAGAGAATAAAGAAACAGTGAAGAAGATGAGGTGAGATAAAGAAACTTCTTATAGTGATCATGTCAAATATTCATGTTGAATATTCCTAACTAATTCCAGCCAGTTAATCCAGTTTTGATCATGCTCGTATATAAAAAATGGTCAATGAGTTCACTGGTGGTGACATTCAGATGTAGAGATGACACTGTGTAGGCTCTTTCTAGCAGTGATCAGCATTTCCTTTTGCTAATTTAGTCTGTGTATGATGCCTTAGAGAAATAGCAAACCAGAGAATCTTCCTATGACATCTGACTTGGTCTGAAATGCTTTTAGCATTATGAATTGCTTGATTTATCTCTGCATGGCCTGGTGACTCTTTTGTTTCTGTTGCAACGAAAGGTGGCACTTCTCCAAGCTGCTGTAGAACTAGCCGTTTTGCTGAAGCTGGGAACCTTATGCTTTGCCTTGTTTGTGTGCCGTGGTAGCTTTGCGGCATTCACTGGGTGAGTTATTCATGTGTGAGGTTATAGATCCATTCTGTGACTTGCTCTGCTTTGGTTTCTTATGCTTGCACATTTAAATCACAGTTAAAATAGTGATTTTAAGGAAAATGAAAGACTTACTACAGAGCAAATAAGAGGTAGTTAAAGGAAAGCTTTGTGTGATCTGTCTTTTTTAAATTGGGTGGTAAGTGTTCAGTATGAAAATAGAGTTTAGTTCCAAAAAAGTTGTGGTGGTTGCTTGTTCGGTGTATAACGTATCTGTACTCACTGATTTAACCATTTTGCAACTGTGCTTTATTTTAACACTTGCTTATTAAATTGGAGTTGAAATCAAGTTTGTTTTTAAGTACGCTGTTGTGTGCGTTAAAGCTTAGCAAATGACATTTGAAAACAATCTATAAAATGAATTGAATGCATGACTTCTATTGATCATAGCCTCAGTGTTGTGTAATGAGTAACTTCATTTTCCTGTCTACTCTGTATTTGCAGATAATGTCATAGTCGTGCTTTTCAAACTTCCTCTGTTTACGGTTCAGAGTAAACTACAGACATTTGAGTTCAGTGAACAAAAAGGAAGTCGGGAGGCATGGGGAAAAAACCTTTTCCATGTGTTGAAGATAGAATTGCTGTTTCAAGGTTTTTTTGGTGTGCATGGTGGTTTTGTTTGGCTTTTTTTTTTTTTTTAAGCTGTGCTAGCGGATGCTCGTCTCACTAATGTCTTGGTCAAGTTGAGAAGGTTTCTTGTGAACAGTTGTGGAGGAAGCACATCCTGCCTACAGGCATCACCTTGGTTATACCTCGAGTAACACGTGATGTCTACTGTGCTGAAGTTTGAGAGACTAGAGATTTAATGGCACAGTGAAAGGGAATCGAATTAACTGTTCTGGTCTAGATTACACAGTGTAATCCCTTATGTAAATGTTTAGTCAACAGCCTTGACCTTGACGAAAAAAAAATACGGTGTTCAGGTTGGTTGGTAGGGTTCTGTGGTGGGCTTTCTGTTTGTTCTTGAACCTTACTGTTCGGAAGGGGAAGCATCAAGGATGTGAAGCTTTATCTCCTGGAGAAAAATCTTGCTCGTTCCTGCAAACAGCTCTCTCTTGAGAAGTGTTTCTTGGCTTCAGAAACGTGGATTGTGTTTCTTGAACTTCTGTTTTTTTATTTTTTAAATTACAGAACTGGTTCTAAAAATGCCGAGTTAGTAAGGGATGCAGTTCTGAGTTTTGTAATGCACTGTGGATGGGAAACTCTGCAGCGATGCTTGAGAACTTTGTAGGCTTGTGCAGAGGAAATGTGCTTCAAAAATGCTGATCTGCTCTATGAAGAGGAAGCATGTTTATTGAAATACGCTGGGATGTGCGAGAAGTGCAATTATGCAACCGATCCATTCATTTTACTCAAACTGGTTCTTCCTCTACAAATGCGCATTTCGAAAGTGAAAATCCCTTGAAGATCCTTGTGTTGTTGGAAGACGGTGTTTTTCCCCGGCTGGCAGGTGGTTCCGTGAGCACTGAACTAGAAGATGCTGAACTGAATGCTGTTTTGCTGCTGTTACTGATGTGCCTGTAAATACATTGTTGTGCAGTCTCTGTACAGTAAGCTATATAAGGTAACTCGAACTCGGCTTTGTGCTGAAACATTTCCTGTCCCCGTCCGATGCTGGGAGCAGACTGGATTAATCTCTTCAAACGTAAAAACTTGTGCTGTTTCTGTGAGAAGAAAGCACTTTGTTCTTTTTGTTAGAGAAACGTACGATACCTCTCCCTCTGTTTTTAAAAAAACATTTTGTTTTTAAGAAATCAAGTAGCAAGTGTCTGAATGACAGCATAACGCTAGAGCTTTAAGAGCTGAATTTGTGAATGAAGCCCAGTACGTCGTGACTTGTTGCCAAATCTTACCGTAACTTCCTGCTTTCGGTTTTTGTTAGAATGCGTAATGGACCCCTTTAATACTCTGAAGTAATTTCTGTTATAATGTGGTTTTGGAATCTGTAATAGGAAAAGAGGTTAATATTTTGATCTTCACAATCAATTAATTGAACTGGTGGTGATCTATTAGTCACATTCTGTGCTCCCTTCCTTATTAAGGGAAGGGAAGTATTTGTTGACTGAAATGGAAGAATCTATTAAATACAGTTGTAGAGGTCAATGTGTTAGACCTTTTTCAGGGAAGAGGAAGAGGAGGTGATAACGCAGTATTATGCAAGTATTACAGTGGTTGTGACAAACTGAAACATAGAGAGGTTTTTCATATTTCTTCTAACAAGAGTATGGGTTAAGGAAGGGATCTGTTTTGCCCTAAGAAATACAATGTTTTGTCTTGGGTGCATAAGATGTATTACTTAGGGGGCATATCAAACGCTTGTGTGTTTTGTTTTTTTTTTTTTTTTTAGAGCACGCATTAAATAAGCTATTCGGTCAATGCAGTTTCATCTTCCTTAAACTTCAGAGAATATTGCAGGAATTGCAGACGTGTTGATTTCAGTAGCTGTGTTCACTTCAAACAGTTTGCAAACTTATCTGCATTAGGAAATGAGCTTTTTTGTTTCTCTAGAAGCAAAATAGCTGAGGCAGACAGAAGATGGCACAGCGTTGTCATTATAGTAGTCAACTGTGGATAGCAAGTCACCTGGATAGTGAGAAGCACGCAGGGTGAGTAGCAGGATTGTTTTTCATGCAGGACGCTCAGCTCTGTTCCTTTTGCTGTTGGCTAGTTGAAAGCTTGAGCATCTCAATTGCCAGCTGTCAGACAAAATCTTCTTAAATCTGGAACTACAATGTTAGCGCTGAAATTTGGAGGATGCCTGCAGTAGATTTAGTTGACAATCCAGCGTAGTGCTGTAAGACTCTAGCTGACTAGAACAGGTTTGCTCCATACAGAACAAAAAGTCTGTATCACATCATCAAATTATAATTTTTAAGATGTGCTTAATACTGAGTTGACAGAATCGATGTCTCTAGAAGGTCTTCTGGTGCATGGGAGAGCTTGATCCAGGCTTCTCTGTGGGATATTGTCACAAAGAAGTCACGCTGCTAACTGCAGCAAGAAAAATGCCATCCTCTGAACTTTGTGGAGGTGTGCCTATTGAAAGGCCAATTAATGGCATCTTAGTTCGTTCCTGTCATACAAACACACTTGCTTGCCTTAGTCTCGTTCATCTTGAATAATTTTTCCGTGAGAGAAAGGGATGTTGCCTGATGGGAGGAGAGCAGAGGCTTTACAGAGGACAGCGTTTTCAAAACTCGGAGAACTTCAACCAAACAGCTGAAATGTTCATCCATTGACGATTTCAGGCTTCCTTGCCGGTCCTTAGGGCCGGGAGGGAACGACAGCATTGTCGGAGGTGATGATTCAAGGTTCCTGTTAAGGCTCTTTGAGTAGTAACTTTACCAGAAATTGTTGAGGCGAGTGCCATAGGAATACTTCTTGGGATTTAAAAGAAGAAAAAGATGCCGCTTTGGCACTGTGTTGGTTTTTTTTTTTTTCTTTCTGTTCCTCTGTATTCCACCCACTCATCTGTCTTATTATTGCCTGTCTTGATGTGAGGGGATTTCCTGTGATTGCTGGGCAGCTTCCTGTAGCAGGTTCTGTAGCGCTTAAATTTGCACTGTAGCAAGCTTTTGGGATCTTTGGTGTTAAGAGAAAGTGTAGTTGACATGTTGAAGTCTCTAAGTATGTGAACTTTGCTGGGGTGAAACCTTTAGTGCTGCTTCATGATAATAATACTAGTACCTATTTGCATCACTGGCATCTGGGTTGTGGTTATGGCTGCACGCTGTGTCAGTTGTTATAATTATTTTTAAATGGCTAAAAAAAAAAAATCAAGTGATTGGTGCATTTTGCATTTGTATTTGCAACATAACTGATTCTCCCTATCCCAGTAAGAACACTAGACTAATAATTTTTTTTGTCTTTTGCTGTTTGGTACCCGGGCATGTCTGCTGCATAGGTGTTAATAAATGAGAAAACTTTTCACAGAAATCTATAGCAGACCTTTATTCATCTTTACCTGAACTCCTTAGTAACTTGAAGTGTGTTGGATGCCCCAGGTAGTCTCAGGCGCTTATGTCAAAGCTTTTTGCAAAGTCGGACTGCAGTTGCAGCTAGAAGAAATAAAAAGTGAGAGTGCCTGCTCATCGGCAGGGCCAACGGTGCCATTGGCAGGTAGAGGTGTGCATAGCAGACCTGCTTTTTCTGGACGCACTGGTGGTACGCGGGTCACAGCTGCTTTTTTCACAGCGCTGCCTTAGGACCAGATGCTGGTTTGAAGGAAGCAGTGCTTCTTGTCTTAACTAGCCCTGATATTCAGATGGTCACACAGTGGGAATTTGTGTGGGCAGTGGGAAAAGGAACAATGGTATGTCCCTTGGAATGCATTGTCTGCACGCTTCGAGTGGAGAAATATTGAACTCCAAAATGCGTGTGTGTGTAGAAGTGGATCATTTTAAATGTAGGGATCTATTTCTCCTCTTGCTTTTGGCAATGCTGAGCTCAGAGCCTTGGGTTCCTGACTGAGACTTGTGGAATATGCTTTACTGAAAATATACACACGTGTGTACACACACAAGAGAGTGTATATATAAAAATATGAATGCGTATATACATGGTTAGTGTGATTTCATATTGCCTTGATTCAGTAGGATGGCCACTTTACAGTGCTTTCCAGTCAGTGAGCATGCACAGGGATTAGGGCTATGGCCGGCAGCCGTATGGCCGGGGTGGTGGCACGGTGGATGGGTGGCACCTTCCCGGTAACTGGAATGCTGTTGTGAGCTCAGGGCTTTCTGAGAGACTGTATTAACTACAGTTCCTGATTGAGTGTTTACGGGTGTGGATAGTGGTTACTGCATATTCCTATACGGATAAAATCCTGCACATGAAGTTCTGTTCTGTTTGTCTGAGATGTGAGTATATAGTCGAGTAGCTCACCAGTTGGAGGAACATTCGGTGCTTCTATATGGTTTAATGGTATGTTAAAAGATCTTACTGTCTATATATCTAAAATATGTGTAACTTGTTGAGAATATTTTTGTATATGTTCTTCTAGTCTGCCTTCACATAACAGTTGGCAGCAGTCTGAAAGATGGCCAAGGTATGGGAAGATTCTTCAGCCTTATTTTGTTCTACCTGAGTAAGTAAATAGGATATTTTGAATTCTAGTAGCTATGGTGTTTCCTTGTTGGAGTTTCAGGAATGTAACATGGTAAAGCATAAACAGAATTTTGACGCGTGTGAAATTTTTCAAGGTTGACCTTCAATATGAATAGGGAAAAAAAAAAACCAGACTAGAAACCGTGGCTGTTCAACAATTTTTGTTTAATAAATACCAAGAAACCCCCCCACATGCAAGCCCCACACAAACCCCAAAGATTGCTAGTTAGCTTGTTAATAAAATAGCAAAAGTGGATGGCAAAGATGAAAGAAATGACTGTTCACGGTAAGAAAGAGGTGAATTTCTACTTGCTGAGCTTGGTAATGAGTTTCTATGTGAAAACTTCAGGGTTTTAATTCTGCTAAGCATCTCCTGACTTAGGTAACCGTAGATGCTGTAGAAAGGCTTTTTAGCAAGTATTTCAAGGAGAAGTGATTTGTGCAATGTGACTGTCATGTGTAACTTCTGAGTATTTAAGTCTTGGATGAGTTTGATGGAACTAAAAGACTAAGAGATTCAGCTCCCACAAGTCTTTTGTGGTTTAAACGCAGGTGGCAACTGAGCCCCACACATCCGCTCGATCGCTTCCCCCATGGCGGGATGGGGGAGAGAATCGAAAGGGCAAAAGTGAGAACTCCTGCGTTGAGGTAAAGACCATTTAATAGGTAAAGCAAAAGCTGCGTATGCAAGTAAAGCAAACTTGTGACTTGACTATATCGGGAATTTAAGGAGGTGACCCTTCTTGTCACGATGGAACAGAAGTTTGTTGAGAGGATGGCGGCTTAACATCTAGAATTTCTTTGGCATCTTTCTAAGTGCCATAACTTAAGGCAGTTGTGTTTTAATCTTTTTTGGATGCGTTGTGTTATGGAAAACTGAGTGTATGTTCTGTCTTGACTATGTGACATAATAGGAAATTTTTTTGGCTTTTGAAATTGTTGGTGAAATGGCAACTCCTGTGCTGATGGACGTTGGAAGTGTGTTTCTGTTCAGTCTGCAATCTTGAGTCTCCGGGCAAAGCAACTGCTTATTTTTTCTGGTTGCGTTTATAGAATCATAGAACTGCCTAGGTTGGAAGGGACCTTGTATAGGACAAGGCCACGTCTGTACCTACCTTCCTTGCCCCCGGAGAGTTTTCATGAATGTTTACAGCACTGATTATTGCTTGCGTCGGTGCATTCGGTGATAAGTTTAACACCAGAAATTACTTGCAAGGTTTAAACTTTCATGGTTCATGGTTTGGCTGGATAAAGATTACCAGAACGCTGGTGGCTATTAATTTTCCTGTAAATATTAATATACTTGTTGAAGTCTTGTGCGGAGTTATGCCACTTGGGTCGTTGATGAAAGGACTTCTATAGCGGTGATTATTACTAATGGAAAAACATTTCAAGTCACGTATCTACTCCTTGGCAAAATGTGGAATAGGTCTGTCTTTATCGCGCGTTCAGGGTCCAAGTATTGGTTAATATTGCCACCTAACGGTAAGAGGAGAAGTTGTCTGAGTATTTACTTATATACATTTCCCCCCCCCACTTTTGCCTGATTGTTTTCACCCGGTCATGTCTGCTCTGGTTCCATAAAAACAATTGTCAGGAAAGCTTGAAATCTGGCGTTTCATTGTTGTTCTCCTGCTAGTCATGGAGAATTAAAACTCTCTATAAAATATAGAACTGATTAAAAAGACAAGAAGTGATTTTTGTCTTCTAACGGTTAGACTTTTGTGCTTTGCCTGAGTGTTGCTTTATATTTTAGGTCAAGTATTGGTGCTTAAAAAAGAAGCCTTTTTTTATTGAGAGGATAATACAAAAATATCATCTTCCACTAATGAAGGTCTGCTCATCACTCTTAGCATAGTTCCCCAGGCTGGTATCAGGGGAGTCCTGTAGGATCATTTCAGCTCCAGCTGGAGTCTGGCATTAGAACTTGAGTAACTTAAGAGCAGGTTGTCCCAGTAATGTTTTGGGAAGGCCCAATATAAGCTAGGTTAAGTATAATAATTTTGCGGAACTTAGACTGTTGTATTAAAATTGGCAGTAACTCTGCTTGTACAGCATAGCACCTCATTGGCTTAATAAGCAATTAAGTTAAAAAATAATAGATATTTAACCTTGAAGAAAATTTCCTAATAAAACGTATCTTCTTCAATTGTAAATTATTATGTGCACACTTGTCCAAGCACGAGACATCTGTCAAATGAGGTGCACTGTACGTAATTCAGGAAACATGGAATGCTAGCAATTTACATATTTCTGTCCTGATTGTATACCTGAGTTTTTGCACTAGTTGAAAGTTCCCGTGGTAGTAGTTGGCTTAGCATCAGAGAGCAGCCAATTAAGGAGGGCATGGATTGACATGAGCTCTTCTGTGAGGCAGGTTTCCTAAAGCTGTGGGAAAGCCGTGCGTGTGAACCCTGCGGTGATGCTCGTGTCATCTGCCGGAGGCCTTGAGCAGTAGAGAAGACTATCACGAGGGAGATGAAACAGTAGGGTTGCTTTTCCCTTTGCTTTGCCTGAGCATTCGGATGTGCTTTCTGTGTAGGCTCTTTCGCTTGGTTCTGTGTATAATTCCTGTCTGTGTGATGGTTCTTTAATGTCAAGAGAAAAGAAAATTCTTCATACGAGGAAGCTGGGAGTATATGGAAGCTGCTCAGATATATGGCTGGCGGTTCATGCCACTGTTGGACTAAGAATGCTCCTGATGGGACTAGTTGTGGGGAAGATGTTTAATTCTGAACTGCGTATTTACTATGGGTTTCATTAAAAACAGTACTTCAGAGTTGATGGCTTGCACCATCTGTGATAGCGGAGAGGTTCTACCTGTCTTCAGACTATGCTGAAAAGTTGCATGACTTTTCATGCATGTGTCTCCTTTGCGCAGGGTCTCTCAAGACTTTTTCTTTCCTTAGTATTTTCGGTTTTATGTTTTAAAACGTAAGTTCAGGGGAATTAATATTTACCTTTAACAAGTACTGAGGGATTTAGAAATCGCAAAAATCTGGAGAATACCTTCACTTTGTTCAGGTTTCTGGATGACTCTGAAAGTATTTCAGTGTTGATAGCTGAATACATAGAGTTCACGCTAGACTTCGTAAGTTTATTTGAATGTAAAAATGCTATTGATATAGTTTAGGTTAATGTTCTAACAAAACAGTAAGATCCTTATGCTTTTGGCAAGAATACTTCATCTGTGTGAAGTGGATTGAGGTAGCAAATCCTCGTAACTTTTTAAGTGTTTGTTGCTCCTCGCTCAATGAGTGACATAGACTTTCTCATTCATTTATTAGCATGTAGTGATGTTGGCTAGAGGAGTAACAACAACTCAAGTAGCTTCATTTGCTTGTAATTGTTTTTTCCAGGTGGCTTCTCAACTGTGTTTCTGGTACGTACCCATGGTGGGATACGTTGTGCACTGAAACGAATGTATGTTAATAATGTGCCGGATCTCAACATATGCAAGAGAGAAATTACCATTATGGTAAGAAGCTCATTATTTGTAACTGGAGAATGTATTAATTTGTGATATACGTACACCAAATACCTCTACAGTAACAATAGCTTCTAGACCATCTTTTTTGTTGGCCTTGCACAGTTAGTTTCAGAAACAAGTGCTGAGTTTAGGTTTGGTGCGTGGTTAAGTTCTAAAGCAATTCTGAAAAAAACATATTTGATACCACAGTCAATTTGGTTAGTACATGTGATTCCCAATCAAAAGTAATTTCTGCCAGTTCTGCCGTGGTAGCTTAAATTCTCATGAACTCCGTGTGCCCCAGCTCTGTTGGCTGAATAATGCTGCTGGTGGCACCCACAAGTTTTGTCATCTTGAGCAGGAGCAAGCACGTTCCTCGGGTTGCAGTCCAGTGTTGGGGTAACTCGGAACGAGTGTAGCTCAACTCCCCTACATCATCAGAGTTTCTGTTGTTTTTCAGCAGATGACTAGCAAATAAGGAAAAAATAGATGGTTTAGTCAGGCACGCTTGGGTTTATGATTACTTGGCAGGTAAAAAAAAAGGGTGGGGGGAAATTAGTTGCTGACTGGGCAAGAGAAAACGTCTTATATTGCCTCGTAGCAGATACTACGAAGACTGTTTATCTCTGTCTCCCTACACTTCTAGCTTATGTGTGTTCTAACCGTAGCAGCACCTATTTAGTTGCCTGATACGAGGTGCTTCTGTTGTTAACCTTAAGTTATCCTAGAGGCAGCAACTCTGTAGTACAAATGACAACACTTGCAGAGTCAGATGTGAAATAAGCATTGCTTAATTCTGCATGCAAATTTGCTCTTAAAAGTTGTTTTTTTTCCTTGGGGACACCTTCAGTTGTTTGTGTGTAATATCTTTGTAAAACTTGCAACACTTGAGACTACGACAGGTTTTTGCAGCAATCTTTTCTTGAATAACTGAGATGGTTTTTCGGTAGCTTAGGACGGCACGAGTAGTTTGATTCTTCCATATCTCCTACATATCAAGGGTTTAGCTGTTAATACTTCACAACGTTGGTGTAAAACGCGACAGCTTTGTGTGTTGGCACTGTCCAACGAGTAGCACGTAAATGTTCTTTTCTGAGTGGTAGTTGGGTTGTGTTTGACACGTAGCAGTCACTTGGACATTGCTGGCAGCGATGAGCCTGTCTTCTGCCTTTGTGGTGCTTCCTCAAGGCGGGTGGGTGTGGGGCAGGGGCTAAGTCAACTTGAAATCATAAAAAGTTGCCTGAAAATTTGTGCTATCTTCAATTTGTTTAAGTTTTTCTGTGCTGAAGTGTAATGTGCATTTTCTTTTTCAGAAAGAGTTATCCGGGCATAAGAATATTGTGAGCTATTTGGATTGCGCTGTTAACTCCATAAGTGACAATGTTTGGGAGGTACTCATTCTCATGGAGTACTGCCGAGGTAAGAGAAGGCTGAGGTCTTCGGAGGAAATGCAGGGGAAAGGTTTGCATTGACCACCTGGGATTTTTAGGTAGAATTGTTTCTTTAATATAAAAGGTTAACATAAATAGCTTACAGCTAGAATCCAATTAGTTGGTTTTGCTCTTAGGTTTGTGTTGTTGGTGTTGAGGCACTGAGCTGTTGAACACTGAGAAAATGTAAAAGTCAGTTTCACACGGCTTGGTAATTGACTATGATTAGAAGCAGGGGAATTATTTGTTTAAGTATGAAGTGAAATTGTTCTGTTCTGCTGTTTGTGCTGATCAACATGTAGCTAGAACATAATTTGGTAGGAAAGATGGGCAAGCTTTTCACTGCTATTCTCCTGCTATTTTTGTTTCAGATAACAATATTAAAGATGGTTTACTCTTATCTGGCAGGTGACTTGGTATAAATGACCATGGCATAGTGAGTGTTGATAATGCTGGCCAAAAAAATAGTCCTGTGGTCCTGCTTTATAATGTAACTTTGTTTCAAACAATATGTAAAAACAGGTAGACTCCAGATGATTTTTTTTTTCCACAACTCAAGTACGCATTGGAATTTACTTGCTGTTGAGTTTGACTTCTGCAGTTTACCTAACATTTAGGGTAACTAGGCACAGACTTCATTAACGGAGATGATGGTTAACCCAATAAATAGGCGATGGTATTGGAACAAGTGCTCTAAGTACAAAGGAAATATTTCTAGACTAGAAAGGAAACGCACCCCATTATCTGTAATGCTCAAAGATAGTCTTGATGTACAGTTTGGGGAAGGAAATAAGGAAATTACATGAAAACTAATGGCCACGTTTTTGGCCCTCTACCCTGCTTGTATGGGTGAATTTCTGCACCTGTGTGGGAGCTCAGTTCTGACTCCCTGTTGCAGTGTTCTTTCCTTAATTGTAATGGTAAATGGCCACGGGAATGTCAGCTGTCAGATGATGGACAGTGTTAGGCTTTTCTTTTTAAAAGCGTAGTTGTTTGGATGGAACGCTCACCAAGGCGCTGCAGATACTGAGCCTTGCTTCAGCTGTTAAGTGAGCGTCGTGGTAGGAAGAGCCTAGTATCATCTGGCAAAATTACTTCAAGAAACAGGGAAATATTGATTCTTGATCTTAAAAAGAAACCTATGAAGAGGTTACGTGAAATCTTTCTCAAAGCGTGGATTCAGGGCTCTTTTATTTTTCTCCTTTTTTTTTTTCTTCTTTCCCCTTGTTTGTCTCCCAGAAAGACAAAGAGGGTGTCTAGAATATGAATTAATTTGAACTCAGTTGACTGGCAGGGTTTTGCCTGTGGATCTAAATGCAAGAGACGCTTTTGAGGTAACATCTTTGTGTGATGGATGCTTCTTTGTGTTTGCGACAGTTTGTCCCAAACGGGATTCAGTCATAGAGACTTTTTTGTTCATTTGAGAAAGTAATTTTTCTGCGTAGGATCATAGAAGAGCGTGCGTTTGAAAAACCGGGTTTGTTCTAATTAAATGCGGTGACTGTGGAAATGTTTCTTGCATTTTTTTTTTGTGGATTTTGTGCATATAATGAAGTCTTTAGTTCTGTACGTGGTAGAAATTTCTTAAGAAAATAAAAAAATCCTGTTGTTTCTTTAGCTGGGCAAGTTGTGAATCAGATGAACCAGCGTCTGCAGATGGGCTTTACTGAGTCAGAAGTCCTGAGAATATTTTGTGATACCTGTGAAGCTGTTGCCCGATTGCATCAGTGCAAAACACCTATAGTTCACCGGGATCTAAAGGTATGAACTCATAAAAAAGAACATCTAGGTTAAAATCAACGAAGTACTTAAAGAGGATTGAGAATATAGGAGGTATTTCACTAAGACTGACTTCTAGTTAGGGAAGCGCTTGCTGATGTTGGAGCTGTAAACAGAGTGATTAAACCATAAGATGTCATTTATTGTGAATACCAAGTCTGTCAATTGCGTTTTCTGTAAGCTTTCCTGTTTGAGTGTGAGAAGGCGTAGTAACAGTTAGCTTGGAAACTAATGCTGTTACTTGCATCTAATATTTATGTGTGGTGGCTTCTTTTCAAGGTTGAGAATATATTGTTAAATGATAGCGGAAACTACGTTCTCTGTGACTTCGGCAGCGCCACTAACAAATATCTTAATCCTCAAAAAGATGGTGTTAATATGGTTGAAGAGGAAATTAAAAAGTAAGTTTACTTCTAAGTGGCCTATCATAGGCAATGATTGAGCTGCTAGGAAACACCATGTGTTGTTGTGTAGTGTGCATATATCATATTAATATGAACTGAACTTAATGGTTGAATGTCAACATGAGTTCAAATAAATATAGGAAAACAGTGGAACTACTTAGTTATATACATTTCTTCGATTTATTCACGGTTGTTTTTGTAAAACTGAGCCTCTTAGGAATAGAACTGTTGGAAAAAAGCGTGGTGTTTTGAAATGAAATTGTTCAAAAATTATGTCTGGCTACTAACCATTTTAGGAGTTTGATATTTTAAATTTGTACTATTTTAATACAGCTAATTCTATGAGAGAAGACCAACTGATGTAAATAAGCATTGGAATGTGCTTACGTAGGGTCTTATTTATCGAGTAAGGTCCGTGATCATTATCCCGAAACTGATCAGAAATTTTTTTAACTTTTACTACTACGTGAGAGTTAGGTTACGCCTTTTCAGGCTAACTACTGCAGGCTGCTTGTTTGCAAGTTATGAAGTGATACAGGTTATTTTTTCCAGCTATGAAAAATACTTTGACTACCAGTTTAGTCAGTTTTTGAGGTGTTAGTTTTTTGGAGTCTGCATTCTGTATGTTTCAATATACAAAAGGGAAAACTCAGGTAGGACTGTAAAATCTTCCAAATGACTGCTTATTGCAGTAATTGAGCACAGTGACTCTTGGAAAAGTACATGTGCTGCACAAATAGGTTAAAAGGGAACTTTATCTGACTTAATATTGATTCTTGTGTATGGTAATTTTGTGTTGCTACTCCAGATGGTCCCTGTGATGGTGCATATGCAATAAATGACTTGTCCTGCGTAAGACAATCGCAGGCGCGTATCTGAAACGTGGGCGTGAATGCTGCATGCGTGGCAGATGCAGGAAAACATGCTTTCAGTTCTGCGGCATGCTTGTCATCTATGTCCTCTTTTAATTATATACTGCTAGGTATACAACGCTATCGTACCGAGCTCCCGAAATGATCAATCTTTATGGAGGAAAACCAATTAGTACCAAGGCAGATATCTGGGTAAGCAAAAAAATCGGGTACTATGACATATGGACTTAATTAAGATGGGGAGGGGGGCAAGTTAAAATCAGCATCGACTAATTGAAAAAACTAACTCTTTGAAAGTCAAGTATGTCGTGCACCTATACAACGCAGAATACGGTAGAGCTATCTTTTGGTAGTTTGGTAAATAAAATGAATGTCGTGTGTGATGATCAGTTAGAGTTAAGGGGGACACGATTTAGGATTTTATTCCTTTTTGTCGGATCAGGTTGCTGCTTGATAGTCACCAGTCATATCTCGTGGAAACCTGTTGGCAGCATGATAAGGAAAGGTGTTTTTATTAGGTGATGCGCAGCGAAGCGGAAGACTAAATGGAGCGGAAAGGCTAGCGGTATCTCTGTGTGACATGACCATGTGAACGCAGCTCTGGGGGTGCGCCTTGATTTTGGTAGCTGGTTGGCCGACATAAGGAGTCGGTGGGAAAGCAAGCCTTTTCAGAGCTGGTTTATGTATCAGCTTGTCTGTCGACAGTGTTTTGTAATGCAGCTTCTACATAACAGAGTAAACATCGGCTGTAGCTAGGATGTGGCTTGTTTCTGGTTGGTGCCGCTTTATTGTGCGAAATGCTTGCTCTCATCCCTTCACAGTACCTGTATTTGTTTTTTTACAGGCACTTGGCTGCTTGCTGTATAAACTTTGTTTCTTTTCACTTCCCTTTGGAGAAAGTCAAGTTGCTATTTGTGATGGAAGCTTTACCGTTCCGGACAATTCCCGATACTCTCATAGTATTCACTGTTTGATAAGTAAGTATCTGGGCAGTGTGGCAATTCTTTTGCCTGGTAAATCAAATAAAACGCAGCAGTTCCCTCTAGTGTTGGTGAGTGACTTGGATGGGTGGTGGAGACGGGCTGGGTGCTTGAGTGAACAGTGGGAGTTGCTCCTGGCTACCGTCTGTCTCGCAGCTCCTGCCCTTGCCCTTGAAGGGAGGCTTGCTTGTCCCTTTGCTCGAGGGAGGACTGCGCCACGGGGTTCAGAGCTGAGCTGCTGGCCTACAGAGGAACTTGAGAAACCTAGACGAGTATTCTCTGAAATGGCATTAAAAGCGAGACAGGTGAACGAAGTACCAACAATTCTCTCTCTGTGACAGTTGGCCTGTTAAAATCACCTGCTGTATTCTGGGTGTTTAATGGATGACTTGATGATAACTTCAGAACTCAAGAGAATAAAACAGTGCAAAGACCTGCCAGATGACATTTTACATCCCAGCTCAGAGGAGCTTTGTTGGAGTTAAAAGATCTTCTGGTTTCTTTGGGAGGCATGGATGATTTTTTTTTTTTCCTTAGGTGGCTATAAACCACAAAGGGATAAGGGGAATGAAAAGAGCAGCTCTTAATTTATTCATAGTTCCTTTTTACTCTTAAGTGTGTATTTCCTGTGGAGTGTCAGACCTTTAATGGTATTTTCCGTCCAAGTTGGACAGTTGTGCTTAGATGAATTTGAAGTGCAAGTTCACTTTAGAAACGTAAATGTACTGAGATGAATTACACTGGGGGAGAATTTTTTAGTCGTTTGATGGTTTATAACAGAACAAAAACCTGGTAGTTTGTGCAACCCTAGATTTTGGACATAAACTCGGTCAAAAGTTTGAAAGCACAAAGAGTATGAAGTAAAATTTTGGACAACAATAAGCTCTGAGACTAATTATTGATCTATTATCCAACTACAGAGATACAGGATCTAATATTTAGAGTAAAAATCGGTGTTTTCAGTTGTCTTCATTTTCAACTGAAGGTTGACTTCAATGGGAGCTCTTAAAACTTTAAGTTATGAGTGTTGACACATGGTTTATGCTTTTGTATAAAAGGAAATACTAAATCCAAACCATTTTTTTGAGCACACATTCATAATTGAGAAATAGCAGTACTGTGGTAAGCATTTACCTTGTGCAAATACTTAGTAACTGACAAAATGAGATGAATTTCCAAGTGATTAAATACTTTTTTCTGTCACGGTGCTACTTTCAGAAGAGTACAGGTGTTAATCCTGTCTCCTTATAAGTATGAATGCTGATTTATTAAGATTCGATGAACTGCTGTGCTGAAATGAGCATTACTGGCATGGAATATGTGTGGGTGGGGAAGAATCTCGTAATGTAAGCTTCTCTTCTTTCCATTTGGAATGGAAGCCAAAAAAAAGCTGCAGTTGCTCATAAAAGGTATTTCAGGGACTTCGGGCTTGATCTTGGCTCTTTGACAAGCTGAGAGGGGAATGAGAGCCTGAACATTATCTGCCTCATAAATCCAGTGTTTCAGAATCAAGCGGCAGGAGTCACTTGATAAGTGTTCTCTTTCCACTTAGTGGTGCTGTCACTGTTACTTTAGATTTGCTTTATTTTGTAAAACACATTAAAAAAAAAAAAACAACAAACATCCTGTGAACTGTATTGGCCATGAAAAAATCTGAGTGAAGTTGTAATATCTGTCTAAATTTATACTAATTGGAAAAACTACTTCAACAGTTTTTTAACAAGATCTTATTTACGGTTGGCTTTATGGCTGAACAGCAATGGAAGTTCAGCTCAATTTTCTCATCAAAACTGAGAAAGTAAATATTCATAGGTTATTCATTTTCCTTGTAGCTGAAGATATTTTTAGAGGCTTAGCCTTTTTTCTAAATGGAAAGTATCTTTCACTGTTTATTTAGGTTCTTCGGTCACTTAGGTAAGATTTCCTGATTCTGTGCTCTGTATCATATTGTTCACAACAGAAAGTAACTTTTATTTGCTTGTAAAAAACCAAACCTTCTAATTTGGGAAGCTAATGTTTGAGACTGATGTCAGAAGTTCCGCATCTTGTCAGGAAGAAGTCCTTTTACACATTCAACTGTACTTTAGTATACGAAAGCGTGCATAGCCAACTAAACCTGCGAGACAGAAGTGGTGTAGAACCTTAGCCCGATGCAGTTAGATATATCTGTGAATCTTCTGTTAGCTACGTTGGATTTTGTGTTAACCCTAGGAAATTCTAGTACTGTGAGTTGGTTTTATGTTGCTTCTCTCGGAAGTTAGTAATTACTACGTCAGTGGAGCACTCTTTACACAACCGAGTGTCAAAATACCAAACTGCATACGTTTTCTCCAATTGGATTTCACCCTAAAAACTATTTGATTTGACAAAAAGCATTTAAAAAAACCCAAAAAGCCAACGTAACAATCAAAATGACTCTTTCTGAGGTAAGCTCATATGGCAGAGCTGCTGAATTTCTTCTTGTTGGTAGCATGCTGTCTCAACAGTCTTTTTGATATCTGACAGGGATAACTTGGTCTTACCAATTTTTGCAGGATATATGCTTGAACCTGATCAGGAACAGAGACCTGACATCTTTCAAGTTTCTTACTTTGCCTTTAAACTTGCCAAAAAGGATTGTCCAGTGTCTAATATTAATGTAAGTAGTCTTTTAACTTTTTCCATGATTCCAGATTTAGATTGGCGTTCTTTACTGTATGTAAGGAGGTTGTGCATGCGTGATTAGAGATACTCTTCCTCCTCTCTCCCCCAAAATTGCTTTTTTTCCTTAGTTAAATGCAGTTTAGGGGAAACGTAACTCATCCAGGAATTTGGCTGCAGTGGGGTAAGTTCAAGGGCCACAGAAGCTTAGCTGCTGTATGCTTTTCTGCAACTTGTTTTGCGCTGGCAGAGTCAAGTGGACTAAAAAAACTACTGTTGTTTCAGCTGAAGGTTGGGGTTCGATTTAGTTCTTAAACTGGGGGCTAAAACAAGTCTGTTCTGTGCAGTTAGAAGAAAACCTTTGCAAGAAGTGGTTTAGTTGATTGTTGAGAGTTGGTAGCGTGTAAATGAATGAGCTGACAAAGCAGTCAGACCAGTGCTGGTTTTGTTTTATTTTTGGGACAGTTAAGAGAACGTAGAGATACTGTTAAATCAAAACACTTCTTTTAATCTACAGCCATGTGAGTGAGTTCTGCATGAAGCCTTGTAACATGAAAAACTTGAACGCGAGTATTCTTCTTCAATATGGAATGATTTTTTTCTTTCAGGATTTCGTGTTTTTAATTTGTTAAAATTTATTTTTCCCAAGAATTCTCCTGTCCCTTCAACTCTTCCTGAACCCATGACAGCTAGTGAGGCAGCTGCTAGAAAAAGCCAAATAAAAGCAAGGTGAGCACCAGATGTGGCTTTCCTTTTTTTTTTTTTTGCTAATATTGTTAAACTATATTTGTGTCTGGAACCTGTTTTCATGCTTGTGGATAAATGAAAAGTTTTCGCAGTAGCAGAGGTCATTAGAATAAATAAACTGTAATTGTAAGAGCTTTGAGTCTCTCTGGATTCCACCCATTGCTTTTTTTCATTGTATGGAGCATCCACAGAGAGAAACTGAGGGCTTGTTTCACGATGGACTAAGTAAGTGCTAGCAGTCTGTTTCTGGTCTGCTTTCTTTTCTCCTTGTGTGATGAGTGAATTTCGAAATAAAAGATTTTTCTGGTAGGTGAGGATAATACAGCACATGTAAACTGTTCTTAGGGCTTTTATTTAAATGTGCAAATCAAATCAGACTGATGAAGGTAAGTGGATTTTGTTCTTGAAAAAATTCTGGGTTTTTTTTTTTTCAAAACCAAAACATTCCTTTTTTTAGTACTTGTTAATAAAAATAAAACTAAACCTTGGGAATTTGTTATTCGTGCTTTTTACTTCTGCTGTGCTACGTGGTGTACGTGTAATGCTAAGGCTGGAAGAATCCTTTACACTTTTATTCCTTGGTATTGGAAACGGTTTTGGTTTTGAATCTACCACCATGTGTGACTTGTGGGCTTTTGTGTTCAGCTGTAGTCATCAGCTCTATTTCAACTCTGGCTTCATTAGCCTGTTTGGAGCGAGAAGCAAATGAGTGGGCTCATCTAGGCCGTGTTTGAGCTATGTGCAAGTGTCTGGGCCATTTTAAGGTAATGTCGTGGTCTGGAGGTGGTCGGTTTTGCTGGCTCTGCTGTCAGTGGGGGACAGGCATAGAGATCAGTGGAATAACGTTTGAACTCCAACTGAATCTGCTAGATGATAGTAGGAAGATGAATATTAGTTTTTCCTCAATAACTTTTTCCTGACAGCCCTAAGTTACAGAAGTTTAAGGCAGATGGAGTCTTGATATGAGCGGTAGCAACTAGTATGAGGTGTTAGGTACTGGAGCTCAGAGGGTGAATTAGTGTTTTCAAGCACTTGGGCAGTTTTAAAAAACGCATATACTATAACCTGGTAACAGGATTAAAGCTCAAAAGTACTTTGGTTTTGAACATCTTTATTACCCTGCTGGACTACTGTACAGCTCTGAAGTACTGCAGGGAAGGTGCAAACCTTTTGAGCAGTTTATGGATGTCATAACTGCTAGAGGCTTAATCTCTAACAAAAAGTGGACTTAACAGATAAGGTTTTTCCTGATCTTCTGTCCTGTGTGTGTGAACAGTAATCATATCTCTAGTCATAGGATTGCTGACTCGAGCACTGCAAGTAAGTTTCACACAGTACTGTGAGCTGAGGAAAGCTCATACAGACATTCCATCTAGTGCCATGGTCTCCTTGGGAAATAAGGCTGTTGCAGAGCTCCTATCAATACTCTTCTGCAGCAGTCCTACATCTTTTGGCTGCAATGGGTGCTGACTGCAAGTTTAGGAAGCAAATTTTAAGTTACTAAAATCCAGTTCTGGAGACCAGCACGTGGTTAAGACATAATTGAGCTATTAGGAGAAACATCGTGTCTAATTTGAAGAAGAAACAGTCATTTTCTAACCAAGCCTCTTCTATGGAAACTTACCATTTCAGAATAACAGATACTATTGGACCAACGGAAACCTCAATTGCTCCGCGACAAAGACCAAAGGCCAATTCCAGCACTGCCACTTCGGGTGTGCTGACGATCCAGAGCTCAGCAACTCCAGTCAAAGTACAGGTTCCTGGTGAATTAGGTAATCGTGGGCAAAAAGGTAACTTAACGAAATCGAAGGATGGACCAAAATAAACAAAGAACGGAATCTGTATTTATTTTCCTTGTTTCTCTAGTTGGGATAACATTTAAACTGACTTCATCTGCTTTTTTTAATATGCCAAAAAACAAATCTTCATCCTTTCCAAAAGAGTCTAAATATGACCAGGTGCCACAAAAACTAAATGCGGGTTGAGAAGTGAAGGTATCCTTTTCATTGCGCGTAACACCGATTTTGAACTAACTTGCCCAAGGTGGACTGCAAGAGAAGTTCATCCTCAGTTTTGACTTGAAATAATTCACTGGAAGTACTGAGGTCTTCAGTAACAAACTACTTCGATTCTAACGGGAAAAATATTTTCCCTGTACCTCAATAAGTCGTGAGGTATCAACACTGCATAAGAACTTGACTTTCCTATTGATTGACCGATGCGCTTCACGCTGCACTGTGGGTGCAGTGGAGAGGCGACAGAGGAGTAATTGAGGGAGACGCAATCGAGAGAAATGGGTTTTCAGTAAATCCTTTGTGAGTTTTTCTTTATTTAATTCGAAAAGAGTTATGTCTCTGATAAATATTTATTTAAATAGTTTTTATTTATATCTTGAATACTTATTTGCTCTTTGTGATATTATGTATGTGTCTATTAGAGTACAGGAAGAGTAGCTTCAGCGACGGTATTGGGAAAGCCTCCAGTCACAAAGTCGCTGAGAATATTTGTGTCCCAGGTGTAAACAACTTCTACTAGACAGGATTCAAATAACATCCGACTTGGAAATCTTTTCCTGTCATGGCAGGAGTAGATCGTTCCGGGGCACTTGAGAATATAAATACAGCAAGCAAGAGAGGTTGATTTATGCTAGTAACTGCTTACTTAAAAGGCTCCAAAAACAACTGAACAGCAAAATTCATCAGATGGTCTGTTTAAGGGAATTTGACAAGTGAGCCAATAGTTCCCTTCAACAAAAAAAAAAGTATGCTTTATATTCATACTAAATTGTATGCTTTGAGGGTTAGGGTTTGAGATAATAGAATGTACGTGTTAGTAGAGCAGAAGTCTTAAACCCGACTTACTCTGTTGTGAGACCAAAGGAAGCTTCTGCGTCTTGTAAGTAGAAATTGTGTGTTAGCAGGCTTTTAAGTATTTTTGGAGAAATGAACTTAGTATCTCCCAGCTGTACTAGTTGTCAGACTGGGGAGGGAAGTTTATAAACTGTTCCATCTTGAATTGTTAAATGAAGAGGTTAACTAGAGGCCAGGGAGCTCTCTAGCTAAACTTCAGAGATCAGTTTGTCAGTAGAGTTTTCTGATTATTACAGGAACCACGCGACCGGGGAACGGGCAAGAAATCTTACAGTCCCAGGGGAGCAACCAGCACCCCCCGCAGCAGAACAGAGTTCTGCAGCAGCTGCAGCAGGGGGACTGGAGGCTGCAGCAGCTACACCAGTTACATCACCAGCAGCAGCAACCTGCCATTCAGGATGCCTATATCCAGCAGGTACGAGACAGATGTGTCAGACAAGTTTCTGAGACACGCACGTTACGCTTGTTAATACAACACCTGGAATCGTGTGCTAGTTCAACTTCTCTGCTGTTGCTGCCTTTTTTTTTTTTCCTGCTAGGAGGCAGAGAAAGGGAGCATGGCTCCTGCCACTTCTTTTTACCTTTGATTTGTCTCTTCATAAGCACTGCAATACTTATCCTAGAGAAGTTGCTTTCTTGGTGCTGTCTTCTTTTTGCAGTTTGACCCTGAATCACAGCTTGCTTCGAATTACCACTGTCGGCCCAAATAAAGGTTTTGTGTGTGTGTAAATATGCTTGAGATAAATGCCAGGTATTATCTAGGTGACGAGGCTATGCTTGCAGTAGATGGTTGTACGTACGCCATCTGAGTAGGATTTTTGCAGTTTTTGCTTTCTTCTGCTTTTCTTGGTCAGTGAAGAGCTTCCTTTTTGTAGTTGTTCTGTTTACCTAGATTTTTCGTGGATACCACATGTTCTGCTGCTGTTCAGCTTGCACACTGTCAAGGATAATCGCTTCACTTGCGTGGCATAAGTAACTGCAAACATAACAGAAGAGCAGCTAGGTCAGAACTTGCAGATCCTGTCCAAGATGCCTATTGCTATTCCTCTTTTTTTCCCCTGTTGAGACACGTTATTCGTCAAAGCACAGCCGATTTACTTTCCAAAGGGGCTCCGAACTGGTGAAAATTGCAGAAGTTGGGATGTTAATTGGCCTGCCATAGAAAAGGCAGTGCTGAATATGTAGTCTAAGTTTATTCTTAACCAGGCTGGTACTAACTGAGGGGGCGGGGGGGGAATGGAGAAGCTTCCAAATGCAGTCATTAAAACACAGTGACTGAATTGCAAGCTGATTCTTGGTTATGTGATGTCTTAACTGAAAAATGCTGTTGAGTTACAGAAGGGATACTTTAATTGATGCTTTTTCTAAATATCCGGATATTTCTAAAAGGGGAGGATTGTAACTTCGTAAAGCCGTTTTCTTCTTTTCAACTACAGTATCAACAAGCAATGCACCAGCAGATGGTCCAACAGCAGCTGTTGATGCAGTCTGTGTACCAGCAGCAACCTTCCCAGTCTCAGTATCCTGCTATGGTACGTCAAGAATGGAACCTAGATGGCACGATCTTAAAATACGTGCTGTGTTTCTAAGATGCAGTAAGAGAAGTTTGTGAGTAGTTCTAATGAGCTGTGGATGTGGCAAATAGTGTGAAATTCAGCATCTAAAATGATATTGAGTTGAGGGGGAAAAAAGCTAACCCAAAGTTGGTTACAAAAGGTTATCTGGAGTTGCATTTCTGTATTAATCAGATGGAGTATATCCTAAACTTCATTAAGTAGGTATATACTAACTTGAAACATACTTGGTGCTTAAGCTTTCCAGTAGTCAGCGCAGCAGCAAATGTATGTTAAGCTACAAAGCGATAGACGACGTGGTGGCATCAAATTGCTATTTTAAAAAGCAAGAAAGCCAACTGGCATAATCTGTTTTTCAAAACTCAGGAGAAATTGTCCTGAAATTTTCGTTTATAATACTTAAGAATAGAGAATGATGAAAACTAACTACTGACTGCTGCAGTAGCATATACTGAGGCTGCAATAATTACAAGAAGCTAACCGGTAATATGCTGGAAAAGAGCGATGGTATCACTGACCTGTTAGGGCAGTTGCTTTTCGCCGGTGTAATGGGCAGGTCGGGCTTCGTGCTTCTGCTGAAGCTGCTGAGCTGTTCTGGAGTGTGGTGGCGGTTAGTGCGTTTGGCTGCAAGGCCTGTATTGTCACTTAGCAGAAGAGATTCACACTGGCCCATGTGAGTTTTAGTAACGTGATCATTCTCTTACTTAGGTACAACAATATCAGCAGGCTCTCCTACAGCAGCAGATGCTTGTGCAGCAGCAGCAGCGGTCGCAACAGGCGCAGTCTCCTGAATACATCACTTATCCGCAAGACTTCTCACCAGCCTTAATCTCCTACCCTGGTTCACTTCCAGTGCGTGCTGGAACAGTGGCAGATTCTCCCTATCCTGCAAGCAGGCAAGTGTTCTGACAGAGATGTACCCAAGGGTTACTTATTGCTCACCTTCCTTACTGTCATGGTGAGCGCTGCTGAAACCCTTCCTCAGAAATGACTTGCTTCAGTGGTAAGGTATTACTTAAAACAGTTGGAAGTCTTCTGCTTAGCGGTAAAGGATGTTTTGGGAGTTAAGTGGGACATTGGACACGTTAACAGATGAGCCCGGCACAACTTCTTAACCCGTTTTCCACTTGTGCTTGGTCAAGAACTCGTTCCAGGAGCTGACTGCAAGGCACTTCACTTAGGATGGTCAGTAGTCTCTGTGGGATGATGTTACAGATGTGTGAAAGGCATCTCAAATGCCCTTGAGAGGCTTTGGGGCTGGCATTTATTTGCTAGGGCTTTCTAACTCTTCTGTCTATCGATCAGAGGTCTGACTCAAGTATGTTACATGATGGGCTACACCCCATCAGCAACATGGTCCCTTCGCAGGCGCCTGTGGACTTAACCTTGCTTAATAAAGTATAAGAAAAAAAGACTTTGACGTGAATTCTTATGAAAAACAGTGTGTGGAACAAAAAACCCTTCCTTTTCTGATTGAAAACCAAAAAAATCAGACCTGGCCAGTTCGACTAACATGACGATCTAGGTTATGTATTTCTATAGGTTCCTACTACACTATATTGAAAGAGAAGCGCTTTGCAGTTGTGAGAACGCTGCAGTCTGTTGCAGTCTGTGTTGACATACGCTTTCAGTTAATAGCGTGGCTTACGTGTTTCAGGTGCTGCTGTCCTCCTTAGTCTCTTCTAAGTTACAGTGTATTGAAAGAGGAAAAGACAAGATATTTTGCTGCTGTAGGCTGGATTGATACAATAACATATATCACTGTGACCAGTTTGGCTTCATCTCACCAATGAGGTAGTCTAATCCCTAGCGGTGAGTGTTGTCCTGCAGTTCTGTACCCGTATCTGAGGCTTACCAGCTGTACTTCCGTCAGCTCTATTGCCAGAGTACTTTTGTCACAATTTCTGAAGGGAATCATTCCAGTCTGGAAATAAGTACGTGCTTTGCCAGTTTCTCTTCTGGGTGTTTGGCTGAAGAGTTTGATCCTGCTGTTCAGCTTCAGGTCAGTGACTGAGAGGTAGCAACGGTTTGTAATGCATAATCTTTTGGGATGGCAGCACCCAGGGTGACAGGAAGGAGCCCCTTCGCCTTTCTCTTGCCTTGAAGAGATGGTTCCACATAGAGCTGGCCCGCAAGTGTGGCCCGCGGAGCCTGGCTAGGCACAGAGGGACCCAGTTAGCCCATGGTAACCTGCTGACTGCTGCTTTTCTCTTCTCCTTCAGACAAGCAGAGAAGTGGTAGGGCTAACTTGCTAAAGTGTGCATCAAAGGAAAAAAGCATCTGGTCAAAGGTTTGCTCATCTGTGTAGATTAGACTAAGACAAGCAGAAGGTGTGATGTCAACTGGTTAAGCTAATTGTATCTGTTGGATGGATGTCGGATTGAATGACGCTTCATGTCTCTGCCAAGAAAAAATAATTTGGAAATAAAGACAGCGGATGAAAACTAGGAACGTATGTAGTAGGCCTTTTTGTGAGGGAAACGAGGCGCACTCATATGGCAGTATATGAATGACTGCAGGTGAAATACAGTTGTAGTTCGTTGTTTTTTTTTTTTTTCCCTGGCATGTCACCTTGATGAAGGATTCGTTGCTTAGGCTACAACTTATAAACTGAAAAACAAACCTCCAAAGATGGCGTACAGAAATGATGCGACCAAACCATGTATTTACAGTGGTCCATTTTCCCTTACATTAGCTTTCAGGTGCTTTAGGGATAAGCTGTTAATGCATGTGTGTGATGTGTATGGAGTATTTTGGCATAATGAAGCATGTGGTAGGTGTTCACCCTGATAAGCCATCCGGTAATGTCTCTCTCCATTCGTTTCCGTGCTGTCTGACTCTACAGGTCAGGGATTCCTGATGCTGAAGCGATTGCCAGTTACCCAAAGCAGAACATCAATAACCCACCTGATATGTCAGGCTGGAACCCATTTGGAGAGGACAATTTTTCCAAGTTGACAGAGGAGGAGCTGCTGGACAGAGAATTTGACCTGCTGAGATCAAGTAAGGGACGCTTGAAGGCTTATTTTGCTTCACAGTAAATGAGGGCTCTGTAGTTGCTCAGCAGTTCTGACACCTGTCTTGCGGAAGGGCCGCGCGGTCTGTGCATAGAAAATTCTTTCTGAGCATTTGAGGGCGCAGTTGGGCCTCTCTTCTTTTTTTCCTTTCCCTTCTTCAAAATGTGTGCAATAAGAACTCACTGTTTAAAACCGGCAGTTACTGGCTGAAATGCTGCGGAAATAGTAATATCTTAGTTCTGAAATACTGCTTGTATCACCTGGATTGTCAAAAAGCTCTGAACAGCAGAGGTATCTGGTCAGATAGGAAGAAAAGTTTGGCTGCTTGCTTTATTCCTTTCCAGCTTTTTTCTTGCACACCAGAGCAGAACATTCTGTGGGTCTGATATGTCCTTTGAAAATGCCTGAAAGAAAATTGATCCTATTACATTATGTTAATGTTTTGTAATGTCCTTTTTGATGAGTGGCTACTTGTAAGGGCTGCTTTATTGTTCTGATATGGCAATAGTTGAATAAACTTTTTCCTCTTCAAGTCAGTTATCTTAATGGTTTTTACTTGGAATTACTTCCTTCGCTTAATTGCTTAACACATGCTCATTAGATGCTCTTCCTAAAACTGGTTTTGTCAAGATCAGATGTGTTAGTGACACTTGTAAGATGTGGCAATGTCAAAAAACAGATTGTATATGCTTGGCTGACTATCAACAAGTTCCTTGCAATTAAAAATGCAGTAAAGTTGAATTTCAAGTAATCGAAAAAAAAACTCTATGCCTTCAGTGGAGTCTTTTTTTTCTTGTTGGATTTCTGTGTCCTTAAACGTAGCTGAACAAGATGTGCGCGTTACCTGCTAATCCTTAAGGAAAGTGACTGGGTTTTCTTTTTGGTGAAACTCTAGTTGACTGTTTTCACTCGTATCCTGCGTTGAGAAAATAAGACTTCTACTTTAGAGATGTGGATGTAGCCTGCACACATTTTAGAGCAAAGTGGTGTGCTGTTAGTTGGGTAAAACGGATAATGTACCAGCTGAAAAATAAGCATGCTTTCTGAATCAAAGTTAAGAATTTGAAATGGTTCAGTAGTAGAATTGAGTATTTTTAGGCACACTGCTCCTCAAGGAAGCCGTAGAAGTCTTTGGAAACAATACACTCTTGAATCTGGTGGGGGGTAACTTGAACCAAAAGCTCAGCACTACTCATTTCCAGAAGCTTTATCTGCCTGTTGGACTGCTCACTGTAGTTATGGTAAGTTTTATGAGATGGATTTGATTAAGCCACAGTAACTACAGAAGAAGGTAGTAACGAAGGACATGCTTCAAGTGGTTTTACGAAAAACTGGAAAATGCCGTGTGATAAATAGGCTTGCCTGGAGTAGCTTGAGAGGCTGGTTACGTGAAGCTAGGGAAATAAACTCATAGAATCACTTAGGTTGGAGAAGACCCGGAAGACCATCCAACCATTAACGTGGCACTAGCGAGTCCACCACTGAAGACTGTCCCTCAGCACCATGTCTTTTGAATACCTTCGGGGATGGTGCTCAAACCCTTCCCTGGGCAGCCTCTTCCAGTGCTTGACAGCCCTTTTGGTGACAATGCTGATGGCATGCACCATTGCGCTTCTAAAGGATAGAACAACTTGGACATAAATGCCGCTAACTGCTTTCTCTAAATCTCCAGCAGAAGGTACCGTTCACTACTACTACAATACTGTTACCCAGTTTTTGAAGTATGTGTGTGAAAAGACACTGAAGTTTTTAAAAACTAAATCTACTTAAGCGTGTTTTAGGTTCACCTATTAGTAAAGATAACTCAATGCATGGAAGAGATGGATGTGATAAGAAACCTCATATGCTGTGTCAGAAAAGAGAACGTAACATAGTTTTACTGTGGAGTTTTTAATCATTGGAATACAGAAACTGTAAAAATAAAATGAAAAAAAAAATAATTTGCTTGACCAATAGCACACTAGATGGCAGGCTTGTTTATCTATAGCATGAGATGTACTTCGAGCTTTTCTGGGGCTTTTTGATTTGATTACTGTTAGAAGTGTGGGGAAGGGGGAGCGTTGCTAGTTGTAATCTCAGCATATGTGTGTTAGTGTGTACACACTGATACATACTTGAAAGACCTTTTAACTTCGTTCCTCGATACGAAGGATGCTGTGCCAAAGATCGTATGAATTTCCCTTGCAGTGTTAATGCCTCTAATGCAGTCAAAGTAGAAATAGGTATATGTAATTTTGTCTACTGGTACTTTCTCAAACTTAGGTGCATTAATGAGAAATCAGGAGATTAATTGTACAATAAAGCCTTAAACCTATAAAATTGTCTTTAACTGTCTAATATTTCCGGGAATTTCCTCAGATAAATCGTAAGGATCAAGGCTTAATTCCCTTTAGACGTAGGTTATCTCTTAGGAGAGAAGACTGCTGTTTACTACTAAGTCATTTTTGTTGCTCAGTTTTTGAGTTTACTGTGAATCCTTTTGCTATCTAGAAGAAGGAGAACTGAAGATACCAATTTGATAAATGGTTTTATTATCTGTTACTGAGCTCAGTTGCTGTCCCATACTTTATAACTCACGTACAGTGTTATCTAAGTTTGTCTTTTTGCCATGCTATGTGGTGCGGAGTAGCATGCAAAACATTCATCCTTTCTTTCTACTTCCAAAAGCCTGGTTTGTATTGTTGGGCTGATGCTTTATACGTAAATTAAAAACCTGTCAAATACTTGTTAAAGCTGTTGTGTTCGTGACGGTAATGCAGGAGTAGTTAAATATCCAGAGCTTTTGTTAGCAAATCGAGATGTGATAATGTTTTGTCAGGCTAAGATTACCGTTCGGTTTTGTGCATTTAGTAGCTTACTGTCACAGTGCACGTAGTGATGGGTCTTGCTGTGATGGTTAATCGTTTTTCTTTTAAGAAGGGAACTAACTCTTAGAACAAGAATACCTTGCTTACACTGGGTTGAAGTTTTACATAGTAAAAAGCTGACAATTGCAGTATAACGTAATGCGCAATTGAAAGAAGAACTCTGAAATGAGCACCTTTGTGGTGAACTTTGGTGTGGAGTTCTTGGTTCTAGTGTGCACTTGTTTCTCTGTTGTTGTTACAATCATTGGTATTAATGATGGTGCAGAAGCAACACACGATGCCGAGATTCTGACAATATCGTGAAGAAGTGGATTTTTTGTAGAGAGCTCCTGTAACCACTTCATAATCCGTGCAGAGTTGGGAGCCAAGAAATTAAGTCTGCTTTCTCACCAGGGGAAAAATACCAGCACAGTCTTCGTGCTGAATTGCAGAAGGATTGTTGTTAAGCCCAGAATCACGGTGGTGCTTCCACAGAGATACCCGTGGGTGCGAAGCCTACAAAGCTCTGCGCCCATCTCCTTTGCAGAACGCACAGTATTAAGGGTCTTCCTGGGCCATCTCTGCAGCAAAGAGCTGTGGCTCCTAGCAGGTTTCCCTTGGGCATGGGGGCCGCTCGTACTGCGCAGAGTCCCGAGGGCTGTCTCCGGGGGAATCTTGGGCCTGTTGCTTCAATGGAAACAACTGGATTTGTTCTTTGTGGTTTTAAATAACTGCACTTCTCTACGGAAGGCTCCAGTGTGCTACGTGGCACATGATGGTGTCTCTGGCAGTGCTCTGGGCTGTGTTTGTACGATGATTCACTGAGACGGTAAAATTGGATCTTTACTTAAAGGAAGTTTCATCTGAAACAACCGAGGCTAATACTGACAGTCCCGCTGGATCTACTTCTGCTTGCGTGAACCTGCAGAAACAATATCTGTCTCTTCTGTCAAACGCTGTCTGTTACAGAGAAGTGGATCTTGTTACCGGGTGGATAAATGACGCTTGTGCCTCAGAAGACTGGAAAAATGTCTCATCCTTTTCCAATTGCCTTAGATTTGATGAATTCACCAATTTTAAACTTTATTTTCCAGGGTGATGTATCCTATAAGCCCTAGGTGCCGTGGAGGAGTTGACGTCTTGTATTTACTCACTTTACTTGTTTTTTTCTTGCATGCTTTGCGTTTCAATCCATTCTGTTTTCCGCTAGCCATGCTGCTGAAGTGGGGATAACTGATCATCTTGAACTTGCATAGGCTTGCATGCCAGCGTTTGCAGGGACTCTACAAAGGGTGGTTGAAGTTGTGGCGCCCTTAAAAGTTATTCTAGAGTTGGGGTGCCTGCAAACCGTGCAGCAGTGAACTGGTTTTCCTCTGGAGGCAAAACGCTAGGCATAATAGAACAAAAGCACCCTTTATTCAGTCCGCATTTGTAAAGATGCGATTTGAAGGCCACATGCATTTCTTCAACAGAACTCAAAAAAAAAACCCTGAACAACAACAACAACAACAACAACAAAAAAACCCCAGCGAAGCAAGAAACAACCCCCACCATCAAACTAACCCCAAACCCCCAAAACCAAACTGTTTCTTGCCAGAGAAGGGAAAGCAATGTTGGTGTGCTGTTCAGAGTCAGGAATAAGTACTGCTGTTGGATGGGATGCTCGGCAGTTGTTTGTCCTCAGGGCTCAAAGCTGGTGGTATAAACCATAGAGCTGCTAGTCGTTGGTGCATCGGGGCTAGCGTTCTCTTCTGTGTGGCTGTGTCACTGCAGGATAATTTTGTTCAAGTCGGTCTCTCCCTATTTCAATATGTATGTGTTGAGATGAGGGCAACTACTTCATCTCCTGCGCTGGGAGCCCCCACTTGGGATTATGTTTTAAGTAGGGGTTGCCTGTAATGCAACAACTGCCCCTTGTATTTTTTTGGAGAGCCCAACGGTAGGTAAAAGAATTCACGTTATGGACACCTGAATATGAACAGAACACTTGTCTGTGAGAACGGGCATGTAGTTTCAAAACTCCTGGGCTTTGTAGCCAGGGTTAATATGGGTCTGTCCGAGGTAAATGAGCTTGCTGTCAAGTCCCTGGCGCTTGTCCTACTGAAGCCTCCTGGTTGCTGTATTGCAGGACTGAATAGAAAACGTGCGGGTAGCTTGGTACGGAATTAGGGCACCGTTGAGCTGCATCTCCGCAGAGGCAAATTGTCGAGAAGGTTGTGCTGCAAATGGTTTGCAAGAGCAGCTGCTTGCTGCTGTGGAAAAAGGGAAAAATGCTGTGTCTTTTGCTTAGAGGGTGTAGGATGTTCGCTGGAGTTGGAACTCCGGGTCGCAGGGGGGTTGTTGAATGCCTGAGGGGCATTCCTGGACCCTCCTGAGGTGCAGTGTGGTACTTGGGCTGGATGGTCTGGATCTTCAATTGGCAGTAAAGTTAGAGTAAGAGCTTAGACAGACAAAGGTTTATTTAACATTCCTCATGCTTTTGGGTTTTTTTTGACTGTGTTAAAAACTTTTTCTATGTCTACTTAAAAAAAAAAAACCAAACCCAAAACAAAACAAAAAAACCCCACACCCAGTCTCCGAAGTATTGAGGACCATACAAAAAGACACTACATCTCTCGACATTTTATGATACTCAAATTGTTTTTATTTAGTAAGTGATATTACATGTTTAATAAAAAGCACTTATAACTGTTTTACTGTGATGGTCAACTTGTCTTTTTGTGGCACAGCTTGGCCAGAACTTGGATAGAATGAATGATTTAGTGTTTCGGATAACCCTAGTGATTCTGACTTCTGAACTGCAACAGCACAAAGGACTAGTAGTTTCTGTTATGTAGTCTGCATATAACATGTGGGAGAGATCCTCATTTAAAGCATTCCATCACGAAATAAATGCTGCTTTTGGTAGGACAGGGGGATTAACAATAGGTCTGTGCAGGTGAATTTTCCTGAAGGATCAAGAAGTACGAATGCAAGATGTAGGATATCTTTAAAACTTAACCTTTCCTCAAGGGAGAGGGTATTCTTCCCTCACCCCATACAGTAGATATCTTTGCATAGGCGTAAGTCCTGCCATTTTTGTTTTGTTTTACTTTATTTTTTGTTGTTTCGTTTTGTTTTTTACAGACAGGCTGGTGGACAGGAGAGCATCTTCAGATAAGAATGTGGAGCCACATTCTGCTCCACAGAAAAGTCCTCCTGAAGATCCCTTTGGTTCTGTTCCTTTCATTTCTCACCCAGGCAAGTTACATCTGTAACATCACTACCTCCTCTCTATATATGTGTACATATGTACATACATATATATATGTATGTATCTGTTGAAGTATGTACATCTCGTTAAATGATCAAAAAATGATAAAGGCGTTGGCTGCCTGATGACAGTAGATGGGTTGAAGAGATTTTTTTTTTTTTTAATATGTTGATTACCTCAAATTAAGAAGTACTTCTGCATCCAGTTCCTGGTACTTGTACAGTGTCTAGATGACGTAGTCTTTGCAGTGCAAACGCGTGGGACCAGTGCAGTGTGAATCACTTGCCTAGAACCACAAGTGCTTTTGCTAAGGCCAAATTTCTTGCTGGGACCAGATTTTGCTACTTCCCGGTAGTGTGCTCCCAGCTCACGCTGTTTCTTTAGTTGGGTTCTCCAGCCAAGTTAAGACTGAGCTTCTGCTGCATTTAATGCATAGTTTTGCTGCCAACTGGGTCAAAACAAACAATATCTGATGTTATTTGTGGGGTGAGGGGGACGAATGCTCATTACTGTGTTTGAGTTTACCTTTGGCTGTCTTCACCTTGGATGGAAGTAAAGGTAACACAGTATGCAGACATGGACTGTGAAAGTGAAACATCGTCCTGCAACTTAATTGCCAGTTTGAAGGTTTGTTTGATCAGCACTTGAAACATCTCTTTGGTACCTGTGACTAAGTAAAGTGTACGTGACAGTTCCATGGTAAAAAGAGATTCAGCTTTGGAGCCACTTCGATGCCTACCTAAGCTTTGTTGAGAGTACTTATGTGATAAAGGTGCCTTAATGTGACTTTTTGAAACCGTTCTTAGATAAGTTAAAAAGCTCAGGTAACATGCCTTAAAATAAATCGCTTTGGTTCAGCCTAAGTTAGCATCCGTGTGTCCTTTTGGTTTCATCTTGCACTCCTGAAGATCACCTCTAGGGCTGCCTACTGCGCTGCAGCGCTCCCATACTGTACGTGGCCAAGAGCAAGCGGGATAACGCTGTTGCATTCACCAAGGCAATTTGTAAAAATACCTCTGCATCCCTGTCTGCTCCTGTTGTTAGAAAGACTGGAATTAATTCCGCTGGGTTGTTACTGTGTTCTTAGTTTCTGGTTTTCTTGTGCTCTTGCAGAAAGGACAAGGTTATCTTCTGCTGTGGCATTAACATTCAGTAGTTCAATACAATGTGAAAGCAATTCTTGAGTCAAGAAATGCTTGCTCTATAGGTGCATTCTAGGGGTGGGTGTTTGGAAGGGTTTACACTAGTGCCTTGATTAAAGAGGTTGCTTTGTTTCATAGGGGAGCCTAAATTCACATGCAAAATGAACAGTAATAGCTAATCTGAGATGGTGACTGTCAGGTGCTTAGTCTCCTCTCTTCAGTATTCATACCCGGCTGTCTAGGGATTTCTGCTTTCTTTCCTCACCTCAGGTCTTCAAAACGTATCTGCTCAGTGCTGGTTTTCAGGTAGTTATCATACAGCTTGGATGACCTCACTTGATTATTTCATCTGTTTTATTTTTGTTACTTTGAATCCAAGCTTTAATTCTTGCCGTAATAAAAAGCAAGGGGAGATGCCTTCTCTTGAACAAAAATGAAAAAAAAAAAAGTTCAGTCGTGGCTGTAAAGCCAGGCGGCTTGAGAAATGTGGAGTTGGTTGTGAACTGTTACCTGTTTCATTGGAGAAAAAAGAAAACCCATACTTGTTTAAGTAGCCTTTTTTATACTGACTCATAACTTGAATGCAAACAAGCGCACGTCCTGGACTGACTTCAAGGATGGTATTTTTAGTTCTGTGTTAACAGTGAACTACACTTAGCAAACAAGTCTGAGAAGATAAATGTTTAAGTCTGAAGATATGTCTTTTAAAAGCTGCTTTGTTCTCCCTGCGGAATCGTGGGTGGAAATGTCTTGAAATGAGGTCTTGTAAGACAACTAAGAAAAGCAGAATGGTCTTGAGTTAGACATATTTTATTTCTAGTTCAGGACTTCCTAGGACAAACTTGACAAAAGTCCCTAATATTTTGGTTTCCTATTGTACTTAATATTTCTGTATAATATGTTCTTTCTGCTTTGTTCCTTGTGATTGTAAAAGATGTAACACGTACCTTATTCAGGGCATCAAAGGGAAGGTGACTGATTAGGGAGTGGAACAGAGGTTTAATACCTCGAGAGCAATTCCAGCGGTGGGGCGGGAGACTGTCTTCATTTAGTTCAAGCAGAACTTTCACTTCCTGACTGTAATGTGTCTACAGTGCAACATGGAGTGTGTTACCACTGTTCGCCCAGGTTTCGGACTGCTGGATTTTGACTTGTTGAATTACGATGAGATGAATTGTTGATGTTATCAATATTGACTATTTAAAATAAATATAAGAAATTGAACTTTCTTAAAAAGTGACAGTTCCTATTAAAGATCTGTTCTACTCTAATAACAACCTTTGAGTTGGAACTGTGTCTTTCTGCTTTGCTTTTTTTTTTTTTTGCTGTGTGACATAGGTCTCGGGTTCGTAAATGTTTGTTGTATGTGGACTGTAGCTGAGTAGAGTCACCCGAAGTACTTCTTTTGTTTCGGAGGCTTAAGGGTTCTCTGCTGAAAGCAGCACTGGACTAAACTAATTCCTATCAGCTGATATGAGGTAGCAGCAAGAAGCTGAAGATCACGTATCATCTTTTAACTTAACAGCGTAACGTAAGGTGCTGGATGTCCAGCAAAATAAGCACTATCAGGTATGTTTACACGTGTCTGGGAAGGTGAAGCAAGGGAGATGCAGACGTGGAGACGTGAAACCTTTTATCGTGGCTGCAAAGGATCCTGGGTCACTGAGAGTTGTGAGCCCTTGGGATTTTCCCTGTGGAGCAAAGTGCTCTTCGGGCCGCTGTGAGGATCGCCGTGAAGGAGAACCTGTAACTGGATGGACTGAGGCTGCTTATCCGCCAGAGCTCCTGTCCGTGTTCTTCTGAGGTGGGAATGGAGAGCCAGCAGCCACATGGATGTCACTTGACGGGCTGTGCGGAGGGCAAATAGCTGTGTGAAATGGACTAACGTATTATTGGGTTCCTGTTGTTATAGTTGATAGGAAAACAGTGTAGAAACACTTAGTGTTACTCACACTTGGTGTTTATTCCATTAAAAGTGTTTTCACAAATACTACGTGTAAACTGCTACGCGCACTGTTTTATGCCTACATCGTTGTGGAAAACAGTAATGGCGTACAACTTTGGGATGCCTGGAGAAGAGAATTGGCTTGAGAAATAATTCCAATGGTCAATCTCATATAAACAAAACTGAGATTGGAAACTTTTTAGGACCAAGAAGAAAATACAGTTGCATAGCCAATAATGGGGCATAAGGACAGGTACCTGACATATGAAAAGCAGATGATGGTTTATGAATGCCTGGAAAAACTGGATGGTGGAAAAACTGTCTTCTGTGGTCAGCATTTTGGAATGGAGGCTTTTGATTCGGGAGTGTGTTATCCAGCTTGGGTTGTAACATTCTTTGTTAACATAAAGTTGAGCGTTTCAGAAACTCAGAGACACATTTTCTACTATCTTCGAATTATAGGAGGGAAATGTCATGAACATAGTGCAGTTTGCTGTTGAGTTGTACGGCATGGCCTTTTGCCATCTTACGTTTGTGTACACAATTCTTCTTGGGATTAAACTGGGCTAGAGTGCCTTTTGCTTCCTTCAGCTTAATACTGGAATTTGGAGAAGTAATAAAAGATACGAGGTAACTCTGAAAATGATACAGATGGATGGTGTGAGAAGTAGAGATGTTCGGGAAACGGTGATGGGAATTTCTTCTCAAGTGGTGACCTGAAGCTGTCTGCGAGACGTCCTGGTCCTGTGGAGCATGTCGGTGAGCTGTCTTCTGGCTTGTCTTCGTGGAATAAGGCTCAGGTCATCTATTTAACTGTTCTCCTCCATGTTCGTAAAGCTCATCTTCTGGCCTGTAGACGTGGTGGTTCTTGTTTGTATGTAACTGGTTACAGTTGTGTGGGTCTGGAGAAAGCAGCCCGCTGCTGGCCAGATCCCAGTGCGATGGGAATTCTCTGGAGATCTGGACATAACAGCTGAACATCAGCATTCACCCTGTTACAGTGGCAAACGGCCTTCTTCTGCAAGAAGAAATGTGGGTGACGACTATTCTTTTGGTTTCTTTTTGGTATATTGCTTCTAACAAGGTTTCAAACAACTGCCGGTTTCTGTATTTGCGGCTCTGGAGCCCTTGGCCTACCATGCAGTCTAGAGCTTGAAAGGACACACGGCTCATGACAATTTAGCAAGAACTTGCAAGCGTGAGAACAGAAGTAACAAAAATACTTGAGCCGACTTCCCCTATGACATGAAAATCAGTCCACATCGCGTCGGCAATTGGTGTTCTTGAATTCTTTGTTAAAAGATGCTCAGACCCACAACTTGATATGGCTATTGCAACTTGATAACTAAAAAAAGGTAATACAAATACTTGAGGTCACTGAAACTACGGCTTACATTACTTCGTTCCCTCTCCCGGCTTACGTCGTCTAGTATTCCTTATCGTACTTCCTGAATGCAGTTTCAGGATCTTTCCCTGTATCAAGATAATCTTTAGACTTTAGCTTTGGTAGATAAGACATCTGAAGTAATGTGAGCTTATTCATACCTCACGAGAATAAATGATATGTAGGGCGTGTGCTTTTTCTACCCAAAATGATTCAGTAGGTTAGTTGGTTTTTTTTCCTCAAATCTTAGATCTATCATGCTCCCCTTGTCATATTCTATACTTTTTCTATAACATGCTTCAACCTGCAGAATAATTAGTTGAAAGGATGTCTAAGCAATAGGTTCTAGGCACAAAGGTTTTGTTCTCCCACTTTCGTTGTTCTTGAAAAAAAAGGTGGAAAGTGGTATAAAACCATAACAATATTGAGCAGCTGCTGCTCTGGCTCTTGTCAAAGCAAGAGCGCAGATTTAGGCGCAGCATGCGGGTAATCCCTGGGCCTGACATGTGGCAAATTGTTCTGAAATGATGGTGGCAGTATGCTACCAATTCACAGAGAGCTTAAAGCCCTTATGCCCCACTCTTCGGCCACCCCCGCAATACCCGAAAATGATGAACCAGCAGAAGGCATGTAATTACTGCAGTTGTTAGGGGGAATTCATCCTCTTATAATCCCATGTCTCGAAAAAGAACATCCGAACAGAAAATTTCCTTGAAGACTGGGATCTTCTTATACGATTAAAGATGTTCCACCTGGCTCGCATTTGAGCGAAGAACGATTGTCTCCCGCAAGACGCAAACCTGATTAGAAGTGTGGTAATCTGAACAGTACATTGCAAACAGATGTTACTGAACATTGTGCAGCTTTTTTGTATAAATACATATCTGCACTGTCTCTGCAGCAGTTTAAGTTGAGAAGATTGCATGAAATCAACATGACAGAACACTTCATTTTTATAAACTGTTTGGCTAGAGCATTAAATTGTCATTAACCAGGGGATTTTCCCCTGTGGGGCATGGTTTCTATTTGTAGTGCTCTTTGTATTTGTTTAGTTAGCTAACTTTTTCAGAAGTGAAAGAGGGGGAACGTAGTGTAAATAAATAAAAAGATTCCTGTCGTGGATTTAAAATTGGCAACTCTGTGGAGGATATTTTTGTTTCTTTGGGTTGACACCAGCCTGCTGCAATTTTCTCCCTGTTACTGGGACTAGACCAAAGGCGCTGCGGGCGAGAGGGTGCCCGCAGAGGTGGTTTCTCAGACTACCGGCTGCCCGGAGCAGCTGGCTGTTTGTTTACAACACCTCAACACAAAGTGAAGAATAAAGCAAGCTGCTTGCTCTTCCCTGAAAGATACAAATGTGGGCGCGGCGAGGGCATCCCTCTTGAAAAATCTCAGAAATAAAAGTGCTTTCTTCAAAAGGGTGGAGCAGGAGCAGCTCCTGCTGTGTGCCCCTTGCTTTGCTGTTGACATTGTGCCAGTGGGGTCGTAGGTGCTGGTTCTGAACTCTTAATAATACCAAGCTGTTACGCTGCCTTGTGAGTTTCTAATCACTGCAGAATTCATTGTCTTTTCAACAATTCTGAGTCTGTACGCAATAGAGGAACGTAAATTGCCTGCTGTGATAAAGAAGTAATATTGAGGGCTGAAGAGCTAGAAATCCAGAAACCTTGTTCAGGAACCATTTGTAGTGAAATGAGGGGTTTGAAGCCGATGAGCTAATAGGCAGTTAATTGCCAGCTGCTGTCATGATGTTACGGCTGGAAAAATAAATATGCTTGTAATATTTTTGAGTGGCCTCCGAATGGAGATATGTTAGAAAAGGATTTCTTGTGTGCAGGCACAGACATTTGCAAATACGCAGGCTCAAGCGTCCTTGTCTTGTGCGCTTCTCCATTCCTGCCGTCCAAAAGGGTGCGGTGTGCTGCGTTCCATGGGCGATAGTTCAGGCCCCTTGGCCTTAGAACAACAACAGGCCACAAAGCTGGCTAGCGCCAAAACAGATGGCTGTGGGCAAAGCGTTGTAAAAATGAACAAGAAGTTCAAGTTTGCAATAGTTTGCTAGCTATACAGGCACCTTCCGTGCTTCTGTCGCCGAGTGATGTGCCCAGCAGTGCCTGGCAGAGCGGGTCAGAGCTCCAAGAGTGTGAAGGAAAGGCACAGCGAGCAGGCGGTCTCTGCTGTGGGACACCCCTCTCCGGCAATGGGGGTTGCTCGGCAATTGTTCCTGACTTCACCCCCGGTGTTCTAGAGGTGGTAGTCGTTGGGCTCGAGAAAGGACACTTAGGATGCTAATATAGGTTCCTTAAAAACTAGGTTGCTTGGATGACTGATTCCTAAAATCATTTGCTGTGCGTTGTCAGGTAGAATAACAGTTAGAGGTGGGTCTATTAAGGGAGGCTGGGATGGCGTGTGCGCCAGTACTAAAGCATTGAGCATGGTTTGGGTGATGCTTTAAGTGTTTTGCCATGTATTGTTGAGTCCCGGTTGATGTGTGCTGTGTCCAGAGAGGTCTGCTCCGCGTGGTTTGTTTTGCAGTGAGTGTGATTGTGGCAGCGATTAACAAATAATATTTAAACTGTTTGGGAAGTCAGGTATATTAGATAGACCGTGGTTCACTTCTTGCCTTGAAAAAAAGTACTTTTATAAATTGTTTTCTGCATGTAGAAACGATGCGCAAAGGTATAATCGTTCCTTGGGACCCTCAACAACTGTAGTTACTGACATATAGAAAAGGTTTGGGGTTTTTGTTGTGGTGTTAACGTCTAACCTAGAAATATTTCCTTTTGCCTCTCCTTTGAAATCTAATTGCATTTCTGTTAACGTTAGCATTTCAGTAAACACTGGAAACAGCAGGATTTGGAACGTAGGGGGTTATATTGTGCAATGGGAAGGCTGTACCTTTGGGAAATCTAAAGCAAGCAGCCAAATAATCCAGATTCTAATTTAGTGGGTAAAGCAAATGTGTAGTATTTAAAATTACAGTAGATAAGAAGCAATCTGACACCAGAAGCAAAGAAGAAACAGCTCAAAGCCCTAATCACCTGATGTTTTTAGTCATTCTGCTCATCTTGTTTTTAAATCCGTACACAAAATATATTGCTGCAGAATTTTTAGTATTATTTTAAGCGTGATTGCCGAAGAGCGAAATGGCTACTGGATAAAGAAATCGGCTATTAATGCCTTTTTAAAAAGGAAATAACTGTTCCTGTAAAATTTAATATTTTGGTCTAAATCGCAGCACTGAAAGAAAAAAAATTGACTTGGCCTGGAAGTTACTTGCTAATTTTCTTGTGAAAGAAGAAATTACCTAAGAAATTATTTTGTATATTAGAAAAACCATAGACTCACGAGCTGGATTCTGGCTGAAGATTTTGTTCAGAGAAAGGACTGGCGCACGCTGCCATCCCCCCTGTGTCGGTCGGGTGAACGTGTGGAGATGATGAAATTCCAGCAGTTGTTGAACAAAGCGGTAAAGGGAAGGAGTGTTAACTCGGGTTAGGTGGGAGGGCCAGCTGTGACTGGAGTCGTTCATAACCGCTTTTCTGAGGAGCAGCCCCCGTTCCTGGCGGTAAGAGAGAACTCAGTGAGGCCATCGGTGAATATAAACTGGGATTTGAACATCATGCCAAACATTTACGTTTGAAGATAAACCCACAGTTGGGTTTGCCGTTGCTCTGGTCCCCTCTGAAGGTTGTACCCACCCCGTGCTCAGCCTGGGGTGACTAACACAGCCTGGCCTCGAGGTATTGCCCGTGCATTTTCCTTGGCTGCTCTCTGTGTGCAGAGAGGAGAATTCTCGTTGCTGTTACGAGCGTTACCTGGCCAATTATACATTCTTAAAGCAGCGGGGATGGCGTGTGGTCTGCATCCTAGAGAAAAGGACATCTCAAGAGCAAATTTGCTTTTCCCAGCTGAGACCGAGCTTTGTGCTTTTTCCTCCTACTCGTTGTCTTCAAATAGAAATCCTGCAGGCAGTTTTGCTCCCGAAAACATCTCTGTGCAGCAGCGGGGCTCCGACACAGGGAGGGATTTGTTCTGCGTGAGTCCGGCGAGTGCCACGCTTGCCATCCCTTGCTTTTACTGACGCAAAGTTTTTCCTGCTCCCGGTATTTCTGAGCCGACCGCCCCACGAAAGAGCCGTCAGTGAATTGTTCTCTTAGCTCTGGTTGTCAGGCAGTAAGTAGCGGGAGTGAAGGTGTCGGAGCAAAATGAATAGATAAATTTCCTTCCCGTAGCGAAACTGAGCTGACAGATCCTATTTAGAAACACACAAGAAAACGCTTCTTTCAAATTTAAGTTAAAGCAATAGTTTTGCTCTGCCTGAATAGCTACGCTGAAAGTTAGAAGGGGCTGAATGTGCAGCTTCGGTGTCACTAGGGAAAAAGACGTTCTCTAAGCAGAGGTTTGCCAAGGCAAGTATTGCTGTTGTTTATTTGTTTCTTTTCAGGAAGGCAAAAGCCCTCCAGTGTTGCTGTCACAGCATCTCCATTTCCGTGTAGTTAGGTTAGCTGATGACTTTGCCATCGCCCCATGGGGATTGGTGCCTTGTCCCTTTCCCTTTGGATGCCCCAAAACACACCAGTGAGGCAAAAGCCCCCAAACCCTGCTCCCTGCTGGGGCCTCTGGCGGGCGCCAGGTCCCTCTGCCGCAGCTCGGGTAAGGAGCGGGTGCCCCCGTGGGCAGCACAGAGGGACGGTGACCTCGCATCACCTTCCCCGCAGCTTGGACCCGGACACGCTTCTCTGTCACCCGATCCCTGATTTTCACAGACCTTAGAGGGACCTGGTTATCTTGGAGGTGTTGAGTAGGATTGTCTCGTGTTGGGAAAGCGTGGGAGGGAGAAGGCTGGGGACTAACAGAGCATCCTGTGCTCGTTTCCCTTTTGACACTACGTGGAATATGTCGGTCTTGCCACATGTACCCGACTGCGTGGTGAGAACCTTCCTACGGTCTTGGAGAACCTATCCAAAAGGCAGCCTTAAGGGATGTGTTCCTCAACAAGGCGCGTGTGCTCTGTGGTGTGCAGGCCCTGCCCAGCAGAGGGGTTGGTGAGGGCTGTAGGCCAGCAGAGCCCCCTGAGCTCTGGTGTTGCTGTAAAACGGTACCCAGGATCTGCAGCGAATTGTCTGAAATGGCTAAATACTTGTCTTTTGCCTGTGCTGGCTGCTTTTGTGACTGGAGCAATAAGTTTGTCAGAGGAGACTGTCAAAGCAGAAGCGCTTCAAGAAATAGGTTGTCTGCTTTTAAAAAAAAACCCAAACGATCAACTTAAAATGTTTCAAGCTCCTGTTTCCCTGGAGAGAGCGGCTGCCTAATGAGTGTGTGTCCAGATCTGGCTCAAGAGGTCACCTGTGTTCCTTATTTTCCCTCTCCATACCCAAAAAATATTAGTATTGGATGTCTAGGCGTCTCATGCGTGAGGAGTACAGCTGGAAGGTCTGACCGTTGATCAGTTTTAGGAGTGTTGTTTGAAATATTACATCTAATTTTACCTCGTCTCCCCCACTAAGTACAGAATACATGTTTGCTTCAACTCTTGGTATGTGTGGCAATGGCGTGTGTGGAGTCGGTGTAGACTTTAAGAGTGTATTTCATGTTTTGTTTTGCATTTTTCTTCGGACCTGCAGGTTCCCCTGGAAAGCAAGCGGACGACTCAGCCAACAATCAAGGAAATAACGTAGGGACCCCAACCAAGGCTGGAAAACTGAGCCATGCTTTTAGAGACCCCCGGCCGGGGAGGAGAACTGCAGAGGGACAAGTGACAAAAGGTGGTGATGAGTCAGAGAGTGATTTTGAATCTGATCCTCCTTCTCCCAAGAGCAGTGAGGAAGAAGAAGAACAGGAGGATGAGGAAGTCTTGCAAGGAGAGAATGGAGACTTCAATGATGACAACGATACAGAACCAGAGAATTTAGGCCACCGACCTCTCCTCATGGACTCTGAGGAAGAGGTGGAGGAAGAGGAGGAAGAGAAGCAAAGTTCTGACTCCGATTCTGATCGTACCAAGCAAAAATCTGCGGACGGGCTCCTGAGCAGGAGGTTCAGAGACGGTGTGGGCAGCGGTGAAATCAAAGAACCCAGTTCAGTGCATCTGTCCTTGTCTGAGGTGTCAAGTACTGTAATCGGGGAGAACCCTGGCCAAGAATTTGATGTCTTTGGGGCAGTGCCCTTTTTCACTCTGCAGCCTCAGGCAAGAGAGAAGACGGACAAAGACGTCTCTTCTCAGGTGGCTTTTCCCAGCCTGAACCAGGAGCAGGATGACTTTGATGTTTTCACAAAAGCCCCCTTCAGCAAAAAGGTGTCTCAGCAAGATGGCCAAGTGTCGGGAACTGAGCCTCTGCTCTCCCCCGCTTCTCCGCGGAGCCTCGATATTTTTGGCTGCACCCCGTTTCAGCCTTCTCTTCTCCCCAAGACCGGTGGGAGCAAAGAGGACCTGTTCGGGCTGGTTCCTTTTGAAGAGATCACAGGGAGTCAGCAGCAGCAGAAGGTGAAGCAGCAGCGTAACCTGCAGAAACTTTCTTCCCGCCAAAGGCGCATGAAGCAGGAGGTCTCAAAGAACAATGGGAAGCGGCACCACGGCACCCCGACCACCACGAAGAAGGCGATGAAACCCAGCTACCGCACCCCTGAGAGAGCCCGCAGGCACAAGAAAGCGGGCCGCAGGGACTCGCAGAGCAGCAACGAGTTCCTGACTATCTCGGACTCCAAAGAGAACATCAGCGTCGCGTTGACTGACAGCAAAGATCGAACCAACCCTCTGCAGACAGACGAGAGCCTGCTGGATCCTTTCGGAGCCAAACCCTTCCACCCGCCGGACTTGATGCGGCATCCCCAGCATCAAGGGTTTGGGGACAGCCGCGGGGATCACGGCACGGTAGTGGTGGCTGGGAGACCTCGGCAGAGCTCCTTGCACGGAGCCATTCACGGCGGTGAGGGGCTGAAAACGGATGACTTTGGTGCCGTACCCTTCACCGAACTGGTTGTGCAGAGCGCGCAGAGCCAGCAGCAGCAGGCGCTAGAGTTAGATCCCTTCGGAGCCGCTCCGTTTCCTTCCAAACAGTAAATGCTTCCAATGGCTTCCTCCCCTCCGCCTCCTCCGAGTTAGTCAACAGAGGTTTTAATTAGTGGAGTAATTTATCTGGTTGAATTGACAGGGACGTGGGTTGTACGGTTTGTTCAAGTTCAAGAAGGCATGGCCAACTTGAACGATGAAATTGAGAATGATGGCAGATTTTTATTGGTTTGTTTTTTTTTGTTGTTTTTTTTTTTTTTTTTTTTTAGAAAAATAGAAAAAACAAACCAGGAGCATCGTTTTGTTACGAGGGATGGCTCCCAGAATGAAAAGAGAAGTCAGATGTGAATCGGTGTCTGTCACTGACTTTGGGCCCTGGAACATGCTGTCATTCTGCACTTCTGCATTGCCTTTTCGGTCCTCTGGGATGTGCTGAGCTGGAGGGAGGGGGACGGGCGGAGAGCCCATGAAAAAGGCTTTCTGTGCGTACAGGTGGGCTAATGGAACCGCCGTGGTTCTTCGCGTCTCAGTCGCAGTAGACCCAAGAACCAAAATGTACTAATATCCAGATTGATCTACTGGAAATAGTTGAGTCTTTGCTTCCTAGGTGAAAACTACCTTTATTAATTGTAAAAATTAAGAAGCCGAGTCCTCAAGGGGCTGTGGCCCAGAATTCCAGAGCACGGCCGTGGCTTGGGACCTGGTAGACATCTATGCAGCTGCAGAGACGAAAGGCAGATTATTTTTTGTGTGCCTAAATGTTCAAAAAAAAGTTGTTTTTTTTTTTACAGTAAGTGCCATTAATGTAAAATAGCAAACTGGAAGTTTAGAGTTCAAAGTAAAGATACGGAGAATATATCGGTTTGTGAGATGAAAAGCCTGAATGTAGGGGAGCGGACCAGCGGGGATGCAGCCGGTGTTCGCAGCACTTTGGAGACTCCTCGGCGCGCTGGGAAGGGAGGCTGCTTTACCCGAGGAGATCATCTGGCACGTACGGAGCGTTTCACGACTCGTGCGGTTGACTGTGAGATGCAGCCATCAGATTTATTTGATTATGAATTGGGAATTCTGTCTGAAAATACCTTTTTTTTTTTTCTTCTCTTGGGTTTTTATTGCAAAGAAAACGTGTATTCTTTCAAACCCGTTGTTTTTTAAGACAATAATAATTTTATGCAATGACTGTAACCTAATGTTCTTTTAAGTTCTGATGATTCTGTTGTTGTACCTAAGTGTATTTTGTAAGAAAGTTTTGCTAAATGCACTGAGCTTTGCAGAAGCTCCTCCGGAGGCGGTTTTGCTGGGGAGAGCAGCAGTGGGCAGCAGGCAGCGTGCAGCAGCCGACGGCCGCTCTGCCCCGGACCCGCGTTCACACCTGGAAGCCTTACAGGCGGGACCCCGGTCCTGCCGCACGGTACCTTTTGCCGCCGGGTGACGGGAAGGTGATGGGAAGAGACTCATCGAGAAGATGTCGTTACCGTGTCGTAGCAGTCGTGCCGTGCTGGCGGGGCGGTTTCTCCAGTGCCTGCAACTTGTGCCGAGCCACCTACGGCGTCTGCAGAGCCGGCGTGACTCGGGACGCTCCGATTTGCCTTTTCGCTGGCAGTCCCAAAGAGGAGGTGGAAGGAGGTCGTTCCTCTGCGTGTCTCAACTTTACGCCCCACTCTACTGAACGCTGATGAGTCCATAGTTGGATGTTTATATATGGAGGACGTAAGGGTTCCTGGTTGCGTGTCCCCGTGTCCCCCCACTCTTTCACTGGAGGTGAAGCGAAATACTTAGGGTTGTGCTTTCCCCCCTTCCCCTAAGTCAGTCTCCTGCTGGCTACACGGTCGTCCTGAGATCTGTGAGGGTGGGGGTGGATCCCTTACAATATTTGTTGAAAACAACACATGAAAACCAAGTCACTTGGCTCCTTCGGGGGTTGGTTTGATAAAACGCGCCCTCGGCTATCCGCGAGAGTGCTTCCCCTGGACCTGGAATTTGAAAATAGCTCATACGTATCTGTACACCTTCCTTGCCTTTATCTTCCTCGGTTTTGTCTTTCTCCCAAGATGAAAGTGGAGTATTACAGCTGTGCGTGGTTACGTATGCCTTTTTCAGGCTTAGAAATGAAGCTTTTAGGAGGTGACGAGTAGAAATGTTTCAACTCTATTTGCACAGGAGTTTCTTAGGCTTGATTACTGCTGTTCTCACCTGGGGTTTTTTGTGCCAAAGGCTGTAAGAAGCGCACGCCAAGTTTTGTAGCATTTTCTGATACTCAGGTTAACTGTCTTGTCTTTTTCCCGTTGTTCTTTCTCTGCGCGTGCCTACGAGCTGCCCTCCTACCGCTTCCTCCTGAACTCTTCCCTCCCTGCCCTGTCTGGTTTTCGGCTGTTCACCCTGAGCCTGCGGGCTGAGGCGCGCCGGAGGGTTCCCTTCTGCGGCGGGTTGGTTCGGTTTTGGGCAGAGGGTCCGCAGGTGGCTGTTACAGGACGGGAAAGCTGAAGGGAGGTTGCACTCAGAAACCCAGAGACGAGAGAAAACTGTAAACCCAAGTTAGGCTAAAGCTGGCGTAGTGCCTCTGGCTGCGTGTGAGTTCTGGCCCATGACGTTTGCTTTCTAGTAGCCTTCATAAACCTTGTTCTTTGTATTCTAGTCGTGAAACAGGCTTTTGCATAAATGTAACTTTCTGGGTTTCTAGAGTTAAAGTTATTTTATGCTTTCTGGTGACTGAAAAGAGATCAGTATGCCTCGCTAAGTTGACTTTGCTTGGTTTATATTGTTTATACACAATTAAACCCAAGTTTGGGTTTGATTTCAGCTGAGATCCGCTGTTCGACAGAGACGAAATGTGGTACTGTCAGGGAAGGTGAATCCTTTTGCCTTTATTTGCTGTGTGTGCCCATGTGTGTGCGTGGCCTGACGGTGCCTGAAGCACGGGCCAGCCCTTGCTGGGGTAGACACGAAGCGTGCCATCCCTGAGGAGAGCAGTGGCAAGGTAAGGAGCCGACGCTTCCCTTCCAACCCAAAACAGCCACGGATTTGTACAGCTTGCCTTTCAGCGTGCTGAATGAGCGAACCGCCGGCCTTTTAGAACTGGCTGCTTGAGGGAGAGTCTGTCAAAAGGTACTGAGAAGCCCTTAACGGTTGCGCTCATTGAAAGAAAAACACGATACTGGCGTTTCTCGGCGGCCCCAAAGGGCCTCGGGGCGGGCGCAGTTGCTGTGCCCGACCTGCGTAGCGCGGGAGCCGTGGATGCCCGCTTTGGAGGGAGTGACTTTGAATCATTCTGGGTGTCCCAGTGAGTAAAACCAAGTACTGTGAAAATAAGTTGATATATTTGCTACTGTGAGAATAAGAGTTTATCTGGAATTTTTTTATACTATAGCGTGTATTTTTATATATGAGAAGTATATATAAAATATACACATGCTCGCACACATGGTGTATCTCCTGGAATTGCTGTGTTATTAGTTACAGAGCAGCCACAGTCGCTTTGTGTGACCTGAGGGAGCGAATATGAGTGAAAGCTGCAAAAGCAAAACTAGCGCAGAGGGTGGCTGCTGCGTTACTTCGCTGTAGTGCTGGTTTGGAGAGGAAAATCAAGGAGATGGTGTGTATAGCTGAATTTGTGACTGAGGCATCACCTGATATTAAAGAGCATAAAACCTATTTTAAAATTGCTGGCATTCAGCTTTTAAGTGCACTTTCCTGAACTACACTTCCATTTCTTGTTAGACTTCAAGTTTCTAAAACTTTTTTGTGTACCACTAAACAGAGAACTTTTAACTTTTTTTGTGAAACTGATGTACGTCATAAAATACGTGCAGTTGTTAAATAAACAAACGTGATAACAGTGACTTTGCAGATGTCCTTAAACATTGCCTTGTTGAGAATTCACGTCTAGGCTTCAGTTTACTCGCTGTAAGCAGTGCTGCTTCGCCTGATGGCTTTTTGTGGCTGTAGACTCCTGTCACTCTTTTAAAAATATTTTAAAATGTTTGTATTTGCTGCCCTATCATCTTATTTGTCCAGCTTGTTAAAAACCTGTTGATCATGTACTATTTTTAATGCCTTAGGTTCAGTATTACTCCTTAAAGCTTTCCAGCAGAACGATTTCGAAAGGATGAGTCCCGATTCCTAGGTGATGGCTGAAGCTTGGTCCCTTTTCTATAGCCAAACTGGGAATTGCAGCTCCCAGTGCCACCTCCAAGCACTTAGTTCTGCACCTGAGCTTTTAGACCTGATTTCCATGTGATCTGACCCCCTTCTAGCAATTGTTTACCAGAGCGGTTTGTTCTAGTACTGATTTTAGTCCTAGGAAAGCTGAAGTAAGAATGAAATGGTCAAGAAAAGATGGACTCGCTTACTAAATAGTAGCCGATGTCCTGCTGCTCTGTCTTTTGCCTATTGCCCCTTTCACTCTAATTTTGTTACAAGCAGATCCGCAAGGAAATGCATTTTCACTGGAGGCTTCAGCTGACATCAAAACGAACTACCGCAGCAATTAAATTCTTGCTTTGAACAGTTAGTTTTTCATGGATAAGGGGGTTTCTTGTGGCTGCAGGCTGCCCCTGGCTCAAAGGCTTGGCAGAGGACCTGGGGCAGGCTGGGGGTTACTGCTAATAAATGTCCTGCGAGCGCCGGCCACGTGCTGCAGGACGGGATGAGGACAGGCACGGGTAAGGGAGGGCACCAGGCCTTCCCTGACGGCCCGATACGCCGGCGGTCACAGCTTTTCTGCCTGTGACATCCCCCAGGATAGAGGGTTTGTTTGTTTTCAGCCCCTGCAGTTAGAAAAGCAGTTACCAAAACTTTCTGGCTCAGGTCTTTTTTTTGTTGTGTTCTTGCAGCGTAACTGCGAGCACTGGATTTCTCATGCCCGGTTTTTGCATGCAGTGGAACTACATCAGTGAGGGCGAAAGCAGGTTCACAAAGCGGCGGCGGGGAAGGGGGAGAGGTGGGAAACTGGTATTTCAGCCGAGGCAGAGTCCGGCTGAACCTTTCTTCCTCGAACACAGCAACAGAAATGGCTGAAGCTCTTAAGATAGGAACAAGGCCCTCGATCTAAAGGCGGGAGGTTGCAAAGCCAAGTTCATCAGCAGATTCACCTAGAGATGCTCCTCCAAAACCACGTCTAGAACACGAAGTATTGCGAGCGGAATATACCGGACACAATCCTGGAATAACCGCTACAGTTAAACACATGCCCTGCCCCTCCCTGCTGGGCCTGGGCAATTCAACAAAGTCTCCCTGTGTATTTAAACCCCGGGGAGGTGACAGAAGTTGCGTGGTTGAGCAAGTCACATCTGTCGTTTCACTGTGAGTGATGCACAAATGGTGTTACTCCAAGTAACCATCCAATGAACTGAAATTTATTTACAGGTTCGGTATGTACATAAAAGACCATCATGCAGCTTGATAAATTTTGTCAAGGTAATAAAAATGTACAGCTTTGCAGTTTCCTTATCCAGTGAAAACTGCTACGGTAGTTAGAGTTTTACATAAAAAAAATACATTAGCGAACTACCAATCAGTATGCTTTCACAACACAGTCTTCAAATATTATTGTTCACATAACACTGGAAACAAGCTTTCATACCTGCAGGTTCCTTGTCAGGCTTCAGTAGTAGTAATTAGTGCACTTGAAACTTGCTTGGCTGTCAAGTTAAAAAAAAAAAAAATCAAAAAAATCAGTGTTTACACTGAAAGGCTCAAACTTCTGGGAGCTGAATCTTAAATGCTAAGTCAGTTCTTGCCGCTACTTGTTTCTGAACAAAAAAACCAAAACCCACCCAGTGAACTAAAGAGCCAGTTGGCGTTACTCTCCCCCGTGCCCGCAGAGAGGTTTGTGTCCTGCCTTCTCCACCCGCGATGGATGTTGAGGTGCCCGACAGCACGTTTGCATCGCTATTCTGCATCTCCTGGGCACGGCCCTGCCGAGAGAGGCCGAGGGAGCCCGGGGAAGAGGCAGCGCCGGGGGGACTCGCCAGCAGCCTCCCTGCCCCCAGCAAGGCACTGCCAAAAGGCAGCCGCTCCCCCTCCGAGCGAGCTAAATCCCACCACGGGAAAACCCTCTCAGAGAGAAAAGAGGACACAGCACTGTCGAGGCCGGCAGTTCATTAAGGGCTTCTCGTGTCAGGCAGCTTTTCCCATGGCTGGCTAAGGCTTCCCCACCCACGGCGCGGCAGTGCCGGCTCTTCCTCGGCCTCAGGTGCAAGACGACTGGTTTGGAATCTTCGAGGGCCCTGTGCGCGTGCGTGTTAAGCGGGCTGTCCTTAGATCATCACAAAATGGGAGAGGAGCCGCCGGGACCTGATTGCAAGCCACGCTGCAGGTAACGTGGGAAGCCGTGGCCAGGTCAGCTGGGATGGTTTATAATCCCAGACCAGAACGTTTCTGCCTGTAGTGGCAGCAGGAACTCTCTCTGCTTTCTAACGCTAGCTGTGCCGGCGCAATCACCTCCTTCAGCAGCTCCAGTCCCAAGCTTTAACCGCTTGGGATTAAGTCATAATAGCATCTTTGGGCAAGCGGAGGCCAAACGGCTAATCCAAATGTCCATCTCCACCCGGGTAATGCTGACTAACGCTTGGTCGTGCGAAGCAGCAGCATTTGCTGCCGCTGCTCAACTGAACTCTAAACACAGGCACGGTTGCTATACAGGAGCCACTTTAAAATGTTGATCCTCACCCAGAAATCCAAACTATTCCAATCCTTTTTGAAAAACCCATTGAACTTAATCATGCTCAGCTACAGCTATCTAATACCCTGCGTGTTTCACGCCTCCCCACTGTTGGGTTTGGAAGAGATGGTTTCGTGGCAGATTCTAAAACCCAAGGCAGCCCTTTTTCCTGCAGCAAGCTTATGGCAATAAGTCACTTTCAGTAACAAAGTCTGCAAGTACAGTACAGTAAGTCACACGTTAAAAGGCCAAAGTTCAGAGATTTGAATCCCCAGCAGGTTCGCTACTCAGGGTGTGTTATTTCGTCCTGTTAAACAAGAGTAACTTAAAAAAAAAATTCTTAGCAACTCTACCGATTGCAAGATAGTAACAAACGTGAACACACAGGCTTAGTGCTACTCCTGAAATACTTCAGAATACTAATTCCAAGTTGCTGAAGGCAATCTAGAGAAATTTCTTGAAGTGATGGCACTACCCGTATCGGGGGAGGCAACTGTTAAGCTCTGAGATGAAGATGTACCTATGGCGGATGACACGTCATCTTCTCTTCCCGCAAAAGGAAAAGAGCTTGTCCAGAAAAGTACAGGAGTCCACTCAATTGAATTTTATATGTTACCGTACCGATGCTGAAGCGTAAACATATCATTCAGAAGAAGACTCTGAAGGATGCCACGCACCGTACCGCTGTGATTTAGATCCAAGCCCGGGTCTCGTGGTTACCATGGTTTTACAAGTACGCTGCCAGGAGCCGTTTCTCAATTACGCACTTGAACAAAACCTGAAAACCCGGTTCGTGGGCCTGTTAGCTCAGCAAGGGTCATTAGTTCTGTTGTTCGTGTTTACCAAGCAAAAAAAATACTGCTGCGATCCGAAAGCTGAGTTTTACGGCCCACCTTTCCATCGCCGTGCTCCAGGAAGACCTGTTTGGTACTTGATGGCAGAACAGGAAATGAACGTCGGATCCTGGGCAACGCTGTGGGTTTCTTCAAAGCTCCTAATAATACACTGTCCCAGCAAGCGGCTAACAGTCCAGGAGTCAGAAAAGGAACTGCCTCACTGCTTAACTTCATAGCCCAGCTCATTAGGTAACGTGCAGACCCGCAAAGTCAGACATTTCATCGCCTCTGAAACAGAGCGGGGAAACAAGTTTAGCCACTTATTATGCAGATGAAAGTCTCAACTCTTACCTGGTTTCTGAAAAATCCAGATCAAGGCTCAGTAGGGCTGAAAACCTGACAAAAGCCCGAGGAAAAGGCTACTTAAGAATAAATACTGATGACGGCTTGAGGCTGTTAAAATGGTGAAACCTGGGATGTGGCAGAGCTCTGTCTCCAGCCCGTTCGAAACCTCCGCTCGAGGGCACTGCAGCCTCAGGGAGCCTCGTGCAACAAAGGCGTGCAGGTGAGCAGAGCGCCTGGCGACCAGGTAAGTACTGCTTGATTTACGGGCAACTATCGCACCAGTCAGCGTTTTCTTTGGGGAATCTCATTAGGGCGGCTGACTGAAACTTGTGTCAAGTTAAAACCAGGATTATTTAACCCACTACTTGTGAGGATATGCTATTCCCACGAGTAGGAGAATTGCTCTACCTTCGCTCACAGGTCTGCGCCATACTCGGGACAGGGCTTGCTGTGTCGGTATTGCATGATGTACACGGTGGATTGATGCCACCAGTACAGCATCACCACGGCAAGGATGTGCCATACTTGGTGACTCGAGCCGAGGTAGTTCAACTGTCCTGTGGGGAACAAAAGGGGCAAGTGGTTAAGTTGCTAAATTCAGCAATAACTTACGCGATACAATTAACAATCGGTCTCCTCCAAAGCTCAACTATACGCTCCACTTGCTGGGAGGCGGTGAAAGTTCTTTAACGAACTTAATCAGAAGCTGTCTGCCTTCTTTTGATGCAAATACAGGCAGCATTTTACTCTCTATTGAGAATACTTCAAGTAGAACGTGGTCAACCTGTTCTCTCACAGGAAGTTCCAGACTCATAGCAAGGACTGCGACACTGCAGGAAGCTTAACTGCAGAAAAAACACCCAGAAGAGAATTTCCTACCTGGGAAGTATCTTTCGGGAACTTTGGAAATATAGAAGAGAAAAGCTACAGCAGCGATGAAGTACATGACAACTACACGCGGAGCAAACTCCTGCAAAAGAAAAGGAAGCTCTCCTATTCTGTTAGAAGGTAAAAATAGCAAAAAAAAACCAAACAAAAAAACCAGTCCCTGAGGATGAAAAAGACAAAGGCATGACAAAAATGAATCTTACTTGACTGCCTATGTTATGTGTGCCTATGTTATCTATCTTCCACGCTCAACAGCCGCTCTGGACTGGGCTAAACCATCACCCCAGGTGACAGTCCTCCAGCAGGGCCAGTCTAAGAACACGCGCTGTCACTGCTCGCTATGAAAAGGAAACGTTTTCTTCAGCACAGTCAGGTCCCTGCGTAATTGCAATGATTTCTGGGGTTTTCATATCAGGGCGTACTTTGTTGTCTTCAGCTGTACTGCGCTACTTGTTCTTCAGAGCATAATTCTAAGGGGCAAAACAAGAACAGGACAATAGCTCGGTAACTTCACAGTGATGTTAAATGAGGGTTGTGTCACAGAGGGCTCAGCAGGCAAATACAGATTTTTGCTGGCAACCCAGGGAAGAGAAGAGGAAGCAAATAATCATCCCATCAGTGTCTTCTGGTTCCCCTCGCGTTTCCAGCTGTGGAGGCGGACAGCCCGGAGCGCTCTGCACAGCAGGCCGACAGATTCCCATTCCCACCGCACAGCCGACTCAGCTCTTCCCTCCTGTCCCTCGCCCTGGGGTGAGCGAGGGTGTGGTCCACCTACGCAGGCGGCTCTGTCCCTCAGGCGGGTCTGCTCACTCACCCTTCTATCCAGTTTTCCTTCTCATGGCGCAGTTTTACATCGGTAAAGCAGATTTAATCTACTCAACCTGTTTACTGCTTCTCGATAAATTTCTAAGTGTTTGCATTTGGATTGTATCGTCCAAAAGAATTCTGTGCTTAAAGAAATTTTAATTACCGCTGCTTCCCTCTTGTTTCCCGAAGTGTAAGAGGGCTGAAGGAAGATGCAAGTGAAAAGCACCAGGGAATCTTATTTCCTTCTCTTTTTCTTTTACCTGTACAATAGATGCGCCGATGCCGCCGTTGAGCCAAACCCAGTGGATGGTGGGAATGATTCCGTATCCAGACACTGAGCAAAAGATGATGGAGCGCAGTCTGTGCCACTGTTGCGTGAGGTAACTGGGATGAATCTGAGCAAAAAATACTGCCAAGATCATCGCCAGCACAGTGATTAAATATACCTGACGCCAGTACTGAGAAAAAGAAGAAACAAAAGCAAGTTTGTGGGTGCTCTCATCACGCCTAAAAGGAAATTCTGTGTAGAAAGTTTACATTACTAAATGTAACGATGCATCAGTTCTCTCGTCACTGCTGCGACCACCAATGATAGAGTTTGAACGAAGGGACTTGTATTTATCAACTGACAGCGAGGGGAGGGGACTCTATCACTTGGGCAGACCCGGTAGAACACCATTCATTCCAAGCAGTGCCTTCACCAAAACATTTTAAATATGCTCTGCCCAAGCGAACATGTTCAACTGCCAGATCGCTGCATCCGCTGCAGGCGTGGATGTAATCTAGGCCGCTGACGGGAACCAATTTTACTCATCCTCTATTAGGTGAAGACACAATAAGCCTGTTTCTGCCTCATGTAGGCTACCTCGTGGGAAACGACGTTTAAGCTACTTGTCATGGGGATACATCCCATAATCAGCCTCGTGGATTTGATAAAATTAGGACCTGTAACGTTTACCCCGCCTTCGCATAAATGGAAATATTTTCTTGAGGCCTGTGTGACTGGCAGCTTGAAAGGATGATCTCAATTTACCCCTGCTTCAGCAAGCATAATTCTACTCGTGTCAGAAGGAACTTGTTTTAGGTTCCATCTCTGTCTCCTCACTAATTTGGACACCCTGCAATGAACCCCCTTCCTACCCCCTGGAAACGACGACAGTGAGACCACAGGAACTAAGCGCTACATGAACAAGTGCTGCAAACTTACGTTGTTACAATAAAATGCATAGAACACGCCTGACACATAGCAGCCCAGGATACCAATGGAAATTCCCGCATAATCTAACGCCATCCATCGTCGGCTGGTCTTCTCTGAGCGGTGACAACAGAAAAGGTGGTATCCCACTGAGCAGAGCATACAGACCTATACAAATGTTCAAACGAGGATGCATTAATTTCCTAAAAATTTACAGGGAACATAGCAAGCTTAAACTCTGAAGCTCAGAGCATGCGATGGACCTGTTGCATGTTTTCCGGCGCAACTTGGTGCAGGCAATTCCTGCCCGTGATCAACAGAAACTAACATAAGCTTCTCTGACAGATGGAAGAAGGAACCGAAAACTTCGCAAGACTTGATAACCCCAAGTCGCACAGCTAAGAAAAGACCACGGGCCCAAGAGAGGAGCCGGTACGCAAGGGAGCAGGGCCACGTCGGCACAAGTACAGTGGGACGATGAATTCTGCTTGGTCAAACTACCACAAGCAGAAATCAAAGCCCAAGTCTACCCTGACTACCCAGCACCGCGTTACTGAGGGAGCACACAAGAAGTTAAACTTCATGCACAGGCCACATATTTCCTTCTAGGCTGGCATCAAATTTTTTCCCCGAGAAATGCTTGTTGTGTTTCTCTGCAAACCTCAACAGGAGTAAGGAATGGCACAACAGCAGCACTTCCCAAGCCAACAAAGGAGTTTTCCCCTCTTGTAGCTACGCAAACGCAGCCTGTACTCTCCAGGGAACACGAACAGCGCTCTTCAGAGGTATACCGGCAAGACTTCTGCTGCTGGCCATGCACGCTTTTTTAGGGAGAGCGTACTGTACAGGAGCTTCAGTGGTCAAATGATCACACACTTGCAGTCTGCTGTTGAGAACAGATTTAATCATCTGACACAGAAGATAAAAAGTTAGAATACAAGTCCTGCGGCCGTTCCAGACCAGCATCAGGCCATGGCTGATTCTCGTGTTCTGATGGGTGACCCTTTCCAGCAGTAACTGGGGCTGTGTGGGAGACACCTGGGACACTATTGAGCCCCAGCGCCCAGCTGAACCTGTGAAATAGGGCATTGGAGAATTCAGTTGTTTCTTACAGACTCTCTCCTAGGCCGGCCATGCTCAGCCCTCCCTGGTTTATTCCATATATTAAACAGCTCGCAAACAACTCAACCACCGAGCCTGCAGTTACCTTTAAAAGCAATGCCACTTAAAACATGCTGTCCCAGATCTGACCTGAGTTCGGCAGTCCTACTTGCACAATGTGTGCGGAAGCTCTGGGGGTTGGCGGGGGTAGGATTCATGCCTCTCCTTCCCAGACAAGGGGCTCCCGGAGGGAGCTCCCCAGCCCCCGCTGGGTCGGGCAGCCGGGCCCTACCTGGAAGCAGAAGAGGCAGACGGAGCAGATGACAAAGTCCTCCCGGGAGGCGCCGGCGGTCGGCAGGACGGCCGTCAGGTCGTAGATGCCCAGGGTGAAGAAGAGGATGAAGCCGAGCAGGTGGCTCCAGATGTTGACGGTCTCGTTGGAGAGGATGAAGAGGCTGCGAGAAGAGACGAGAAGGGGCGGGTGAGGGGGGTGTGGGTGAGCCAGGGCCGGGCCCCGGGTGCCATGGCGGCGGGCGGCCCTCACCTCTTCAGGCAGAGGCGGGAGGGCAGGTAGGCCCGGTAGCCGTCGGTGATGTAGGGGTTGTCCTTCAGGAAGAGGGGGATCTGCTCGTAGGTGTAGAGGCGGATGCCGCGGGGCACCAGCACCGGCCAGTACTGGTACCCGCCCAGCTCGATGTAGTGGGCGCTCCGCAGCAGCTTCTGGTGCATCCTGCCCGCCGCGCCGCCTCAGCGCCCCGCCGCCCCGCCGACGCATCGGACCGACCCGCCCCCCTCACGGGCCGCCGCCCGCCGCCATCCCGCGCCTCCGGCCCGGCCCGGCCCGGCCCAGCCCAGCCCAGCCCGCCGCCTCCGGGGCCGGCCCTGAGGGAGGGGACGGGGAGGGGAGCGACGGCGACGGGGGCGCCCGGTGATGACGTCAGAGCGCGGCGGCGCCTGCGCGCTGCCGGCAGCACGTGGCGACGCCCGCCGCCGCGCGGGGGCGCCCTTTCCCGCCGCGCGCCGCGCCCGTTAACCGTCCGCCTCCCCTCAGCGCCCCGACGGGCTCCCAGCCGGTTTCCCGGTCCGGGCTCCGCGCCCTCGGCGTCCCAGCGGCCGGGGGGCCGGCCTGTGGGAGGCGGGTGAGGTGCTGGCCGGTGCGTTCTCGAGGCCCTTCGGCAGGAAACCGTGCTCAAAAAGCGGAGATTTCAACTTCGAGGTGGTGAAGCTGGAGCCTGGCGCGTGTGGGAGGTGCCCCGAGGGCCCCACACTGAGCGGGAGTGGTGCGACACGCAGCGCTGCCGGGCAGCCATCAGCCTGGGTATGCCTGATTCTCTGACTACAGCCCTCCGTTAAGAGATTAGAGGTCTCCGTTAAGATCTTACCTTATTGCCACGGTAGAGAATTTTGGCTGAAAGGAAATGGTGCATAGCTCTGAGAAACTTGGGTAGGAATTTATTTATTTGAGAAAATCGGCCGTTTCTCTGAGGTAGAGCTGAATGACACAGGCCTTTCTAGAATAGAGGCCAGAAAGAGATGTGTGAAGTCAGAGTGTGCTGAGGGTTATCCGCTGTTGTGGGAATTGTACCTTGTAAGAGCAATCTCTGTCCAATTGAGGTAATGATTTGTAGTATTTTTTTCTTTTGCGTACTTTATGAAGTACAAAAAAACCATCTCAGTAGTGAGGAACACTACCAAAGGATTTGCTTTGCCTAAATAAGAGAAGTTGTGGGCTGTTTGCCAGTTGCTTTTTTTTTTTTCCCCAACTCCAAAAAAGGGACAAAGAAGTAATTTGCTAGCTGTCATTTGTCTCTCGTTTTCAAGCAAGTGTGCTGAATGGTCATCCTCATTCACCTGCTCCTCCTCTCCAGGAATGTGCCATGCAGAATTCTTGGAAGGTTTTTGTGTTTCCTTAAACAAAACGTGAGAGCTTTGTGGGAGGATGGTGTGACAAGTATGAAAGATTTGCCCATGGCAGAGAGGTCTGTATTGTGAAGCTCAAGACGCGGAGTGATGGGTGTTTGAAATGAAGAATGACAGCAAAGACCAGGCATTGGAATCCTAGAGGTTGTGATATAACCAGCTGTGCTACATCACCCCCAAATTTCCATATCGCACCATTTGGTTACCCAAATTAAGTTGGTTTTGGTCAACAGCAGCTCTTGAGTATCTCTGCTAAGCGATCATTCGCTGAGATTTCATAACGTCAGTGCTCTGAAAACTGCATCCCTCCTGCCTCTGCAGACCTGCTGACAGTTCCTCATGCCTTCTCCCTCCTTCTCAGCTGTTCTTTATGCGGGGCAGGTTTTTCTCCTGCATGTACCGCAGGATTTGGAGAGTTACCAGGAAGAATCTTGTTCATAGTAATAATTTAGCAGGCTTAGTTTTAACAAACTTCCTTACATTCCCACCTTTCCGGGGTGTATCTGAAGCATATCTCTGAATGGTTCGTTTCTGTTTTATTTAGTTTCTGTCCTCCTTTCCGTATGGCTTCTCTGTTTTTCCCTTTGCCTGCACTTGCTATTAATTGAGAATGAGAATTAAATAAGAACGATTTAGGAAGGATACACAGAGAAAATGCATTGTGAAAGAAGATCTGTAGACAGAGTTCTTCTGATGGGAGGGGAGAGCCCCGGGTCGTACAGTTGGCTATATTTAGGATAGAGCACAGGATATCCCTTCTGCAGGGAGCAGAGTCGCGTTAGGTACACTGGGAAGCACGGTGTAATACAACACCGTGCGGAGCGGTGCAGTGCTGAGAGGAGAGAAGCTGGCTGATACTTGGGAGATGGCTTGACGAGTCTCAAATGTAACGGGATTGCAGGAGGACTGAGAATTCAGATAGCAGAGTTCCCCAGAAACAAAATCTTAGGAGGGCGCAAAGCTGTTTTCTGGTAGCTTGCTCAAAAGGGAATTAATTTATAGGTGTTGATGTTTCTGTTCTGCGGTGGAAGAACAGTTCCATATCCAGCTGCATTAACTGTGCTAAAAATAGGAAACTGTCCTGTTTTGGTCAACCTAGTGCCCTTGGGAGCTAAAATCTCTGAACTAGACTAGTGGGACCAAGCTAACAAGAACGGTATCTATGTGGTGGCAATATTTTTTCCTAACGAGTTTCCCGCTGGCTTTTCTCTGCAGTGCTCACTTGGAGAATGGAGGAGATAATATATGATTATGCAGACACATGTATTTCGAGGAATAAGAACATAGCTGCCATGTTAATTCAGGTGAGTGAACTCCGGCTGTCCCGAGGAGCCTTTCGCTGCCATGGTGAAACTGAGCTGTGGAAGTCGCGTTCCTGCCAGCTCCAGCTGATAAATGAGGAGATGAATTGTTCGCTCGAGTGGTGACTCACTTTAGTCAAGCCAAATACCGCTTAGAAAGTTGCTACCAAGTTAAAATCGTAATTAGTCTTAATTGTGCACAGAATCATTAGCTCACTGAGGACATTGTACCTGGAAAAAACACTTTGTTTCTAAGCCCTGTGCAATTTAAATGGAATCCCGAGTGCTTCAAAGAGTTCAGTCAGAAGGAATCGGAGCTGACAGCACTTTTTTTTTTAATAAAAGAAGCTTTAATTGGCTGTTAAGTTAAAGCTTTGAAGCTTTGATAGGAGAAGTGTTATAGGTTAAATTAATAGGGAAAATTGAGAAACAATTAGAGCAGCTTTAAATTAATTACTTACACTATTTATTTTGAGCTTATTGAACAATTGTGTTGTATGCGTAAGTGATTGAAATTAGCCATCTGTGCAAGATAGCTTTGACCTAAATTGACCTTCTCGGGTAAGTAAGTAGCTTGCCCTAATTCCTATACCGTATCCCTAATTTTACTGGCAGATAAGCTTAATTGGGAGTAAAGATGAATGTGCCTGCGAGGTTCCCGGCTTTGCTGTTGAAAGTAAAATCACCTGTACAGACAAAGGCTTTGAAAGAGATGGCCGAGGAGATCACAAATGAGCCAAACTGGTGCTGGTTAACCCTAACTGCGCCCCGCTGAGTTCCGTTCTCCTGTTGGCGGCAGTGTATCTGTACAGTGCCCTGTTTAGGCACGTGAAGTATAACCTCATAAGCACTGTTTAGCTTGCTACTTGGGGAAAACCTAGGAAAGAACAGCAAGTTTATTTGTGCTACTTAGCATGGACTCTGTAGTAGGAACAGGATCTTTTTATGCCCTGCTCCATTCTGCTGTGCTTTTTAGGGGAGCAACAGGGGGCAAGTGACTTGGAAGAAGAATAATCCAAATAAAATATCTCCAATGCGCATGGTGAAGTGGGAGAGGGGGTAATAAAAAAGTTGCTCAATTTTGAAACTGAAAAGGTGAAAATATTCTTGGTGTTGACTTCTGAGGCAACGAAACAATTTTTTTCCCCCCTCTAATTTCCCTATTTCTAGCAGGCCCGCCCCAGCACTGCTGCAGATGGACAACAGGAGGCTCCGTACAGCGGGTGGGTGATAGGAGGATCCCAGGGGATTTGGGGGGTGGGTGACTTCCCAAAGGCAGGGGAGTGCCTGTCCTCTGTGAGCACTCCGTCCCCGAGCTCGTGCTTGGCTCTCCCTCCAGGTGTCAGTCTGGCACTGTGCTATCACCCAGCATCCCGTCACCCAGGAGCTGGGTGCCCTCGCCAGCTCCAGGAGGTGCCTCTTCCTCCACTTCAGAATTAACAAAGAACCCACACGGTGACTTGGGTTCTCATCCCAACAGTGCCTGTTTCTTACAGGCTTGTAGCAGTGCCCGTTGGGTCAGTGCTGGAATTCCTGAAGTAGCTGTGGCTCACTGTTTGATCCTCCTCTTCTGAAGTGACCGGCAAAACACCTCCTCCTGATTTTTGTTCCTGTGGTTCTGGCTCTTGATATGTTTGTTGCAACCAAAGAAATGGGAGGTGCCCCTGGACTCCTTTTCTCTCTGTTGAAATCTGCTGCCGTGGGAGAATACATCTAGCACCGAGTTTTCCAGAAAAGGCAGTTTAGTGCCCAGGAATGAAATCTGTCATCGTTCTTACTTAAGCTGAGAAAACATACTTGGGAATGTTGGTTGAAGGTATTGCGTGTCTTCCTTTGCATCGTGCTTACAGCTGTGTCTGTGTAAAACTCAGTTTTTCTTTGCCTGTCATTAACAACAACTGTGTTTTTCCTGGGGATGGGAAAAAGGAGTTGAATTTCATAATAATTTGTTCAGGAGTATGTTTCAATACAAAGCGTGCGAATAAAAGATAGGCACTGGTTTATGACCGTAGAGACCATGAATTTATTTATGTGCATAAAGCACTTCTGGTTCTGTATCAATGTGCAAAGAAAGCTTGCAAAGAGCCGTGTACAGAATACACGTTTACTGACAGTTACGTCAGGAGATAAGCGAGTTTTAAAGCCCATTGTCATGTGAACCAGATAGATCCTGTCTCATCCTTTCTTGGAAGTAACTAAAGCATCTGTGAAATTAACTACTGGATTTTGTTATGCGGTGGAGGTGCATATAAGGAAATCAGATGAATAGGTTTGTGCAAGTCAGGGTCTCTGAAAGGGCGTGTGCGCGTGTAGGAACAGAAAACCCGGGACACCCCCGATACACAAACTCCCTTCATGAAAGAGCATTAGGAACGTGAGTACCTTGTGTTTGATAATTAGAGTGACCTTAATACTAAGAAAGCTCGATTTCAAGGCCCTCCTCCCTGAAGATCATTCTTGCTCGCACTGTCCCCGCTAGGATTTCTGCAGTGAAGTTCTCTGTGGTTTCCTGTAGCGCGCTCCTCAGTATAGAGCCTGAGCGGCTTCCAGGAGTGCCCGAAACAGAACGCCTGACATCTGCCGTGGGGGGCTCGGGCTCTCTTTCCTCTTCCCCGTGGAGAGATGCATGTGCGATGTGTGCAGTGAAGTGACTTGTTTTGGTAGGGCTCTTCCTTCTTTTTTTTTTTTGCGTTTTTGTTTTCTGATTCAATCCCTTTGGCTTTCAGCTCCAGCTTCTGAATCTCAGCATCTGTCAGTGCTGCGATAAATTCTCTTTGGTGATAAGAGAACAGCTGCCAATAGCAAGAGCGAGGATGGCATTTGGACTTTTTCCTGCCGTGCGAGAGCTTCCAGTCCGCAAAAATGCACTGTGCACACAATGGAAGAAGGCACCTCTTCTGCCCAGCCTTCTATTTTTTTTTCCAATTTAGCAGCATCTTTTCCCTCCGTATTAAGCAGACGCACATGAACAATTGTGCAGCATAATAGAGTCCTGAACCTAAAGAACTAGAATTAATTGACAAATGGCTTTTTTCTGGATAGATTCTGAAGGTGAAAGTGGTGAGAGGACAATAAAGGAATTTTTTTTAGAAATTAGGGGATTTTCAGGGAAGGAAAGAAGACGTTTGGAAAGCTCCTTAATCACGTGGGATGATGTTTCCTAGCACAACAACCTGCTCCCAGTGAAATTGGTAGGGAAAAAAGTTAACTCCTTTCTGTGGAGTCCTGAGTTTGAGGAGTTTGAGTTGGGTTTTTTTCTTTTCGCATTTAAAGGTTTCTCTAACTCCAGCTTGCCTATAAAATCTTGTCACAGCTGGAATTCATGCCCAGACAGAAGGCATTTCAAGACAAACTATTTTGACTATAGAGGTTTTGTTTCTGTAGTTGTGGTGAGTTTAGTTGGTTTATTTATAATGAGGATGAAACTCCAGGATTTGTGGACAGCTTTGGTCGACAAGGTAATTTCACTCGTGGACAACCGTGTGCGTTTCTGACTTCACTGAAGTAAGAGCCAGACGGTTCCTGTGAAAGTTTGAGTCTCCCCTCGCCTGGTCAAAGTCTGACAGCAAATTTCGCCAAAGGGGATCATGTTTCTAAGATGCTGTTAAGAGCCAAAATAGCCTTTCTGTAAAGTAGTCCTACAGCTGTGGTTTACAGGATTGTAATTTCTCGAGTAGCTTCTCATTAGAGCATGAGAGAGAAGAGAGGCTGGCTTTTCAGTGATGTTTAAGCATGTTTTGAGCTGTGCGGGCACTTGGAATGATTTCTCGGTGTCAGAGGGATTAGGTGCACTTTCCGACGCTTCTGTTGTGAATCCATACTCTTGCTGACTGACCTCTGTAGGTATTTGAATGTCGTCGTCAATGTGACAGGAAACAGACGTTCTCATTTGGTTCTGATGAAGATTTGTATGCCTAAATCGATTTGACCTTTTTCAAAATCCTTTTCAAACTTTTAATGTGCTTCCAAATTTGATCAGTGAAGTGCCGCTTTAATCCCAAACTTGGGTACTTGGCATTTGGGATCATCTCACTGCACTTACTTTTGTCTTGTTTTTCTTTATTTGCCAAGATGAGTGCATGCAAATCATGATTTATTTGTTTTTCCCGACTGTGTTGCTAAATGCCGAAGTCTCTGCTAAGTAGCAGTGGTATATTTTGAGATTTGGAGATGTCAAAGTAAAGATTTGCCTTGCCTCCAAAAATGCTTTGGGATGGAAAGATCTGGGAAACAGGGAGGAAAGGATTGTCTGGTTTCGCTGTACTGTGGATATGGTTGCCTGTCTGCCAGGATTGGGTTTTTTCTCTTGCTAGCTATTCTTATGAGATTTTATGTTTTCCTCAGTTAGCTTGATTACTAAAATTAGAATCCCCTGATCTTCTGAGGGTGTACAGTTCATCTTCCCTCTTTTGTCCTCGTTGCCTGTCTAGCTTCAAGTCATCAAGATTTTTAAGCTCAAAGACGTATGGAGGAGACAATGTTTTAGGAAGCGCTGGGAAGTCAGTGAAGAATGAAGTACAGTACGACTACAAAATCCAGCAGTTGTTTTAATAGATTATTTTTTATGTCTTTCGTTTGTCTACTTTTTATGCTAGTAGATGCCCCAGTCCCATCCTGATGTGAGGCTGGGAGCCTTAGAATGCTTCTTTTCAGCAATTCCATGGACAATAAATTTTCTGCGGAGGAAAGAGGGAAGGGAGTCGGTACTCTGCTTTTCTTTCTAATTTGCCCCTTTTTTTCATTAAGTGATTTGACCAAAGCCTATCTTTATTCTGTTTCATGTTTTCCTACAGTCTGCAAAACTGATGGATGCCTTCTGACGGTATCGCTGCCTTCTGAGTGACTGGTGGATTGAAAGCTTTTTACTCTGCAACAGACGTAGCACTAGAGCTACTATTTTGTCAGCTTCTGCTGTGTCACTAGGAAGTCATCTTACAAATGCTTCAAGTGTGCCTCTTCCCATTCTGACATCTTTTGATTCTCGTAGACGTGCTGAATGATGTGAGCGAGTTACGAAAGCTTACAGCTAACCTGCTGGTCTGCGCTGCTGGGGAGGGATTTGGAGTGGTAATTGGAGTGCAGCGGGGATGTTGTGGAGCGATAGGAAGTGAGCAGAGCTCAACAGCTCTCTTGTTTGTCCTACAACCATGTGTCATGGAGAACAATCGGGCTTGGCTATTACAGGTATTTCTGGCAAGCTAGGATGTTTTTCGGCAGCCTTGCAAGGAGCTGAACAGCCACAGATGCTTTCTCCTGACTGGCGCTGGAGGTTTGAAGGGCAGCTGAATTTGCTAATGTTCGTGCTTTGATACAGAGCGTGAGAAATGTTGATGAGGCATGAGGCAGAACAGCTTGCTCTGTTGCTGCTGTATTGACTCTGCAGTGCTGACAGTAGTTAAAAAAATGGCTTTTGTACATAAGCTTAGTAAATATATATAACTTGGAAGACAGCTAGGAACAGCTATGGGCAATGGCCACCGTCTCTCTCTGTCTCTCTCTTTTTAATAGAGTCGCTTCCCTGCCCAGAACCGCACTTTAATTTTCAATCGCTTTAGCATCATTAGGAAAGGCTGACATTTTGGGAACATTTGTACAGTAGGAGTATAAATAACAGTAGCTTTGTCATACAAGGGGATGCGTAGTGAGTTCACGGTTATTTTTCTGGTTGTTAGCAATGGTGACATTTTGGTTGCAAGTGTAAAACGTCTTCTTTTTGCTGAAGAGTTGGTCTGAAGCGAAGGCTCAGCTGGGGTCTTTCAGAACCAAAGATCTACTGGATGGGCTGTACTTTTGTGGGTCCTCTGGACATATTTGTGTGCGTCCCCCCTTGAACTTTCCTGAGGAATCTTCTGCTGTGGCAGGAAAGCCATTTTACAGCTGTTGAGTGAGTTCTCTCTGTTCTGTGCTTGGCCCTCTATTCTGCGTATCGAGTAGGAATAGCAGATAAGTCTACCTACGGTGAGAAGTCTGGCTGGGCACGACAGGGCAAAGGCCAAACAGAACACGGTTGCCGCCTCTGATCTGGGGGCCTGCCATCCTCCTTGTATGCAGGTAGTCCAGTCTGCGAATAACCTGGGAGAACAGATGACTTTGCACATCCATCTCTCTGAATCCAAGTCATCTCAACTTTATTTTTCAGATAATTTTCTCAAATGATGACTGCAGACACAGTAGCTGTTTCTCAGGTGGGATCAAATGGTGAAGTCTGTCACTCGCATGAGGGATCAGTCGTTCCCTCGGTAATCCCGCTGGCTTCAGTGGCGGTACTTGTTTGAGAGAGAGTTTCACCTGTGAAAACTGGGATTCTTCCTGTGGAGTACCAAAGGCTGTCCTTAAACAATGCAGATGGGTGAATGGTAGAAGCGATTTTGATTTTTTGCTTTAGCCTCATAGTATTCATCTTTGTGTTCTCCAAGTTAAGGTATGCATCAGCTCATGGAAGCAGATGCCACATACCTGTGCAACTGCTGAAAGAATATTTATCAGTGTTTCTCTCTCCACCATGTTTCCAAAAAAAAGAGACCTGCAGTCTCATTATTATTTCAGTGTAACTTCTGACATGAGGAGATGAAGCAATTATCTCCTCCTTGAATTTCAATCTCTGACTGTCAGCGTGAAGAGACCAACTGTGGCTATATGTGAGAGCAAGTTCCTGGGCACGCTATGTGAGGGGCACTGGTGCGTTTCTTGTTTCTTTCAGGCTGTTGGAATGCTTTTTTCCCTTCTTTTCCTTTTTGTTTCTTTTCTTTTTTTTTTCTGACGGATTAGTAAATTATTAGGATGTGGACTTGTCAAACAGGCTTGCCAGGTTTCCAGCAGTCCTCCCAAGTGGACTTCCTGAAAAAGGGCTGGCACTCCATCACATGGAATGACCGATGATATGTCATATATTTTTAATGGGCAAAATGTTTTAATAAACACTCTCCCTCCTAAAACACTGGATTTTTAAAATAGGGTTTAGCCTTGAGCCATGTAGCTACCCAGCTGTGAATTTTATAAGGCAACAATCTCCACATCATTAGATGTTATGACTGATATGCCAACGATTGCAATAGTAAGTATTTCCACACATTAAAAAAGTTTATGATAACAGTTAAAGGAAGTATGGCTCTACTTGGAAGAATTTCTCAGCTCAAAATTAAAGCAATTTTATAAGATCACGAAGACAGGGATGTACTGTCTTCTAGTGAACTGCAAGTATCTGTTTGTTCAAGCCATGCTGATTTTTTTGCCTGACAGCTTTAATCACATTGCCTGTCTCTTTTGAAAATCAAAATTGTTTTTCTTTTCATATGACTTCTACATCGTCGGCCAATCGAAATTCAGCTGGAATGTTGCACAATCGGGCAGGTTACACCCCACTTTGATAGTTGTATTGGTCGGTAGGAAAAGCCTGCTTGTTTGTTTTGGTGGCATGTTTCCTCCCCTCCCATCTTTGTTACAGCAGCTATCTTGTTTTATTTAGAAGCGTGTGGGACCAAGCGTAGATTTGAAAGATGATCCAGTGACCCCTCTTTGGACAACCTAAGTCCTCCTCTACGACGATTTCTGTGCAGTGGTCAGTGAATCATGTACCCTTTTTGAGATCTGTTTTCCTCTGCCTAAACCTACTACCAAGTCAAACGCTCTGTCCCTCTCAAAAATGGCATCCCTCTTAAGGTCTCTTCCATCTTGCTAAACCACAGAAAGGGGAACGGTAACGTCTGTATGTCTGAAAGACAGAGTTGCGAGAGGTGAGCTTCTGCTTTATCTTGTACTTTCTCGCATCCTCTTTGAACTGCAATGATCCTTTCAGGTGGGCTAAGAGAGTTTAAAAAGAAGTGCTGCTCTTTCTGAGCTTTTTGCTATTTGTGGTGGGATAGAACAGATCTGTTTTCTGTCATTATTTTTAAGTAATTGTTGAAGTTCACGACTGGGGCATTTATTTACTTTACAGAAATTGACCTTTTTTCAAACAGAAGGCACTCTGTTACAATTCTAGTAGTCATTCAGAAATTCTGCACAAAGTGATTCTTGCAATAGTTTACAATTAGTTTCAAGCTGTAGAAGTCGGCAACGGGCTTTCCGTCCTGTTTCTAAAGGACAGACAGAAAAGCACAAACGTTGCTTGAAAAGTCTGACCAGATGTAATTTCAGAACTGTTAATCTTTTACAGCATGCGTGGTTTCAGTCAACATAAGTGCTGTCAGCGAACTAATGACCTGGGTGTATAGCTATATTGAACAGTATGATTGTTTAGTTGCGTAACGTCAGGTTTTTCTTCTGGTGTCAGTAAGAGGTACTTGCATTTCTAGCAATGCAGGAAGAAACTTTTCAGCACTGATCACGTGGCGATTTCTTTCCCCAGCGATTATGAGTTCCAGATAGTTAGATTTTTCTTTTCAGATTTGCTATGTCTCTAGTTTTGGTGGCTAGACTGAATAAGGAGATCTTATTTTCATGCAGCCTTATCACCTTAAATCACCAGAAGGCTTAGCACTCTATGAGAGTGGATTTGGCACTGACCAGTATAGAGCCTTCCTGCGGGCTGTCTCTTATGATGGGATCTTATTTCTTGCCACTAGCCAGGTTTCACTCAGTCCCATGTCATTGCTCTCCCCGTTTCCCGCGTGATGGCTGTGAGGAGCAGTTAGTTAAATGGCAAATAAATCTGATTCCTTTTAGATGAAAAAAATGAGTCAGGTAAGTTGCTGCTTGTTTTTGCTTTGATGGCTGTGTCTATTAGGCAGTGATTTCTAGCACTTTCTCCTTGCTGCTGTCACCCCTCATAAACTCCATTCCCAGGGGCCCGACAAACTTGTGTGGCACTCGAGAGCGGTGTGGGCTCTCTGCCCCGGCTGCCTGGGCTCACTGCGTTGCCCTCCGCAGCTTTGGGCAGGGGAAGAGCTGGTTGCTCCGCTCTGGCATTGTGTCGAGGGCTACAGCGGCTGGTGGGGATCCCGGCGGTGGGGAGCGAGCGGGCAGTGGTGGGGAAAAGAGGCTGTGCTTTTGCTTCTGCCGCACCTGTGTCCAAACCAGCTTGGGGGTGGAGGTGGAGAGGGAAGGGGCAGCACATGGCATGAGACGGACGGCGACCTCCCCTCCTGTGTCTTTGTGTGGTCAGACATCCCTGTGGGTTGAGAAGAGCCATTTGATCTTGAAGAGAAGGGCAGAGAGGCCCCGTGGTTTGGTAAGTATTGAGAAGCGCCGTCTCTGCCTCTCTAGCACATAAAGTAGGGATGGGTGAATTCACCTCCTCCCCGGAGGAAGAAGCGCTGTGCAAGCACCTCCTTTACTTTCCGTTTTATGGCATGCCAGTACCCGACTTCCAGCGTGGAACCGGGGTGGCATATGCTTCCTAGTGGTCTGTTTTGATACCAGGAGAGGAGCACTGCAAACCGTAGCACAATATTTGCACAGCCTGCGCCTGGATTCAGTTAAGTCTTGAAAGACTTTGTGGGTTATGACATTCCCCTAAATGTGCTGAGCTTTCTTTAACCTTTCATAAAACATTGTGATCTTTATGGACTGTATCATATTGTGCAGTAATGTGCTTTATTGTCCACAGAATAAGCTTTTCTTAAAGATAATTGGAAAGCTGGAAATGGCTGCTATCGGCTGATTTTTTTTTTAATACATTATTTCTGAAATGGGCCTGGTGTAATAATGACCCTATCTGTTCAAGATTTAAGATTTGTCTTGGCAGAGAAAATTGATCCATTTCACCTTTGTCTAATGGAAAATTTTATCTGGGATTATCTGTTTATGTAAATGAATGTTCCTCTGAAAAGAGAACTTGAGGGGGCTGTAAATCTCAGTGACACTTTAGTTTCATGGGGGGAAAATTGGAAAGGATTCTAGTATTTATCTGACTGAAATTGGTTATAAAAACAAAATTATCTTCATGTACCTGCTGCATCTGATGTTTCCTGGAATTTCATTACCTTTTTGAATAATGCAACGTTACACTACATACAGGATTCTCTGTGATTAGCCCCGAAATTGTTGGGGGGTTGCTGCCCAGTGTTATAATTATCAGGAAAAGGCAGCCTGTTTGGGGCAGTGGGATTCTGATTCAGTGCCCTAATAGGTACCAATTAGCACAGCCACATTATTCATAGTGCTCTGTATAGTGTAGAGCAGTGAAAATACACCACATGACATTTTTTCCTTACGAGTTTGTTTTGTGTTTTTTGTGGTTTGGTTTTTTTTTTTTTTTTAAACTGAGGAGTAAATCTAATTACAGGGGAAAATGTCTCTGGCTAATCAGCTTTTGTTTACAGTTTGCAGAGCAGGACTGTGAATGTAGCATTTAAACTAATATTTTAAACATCATCTTCAAAAACAGTTTCACTGTTAGAAAGACAGGCTAGGTTTTTTGCCAACTTTCCTCTTGAGATCTAGATGACACGGAACCAACCAGGCTAGGTCCTTGCTGGAGTAGCTGTGCCCAAACACAAAATTTGGCTTGTGCGTGCTAGCAGTGAACACAGCTGCCTAGCATAGCTCCCATAAATACTCCCCCTTCCTGGCACTCGCTGGGACTGACAAAGAATAGAGAGCTGAGTTGATTTTGTACCTATTATTGTATTAAAAAAATTGACTGTTTTAAAATTTAGCAAGATGAAAACCCCACATATGTTCACGTGAAGCAAAGCTACTTTGTAGATACGTAATCCTTGCCATCTTTGGCAAACCAAAAAGGATTTCGATAGCATGTTGACAAGATAGTGCCAATTGTACATGCCCAGAGGGAGGAGCAGAACACACACTACGCATAAACATGCATTTAACATGTGAAACTTGTGGTTGCTATAGTTTAGGATCAAATTGCCGCTTTCTTGGAGCAGAGGAAAAGCAGTTTGTAGCTTCATGCCGTGAAAGAAATGACATGTACTTCAGAGTACACTTCAAGGTACGAAGAAGTGCCCCATATTTTTACATCTAATTAAGTGGCCTAGTTTTCAAGCGTCTTGTAGAACTGCTGGTTGCTCAGAGCCTTCAAAAATCACCACCGTTGCCTAGCTGCCCAAGTGAAAGGTAGGAGCCTAACTTTGGAGACTCACCTTCCGCATCTGCACGCGGTGACTGCGATGGGAGTTGGGCCAAAGGCTTTAATGAAGAACGACCTGTAATTGGTGCTGTACTGAGGTGCATCAAGACTTCCTCAAGGGTCTAGCCTAGCATAGCAAATAGAAGTATAAATAATAAAAGTACTAAAAAAGGAAAATCGACACTTAACCATGGCTTTCACTCTCTCATCGGGCAGACTTCTTTTGAATCTTCCAGGTCTTCGTGTTGCTGAATTTTATTTCCATAAAACTTCAGGCAGCAGTGTTCCCTCCCCAAGTTCTTTACTTTTGTGACTTTCTGCTCCACGTTTCAGGCAGTCATTTCAGCTGGAAATATACATTATTACCAGCTCATTAAATCCAAAATAAATGAAGTGGAAAATTACAGAACTCCATGGATTACAGTGCACCCAACTCAAAATAGAAGTGTGTGATTAAAAACAGAATGGTCTGCGTTTTAAAAATGGATTAATAGTTTTGGACCCAGCTGGCAAAATATCACGTGAAATGTGTTTTCGGAGTTGGACTAATGTAAATTAAATCTCACTACGGGTGCTCAAGGTGGGCCTCTACAAGTGCAGGACTTCACAGTATACATGCTCGGGCGGCATTTAAAGCTAATCCAGGAGCCCAGCTCAAAGCTGAGGGAGGACAAGACTTTCCTTTGCCTCTGTTAAAATGAACGTCCGGTTCTTTGCAGAGCTGGAGCGTGGTTAGGCTCCGAATCCTTATTTATTTTCTTTGAAGTTAATAACAATAATAACAATGAAAAATACAACAAATAAGTTCCTAGGCAAAACCCTGGGTCTTGAGCATAGCTTGGTTGACAGAGCTAGCAGCCCAGCATTAAATACTAACATACAGGTAAATTAACTCCTCCTTTCAGAAGCAGAAGTTGGAAAGAAGCAGTGTATATGTGAGCATATGCGCATGCAGAAAAGGTTTCTTTAATCTTCTCTATTTAACTTGTTTCCCCTGGTTTTGGTCCGGTTTCCACTACAGCTTAAACAAAATGAAACCGGATGGGTGGTGAAACAGGTCTCTTCGGTCTTCTGTGTGTCACTGTTCAACGGTGAAGAAGAAAATAGAGAGCTAGGAAAGGGGAAATGTGAAAAGACGGGTAGACATTTTGCAACGCAAATAAAACTGGAGCTCGATTTCCTCGTGGCATTTCACCAGATCTTCCAGGCTTTGTAAAGTATTCCCAGGGTTGGGTAAATCTTATCGTTACTCATAAGGTGCAGAAAAAGAGAATGTTTTACAAAGTCTGGAATAAAGTTTATTAAACACTGAAGTAAAAAGAAAGATTATAGAGTTAAAAAAGCCACAGGATTTTTTTTTTTCTGGTTTGTCCTACAGCAAATGTACGTGAATGTTTAAATGCTGCTGCTAGGTTGTGCTTTGTGTGTGGACTTGAGGCGGAGAAACAGGTTTTTGACAGTACGGAGTGGACAGTATTACGGATTGAGAATTTGGGTTTTCCTTACTTCTGTTGAATTTCATGTCTACCTGACTTCTGTGGCACAGTACAATAAAACCGCATCCCTGTCTCTTTTCTGCATCCTTGAAGAGCTGCTACATACAATGGAGAAGGGAAGGGAAAAAAAAAAAGTGGGCCATCTGTAGCTGCAGATGGGGATTTGTGGACGGTGTACAAGTTGCAGTCACTGAGTAAGCAGAGATGCCCAAAATATGTCATCCAAATTGACCAATCAGGCTGATGGGGGAACGTTAGCCGGTCTGGATGCGTGGCTCACCAGCCCACCCCAGCAACTGTGCAGCGCGCCGGCAGGCGGGCTCTCCATCCCCTTTGCTTCCCGCGCCTGCTCGGCTGCCAGAAATCGGAGCTGCCCTTACCTGTCTGCTAGGCTCAGCCCTCTGAAGAATAGCGAGCTGCATCTTGTCTTTTTCATGATGTGTTGCAAGAATGTTGTTTCCTTTTTATTTACGTTGGGTTTTTTTTTAAGGGATGATGCAAGGTCTTTTACAATATTTGTATGCTCTGAGACGTAGTTTGACTACCAAGTGTTGTGATGCTGCAGTTAGCAAATGGATTGTGTTTTATTTGGCCAAGCGACAGCTCGATTTGCTTCAATTACTTAGATTTCTTTTCCCTTGTGAAAGATGAAAAAAAACCCCACAACCCTGCATTTGTTGGGGAAATTAATTCAGAGGGGAAAAGATACTCTGTTTCTGTTGTATTCTTGGGGAAAGATGAAGTTGGAAGATGTAAGCATTCCTGTAGATCAAATCAGTTGAATATTCTGACCTTATTGGATGCCAGTTAACCTTTTTTGCTTTCACTTCAAAAAAAGCTTATCAAAACCTGTGTTGTTCGTAGAAAGTTTTTGTTTCTATTGAATGTTCCAGGTACGTGCTGTCCTGCTTAAGGGAGGTGGTGGTTTGGCAATGCTTTCTCTGAGAACAAGTTTGACCAGTGCTGACGGGGCAGGCCGCTTTCCTGCACGCTGATGGGCTAGGATGGGTAGCGAGAAATTTGGTTAGAGGAAGAGTTAACTGCTGGAGTATGAGTTCCCTAGATGAGGAGAACCTCAGTGAGGGTGATGAGCTCATGGAACGGTCTCCCAGGTGGAAGTTTTGCTACCAGGATCTTTTAAAACCTGAGCAGTACTCCAGGGAGCTTCCCACGAGGATCAGACACGGGCTGGCAAGAGCATGGACGTTCATCCCTTAGCACGTCTTCTTTGATGCCGATATGCTTGCAATGGCTTATGCTCATGTGAAAAAAGACAACCTGCATGCACTCGTACTATACTCTGTGGAAGCCACGGAGTGTTAAACGCACAGGGCAGAAAGTGGGACAAGGCTTGTAACACGTGAAGAGCGCTGCCTAGGGTTGTTAGGCGGTCGCCGTATCAAAGTACGTGTCAGTTTGTCAACTATAGCCAAACCTGATGGCAGACCCGTCAGCTCTGCGGTGGGGTATCTAAATCGACTTGAATGGGTAAGCTCTAGACTTACCTCAGCATAAATGAGATCACAGTTTTTCTAAGCAGGCCATAAAACGCAATGAGTTGTAGAGCTAGTCCAATACATTGTTCGTTGCCAAGTCCCCGAGAGGTTTTTAGGGTGTCTGAGTGTGTGATATCTTTCCTAGTGAACTCCTGGGATCAGTAAAAGAAATGGTGTGGAGAGGAGAGTGGAAGGGCAGGAGAGGGGAGAGCGGTGCAAGTGCTTTTGCTGGTTCTCCTCCGAAACGGTGGGCAGACACTTACAAATGCAGCTGTAAAGAAGCAGCAAGGGCAGGTTTGGTCACAGGCTTTGGGTTTGCTCAGGACAACTTTTCTTCAGATGGGGGTTGAGATTCAAACATCTGTGACTGCAGTTGAAGGTACATTTGGATTTTTAGATTTCGACTAGCAGAAATCACAGCTCGGGTGCTTACATGGCATGCCGAGACTGTACTTAGGCATAGTGCATTTGTTTGCCCAAGTATCCACAGCCAGTTTTTATTTCAGAGAGGGCAGTTGTGACCGTGGCAGTTCAGCCTTGCAAGCATTTTCTCCGTTTGTATTTCATGCCACTTTTTCTTTTAAATGGGCCTGGTGTTTTGTGAGCTGTAAAGAGTCTCCAAGCCTGCTTATGCAGGACTGCAGAGCAACAAGCCTCCTTGTAATGCCTTTCAGGATGGCTCCATTTATATTAATTGTGTCACTAAAAATACTCCCTTTTACTTAGGGGAGTATTGTCTGCCTCAGAAATCATCCAGGTAAGAACTGTATCAACTGTATCCACAGCAGGTAGCATTTTTTTTTTTTTTTTTTAAGATATGGAATTTTTCTCTCGCAGTTTTAAAATAACACCCACTCTTCACTCTCTTGCAGGAGCTGGTACAGAAAGCTGGTGCGCGTTACTGGCTGGCTCCCGTGTTTGACAGCAGAAGCGGCTGCGTTTTTGTGGTTAGAAACAAAACTGTGAGTGTGACCCAGAGTCATTCAAAACTTTATCCTTAAGTAATATCGCAGCAGTGACAAGAGAAACTTGGGTACCACTGTTCTTGGGGAGATACATCAAGATGACAGTGCGCTTCGTTATGTTTGTGTTGCTTATTGTCTGTTAACGAAGAACACGGAAAGTGCAAGGGCCATGACTGAAACGTGTATCAGGGTCATAAGGCAGCTTTCGCCACAGCTTAACGAGCGTTTTGTGTGTTAGACATCCGTGGCAGGTAGCTGTGGGGAGGTGCGTCTGGATGGGTGCCACTTCTGGTAGGTGCCCTCCTGGTAGGGAAGCGGCGGCAGCGAGGTGAGGAGACTGGCGGAGGGCGCACCGTGAGAGCTGGGGCAGAGCCGTACTCAAACTGCCAGTTCACAGCAGCAGCTTTTTGCCTTCCTGGAGATTTTTCTGTCTTCAAGGGACCTGCAATTCCCGAGAGGGCTGGCGCACAGTCACCAAGCTGAATGCCTGGCCCCCCTGGATGGCACTTTGACCAGCTGTGGTTTGGCCCTGCTGTCTGTTGTTCACCCACTGACTCAAAGCGGAGGTTCTTCCTCCCAGCCTTGCTCTGATTCAAGCTCCCCGCAGCCAGTAAGCATCTCCACCGCTCCCTCCAACCTTTGGCTTTGGGCCCTGTTCCACGTTCGGCGAAAGCCTGTAGAGCAGTACCACTGCCAGCAGGCTGCATCAGCTTCTGGGTGTCGCTCTCTCCTCCTACGCTTTCCTCCTCCTTTGCTACTCGCTCCACCTTCCCCGACTCTGCGCTTTCCCCCTACCTCCTCCGAATCCCTCCTCCTCTTCCTCCCCCCACCCTCCCTCACCCAACAAAGTCTTAGGTTCTTCCCGCTTGTAATTTGTCGCTAATCAGCTGTCAGTGTTGGAGCCATGATGAGAGGTTCATCTCTTGCTGAGGGTAATGGCCTTAAAAGTCACAGAGTCAATGTCAATGGGATCGCTCCAATTCAATCAGAGACCTGAATGAGAAATGGCCCCCGCTGACATTAGCACTCATTTTGAGCCCAAGCATCTGGGCCCTAGTAAATAACCATCAGTGGGTGGGTCCGGGGGACAGGTCATTAGCCCCACGAAAAATAAATATCGTTTCCCTTGATGGCTGCGAGTAATTTAGCTCAGACGAGGAAATTTCACCCTAGATTAAGTATGATGAGCCAATATCAGTCAGAGGAGGCCAAACAGTGAGAGCTTGATGAGATGGAGGGAAATTTATATGCAGCTGGCTGAATGCAAGATGAGTTTAAAGAAATGATGTTCTCTTCCACTCTTTAGCCATGTGCCGTGCCAGGCACTGTTTCCTGGGACTGACACCCCCTGCCCACAGTTCTGGGGGCTCCCTTAGCCCGTGGGCACGCTTTTGTGTGTTGCACGGCCCACCCGTTGCCATCCCCACCCCCTGCACCAGCACCAGCCTCTGCTTTCAAACAACTGGCTCTCACACCGACAGCTTTCGCCTGCGATGCCTCGGAGTCAGAGCAGCGGCAGCAGCAGCGAGCGGCTTCCGGAGAGGAGCTTGCCATGTCCGCGGGCTTGCACACAAGTCACGGCCGCGGACAGCCCTGGCTCTCCAAAAACAGCGAGGGGGCTTAATTGCTCTGAAGGCCCTCAGGGCCCATTGCCTGCTCCCTTTCTCTTACGCAAGTAACGCAATAAGCCTCCCCCTCTGTTTGCTCAGCATGCTTTTTTTTTTTTGTTACTTATTTAACCCATCAATCTAGTACACGATATGCTCAATGGCTATTAATTCCACCCCCCGAGCCCCTCTTTACTGTGAGCACACATTGGGAATCGTGTTTTATGTCTGCTGGAAACAGTAAGCAGGCAGCTTCTCTCTCCCTCATTGGCCCAGCGTTATACCCTGAAGCTGTGGCTGGAGGCTGGGGTCTGTCCCCCAGTTGTGCTCTGAATACAAATCAGGCACACTGTAGTAACCAGTTTGGTTCTCCCTCTTTGTCGGATCCTTCAGATGGACCCCATGGGTGCCTGGGACAGGAGCGTGGGATGAACTCGATGAGCCGGGATGCCAGAGGAAAACTGAAGAAGGCCAAGAGCAGACAGAAATCAACAGAAACCAGGTTATTTGGGTTATTTGAGCGTAGGCATGAAGGAGGGAACTGGGAATGGAAGGGAGGAAGAGGCCTTGCTACAGCTAGCACGTGCTTAGCTGACTCTTAGGAGGCCGGTTTCTTGGTGTTAAAGCTCATCAATTGTGCTAAGAATAGAAGTCGGACTAGTTACGTGGGAGAGCTGGGTGGCTTTATCCTTTATTTCTACTTACCCAGTGCGTTGCGTTGTGCCTGAATAGTTGTCTCACTTTGCTTATGTTCTCAAATGCCCCCATAAAATATGTCAGCCACAAAGACCAATCAGTTAGCAGGTTTGACAGATTTAAAAAAAAAAAAAGGTGGAAAAGCTGGGAATGCAGTTGTTCGTTTACAGGATTTTCCTATTAGAAGCTAGTGATTTCTTTCTACCAGCTCACCCGTTTGCATGCTATACTCACAAGTAATGACAAAGCATGATTATCCCGTATCTCTGCGAACCTTTTCTGTCGTTGCGCTGGAGTTCACCACAAGCAGCTTCTAGTGGGTCACTTAGTGATTAGCAGCAGATGCGTATCACCTACGGCAATTGTTTTTTTAATAAGAAACAGTGCTAACGGTTCATATACGTCAGCCTTTTTTTTAATGCCCAACTGAGCAGAAGCAAAAATATTTTTATAAATATTCTGCCCTCCCTTGCAAAATCTCTGTGAAGTCTGAGTCTTGCCATTGTGCTGAAGGGCTACCCAAACTATGCAGAGCAGGAGACTGAAGCGCCAGAATAACTACATTAGGCATTTAACATTTCCCCTGCCCCAAAAATGTCTGATCAGCATCTAAGAAGTGTTCCTTTTCTGAAGTAAATCCTGTGCAAGTATGGCCAGTGGAATTATAACAATTTCTTCAAAAGGAAGGTCTGGCTGGGACAGAGGTTCTGAACCCAAGAAAAGAGTGAAAGGCAAAGCTTGTACACAGATGCACCCTGTTTCCAGTCACTCTGGTTTGGAATGGTCTTTGGCTTACATCCCCAACGCCCAGGAGCTGCACGAGCATAGCCAAATGATGGGGCTGCCGAGTCCCTCGGGACCTGCTGCTTACTCAGCTTTCCTGTGAAACAGCAGTGATCAGCAGGAGCTGACGACATCTCCCGCTTTGCAGTGTGTTCCCCTCCTGAGCTCACCTCTCCCCTTGACTTCCAGCATCACGGCTTAGGCTGAAGGTTTCCTTGCATTTGCCAGGGGGACGGGAGGCTGGTTCCCCTCTTTCCGGAAAATGGTGAGAGAATGCTTGCTCACTCTTTCCGATTGCTGAGTTAGAGGGGGAAATACTGAGGCTGCCCCACAAACCTGTGTAACAGGAGGGAGGACCTTTGGCTGGTTTTACAAGTGAGAATGTTTTGGCTGGTGTGTGGTTTGAAATGTCCTAGCCCTTTGGAGGATGCTTGGCAGAAACAGGAGCTGGACTGGGAACGCTGCAGGACTTCTTTCATGTCATTTACATTTTACAGGGTTTCAGCGCTCAACGTCCGAGGCTGAAAAGCCCCACATATGGCTGTCAGACATCTATTTAATTCACTTCATGCAGAGGAGTATCAAAGCGAGTTGTATCGTAGCTGGCTCTATCTCCCGTTCTTACCTCTTTTGCTTCCCCCAGGTCGCTCTTGGGGACTGTCCCAGCTCACACAGCAGAGCTGGTGTGGATTTTTGAAGTTGTTCAGATGCGCACACAGTCTTGGGAGGCCTGGCATAAAGTCACATTCTTAACAATGGAAAGAGTCTCTGCCTGACTCACGGCAGCTTCTGTGGGGAGCGATTGAAATGTGTTTGGTTAGTTTATTCCATCGTTTACAACATGTTACTTCTTGATAAACAATGGAATCAAGTATTTTGTTCTGGAAAATGCTCCGAGATCTTAGCTTTTTATCCTAAGTCAAGGTAAAAACCTATTAATCTATCTGTCTATTTATAGAATCATAGCATCTTCATGGTTGGAAAGGACCTTTGAGATCGAGTCCAACCATACACACGCAAAAAAACCCCTACAATCTCTGCCGCTAGAGCATGCCCTGAAGTGCCAAATCTTTCTTAAATACCTCTAGGGATGGTGAGTCGACCGCCTCCCTGGGCAGGCTGTTCCAGGGCCTGACCACTCTTTCAGTAAAGTAATTCCTCCTAATAGCTAATCTAAACCTCCCCTGCCGCAGCTCCAGACCATCTCCTCTGCTCCTATCGTTATTCACCTGGGAGAAGAGGCCAACCCTCACCTCTCTACACCCTCCTCTCAGGTAGTTGTAGAGGGCAATGAGGTCTCCCCTCAGCCTCCTCTTCTCCAAACTAACCATGCCCCGTTCCCTCAGCCTCTCCTCATATGACTCGGTCTCCAGACCCCTCCCCAGCTCGGTAGCTCTCCTCCGGACACGCTCCAGCACTTCAGCGTCCCTCTTGTACAGAGGGGCCCAGAACTGAACACAGCGCTGGAGGTGAGGCCTCACCAGTGCCGAGTACAGAGGCACCGTCGCTTCCCTGCTCCCGCTGGCCACGCTGTTCCTGATACAAGCCAGAATGCTGTTGGCCTTCTCGGCCACCTGGGCACACTGCTGACTCATGTGAAGCTGATTGTCCACCAGCACCCCCAGGTCCTTTTCTGCCGGGCAGCTTTCCAGCCGCTCTTCCCCAAGCCTGTAGCGTCGCTTGGGGTTGTCGTGACCGAAATGCAGAACCCGGCGCTTGGCCTTATTAAACCTCATGCAACTGGCCTCGGCCCATGGATCCAGCCTGTCCAGGTCCCCCTGTAGAGCCTTCCTACCCTCAGGCAGATCAATGCTCCCACCCACCTAGTTTGGTGTCGTCTGCGAACTTACTGAGGGTGCACTCCATCCCCTCATCCAGATCACTGATAAGGATATTAAACAAAACTGGCCCCGAAACTGAGCCCTGAGGGACACCGCTGGTGACTGGCCGCCAAGAGGATTTCACCCCGTTAATCACAACTCTCTGGCATGGCCATCCAGCCAGTTTTTAACCCAGTGAAGAGTCCACTTGTCTATGCCGTGATTCGCCAGCTTCTCCAGGAGAATGCTGTGGGGGACGGTGTCAAAGGCCTTACCAAAGTCCAGATAGACAACGTCCACAGCCTTCTCCGCATCCAGAAGGCAGGTCATATGGTCATAGAAAGAGATCAGGTTGGTTAAGCAGGACCTCCCTTTCCTAAACCCATGCTGGCTGGCCCTGATCCCTTGGCTGCCCTGCACTTGCCGTGAGAGCTCGCTCAAGATGATCCTCTCCATGATCTTTCCTGGTACTGAGGTCAGGCTGACAGGCCTGTAGTTCCCCAGATCCTCCTTCCGACCCTTCTTGTAGATGGGCGTCACATGAGCCACCCTCCAGTCATCTGGTACCTCCCCTGTTGACCAGGATTGTTGACAAATGATGGAGAGAGGCTGGGTGAGCTCTCCCGCCAGCTCCCTGAGTACTCGTGGGTGAATCCCATCCGGCCCCGTAGACTTACATGCATCTAGGTGCAGAAGCAGATCATTGACTACTTTCTGATGGATTATGGGTGGGTTGTTCTGCTCTCCAGCCTTATCTTCCAGCTCAGGGGGCTGAACACCCTGGGGATAGCTGGTCTGACGGAGGCAAAGAAGGCATTAAGTATCTCAGCCTTCTCCTCGTCCTTGGTTGCAACTTTCCCCCCCGCATCCAGTAAGGGATGGAGATTCTCCCTGACTCTCTTTTTGTTGATGTATTTATAAAAACTTTCTTTGTTGTCCTTTATGTTAGTGGCCAAGTTGAGCTCCAGCTGGGCTTTTGCCTTCCTAATTTTCTCTTTTTATAACCTAACGATATCTCTGTCCTCCTCCTGAGTTGCCTGTCCCTTCTTCCAAAGGTGGTAAACCCTCCTCTTATTCCTAAGTCCCATCAAAAGTTCCTGGTTCATCCAGGCTGGCCATTTTCCCTGCCCTTTAATCTTGCGACACTTGGGGACAGCCTGTTCCTGGGCCTTTAAAATTTCCTTCTTGAAGAGCGTCCAGCCATCCTGGACCCCTTTGCCCTTCAGGACTGTCTCCCAAGGGACTCTCTCAACCAGTGTTCTGAACAGGCTAAAGTCCGCCCTCCGGAAGTCCAAGGTGGAGGTTTTGCTAACCCCCCTCCTTACGTCACTACAAATTGAAAACTTGACCATTTCATGATCACTGAACCCAAGACGGCCTGACCACCACATCTCTCACTAGTCCTTCTCTGTTTGTGAACAGTAGGTCTAGCGAGGCACTTCCCCTGGTAGGCTCACCTACCAGTTGTGTCAGGAAGGTATCTTCCATGCACTCGAGGAACCTCCTCGCCTGCCTGCTCTCTGCTGTGTTATATTTCCAGCAGATACCCGGCAGGTTGAAGTCCCCAACCAGAACAACGGCTGGCGATTGCGAGACTTCAGCCAGCCGCTTACAGAATACTTTATCAGTCTCCTCATCCTAGTTGTGTGGTTTATAGCATACTCCCAGCACAAGATCTCCCTTATTTATCTATCTTGCTATTTGTGTATATATATATTTTTTTTAAATATTGGAAATTCCTGAGGTTTGAAGATTCTGAATTTTCATTTTTTCTGCTTCTTTCCTGGTGATACGATGTTGTTACCTGAAGAGAGAGGCTGCGTATAGTGGAGGGAGTGGAGCTCATTTTTTCATCAAGGTGAAGCAGTATAGCCAACAGAAATACATGCGGTGACTGACCTGGGACCTGTTTTTGTAGGCGCGGAAATCTTTGTATCCTTTTTCCAGCAAATTCAGCTGGCCAGTCAGGCCCGGAACACAGAGGATGTGATTTTAATGAACAGAGATGCTTGGTGATGAAGTGAACGTGAGCTTCTCTTCTCTCTAATGCTTGTTTTGCATGTTCTTTTCCCCTGTTTCTTGAACTTGTCCAAGACTTAACGTAGCGGAGCTGCAATTTCTGTTGCGATCACAGGGGGAAAAAAAAATTTACGTGTAGTTTATACACAATAGCTTTTCCCATCTCTCCTCCCCATTTTGAAAAAATCATCTGGCAGGATTTCTTGGGCCTGAGCATAGATCCCCTTGGAGGGTGATGGTCTGTGTTTGGAACTACTGGCACTGTGTTTGTCTCTGAGAATCGGTGCCTGGGATGGGGCACAGTTACGTGGCCTGTCCGGCAGTCAGGAGCGGTGCAGTGGAGGTACAGAGATGTGTCTGCCCACTCTTAACCAAGCCAAAATTGTACGTTCTGTGCAGTAGGATGCATATAGCAGAATTTAGAGTTCTTAGCTTCATTTTCTTACAGCAAATGGACTTTCCCTTATTGTTGCCTCTTTCTGGGGTGTTTCAGTCTTAAAATATTTGTTTCTTCTTCTACATGAAGCTACAGCATGCCCTGCTGGGTAGCGTGGGCTAAATTCTTGCCTAACGTAAGCAGGTGTAAAGTTAGCAGAGTTATAGCCACTTAGGCTAAACCTGACTTTGGCCCTGTGCCTGCCCTGCTCCCTTGCCAAAGTAGAAATTGCCATTCCTGGGGTTTTTCCTTCTTTTTTGTTTTGTTTTGTTTTTCTTGTTTTCCTTGGCTGTGATCATTTTCTGTGATGCGTTATCTGCCTCCTCATCTCTTGTGTTGGTACACAAGCAAATTGATGAGCAAACGACTGACAGAGTCCTGATGGTAGAGGAGGTGATGACGAATTGGGGGCCATTATAGCAGGTATTGTGCGGGATCTACCAGCTGACACGGAGCTTCCCTTCTAATGCCAGTTGCCTTCTATCATCTGGTAAACGGATTGGATGCAGGCTTCTCCCAATTAAAGCCAGTGAGGTCATATACTTCCTAATTACAGGCTAGCCCATTGTGGCTAAATGTGACAGACATGTGCTTGGAAAATTGCTTTTAATGCCTAAATAAACATGATGAACTAAATAGCAGATTTGAATCGTAATTGAAAGTGCTCAGCCTCTTGAATTTTGCACTGACTTCCTGATAGCCACTTGTACTGCCGACCACCCCCCTTTGGGGATGCTTTGTTCTTGGCATAGCGATGCTATTATGTCTTGTGCGGACTCTCACGCTTTCCCTTTCCCTGGGACATTAGTGTTTTACAAACATATGCATCAGGATGGCACAAGGGAGAGCGGTACAGCCCTCCTAGAAGAGGAAGAAGGGATTGAGGAAAGAGACACATTGAGTTTACACCAACAGCAAGAGCGGGTGAGCGAGCCGGCCTAGGACAATGCAAGTACAACACTGGATGGTTAAACAGAGAAGCTCTGAGTATTCCAGAGAAACCACAAGTGACTGCTGTCACCATCCGGGCTGGGAGATGTCTCCACATGGGCAAATTCTGCTCCCAGGTACTTAGGGAGAGATCTGGACTGTTTCCAGACGAGCCAAACCAGTTGCTCTTAATACAGACCACAAGCGTGATGTTGCCCTCCTGTGCTAAAACTTTGAACAAGAGAGGATAAGATCTGTGTGGATCTTTTGGGGATATATGTATGTTAAATAATGCACTTAATGCTGGACCAAAGGCAATTTAAGTGTTGCATTTTATCTGACACGGAAGGCAAAATGCTCGGTTTCCCAGGCAGCTTGCTATTGCTTGCATATGTATTAGTTTCTATTGGTAGTATTCCCTGCAGGATTATCTAAACTGGCTAAAGCCTTGCTTGCTATTTTTCTGTGTTTTATAATGGTTGGCAATGTTCAGTGCTCGCTAACAGTCACAAATGCCTGCTGTGCCTGGCTCTGCTCTGCTTCTGCTCCATTCGTTCCCTAGGGCTAAGTCGACATCTGAAGGTTTGAATCCGAGTAAGGCAACTGGGATTATCTGTGAAAATCAATAACCCGCCTAATGGTGTCCAGGATAGATGGTGCTGTTGGAGAATGAGTACAGAGAAATTGTGACCGTAGTCACAACTTGTTCTCCAGCTGTTGTGATCTCAGCTCATGATTCACCCAGCTGCTTAGATGCGTGCCAGGCTATAGCGGGATGGCTCGCGGGCTTGAGGCTGGGCCTGTGATGGTGTGCTCTGCTAACATACAACCTGAATGCTTTGAACCAACTCAAATGATATGCCGCAAAGCCCTGAAGCTCTAACTTGAAGGCACGCAGTCTTGTTGGGTCCCTCTGAACCCAGGCATCCCGAAGTTCTTCCTGGCTCCCAGACACAGGCAAGCGCTCTGCCCAGGGACGTGTTGGAAGGGGAGCTGAGCGTGCGTGTGTCTCCTGTCCTGTTTTACCAGCAACGTCTCTCGCTCAGCATGCAAATGTCACTAGCGACCTCAACAGAATCACGCAGGTACCTTGAGTTAAACCTGAGCAGAAGGATTTTGTCACAGCAGAATGAGGGAAAAGTTTTGGGGCTTTAAGGTGAGGAATAGCTGAAAGCTAAGGGTTTCTGTCAGGTCAAAGCCCCATAAAAAAATCAGGCCTTAATATATGGAGTGATTTATTTTTATCTTTTACAAGCAATGCTAAGACCAAAAAAGGCTTGGATCAGGAGAGCCGGTATTGACTATGGCTTGTGTCACTCATTTTCAGTGTCCGATTATCACGTGAGCCTTCAGTATTCTACCCTATTTCATGGGTGCACGTTTGCTGGCTTTAAAATAATATGTAATCTAATCAAGCTTTGTGTTGTTCAGAAGTAAGCAGCCTTCCCATCAAGAGGGAGGAGGCGATGTTTTTAACTCAGAGGAGCTGGTAACGGGCATGGTGAAATTTGTGGTGAAGTGAAGACTGGATTCCCAGGCTGGCTCAGGCAAGGAATATCATTTAGTCTGTTAGAAATGCTGAGGCGAGGTAGCGTCTGGTCGATCCTGTTTTAGCGTGCCCTAGTATATGGATACAGCGTAAGTATGTGCATAACTTTAAGATTGCAAGCAGCTCTCTTCAAATCGGCGCTTGAGGTTATATGCCAGGGTAAGCACCCAGCTGGACTGAGACTTATCTTGACAGGTATTTTCCTGTAGAACACATCAGCATATTTGCCTCGTGCTTCATTGCCTGAATCCTGTAACGCTGCCTGAACAGAGAGTACTGTCTTCCTGCCCTGTCGTAGGGACAAGCTCTCTGATGCAGGGCCACAACGATTCCCTTCGCAAGCTGTTTTTTATCTGTTGAACTGATGGGTGTCAAACTTACGATGGTGTCAAGACAGATGTGAAGTGCTTGGGGCTCGCCATAATATATTACGCCCTGTTGTTTTATGTTGATAGCACGCTGGTACAATTTACATCGGCTATTCTGTCTTACCTTGAACTGTAAGGTACAGCAGCTGTTTACTTTATATTTACAGCACTGTAACTATTTAGGCTATGCTTTTGCCAAGCACACGCATATTTCACGGTGCTCTGCATCCTCTTGGTCTCTGATAGACCGATGGCACGGACTGATGACGAGATGCTCAGCAAGGAACAGCTAGATTGAGAGAGTCGGAGAAGGGCTCAACTCTGAAGATGTGGTATAAATTGCCATTGAAGTAAAATGTTTGTTCTCTCCAACCAGCCGCCTATTTTCATGACACTTGCAGGAGTTCAGCTGTCTTAAAAAGGTGTCTGTCGGTGCTCTTTCAGATTCGGTTACAGTAGACTGGTATGCGCAAAAGTTACTGGAGAAGTGGAAGGTACAGAGTCTGGATGTTTTTTGTTTTCTTTTTCTCATGGGAAACTGGGTTAAAAGTTTAAAATGTGTATAAAATATGGAGACATTCATAGCGAAGCTAAGTGGGAGCTGTTGTTGAATCGGAGCTGTCGCTGAATACGTTGCTGAATCCGAGCCTTAGATCAGGTGTGCTGAAGCATGAAATGAAGGCTTTATTACCCCAAGATGTGTGCTACGTACTGGCATGGGAGAAGGGCTGTGGGATGCAGCTCTGCGGAGGATTTCTGTCATTTGCAAGTGATGTGACATCAACACTATTTGGCGCAAGGTAAGGACATTAGAGTGAAAACCAGCTCTTGCCAGTAAGGGCTTCATTCCTAAGGTGTAGATTTAATAGCATCAACAAATCCATTTTAAACGACCTGGCTGCTGCAGGCACGGGGTTTTCTGGAAGATGAGTAATGCTTGGGCAGCCAAAATAACAGCTTTGATCTCTCTCTCTCTCTCTAACTTCTTTAAGGCTAGGTGAATGCCATGGAAATGCACCATGCTGCTGTCCATAGCGGGTGTATTTGTCTTAGCAGGAATGAAAGACAGATTTCCCTGAGAACGCTGGAGGTAGGTCTCCTGCTCTGCTGCAGTTGCCTTGTGTGAGCTTGGGTTAGTCACTTAGGTCCAAATCCTCAGACGTGTTTGCACATTGACTTGCAAGTAATTTTCTGTGGGATGTAGAGGCCGAAGTGTCTTTGACAGTCTTGAGTCCTACTCTCTTCGGCTTCACCGATGCTGTTTTCCCTGCCATGCTCGAAGTGTACCCAGGTGAACCTGCTCCCGTCTGTGAGAATTCTGTTTTCCTCCCTCATCACGGTGTTGTGACAATAAACACAGCGAAGATTGCAAAGTGCTTACATGATAATAGGAGCCATATAACTACCTGACACAGATAAGCTGCTCTTTTGTGCATGTGTCTTGTAAGGAGAAGCGCTATTTATCCTTGCAGCGCACTCTGAGAGTCGAGAGCTCCCTCTGGGCTGCACCTGATGCCTTCAGGCTGATTACTGGCTGCCCTGCAGTCATCCTTTACCTTCGTCCCACACGGTATAACCACCCAGTAGCTCTTTTCCTCTCTAGGCTTTATTTACAGTGGCCACCACCTCCTCTGCTGCATCGTGTGTAGGGCCCTTCTTTCTGTCTCTGCAGAGCCCCATTGTACAAAAGCAAGTTTATGGCTGGAATTTGCTGTTTCTTTTCTGTCCAGATGGTCACTCTGAGCCCTGCTTGACCTCTCAAGTACAGGCTCTGGACTCAAAAGCAGGAATTAGCAGGCTTCATCTTCTCCTTCGCAACAAACTGTGAAGAGCTTCAGCAGGAGGTTGGCTTCAGGGAGAGGCAATGTATTGGAACACATTGCAAAAGACACTTCATGCAAGAAAACATGAGTAAGTAAATGAATTACTGTTTTTCTGCCTGTAGCTGCAACTTGGTTTCCAGCAGGGTTGGAGGGCCCAAAGACCCCTGCTGAAAAGCAGAACTGCCTTGAGGGTCTCAGGCTTATGTTTTCGTCCACAGGGGTCCCTTTCTGCTTGAGTGGGCGAGGTGGCACTCTTCAATCCTTTTTGCTTTGCCCTGCCTGCCACTCTCGAGTCTGGCCCTGAGAGCCCCTTACCTGGAGTAGGTGGAACGGTGGACACCACTTGGGACTGTTTTGTTCACTCCGACAGTGAATGTTGGTGACGGACATGGTGAGATGAAATGCTGATGGAAAGGGTAGCACACGCACCTCTGGACTAGATGATGAAAGCAAGCAGCTACAGTTTTGGCAGTACAGGGCGAACTTGGCCTGCGTGTCACTCTTGTGCAGGGACTTGAGTTGTCCATAATTTCTTCCAGCGCTGTAGGAGTTTGAGACTGGACTCAGTGGCTTGGAGCGTACCTACACAGTGGCAGATAAAGTCATTATTGACACCACCGTTGCTGTGTGGATGCTGGAAGATGGTCTATCCTATATTAATTCTACCTAGTTAGCGTAAGGCTACATTCTGGTTTGGTACTCAGCTATTTTGTTTCCATGTTTTCTCCTATAACGGATCTCTTTTTTCTAAATGCTTTGACATAGTGGAGTAAATGAATTTGTCTTAAATTTATTACCCTGGGCACAAGTCCTTGTGTGTTGTTTGTTCTGTTACCTGTTTTGGGCTCCCTACAGAACATGGTAAGTTGACTCTCTCCTTTAAATGGCTAGTGCGAAGTCAAAGTACGTGCTGTTGAGTATCAGAGACACTTTTGGCATCTGGAAAACTAGGGCAAATTCCACAAGTGTAAAAAGTCCTCAAGTAGCCTAAGAATGCATGGCCACTTGGTATTGCTTGTGTCTTCTTGTTCTTGTTGACTCCTTTCAAGTGTCAACTTTTTGGGGGAGTTTGTGTTTGGGGTTTTTTTTGTTTCCTTGTTTTCGTTTCTTTTTTGTTTTGTTTTGGGTTTTTTAGTGCAGAAGGAAGCATTTAAAAAAGATGATCTCCTGGGCGTTTTTGTAATAATAGTCTTTATGATCACCGTTGTATATTTCAGCCCTGGTTCTGTGCTGGTGGAAGCAGTTGGGAGTCGATTTCTGTTTGCTTCGTTTGTTTCTCTTCTGTCATCGCAGCACAGTTTATGATCCTGCAATATCTTCTTTTCCTCCTCTTGCTTGATGAAAGTGTAAAAGCAAATGTTCATCCCAGCAAATCTTAATCAGCTCAAAGTTTTGAAAACAATGGGTGAGAGCCTGCTGCCAGTTTCAGGGCATATCCTTCCAGTGACAACCTTATGGCTTGCCACTGCAAAGAGAAAGGTTTCCAGTAGGTGTGGATGTAAACCCCGGATTTGACCAGCTTCCCTCTAAACCTCCAGGCTGGATTCTGGAACCAGATACAAACCTTTTACTAAAACTGTACCTGCCATTGTCCGCAGGCTGAGCTTTTACCCAAGCAGGTGCTATGTAAAATCTGAGGATTTCAATGTGCTTGGCCCTACAGCAAGCAGCTCTTTCAAAAGGCAGATTATCAAACATGGAAGCCAGCAGCCAGTACAGAGAAAAGCATACTGCGGAAGTCAAAAGGTTTCACATGAGACATTCTTAAATTTAAAGCGTCACTGACGGCAAGATAGTACCGTGGTGGTGTCTGTGTGTGCAGCTTTAGGAAGAGAATGCCTGTCTCCTGAATCGCCATCCAATGTAACAGCAAGATCATCCTGTTTTTGAAATGATGGCATTTTAATCAATTGGAAAAAGCAGCTTGAGCTGGCAAAGTTCCTCTTCTTTCTCCCCCTTTTTTCTCCCCTTTCCAGCACTCGCTCAATGCAGCTAAACTTTGGCCAGAAAGATTTTGCAGAGAGCAGTTCCAACAATATTCTCTCCAGAACCGAGACACCCTCGGCTCCTTATTTCTGCCAGCAGCAAATTTTTAGGAGTGATTTATAAAGTCCCAGGCCTGGGGGCTTTGTAATGGAAATGCTGACAGACCCTTAACTATAGCATTGTGAAATGCAACACTGTAATGCAATGAATAATATTCATGAATCTGCCATAATGCTGGATATTATCACTCATTACCATTGTAAGAAAGGGGTGATTAAACTAATAGTTACGGAGAGACATTTCTGGTGACAGGAGGCAATGATTAGAATGAACTGACTTCAATATACATTTAGAACTGGGAATAATGGGATGTGGCAGGAAGCCAATAAGTGAACATGGCCCACGGCTCTGATCAATGAATTACTTTTTTTCCGCTTTACAGCAGTACATGGTGTTTAATGAAAAATCAATAGCCCCCTGTAATTCAAAACTGTAATCAATCGTTTGACCTGAAGCTTTCCCTTTTTTTTTTTTTTTTCTTTTTTTCTTTCCTCGCCTCCTCTCCCAGGGAAGGTGTCTTCGGCTGACAACACAGTTCAGTTGCAAGGTGCAGTACTTCACGAGGCTCGCAGACGGAACCTGACACAGGTCTGCTGCAATTTATACCAGCTGCAACATAGGTATTTATATGGAAAACCTGGGGATGGACTCGGCCAGACGTTGCTGCAGCCTTGACATCTTTCTGCCACAGCCGAGATGGGAAGGTGAAATGAGAACTCTTTCCTCCTGCTTTACTCTCTCAGCACTCGCCACAAGGAGTTTCGTGATGCAGCCGGTCCCGTTCAGATCTGGCGTGACGGCATCTGTGGTGGAGGCAAGTTGAGAATGGTTGGTTCTTCTCTTCAGGCTGCAGCCGCTGGTACAACCCGGAGTCAAGAAACACTTTTGCTGCCCCGGGCGGCTGCCTTGGCTGCCTGTGAGGGACAGCCTGTGTCTGCCCCTGCCCTTTACCGCAGCTGCTCAGAACAACTCCTTAGTTAATAAAGCAGCCCTCTGGAGAGCTCTGGTGGGATGTCCCCGCAGTCCTTTCAAAACTGCAGTTGATGGCTCATAGGTGTTCAGTGATGTTGCAAGCATTATACTGTTTCTCAGAGATAAGGTCTTCCCACCAGGAAATAGTCAGGCAAAGTAAATCCTTTGGATTCAGCGGAGCTGTCAGTTGTCGCCATTGGATCTGACCTGTTAAACCTGTGCTTTATGTAGGTGTGAATTAATTCAGCTTTATTTTGAGCACAGTGACAGAGGCACAAGTGAGAGAAAAATAATGCAATTGACTGTCTTACTCTCAGAAAAGTCAGAGCCATGCTTTTGGCATGTCATTGGTGCCTTAGGCCTCCTGTGCCTGTCAAGGCTGTCAGAAGGGTTTATTTTAATCAGGGGAAGGGACCATCTCCATGTTGGAAATAGGTGGGAAATCTACCGGGGCCATTAGTGTCTGTTGACTTAAGAAGAAGGATACATAACTCTGGGTGTTGGGGCACGTTCTGTTATGTATAACAGGAGAAAGTTTTCTATCTGAATTTTGCTGCGAAGTTGAAGAGACGTTGCCGGTAATGCTCTCTAGATGGGGTCTTGCTGGGCCAAACAGAGAGCAGGTGTGCTGTTGGGCTTTTCTGCAATTGCTCCTGATTTGCATCAGTGAGAACAGGAAGAAAAATAATTCCGGCACGTCTCAGCAGCACCTTGTTAAAAAGGTTAGTGAAGCTGATGAGCAGTGTTTCCATTCCAAGGATGACCCATTTCTATGAACCAGTAATAGAACCTTACTCTCAGCAAGTTCCCAGAAAGGACGGATATTGGAAAGTCTTTATTCAAAAGGTACTTGAGTGGGTTTTTTTTTTTTGTTTTTTTTTTGTTTGTTTGTTTGAGTTTTTTTTTTTTTGTGCGTGTGTCTTTACTCTCGCTTGCTGGCTTCTTGCTCTAGCCTTGCCACCAACCAGCAGAATCAAACATCATTTTCAAGGGAAGAAAATGAAGCATCGGCAATGGCAAAGACCTGCCTACTGCAGGAATGTTCCTAACAGCCTGTTTCTGACTGTTTTGCTCAGCCTGCTTCTAAATGATTCACTGACAAAATGTCACTGTTTTCCATTCCAAGACAGCTCATCAATGGGAAGGTTTTCGCTCATAACCGAAGGTCTTAAGGTACCGTCTCAGTATGTTGGGTTTGGTCCCTCTTTAAACACTGACTGAGCAGTTTTTTTCCTAGGTGCATTAGAAAGGTAAATGGGTTAAGCTAAAATTTCCAGCATCTCTCCGGTTCCTCGCTCCCATGCCCACCCCTACCCCCCTGCTATTTGTTGTAGCGCACGAGGAGAAGAGAGCGAGCATGTCTCTTGGGTTTGACGGCTCCCTTCTGCTTCTCCGTCTTCTGTGGCCGCTGCTTTGCCTGTTAGCTGAGTGGCTGATTTCCTGGCACAGGGACAACGCTGGGCCCTTGGCGGGAAGCTGAGCACACGCAGGATTGCCAAGCGACACTTTCCTGTGGATTGTGTGCACCACAACTCTGGCTTGGCATCATGTGCTGCAGTCTTCTGATTTTTCTTTCCATCCAGTGAAAACGCATATGCCTCGGCATGTGGGAGTGAGTGGGTAGAAGTGCGATCTTAGTGGGCCAGGGGGAATACTAGTGTGGAAGGGCCGCATTTTCTTAGGGGCACAGATTAAGTAAGAAAAGCACATGAATTTTGTTCTGTTTCAGAGCGTTGGGTGGAAGCTGGACTGTAAAAGAATATTCCATGGCATAACTGCGCACACGCATGTGTACTTCTCTCGTGAGAGCGTCTGTTGCTTCCCTGCCCACTGACATGCAGGGACGGCATCTGTCATTGCACTCCACGAACCTCGACTGGACACGGCAGGTATGGCCCTGGGGACAGGCTAATCTCGGGAAAACGAAGTGCTTAGAGCCGGTCTTCCACGCCACTGACTGAGGCTCCCCCTCTTTCTCCTTCATTTCTCTCAACAGTGCTTTACCTTAAACGGCTGCTATTCCCTGTGTAACGTCTTACCGACCTCTTTGCTTTGAAAACACGAGTCTTGGTTTGAGGAAAAGCTCCTTGTATTTATAGACTGCTCTTGAGAGGTATTGGTGGGGGGAAAAGGAGTTTGTTGGAAGGTGAGGAAAATCGAGGCGGTCCTTGCAGGACTGCACGGCAAACAAGCTGCACAAGGAAAACTACAAGATCCCCTTTGAGTGTTTACCAGTGGCCTACACGTTTGTTAATTGTTCTGTTCTCATCTGGAAAATACGTCCCATCCTGTAATAGCTTGCTTGGTGTTAGAGCTTGCTTTCTCCTTGGTGTGCATGCCAGTATAACCAAGGACTGACTTATTCTGCTGTGGAGGAATGAGTTTGGGTTCTGGACTTTGCTGGTCCAGAAAGGCTAAAATGATTATTCCTTGCCCTGTCCTACTGAGACTTAGAACAAGGGGAGCGGATTTCACCCAGAAAGAACGTGTTCCGGGATAGCTGAGCAGCAGTAATTTGGGGTTGTTCCTGAAACTGTTCCCAAATTGGGAGAGTGAACTGAATGCAGGACTTGAAACATTCACGCTAGTTTTATATATGTCCTGTTTGGCTCTGAAGTCACACTTAACGGCTCTTATTCCTCTTTGATTCCGGTAGCTCGAGTAGTGACACTGTTGTGCTGCTTGCTTGGCGCAAGCCAAGCGGTTTCTGCTGTGGCTCCTTTTCTGTCCCATAGTTCCCAGTCCTTCACTGCTGCTTAGTCTGAAAGAGGACCGGACATGGGATCTGGGAGAGAAGATCCCTTAAACGCTAGGAAAATGGAGAGCGAAGCCATCTTTCCTCGAGAGCTCGCTCCCCACTGCCACAGCTGAGCCTGCCGCCAGGTCCGCTGTCCACTCGGTCGCCGGAGCGGTGGGTACCAGGTACCACCTCAAATACAGCAGGGGAGCGATAATGCTACTAATAAGAGTGTTGTGAGTCAGAGAGGCCATGAAACTCTCGATCTGGATGTTGCAAACCTCATCCCGCCAATGGAGTGAGTGAATTTGCAATAACACTGCAATTGCTGCAATGGCAGCTTGTCAGGCGGCTGCTGGAGCCACGAGAAGCTCTCAAGCTGTGGTAAATACACTCTGCATTGCTATTTTGTAATAGACCACGTTCTATCCCCAGCTCCTTTGCTAAACAAAAAGGGCCAGCTCCTCCGCTGGTGTAAATTGGGGTAGCACCGCTGACTTGGGTGTCCGAGGGCTTAACCCTGGGATGGTTGTCTGAAGTCTCGCTATTACTCTCTTCATCTAATCTCGTGCCATATAGAGATGAACCTGTATTTTTACCTTCTGCTGCGTGACTTAATTGATTTCTGTTTTTTTTTTAATACTATTTGTCAATTCACACTGTGTATTTGGCCGACCAATTATATGCGTGGCCATATTGTGTGACTGCAGCAGTCTGGTGCAGTGCAAGGAACGCCACATCATGTGAGACGTTTCATCTCCATGAGTAACCTAGTCACTGTGGTAAATGAATACATGAATACAGTACATCCAGGAAAGATTTAAATGTATTTGACCGGTGCCTCTACTCACCATACAAATGTCATTGTTTTTTAATTCCCCCTCCCCCCCTTTTCTTGTTTTCCCGACACATTTTGGTCCCCTTTTCGCTTCTCCCCTTTTCCCTTAAGTAGAGATGACACAGATCAATACCTTTGATGGAAAGTAATAATCAGGCCTATTAAGTGACAAAGGTTTACTCTGTAACAGCTGTGCTGGCGGGAGAGGAGAGCTTGTCTGACTAATGAATCATGAAACAATCAGGCAGTAGCCATTTGTGTTTAGATCTGTAAATATGGTGTGGTTCAAGTGCCAGACCATCTCCAGCACTCCAGCTGGGGGCACAGATGGTCCACATTGAGAACAGCACGAGTGTAAAGAAAAGCTTCCCCCCACTTCCCCTTCCCCTGCTCTGTCCCATACTGCCCCTCTCAAAGGAACAGATCAGCCAGCTTGAGGATAAACTTGCGTTGCAGGCAGGAGTCGGACCATTGGCCTTTGAGACGGAGCAGCTCTCAGCAAAATGCACGCTCCCTTGCTTGTCCACGGGGGGAAAAAGCCAGGAAACCCCTCAAATCCTATATGCTGTATAGGTCCGATGTTTTGGACTAAAAATTGGGGTTTGTTCCTTGCTTTCTACCCCTTTGATTTCTTCTTCGTGCTCTACTGACAGATTTCCTCCTGAAAGGCATGACGATGTCAACTTGTAAGCTCCTAAAGGACAAATGAGTTGCACATCAGGAATTCAGAGCGGGAGCGCGGGCACGGAGAGAGAAATAAAGTTGTCAGGGAGTTCGAGCTGTTTCCACTCTCTTGACTTGAGCTGAGAGCGCTGCCTCCCGTACTGGTGGTTGATGCAGCTTTTCCCTTTGCCTCCTACGGGAGGCTGCGATCCCGGCTGACACTGAAGACGCTTCTGGTACTTTTTTTTTTTTTTTTGATTTTTTTTTTTTTCCCCAAGACCTGGTACCACGATGACAAATGCGTTGAGTGCTTTCTCACCTGCAAGGAAAACATTAAATCAAGTAGCCCTGTTTATGTAAAATTTAAGAAGTCAAATTTTGACAAGTTTCACTGTTTTAAATATGGACTTTCTTGCAGTGAATTAGAGACCGGCTTTTCTGCTGTCTTTTACACTGATGGAACTCCAGACAATCCAAACAACAGGAGAAGGTGTAATACAGAAATAATAACAATTTGAGGCCACAAATATCTCCCTTTCATTGGTGTGTGGCATTGGATGCTTAGTTGCCCATTGCAAGTGAACTTACCACGCTAGAACATTTATTTTCTTTCACAGCGTGTATAGATGTTTGTATGTATGTTTATGCATGTGCGGTTATAAATATATGCAATACAGTTGCTTTCCATAAGCTCCTTAATCCAAGCACTTTGGAGCTGTACTTCAGTTTGGCGTAGTGAAAGAGGCTGTTGCTGCAGTGGGGCAGTCGCTATTGCAGATACGTATTGTTTGGACGTGCTTCTGATTTCTTTTGCTGCAAATGGGTAGTTTAGCACAAGATGAAACAAAGAAATAGCCTTACGTATGGCACACCAAAATCCACTTGCTGCCTGAAGCACGGAAGCGACAAAGGCAGAAATAGGTGAGCGCGCCTGGCATTGGCACTTTTTGGAGTAGCGAGGCTGTGCTGCTGAGACAATGTTTGCATAAATATACGTCTGTCTCCACACTGCTAGAATTACAGCGTGTACTTGAAAGCATTTCAAAACCTGTTTTCGTTGTCTTTTTGTTGTCCCCTAACAGGGGAGATGGTGGTGGGGTACCATTGTCCGTATCGGTCAGCGGGAGGAAGTGATGAATTATTAGCGCTCTGATCTGCTCTTCAAACCTCGCTGAAAAAGGCTGTGCTGGCAGAAGCGAGGGTAGGACTTACCATTCTTACTTCAGTATTTATTTATTTTAAGAGTATCAAGTTAGCTAACATCTCTGTTCATTGTTGTTGATTTCTCTTTCAGATTTACACTCCCTCAGCAGCTTCCTGGCTGCTCTGGGGAACCGTTACCTTTGAGGAAATGTCTTTCCAGCGGGTCTTGCCTGAGGCTCCAGCTCCGCCTAAGCACTCCTCTCGGCTTTTGCTCCTGTTCCGTGCTGCATCTTCTGTGATGATTCCTGCTCAGACAGCAATGCGCTGCAAATGTGAGTCAGTGTAGGCATTTCGCCTGTTGGTAGTTGATGCTCATTTCACTCTTGCTGTATGTATTTCACTGGGCACGAGCCAGTGACAAGACAGGTTTCTGTGCCTGCATCCCAGCTGCTTCTGACTCTCTCGCAGCCTACAAGGGCCAGAAACATATAAAGCCATGTGGTGTCCAAAACCTCCCAGGTAACTCACCCCATCAGCTGCTTCAAGGTTGAAACGTGCAAAAAATGGAGCAAACTACGGACTGCCACTTGTCCTGTAAAGTCTGCTTTCTGCTGTACACTAGGAAAAAAACCTGAGGGGGCTCAGTGGATGGATCTCTGCTGGCAGGCCCAAGAGTTAAAGTTGGTCTTTTCCCCTTCCCTACAGATCTCACCATGAGCACTCCCTGCTTGGTACAAATGATCTAAAGTGTCGTGGGATTCAATCGCCTGCGTTTCGGACTGTATGAACGGCGCTCTGTGAGTTTAGTTACGCTGAAGAATTATACAGACCTGTTTGAATTGCAGAAATGGCGGCACAGTCAACACGTGAGGGTGATGGTTGGCTTGGCTTGAGATGTTTTCTGCCCCGTAGTAGGCTGATCTTAGGTTGACTCTGATCCTCTCTCTCCCTCTGGGTGAAAAGGGCTTCAGGGCTTTGGTTGCTGCAGACCAGCGCATCTCAGTGGAGTCCGTTCACAGAAAGTAAGTTCGCGGACCCAGAAGCAAATAGCTAATTTCTGTGTCTCAACTGAGTTGGAGAGGAGCATATGGCACCGGGAAAATCACTTGAATTCAGATCACCTGAAAAAGAAAGCTATTAAAGTGTAAAATGACGCGAAAGGGAGCAAAAAGCACTTAAGAGACGCGTGAAGACTGCCTAACGCAGGCACGGCGCAGGCCTTCAGCTGCTGTAGTTGCTGGGGAGCCCCCCTGATGTACAGGAAAGAGGTTTGGCTTCTTCGCTGATGAGGGCTCGGCCCTCGATGTTTACCCCTGCAGAGCTTTTTCACGAGTGTTTAAAAGTCCCTGAGCTTAGATAACTCAGGATAACGTAGTCTGAAATAGGGATAAAGGGCAAAAGGGAAGAGGGAGCGGACTTTTTTTGGTTTTCCTTTCTTTTTTTAAGCCATTATTTTGTGTGGACAAAGGAGCAAGTTTGCCGAAACCCGAAGAAATACAGATTTTGTGGACTTCAACAATAGTACCATTCTTCCCAAAAATCACATTATGTCCCACCTCATTTGAGCTGTTGAATGGTTATGTCATGCAAAAAGGTGGGTGAGAGGGAAAAGCCCCCAAACTCTTTCAGCTAGATCAGTGCAATCAATAAAGCTCACAAAGGTAATTATTCTCTGATTTAAGACCTGCTCTTCTGTTTGCACCCTTATTTGCTTGCACTGACCAAAAGGCTTTTGGGAACAAAAAGAAGTTTAAGCTCATGTAAAAATAATTTTTCCAGGAAGTGGTTTTCATCCCTCTCTTGTCCAATGACCCTTCTTTCCTTTCTTCTTCTTCTTTTGGGGAGGGGAATATTTTCTTTTTTTCTCATGAGCGAGGCTTAATTTTGCTTTTTGAAGGCATCTTCTTAGAAAAAGCGACTGGGGCCGTGCACAGCTGGCTTTTGAAAATTGAGTTTCTACTGAAACTTCCCTGCTATTATCTTGACAATCTTATTATTATCAAAGCATGCAAATATTAGGTATGACAATGAATGTTCACGGCAGGGAGGAACACAGCTTGGCCGTCAGGGGAAGGGGGCCACTAACAATCGTGCCCCCTGTTGCAAAAGCCATAATAATTTTAATATTCTCATACTGGGAGTCTCCATTTTCTTTGGCCTGCAAAGAGCCGCTGAGCACGTTGTTTCCTTTTGGCCAAATCGCAAGGGCCGTCCTTGAACATTTTGCGACACTTCAAATAGAGGATCATGCTGATAATGACTTCAGGGCAGGATTTTTTTTTCTTTTTATTCAGCGTAGGAATAAATGATTTAACTATTAAACTGAATCAGGCTTCTAGCTTTTGAATGTAATTTATTTCAAGGTTGCATTAAACTTATTAATAGATCAACCGTTTTTCTTCTTTTACCGACCTGCTTAGCAAAAAAAAGGGAAGACAAATCAGCTAAATGCCATCGACCTGGTATATTTGAAGCGTCACATATTGTAATCATTAACTACCAGCTGCATTATCTGGATATGAATTTTATTTTTTAGGACCGTGTTTATTCTCCGCTACTAAAATTCATCAGCATATAGCAGGACATGTAAAATCTCTCATTTTAAAGACAAATAACTTGGCAAATTGGTCAATTAGGTCATTTTAATGGATGTTCTCTCTTCTTTGCACAAATCTGCTAGCTCATGTAGAAGTCAGACATCAGGACTTCCATCTTCCTGGAAGACTTGTCCCTTCAAAACCAATTTGTTGCGTATCCGCTTTGAGTGCTGCTCTGATGTGTACAGGAGGAACGTACAGAGTGAGCTCAGCCTGGCAAAGCTGGCTACTTAAGATGAATTCTCTGTAGCACATGAATCAACAATTCAGTCGCTCCCAGCCATCAGAAATGACTTTGCTGTTTTTAATCAGAACACCTAGGAAGTGGAACTCTGGGCCAAAACTCTCGTCTTCAACAGGGCATAGATTTACCTGTTCATGGTATGAGACGGATCAGTAGAAGAATTTTATTTATCAACCGAACTAAAGGAGCAGGGGTGATAGGTGAAAAATTGCAGGCAGTAGCTGCCGCTAACTGGTCTTCTAAAAGCTGTTAGGAGGAGTTATCTTTCTCTTCCTCGCCTTATGCCTGTGTGTATGTCTGTGTGTATACAGGGTGCATAAAATCTTGCAAGTAGATGTGCACTTGAAAAATGTTAGAGATAGCTTAGGCAAAGTTCACCAATAAATATAGCGTTACAGTTTTAAACACGTGCTGGAGATTCCCATGACCACAGGGGTCCTGCCTCTTGTTTAACAGCCTGGTGGTCTGAAACATCAAGGTCAGAGTGCATCTATTGGTCTGTGTGTCTATTGTCCGCACTTCCAACTTAGGCTGGTGAAAGGGATAATCGTGTCTGAGCCAGCCTCCACTTCCAAGCCCGCACCATTTGAAGCCTGTTCATGAATTATTATGGGGAGATCCTTACGCTGGGTGGCCATTTAGAGACAAGGAAGAGAGGCCTCTCTCTCCAAATGTGGGTACCAGGAGCAGGGTTTGGGCTAAGTTAGCTGGGGCATCAGGGTTAACACCCTTGGACTTCTTTGGTTGAAAGTTGTGAGATTTTTGGCACGCAGAAAGCCAGGGTAGGGTATTTCTGCATTTCCCCACGGCTTACCGGCGTCCTGGCAGCAGAGACGCAAGCCTCTGTGTATACGAGGTTGTCGTTCCTCTCTATGGAGGAGGTAGAACCTCTTCTCCTGGTGCAAGTGTCTATCACGCAGACCGTGGTGAACATGGACTCACAGGACACAAGGAGATGGAGAGCATACGGAGAAGCACTCGGAGGCATTTGTCTTTTTGATACGCCTTTTGTCCTGGAGACCAGGAAAACATTTTGCTTGTTGTTCTTTTGAGTTGCTGCATTCGTCCATCCCCGTGTGCCTTTGGAAGTCAGTGAAGCTGCAGAAAAGAAGAGAAGAGTGTGGGTTGTTGCTGCCAAAGACGGGGACACTTGAGGAAACTGAAAAGCAACATATTGCTTACAGGAAGAGATAATATGCTCTTTTGTACCGCTGACCTCAAGCCCCTTGTTACAGTCCGTAACTGAAAACAGGGTTTCAGGCAGAAATTAAGATTTTTAGCTATGGATATTTAATGTAGCTCCCGTGAAGTCAATTAGACTGTCTGCAGTATCCCCATATCCCCGTGTTGCCCAGTTCTGCAGTCAGTAGAGTGGGGTTTTGGGCATTCTTTTTGTTTGTTTTTTTTTTCTTGGCGAAGAAAGGCACCCTGGGCTTAGATGCAGCTGACTAATGCTAAGCTGAAGGAAAGTCTGTCCTGGTGGTTGAAACATAGACCTGGGTGGAGGGAGGTGAAAATTGCAGGGAGTCTGACATAGGTGACTCTTTTCCAGTGCTGTGGTGAATATTGCTGGGGTCTGGAATACAGGCTGCTCTGCGACGAGCACCCGAGAGTGAAGGAAAACGCTTTAAATGCTTCCCAGTCTGCAGATGGAGCCGGCTTCGTAAATCACGGGAATTGTTTAAAAGTCCTGAGCAGATGCCTAACGCGCTGCTGGCGTGGCAGGGGTTAACTGGGACACCACCTCCTGGTCCCACTAATTGGGCTCATTTGCCATGGTGTGGCTTCCAACACCATTTCAGAAACTCAAGGATGTGAAAAAGATGGAGTGAAACCAACGCAAAGTGGGCTTAAAGTGACTGCTCTACTAAATGTCAACTGCACAACTAAATATATCCCTGAAAGTAGAATTTATGGTTTGCACTCCTTCGCTTTTTTATTGTGGTGAGAAAAAAGCCAGGAACTCAACGGGCTGTAACTTTAATAGGTCATTCCAGCCAGTGCTTACCTTTACAAAATCCTGATAATACCGAGAAGACAATACAGTGATCAAAAGCAGTGATGAGATTTTTTAGCAGCATTAACCGTCATGACCTAGCAAAATGAAAGAAAATGGTTTAACAGAACTGTCAGATCCAATATAGCTAATAAAGGCATGGATAAATGTTTATTACATACCGGAGACAGATCATTTCTGTACAGAAATTGAGGATGACCTTTACTGATAACTCTTATCTGCCTGATATCCTGAATAAGAAAAAGAGAGGGGGAGAGAGGGCTGCACTATTGCTGATATTTATGAAAGGTGAAGAAAAATTATAATTTGCAGATGATTGTTTTTAGACAAGGGCTCGCGGGGAAAATAAAGATGTGGAACTATTCATTCTGCACAAGAGATTGCAGGCTTTGACTTGGCTGTGTCAGACATACTGAGCGTGTCCGACCAGAGGACTTTGTCAGAGACTTGATTTTCATACATTTTTTATATAAATATATTATATATAAATATATATTAGTGTGTTTGTGTTCGGGGCAGTAATAGTTGGATTGACACTGGTTTTTCTCTCTGTTCAGAAAGTTCCGAAGTTATTCAAGCAATGCTGCCGTGAGCCGTCTTCCCACCAGCCAGGTTTCTAAGCTGAGCACCAACGGTTGAAAGCAGGTCTCCAAGAGAGGCCAGCTCCCCAAAGCTCCCGTCAAGACTCAGTGGTCAGACCTATGGGAGAAAACTGATTCGAGCCGTTTATTTTGCGCTGTAAATGCGCTGTAAGCTTCTTGAGGACATCTGCCCTGTTCCATACACAGCTTCACGTGCAGGTAGGAAACCCAGGTAATGCCAGCGCTGAACCTGTCCAACGAGGCTGCGGTAGTCCCACCCTGCCCGCCAGCCAGGTACGTATGGGAGTCCAGAGGCGGAGGAGCCACCACGCTGCCTGAAGCAGTGGCGGGCAGTGACCCGCGAGTGGGCTAGTAGAGTTCTGCCCGCAGGGAAATGAAAGCCGACGCTTTTCCACTGAGCTTAGAGTTCAAGCAGCCAAGACCCGACTTTTCTGATGTCTCGGTATGATGTCGAACTGCACATGCTGCGAACACAGCTGTAGCCGTGAGGGCTGGCCCCTCCCGGAAGCTGGGCACGCAGGAAACGTCACAAGCTGCCTGTCGAAAATCTGACTGGAATGAGATGTGAGTGAAATCAGAATCAGGCCTACTACATGCAGTTAATCATAAATAATGCTGTCTCGGTAATGGTTGCAATTAGTTATGAACTTCAATCATTTCTAACGTTTCCATGTTGGCCAATTATGCTGCAGAAATTATCAAGTAACCCATAGCACATTAGCTTTCTGTAATGCCATTGTTTGGACGTGCTCAGGTCACCAGATCCTCGCCAGGATGAATTAGCGTAGCTCTCCCAAGTACAATGGTGCTCTGCTGATTTACACTGCCTGAAAAGCTGTCCCTTTGTCTGCTGGAGTTGTAGCTGCAGCAAGTTTAAATCACAGCCTTGCAGTAGAGACTCTTAGGACCCAGCCTTGTAGAAACAATGGCATGTGTATTTTCTCTCTGGGCTGTGCGGATGACTTATTAGATGCCAACAGTAATTCTTGTGTCTGGTGGTAGTTCAACAATAAGCTGAAATCATACTGTAATGGTGCAATTGGAAACTGGGAAAAGGAACTCGATTAATGGGCTCGTGTGACTTCTTAAAAAGAGAAGCCTATCAGACAAGGAAACTTCTTAAACTAGTGCTGATGAGCGGCTTGAAACTTCCTTATGTGCTTGGCCTACAGCTCATTAAAATACTTTTGTTTTGATTTTACAGGGCTGCAGAGCTGCGTTAGGACCACTGTTTTCTCATGGCAGATATGCTTCTTTTACTATGGAAGACTCACTTTGTTGTAAGTCTCGATAAAATAAAGCAGTACAATTTGTTACTGTTCTTACAGTCCCAGCTTTGAATGCTCCATGTCTCTTGCTTCCTTTCTTTGGAAAACAACTGACTTGTCTGCTCATGTGAACTTCTGTTTGACAAGTTATATGGGAAAAAATAGCCTTGAATGCTAAAAGGCATTTTGGTGTTGGTCGCCTTAAGACCTGTGGTAGCTCAACTGCTTGAATACTTTGAAGCTTCCAGACCAGGCCCACAGACCCACCGTGGGTGAGAACAGCACTCTTAATGCTCTTTTTGATGAGATCTCGTGCTCTGTGTTTGTTAATCGTTGTAAAGCGGACTGACTTCCTATTTCCTGACAACGAAATGAGTCGGCGTCTCAGTGCTTTCGCCTTGCGCGTGGATCCCGAGCCTGTAGTTTGAATATCTCGTAGCTGTTTCTGGGCTGTGTGGTTTCAGAGACGATTCTTTCAGAGCAAAAAATCTTGGGGAAATTACTTGCGGTTTTAAAACAGAATATTTTGTCAAAATCAAATTTATTTCAATGAGGAACAATCACTGTAATGGCTGAGAAGAATGCAAAGATTAAATGAGGTATGAATAGCTGTAAGATGGTACAATTACCACCTCAGAAACAATATATTTGTAAAGTTAATTCCTCTTGAACATGAACAATCTCCTTACACTTGACCCCTCTCTATTGCCTCTTCCATGCTTGAACTCTCCTTGAACTTTGAAGATCCATCTTGAGAGTATGATATGGCCATCTCTTTTGCATCTGGTTATTTTAGCTCCAATTTGCAGCCCTAAAACGGCAATTATGGTGATATATTGCTCAAGTCACCCGACATGGATTAGTATCGGGATCAGCGCGTTTATGCACAGGAGTAGTGAATGGAGACTACAGCTATGATTTTAAATGACTTGATTAATTCTGAAACAACACTTCAGAGTCCATTACATCCAGCAGGTGTTGGGGTTCAGGCTGCACTTCTGTTGCATATTCAGGCTGCCTTCCCTTAATCTGCACCAGCGTGTCATATTTATTCGCCACCCCCCCCTCTTTTTTTGTGTGTGTGTGTCCAGCATTCCTTTTCTCCCCCTCACCCCTCCTTTCTGTAAAAGTTCAGTGGCCTTTGGGGGCAACTCGGACAATACTCCCTTTTTGGGATTCGCATTGACAAACTGTAGTAAGTTGCTTTATAAAAGTCTCTGGGGACACAGCCTGACCGGTATCGGAGTGAGGACTGTCACTTGTTGGACAGCAGGGCTGTTTTTTGGCTCGGGGTCAGCTAAATAATGCTGAGCTTGCACTAATTATCTCACCACATCAGTATAAATATCGCCATCCTGTCAGAACTAACCCTGGTTGCTCAATATGGATTTCTTCTGTCTTACTTCGGTGGTACAGATGCTGGAACCCCCCTCGCACCTTTCCTCTCTTGGTTACCTGCTTTGGGGGCAGCCTGATGGCTCGTGTGAAACTGGGGACTCGTCTGGGATACGGTTACAAGTGGGGGGTTAGGTTTTCAGCTGCTGTGCAATGCTGTGGTTCCCATCTCAGACTGGAGGTGTTCTTAACAGGAAGAGGACAAAATGATTGACCCAGTCAATGGGTTTAATGTGCTTTTGATATTTGAGCTGTTACCACGCTAGTTGGTACTGCGACTGTCGCTGTCTGCCTGTGATCTTCACCGACTTTAAAGCAGGACGAGGAGAGGCAGGTTAGTGTAGAAGGTTCCTGCTGAGGCTGCTGGGCACCATGACTGGGCTCTTGATCCGTCTGCTCCTTGGGTCGATACTGCAGAGGGGGAAAATGACAGCAAAGCACAGAAGTCATCTGAACTTGAGGGACGACAGAATTTGGATAAAGCACGGAGAACCGTGATGAAAACTCATGCAATATATCACTCTGTAGAGAGAGCCTTTTGTAATGATCAGTTGTCATGTGGCTTTATTATGTGCGTGTTGCCTTTATTTAAGTCTTTGTGGCCTGATCCTGATGCTCTCTGTGTCATAGTTTCAGCGAGAATAATTCTTCCAGTTTGCCGGAGTTCAGCCAAACAGAGCCGCAGGCCAGGCAGGCACCGCACATATAAATAAGGGCCTATTCAGCGAGGCGCCACTGAAATGACTGCTCGATGGCCGAGGTACTCCTTCCCATGAATAAGGGGACAAAAGTTTGGGGCTAATGAGAAGCACAGCGTTTGAGTGTTTGTTTTTAAGACAGTGGCTCATTCTGCAGGCTGTGGTACAGAGGCAAGGGAAATTCTGTCTGGGGTCAGGAGTCTCCCAAAGGAAGCGGCTTCTGTTTGCAGTGAATATGTAACTCCTCTAAGCAGGGGTGACGGAACGTGAGCCTCCCCTGAAGTCCATTGAAATCAGTGGGAGCCTCTCTGTGTACACGGAATGTGCCTCAACAGGACAAGCACAAGGCTTGGCTCCAGTGCAAAGAAGGATCTACTAGGAGAAATTCACAGGGGAGGAAACGGACGCAGAACTTGTCCTGAGGCTCTGCTGGGAAGCACTGCCCAGCTCGGCAGAGGGCTGAGTGCTCTTGAGGATGAGATGAGAAGTAGCCCTAGACAGTTACGAGGGTTCAAACCTCTGGGAGCAAGCCGTCGGGGAAATAGCTGGCATGCAGAGTTTTGGGTTTGGATTGCTGGGAGTTTTGGGTTTCATTCCTATGGGAAAACATCTTCTTTCTTGCCTTGATGCTTCGTCAGACTTGAATTTCATCTTTAGGGTAGATGGGAAATAGCACAGGCTGTTCGCGTGTGGAAACGGTGCATTTCCTATGGGAAGAAGTTTAACTGCAATGAGAAAGAAAACAGCTTTTAAAAAATGTGGCAGCCTAAATCTTGGCAAGCGGTTCAACCTTTTCTATGGGTGGAGACAACGGTCTTTATTCTAGAGCAATGGTGGTATTTATTTTAAGCTGAAGGTGGACTTTGATTGAAATCCAAATGTGCCTAAACATTTGGATTGGTTGAAGTCTAGCCCTAGAAAGCTGTGAAGAGCTAGGAGCAAACCTGGGCCGGATCTCAGGAGCACGGAGCTCAGTTCTTGTCTAGTCTCACGTACCTCTGTTAATATCATCTTTTCTGTATAATAACTTTACTTAGCCTAAGTGTTAGGTCAGGCACTGAGTTCCCCGAAGAGCTGCCTTGGGCTGTGTGTGCTGTGATGACACAGGTCCTTACCTTAGCACATCTTTCTGTTTCACAAGTGTTTATGTAGCGTGTTCTCTGACTAATAACCCCTTGGACAGCTGTGGATCAGTGCAAGACAATCTTTTCCCTCAGGGCTTCATGGTGAATGTCCTGGTGCTTCTTGGACTCGCGGTCTGGGAGTTTGCCTACATTTTAAAAACGGACCTTAAGGTCCCCCTTTTTCAGATCGAGGGAAAAATCTTGGTGCCTGGGGGCTTATTCCCTTATTTATCTCCATCTGAAATGGAAGAGGGAGAATCTTCTGTGCTTTATTATAAATGGCACAGGTGGGGCTAGAGGGAACCCTGTGCTAGCCTACAAAAGGCTTGCATGACCCTTGAGCTACACAGTATTCTATTCAGGCATTTAGACTACTCGTTATGTTCAGTTGTTCCTCTTCCTGGTGGGGTCAGCCACCCGCAGACACTTTTAATGTGTTAAAATATTCTCCTTCATCCATGGACTAGCAGTTCTGTAACTGCAGGGAAAGCCCTGGGCTGAAATCCAAGAGGCTGGAGTTTAATTTCTGTCCCTGCAGTTTCCACCGGTTCACTTAACCTCTCTTTGATTGCATCTTCTGGCTTTAGACGTTAGAACGAGGAGAGAAAATAAGCAGGTTTTGCCCTGTAGCCAGTACTGCAGTACTCTGTACCTGGCCAGATTTCTTTTTCCCTTTTTAAGGTAACATTTGCCTGTGTGTGTGCGTTTCCCCTCCTGCTTCAAAACACGCTGACTTAAACCCTCCAGCTGCTTCAGCGTCTTTCTGGTTCTTCTCAGAGCTCATGCTGATGTTTTTTGGTGATGAGGGGCCCGGAGCTGAAGCCTGACGGAGAGGTTTTCCAGCAGGGGCCCCTGGCAGCCCTCAGCAGCAGCTCGGCAAAACAGCGCCTTGGTCTTTCCTACCAGTGGCACCAGGGAGATGGCTGAAGGGCTGGAAGACATGTCGATACGTGCAGATGGAGGGCAGGATAAGTGCCTGCAGGATAAACGTCTACGATCGGAAAAGCCTCCTAAACGCGCGGCTGCTGTGGGCAGTAGCCAGCCGGGGCGCAGGGCTCGGTCTGCTCCTCTGCTTTACCTCCCCGCCCAGGAGCTTCTGCTCAGCCACCGCTTGGGTCGCCAGTTTTAGCAAGTAACAATTTCTGCTAGTAAAGGGGTAGATCAAGTCTCTCGGAAGACACACGTCCTTCTGAGCAAAGATGACTGCGCCGGGTAACGTGCAGCATGGCTCGCAAGCAGGCACCGTAACGTCCCCAGAAAACAAACCTCTGGTACAGCAGTGTGACAGCCAGCAGCGGAGGTGGTGATTGGCAGGGGTGTCTCTGGAACGCCCGCCCTGTTCGGGGGACACCGTTCCTTTTGAAGCTGTTCCTGACCTGAGGCGTGTTTCCGTGAAACTCCCTGTCAGGCGATGCTCGGCACAGCCTGCCTCTCCTCCCACCCTCGCTGAGCGAGGACGCTTCTGCGTTCGGTGCAATACCCAAATCAGGATGTTATTTATATCCCAAATCCCATTTCTCAGCACTGTCAGTTTTTTCCCTTGCGGAGAAGCGAAAAGACAGTTAAAGGGACTTTCGGTGACATCCCCCCTGTTTAATGAAGCTTGGAGTTATGGGCAAGTGACTCGAAGTGCCGTTATTATCTGCATGAGTGACTGAAGGCCGAGGGTCTAGCAGCGTGCAAAGAGCTCCACCGCAAATGTGCACATTGATCATTCCTAATCAGACCAACCAGGTCAGGGGTGCTGCCGAGATGGAGAGCTCTGAAAAAGCTGACAAATGAAGCAGCGGAGCTTGGGGGTTAATGTAATATTCAAACAGAATGAGATATTCATTTTCTTATAAGCTTGTCACTTTTCCCTTCCTCTGACATTTTGCCGGAGACTGCAATGAGGAGGCAGAGAAGTGGGAGAGCGTACGAGGGAGAAATGCCCTAACCGGGGAGACGGGGGGAGGCAGAAAATCCTACAAGTGTATCTAAAGAGCAGAAGGGAAAAGGCGTGGGGAAGCGCAGTTCTTCTGCGTCCTCATTTTTCCGGTGCTCTGCACTCTTTTATGGTAGAACACTTTTTGCCTTTTTTTTTAAAGGAACCTTCTATATTTCTGCAGCCAACACTGTTCTGTTATTTTGCAAAAAAAACCTGCTCAGGCCCAATTGTCTCTAAAATGGAGAAGTTTGGGGTGCTTCTCAGGCCAGAACTGTACTCCCCTCACAGAAAACAGACTATGTTTAGCACTGTAAGGGGTGAGGAGCTGGGATGGTTGTCGGCTTTTTTCCAGAACTGCTGTATTGAAGCCTGTGGGCAAAACATACGCCATGTGTCAGAAGCATCATTATTGCCTTACTTGGGCTTCTCATGACTTTCTAGCTTCTTAACGAGAAATGCCTCACCTGAGGAATTTTAAGTAGCTGGTAAAAATTCCCTGTACTTCCCAGTGCTTTACATGCTGGAAGCCAGGCCTGGTACCGCATGACAGCTGTACTTTAAGTGGCGTAAATGGTATCTACCCAGCTCCTGGGGTGTAACGGACCAACCAGAGCCTGAAAGGTTTGGTGGTTCATTCCAGTCATCCCTGCAGGGCGGGAGAAGGACTTGCGCAGCCCCTGTGGTCGGTTCTAGACTCCAGCCAGGTGAGCGGTCGGGTTGCGGCACAGCTGAGGCTTCTGTACTACCTCAGGAAGGAAGGCGCCTTATGCTTCAGGGAACTCTAAACAAAAGCTTGCCTGGAATGGATGATTTGAGAGATTTATTTGGCACTTTATAGGTTAGAGGGACTTAATGCTCTAAAGAATGAGAGAGCCTTAAGAAATGAAGGGTCAGAGCTCCTGTGAGATCTTTGCCGATTCAATAATTTTCCCGACGTTGCAAGGCAGTACACCATGCTGAGGGCACTCCCGTGAAGGCAGGACGGCACCAGGAGACCCAGAATGCTCCAGAGCCTGGAGATCCCGTGCAGTGCAGCGGAGCTCCAGGGTTTGAGATGCAGCACGGACCAAGCGCTTGCCCTTGCTGAATTTGGCCATTCCTTCTCTCTACAGCTGTTGACCGCGAAATCATTCTCGAAAAATCAGTCCCATTTTCTTCTTTTTCGGTGGAGTTTCCTGCCCGTCAGCAAACTTGGAGTTCTCAAGTTTTATAGTATCTCTCCCCACTCTATTACCTAAGCATTTTCTTACTCTTATAAAATGTGGAAGGTTTTTTTTGTTTTGGTTTGGTTTTTTTTCCAACTAGCAGTTACTTCAGAGTTTACAAACCGGCTGTGAGTTGATTTTGGTTGTTTCCTCAGCGATGCCAGTAACTCTCTGAGTCTGCCTGGGGGGACGCTGCGGGTCTTGGCCGGGAGACTACATGGGGAGGGCACGAGGAGACCTGCCTTACGCTGGCACTACAGGAAACAGGAAATTTCTCCTTTTCAGGCTGCTCCCTGTAATAGTTTCATGATGAAGGTGCAGGGAGAAGTGCAAAGTGAAAGGAGGGGGAAAGGAAGCGTATTGCTGTTTGTCGTGTACCTTTGGAGCGCGTTACAGCTCCAGTTCAACATGAATAAAAACAGCCTGTTAACTTCACCACACTTCAGACTGCAGTCTCCAAAGTTTTGGAAAGCACAGCTCAAATTATCACATCAGAGCTGACAGGAATGTCTAATAGCAACAGCAGCAACGTACAACGTAGCAACGCCCCCGAATTTCTTTTCATTTTCCCCACACCCTGCGAAAAGCACAGAAGATGGAAGGAAAGCCTTTGGGGGATCAGTCACTGGGCTGGGTTTTGGGAGAAGTGAATTCAGCTCTCTGCTTTGTCACCGGGGTGGTACAAGACCTGGGATAAGCAGCTGATTTTTTTTTTTTCCTTCTCCTTTGTTTTGCAGATCGTTTCAAGATGTTCCTTTTTCTCCCGTCTGTTTTGACTATCAGTTCTTCAAGGCTGGCATGCTTTCTTATGATGTTCCTTTTACAGAGGGGCTTTCTTCCAGCAAGAGCCAGTCCCGAAGTATAGAAGAATAATACTGAGTATTTGTTAATGGCGACAAGCAGAGTTATTTAATCTTCCTGCTCCTTTAGGCAGTCCTGCAGCCTGCTGCCTGCCTGCGATGTTAGGTAGTTGGCAACATTTTTCTAAGACAGGCTCTCTCTCCTCATCAAGCTTCTGTCTCAGAGATTCATGTGAAGCATTTCAGTTTATTCAACCTTTAATCAGATGCCTGACCTATTCTGAACAGTGCTCAGCTTATGACCTCTTCCCAATAAACAAGTCTTAAACAAGCTGCCACATCAGATTTTTTGCAGAAAACGAATGTGAGACAGCAAGGAGAGCTAATCATGCCAAATATCGCTCTTTCTGCCAGGCCACTCTCTCTTCTTCCCTGCAAGAATTAATTTGACATTTTTGGAAAAGCACGGCCGTCTCACTGAAAAGAAATGATACGCTTCCTCTAGCATCGGGAAATCCCCTCTTCTGTGGGGAACGAAGTGTATTTAATTAGGCAAAATGTTCGTAGTGAGTTGTGCTGAAATGAACAGTGTCCAGGGTACTTTCTTCTGCTGGAGTTACACGTGATTTAAAAGCTGAAGGCAAACACCGTAGTCGCCTGGACCACTGGTCCGTTGGGCACGGAATGCTTAAGTACTCATTAGTGACAGTGAGAGACAAGGAGGGTGTTTGGATCTATTGAGATCCCCAACACACTGGTGGGGCTGTGGGCCCTGATTCTCAAAATAACGTAGCGTGCAAGTCATGTTGGGGATCTCAATAGATGAGAGCTGGGTCCTGATGTTGAAATTCTATTTTTTTTTTTTTTTTTCCATTTTCTTTCTTTCTGTGATCTTAATAAGCAGTGGAACTGGAAAGGAAAACTAAAGAAAATGGTGGTTTTTCAGTGACTGCAGTCATCTGGACCAAAACTATCACCATCTTTGGAACACGTACTCGCAGCTTCAACAACAGATGAGGAAGCTCAAATGGGTAAATGACTAGATTCCACTTGCCGTGAGGGTGATGGCTGCAGGTAGCACAGACAGGATGCTGTGCTTATTGTTCCCTTTTCAGGCTACGGTCTCCATTTCTGACTCATAATTCCTTTTACTGCTACTTAATGCACGTTTCCTCAGTTTCCCTGTCCAACAAGGTGGAAAGCATCTTCAGGCTTTGCAGTGCCTTTCTCCACAGGCGATGGCGTGCCAGCACAGTGCACCTGGGTGCCAGCCTGGGGCAAAGTGTTATAAGTATTGGCGGTTTGCACACAGGCACTTCCCTGGAATATTCTCTACTCGGTAAGCTGGCCACCTACTTGGTACTTGCATCGCCTTGGCCTGGTAAGAGCAGAAACTCTGGAAGTGAACGGAGGTAAATACTGGAAATTCTGTTACAGCTGGTTATTGGCATCACTGTGCGGTTGAGCACTGCAGTTACTGCAGGGCAAACATGACAAATATTGACAAGGCTTTGTCTCTGTACTAAACAGTACAAGCTCCAGGACACCGTTGTTTGCTGATAATGTTGATTTTTCAAACACAGTTTCTTATGGCTCTATTCCCTGATGTTTCTGTGAGAGGTGTTTAAATTAGCTTAGACCAGAGGTGCCATCACAAATGCTGTCGAGCAAGTAATGTCATTTTTCTCATATAGCCCTGGCCTCGATGACACACGGACCTTGTCCATTGGTGAGGCGCAGCACCAAGGAACACGACTGGCAATAACAGTGCCCGTTCGCTTTCCTTTCTAGTCCCTTTGGATTGGAAAGTGTTCCAAAGCGATTTGGTAATAGCTGAGCTTGGCCCTTTCCTCTGGCTCCTGTGGTGTTCAAGAAGTCACAAGAGTGGGAAACGGATTTTCGGTTAGTACGTTTGGTCCTGTTTTGTAACAGTTCAAGGAGGCTGTTGAAGCTGGAGTGTGTCCTCTAACTTCTGGTCAATAGCTTGTAGGACAGGCTGAGAAGGTGCAAAGGGAAGGTAGGACTTGTGTGTTTTCCTCTCGGAAAAGGAAATCGGTGAGGGGACCAACCTTGGGCAAATTACCCCTGCTCCAGCATTACTTGCCTTCTCTATTTCGATGTTCCTGTAGTGCTCAGCAGACTTGAGCCTCTCCAGACGCTCCTGAGTCACAAGAAAATTTTAAGCACGACTTGATTTTATTTTTTTTTAAATTAATCGTGATAGTTGTGTAGTTTCTGGTGTATCTCGCACACCTTAGACTGTGTTTGGCTGTTAGATTAGAAAAGGATAAAACAATGTTTTCAGACTTGACAGGGTTCAAGAAAATTTTGTCTGTGGATTCTCTTAACTGGACTTTAGTTGAGAGTTTAAAGGGGGCAAAATGCCTCAAACAGCCTAGCAGTTTTCCCTCTCTCCCACTAGATGGCCAGTAGCGTTAAGCCCAAGACCCATTTTCTGTGTGGACATCTGGGAGGCCCTTGATGAGAAGTGCGTGTCTCCGTCTGCCAGAGCCCAGGCGCGAGCGCTGGACACAAACCGTGCTATTTAGGCAGGACACTCTCCGGCAATACCCTGCTGGGTCATCAACAGTTTTTTCCATCAGTCGTGTTTCATAAGCTGTCATTCTCACTAGAAATAACATTGAACAGTAAAAGCAAGGGACAACACATCTGTTGCGAGGTCAGGAACTGTAACGAACGGCATCCCTTGAAACTTTATTTGAGACAGGAGAGCAGTACGTAGCAATGTTTTCTTGTTTGCTCAGTTGCGTACTTTTTTTTTTTCCTTAAAAGGGCTTGGCACGGCTTATGCTTCTTATGAAATATTTATTATTGTCTTATTTACATTAATTTTGAATGCTTGATCAGAAATCTGATCTCTCTCTAGTTTCTATGCTCACTTCCCAATAAACCAATTAAAACCCAGCTGCTACGCAGGAGAGAGTGATCCTCTTTCCACGGGTTGTTGTTTTATAGATTGCTCCTGTGTCCTACTTGCCTGGCAAGAATTTAATTACACATAAGAAAAAGACAAACATCTAATTTTTCACGTGGGGATGGCAAAATCTAAGAATCCTTACAGTTTCCCGGAAGCAGTTGTGGGCAATGCTCCTGGGGAAAGCAATAGCTGGGCTTGTTATCCACCCGCTATTCTTAGTATGCACAGAACCCGATACTTGGACATCTTGTGGTATGTGATGCCTCGCATGGATTTGACTTCCCAACAGGTGCTGTTCCTGTTTTCGCAGAGGTTCAATGAAGTTGTCTGTCCAAGCTCATCTTGCTGGCCTGTGTTCGCGCAGAGAGATAAGGTTTGAGCTGGTCCCTTTCTGCTCGTGGCCAGATGTTAACATATTTCAGTGCCTCGAGAGGCATCTCAGACACTCGTGGGATTGCCAGAAGTAACGAGGGCGCTGATTCTTACAACTTAAGCTTTTTGCTGTAGAACCACACTTTTATAGTTTTTAGTCTAGGAAGATCGCAGTTTGGGCAAAAGCAACGATTTCTGTCATCCTTCTCTGAAGCTTTGCAGTCTTTTGTACCCCCTAGCGATCAGATCGCCTTCCTTTCTTCTCCACATACCCCAAGCCAGCCGTGCTAGTCTGAGGGGACATATTTTGCGTACATTTGCTCTTACTCGCCCTCACCCTTGACGGCAAAGCACAACCACTGTCTCCGTGGGAGATGCACTTGAACATGCGTTCCCTGTACAGTGCAAGCTGAAGGGAAAAGGGCTTACAGCTGGCAACAGTCCACGAGAGCGGGCCTCTTGCTTAAGCAAACACTGAGCTTTTCTGACAGGTGCCCAAGCCAAGCAAGGGAGAAATGGTGTGCGCGAGCAAGGGGCTGGGGCTGCCAAATGGGGTGTTTCTGACAAAACAGTACCACGGAGCCAGCTTGGTGCTGCTTACAGGCTGCTGCAGAATGGGATCTGGTTTTGTGATCGGACAGAAAGCAGGACTGGGGCTCTGGGTAAATGCCTTTTGTAAATAAATAAATAAATTCAGTCTGAAGAGAAAGAAAATGCTGTAGGAGACACCCCACCCCCCCAAAAAAAATCAGTACTTAATCATTATTTTTCCCCCAAGCTTTTCTCTTCCCGCCCCACTGCACAGTTGGGAACTGCTGCTCCATAGGCTCCATCATCCCTGTGTGTGTAGGTGCCAGCAAGGACTCGTGCATCCAAATGTCCCGTGAGGCTGGTGTATTTTTCTTGCATCTCTTACTTGGAGCTGAAGGTTGTTTTGCTGATTCAGGCTTTCTTGGGTGTCACTCCAACTGTTGTACTGATGACAAAGAGCAGACTCTTCTAGCAGATGTAACTGTAAACACCACCAGGAAAAGAGAGTCCTGAACGTGGCGATGCTTATTGTGGAGTAACACACGCCGAGTGTGGGGGCCTGGGGAAACAGCCTTTATTGCTGTTTCAGGCTCTGTTCACAGAATGGATGCTTCCGCGGGAAATCCCATGGGGTGAACCTGCTTGGTCCATCCTAATCGCGTTCTCCTTTTCCAGCTTTTTGTCTTCTCAGGAAACATGCTGTCAGAGAAGCCTCAATGCAACCGTGCGAGTTCAGCATGGAAGATGTCCCTCACTCCAGCCGCGTGTGAACGTGCGAGCTGCAAGTGATGCCTCCGTCCCGGGTCTCTGGTCACAGGGGAGGAGGTGCTGAGGATTTTAAAAGCTCAGCTAAGCACCCTCTCAGTCAGGGCAGATGCAAGTAGCATCACACCAATGAAAACATATTTTGAGTACGTTTAGGACCAAGTTCTGGTCTCGTTTAAGGCAACAGCAGTTTTGCTGTTTAGTTCAGTGGGACTCTAGGCTTTACCCATCTCGCTTGCCTTTACTTCAGTAAAAATCAAAGTTCAGCTGTAAGCCTTATTATCAGCTACCAAAAAGGAAGTCAACTAAGTGGTCTCCTCCATGCCTTTTTACGTTAATACAATCGTACATCTTGTGAGTGTTTAAAGATAGCCCTGTAGGATGCAGGGCAGCAGGAGCTCCGAGGGCAGTGGGTTTCAGACTGGGATCCATGTCCTGTTCTCTCGTCTGTACACCGCAACCTGGGCATCTGTGGAAGGTATTTAAACAACAGCAAAAAAAGGGAAAGGCTACTCCTGTGGAATGCTGAGGGGTCTGCAAAAAGGGAGACGCTTTTAGAGCAGATCTCACTGATTTTCATGGGGGTTACAGTAACAAATTTCATGGGTGCTTTTGGAAAATCTGTAAAGAATCTCTTGTCTAATTAACTAAAACAAATGCCTGGCTCCACAAACGCCTACTCCTGCGAGCGGCCTCTTGACGAGATCCATGTTAAGTCAAGAGAATCATGAGACTTGAAAGTTTTCTCTTTAATGTTACTGTTAAAGAACAAAATTGTAGTTCAAGTTAAATATTAATTCATGCGGAATTGACATCTTGATTATTTTTCCTCATATTTGGAAAGAACTAGGCAGCGGACATTTGAATGTCTTGACTGCAGAGATAAAACTACATCATACGGTCGTAGTGCTCAACTCTCCATCCTCATCCTACTGATTTTAATACATGAAATTCATGATCTCGCTTCTGTAATTTCAGAAAAGTCCTGGATCATTTTAAAGATTAAAAAAACTCCACAATCTCCTGCTGAAATTTAACTTTACCCCAAACTTCTTCCTTTACAAAATACTACAATGAATGAAGGGCATACAGGAATTAAACAACTCCGCAACACAACCCCAAAACCTACCACAGGAGTTTAGAGTAGAAGTGTTCTGTTTATGGTTAAAGGGTTCTTTAAAGTGTTTTGAATTAAATTTCCTATGATCTGTTAAATCTTCAGCAGTACTTCCACACGTTATTTTTTCACTTAAGTAATTACCATGTCCTTGAACAGGCCGGAGGGCTGTAATTCAGCTATGTGTGTGTTCCCGTACCCAGTGGAGCAGCACGTTTGCAGCAGTGTTGTGGCTGTGACGCTGTACAGCGCTCACGTGCAGAAGCAATTGAAAGGACTCACAAGCAAGAGAAAAGAAATAATCATTTACTTGAACATCTTTTTATTTTAGGTTTCTTCATTGGCTTTCCCACTGGACCTGAAGGAAACTTAATCTGCATTTTCTGTACCCAAGGTATGGTGGAAGCTATGGTACTTCAGATTTTCTCGTCCGCCTGCAAGGCAGGGGTAAGGCTAAGGAAAACCACCTTGGTGTTGGCTGGTTGTGTGCTTTTATACTTCACACAAAACTTTACGTTTCTTGTTTCAGAGGGAGGAGAAAGATCTTTTCACAGTACTTGTAATTGTAAAATGCCACTTTCATTAACGTTGTTTTTCTGCTTAGCTTCCTCCATGCGAAGAGCATATATTGCTTGAGCAGATTTCAGGACTTCAGCTCAGACTCATTCCGGCGCGGGGTTGACACTCCCTGCACTGCTGTTTCCCTATGGATAGTCTGCATAAATTAGCTAGGCCTTTCAGCGAGAAAGCAGCTGAAAAGCACCAAAAAGGTAAGATGCTGTGTCAGAAACGGTGAACTTCAGGGAAGTGGCCATAAATGAGAAAGCTGAAAAACAGAACTGCACACTCCCGTCATCCCTTCTGGAATAGGAGGTTAGAGTTCTAAGTAACTGGTGGAGCTGATGACCTTACTCAAAAAAACCCTGCACAACACCAGGTTCTCCCTCATCCCTCCCTTGCCCTTGATTCACGCTATCGGTCCTCCGCCACCCCCTTCCTCCGCACGCACACTTCTGTCCGTATTTTCCATCAGACGTGGCAATACCTCCTGCCTGCCAGGAAGGCAAGATGGCTCCGTCGCCCTGCAGTCAATCGGACAGCTTGGCTTGCGTGGGAGAGCCGGGCCAGCGCAGTCACATTTTGACCTCCTTCATCTGCTCATCTGAAAAGTTTTGGATGCGCACAAACTCCTGCTAGCAGCCTGCTCCCGAGCCCCCGCGCCGCTCGGGGCCAGGAAGGGTGCCCCGGCCGCACCCTCACCCCCTGACACCCGCTCTGCCCTTGGCTGCTCTGAAAAAACAGCTTTACTTGCTGAAACCGCACGCTGCTGTCAGCCTGATTTATCCTTACAAGCCTTTTTTGAAGGGACCTTTGTTTTGGAAGGGGTTGGTGTGTTTCTCTCGCGTTAAGTCCTCTTCCTCCCCCTTGAATCACTTTTGGCTGGTGGTCCTGGCTGAGCCCAGCCCCGAATGTAGCACAGCTGCAGGCTCTTTCCGTGGGGACAACCAAAGACAAAGGCCTTGCGGATCTGGGGCAGGAGCTCGTTCTAAATGGCATTCAATCAGCATTTTTTGTTAAAGCACAAGAAATTTTGGTGCCGGGCCTCCCTGGGGCTGCCACGGCTGTCCGCAGCGGGAGGCGGTTACAAAATGGCGCCTCTCAGCGGGTGTTCGCTGCGCCGGGCGCCGCCTGCAGGGGGCGCAACGCCACCCTCGTGACCGCCGGCTCTCGTGCGTCGGGGCGCGCGGCTGGTTTGGGTGCGGCGGCCGTTGGGCGCGAGGCGCTGGTTCTCCTCAGGTGCGCGGCGGGCGGGGATCGCCGGCAGGCGGTTCAGACGAGGCGCCGTCCCGCCCCTCCCGCTCTCCGCGGCGTGAGGGGACGTTAGCTTCGCTGCGGGGTGGTGGCAGTGCCCCCGGCTCGCAGCGTCGCCCGCCACAGCTGTGTGGAATACTCTGGAAGCGGTCTGCAGGGAGGGCGTGCTGGCAGCCCTGTTGCCACCGAGGCTGGCTAGACCTTCTCGGTAAGCAAGCTGCAGCTGCTCGGGAAGAAAGGGCTGCTCAGCAGGTCATGGCGTGTGGTGGGGCTGGGGAACGCCTTGCCTCAGCTGCGAGGTACGGGCGCCCTGGGAAATTAAGTCCTGATCTCAGCTTATCATTCCCAGTTAAGTCTAATGGTCCCTTACACTTCCCGCTAATTCTGGGGCCCAAGGCTTACAGGCTGCCTTTGAGGAAAACTGGGGTTTTAGCCTTGTTGGGGAGCTTTAACCATGTGCGTTTGGAAAGAAAGGGTGCTAAAATGGGAGCAGGCTGTGTCTCGCTGTAAGAAGTTGGAAGCTTTTCTGTGGTTTATGTTCCGGTTAGCAAAGAAGGGGTTTATGTCACGTTTTGTGTTTTTGCAAAACAGGTTAACTCTGCCCAGTATTGTGTAGTGATTCTGCCTATACTAAGAGGCCTTAAGTCTTTTTTCTTGCAGTAGTAGCTTTTCTTTCTTCTTTTTCCTTTTTTCTTATTTACCAGCTGCACGTTTGGGTGGGTAAGGAAGGTCTGTGCAAAGGAACTTTCCTTCTAAACTCAGTCTTCAGAGATCTTATTTCAGTAAGTGGGTTTTTCTCATGTTTTCAAGTTTGTAAATATTTTTTGTGTAAAAGCACTAGGGAAGGGTTTTCACCACTGCCCTATGTACTGTTCCAATGACAGTTCTTTATTACGATTCCCATGTGGCATCTAATAATTCATAAATCCTACATTAGCTGTGCCGGGTTTGTAAACCTCTGTGTAAAAGCTGCGTGTGAAATCAGTTCTGTGGGGGTTTCTTAAGAAAAGGAACTGGCACTTTTTTGTGGTTTTTTATGTTGGTGGATATAAGCATTGTTGAAACTCCTTATGTTGTGACTGAATCCTTTTTTTCTGTGTGCTCAACTGGCAGTTTAATTAATGCATTAAATAGAGGTCAGATTGCTGGGTATATGTGCGGAGTGGACTGTTATAGCTTCCTTTCAAAGCAGTATTCTGTTTTAAATGTTATCCACCACTGTGCTACAGTCAGAGATTTCTTAGGTCACAATGTTTGAGATGACCTCAGTGCTGCTCCGGTAGGTAAGGAGAGCTCAACCATGTGAAATGTCTTCAATTAGTAACTAATTATATGAGGTGATGCTTCTGTGAGAGCAAGCTATCCGGAGTCAATTACAACTGTCCATGTCTAGTTACGGTATGTGTAATGTAATTTGATGTTTGCTACTACAGGGATTAAAAATACACTTCCTTATGAATTAAGAGTCTATCTTGACTGTGCCATAAGTTGTTTTAAAGGAGGATGAATAGCTTTAAAAATGTGGGGCTTGTTATTAAAAAGAAACCAAAACACCAGAAGAAAAAAAAACCCACAAAAAACCCCAACTGACAACAAAGCTTTCAAGTGAAAGTAGAGCATCACTGGTTCAAGACGTTTATTTTCTCCTAGTATGTTTCCTTCTGAGAGAGTAAGCTTTGTATGCTTGCAGGTGTTTAAAAGGTGTTGGTTTGTGGCTAAGACTGAAATGAGCAAATGTTTGGGTTCTTTTAGATGTTTCTGTTGTGTTTCCTGTTCTGTGGTGTAGAGCAACACAAAAAAGAAAATAAAGGACCGGGTGTTTAGATGTTTCTGAGATCCTGCTGTCCTGGGGGATCTGTTGCCAGAAGTAAATGGAACAGGTGGATATTGTAAAGAGTGTGACGAGCTCTTAAGTTTAAGAATTGGAAACAGTTGTGCATGCTCATCAAAGAGTAGGCCTTCAGGAATGTTCCTCTTAACTTCTTAGTGTCTCCAAGTAAGAAACGTTTAGGGTTGGGTAAGGGTCAAATTTGTGAAGGGGCTGCAATATTGTTCCTGTACTGACAGGGAAACAGAGTTATGGGGAAAGAGACGGCAACACGTTTTTGTACTGAGATTAGAAGAAAGGAAATAATTACGACTTTATCAGTTGAGTGTCAGTCATTCTGTCTCTCTCTGTTTTGACACATTCAATTCTAGTGACTGGTGGTGAAGAAGACCAGAGTGTTAGGGAGGTTCGAAGGGAAAAATTTTATGGGGGGAAGCAAGGGGAGAAAAAAAAACCTGTCAAAGACAATTTCTGGCAGGCAGTCGGGTTCGTGGTGCAGACAGATTGGCTGATGTTGATTGTTGACAGCTTCTGCAAGCTTGCTAATTACAACTGTAAAAAAGTCAGGTGAATGACAGAAACTTGAAATGTTAATTCTGCTTTTTTTATTTTGCAGCTGCAACTGTTAGTTGGCTATCGCCATAATTGATGGACACTGCCAGTTGCTTAGACAGATGGAAATTAATACTTGTGTTACTGTTAGAACTCACCATCACAGTCCCGTTTTCATTAGTCTCCTGCACTGAATTAATATGTACAAGATAGTGCGTATAGAAGGAGCAAACATAGCTTCTACCTGCAGACCAGGCAGCGGCACCGTGCTCATTGAGTATCTGTGCAGGGTGGGGCACCTCTAGGCCGTGGCCACAGATAGCATGGCCGCGTTAAGAAAGAGTGCTTAGCTCTGTGTTCCTGCGGACGCGATGGGTTGAGCCACCCCAGAGTTGGGCAAGTGCTTTTTAAGATTTGCTATTTAGTCCAGTCACTAGGCTGGCTTTGGGAGGGGCGGCATGGATTTGGGGAGGAGATAACCGTGTCCAATGGTCCCCCACACGAACTGGGCTCGGACAGGTGTAGCTTTGTACTGGTGTTGTCTTAAATCTGATGGATGTGGGAAATTATGAAATGTGTAGCAGGTTTTCCTGCTGATGCCAAATTTCACTCTGCCTTGTAGAGGAATGGTCGTCCCTGTTTGCTTTGATGGCACGTGTGCTGGGGAAAAAAAACTTTAAATGTTTTCCAACACTAAATAAACAAAGTATGGTCCTGTATGTCTTAAGGCTGGAAGGTATGAACTCTGAATCAAGGAAGCTTCCCTGCAGCGGCAGTACTTGAAGTGGCTTTGACACACAGGCTGTTTCTGCACCATGTTCTTCAGTAAGGCGAGTGGTGCCTCTGTATTTCACCTGGCCTTCTATTTTCCTGAAATGTAAGGGCTGCATATGTTTGTTTTGATCTTGTAAGCAGAGATTCCCTTGAGTCATAAAGCCTGTGTCAGGAAGCAGGAGTGGAGCTTTTGGCTCTTTTTGTTCCTGTGTGTCCATTAAATATTTGAAATTAGAAAGTATTTCTTTTTCTGTGCTTAAATTAGTGGAGTCTAGACCTGTCAATTTTTGCGCAGGTTACATGCAAATGAGAAAAAATTCTTTTAGCTTTTAATTGTTTCAGTGATATCATACAGATAACCAAGAGTGTGCCAAGCTCTGAGCTGCGACTGTAACCTTCTCAGTTTTTTGTTTGGTTTGTTGTTTTGTTTTTCTTTTTGTATGGAGGATGATAGCTGTTATAAGACAGCTGCTGTTTGTGTTAGGCCTGGGCACCCCGTGAGAGACTATGTAATTTTACTTCCCGCTTTAGTGTTCTGACCTAGCGATGTCTCTGCTGAGTTATTTGGAGCAGCAAGCTATTTAACTTCTTTCAGTCCCCAGAACTTCAGTGTTTTCATATGTTCCATTTTTCCTGTTCCGGTTAGGAAGTCTTATTGACTATAAGAAGCTGAAAAATGTTACCTGGAGGGGTGTGTGCAGCTGCAGATGTTACCAGAGTTTAGAAGTGAGAAATACTTGCTTTCTGTGGTATCGGAGCCGTCGGTCCAACATAGAGCAGGTGACCTACTTGCTAGGATAGCGCGTGCAAAAACAGGCTCTCCGTTTTTCCTGAGCTTCGGAAAAAGGTTAGATGATGTTAAAAATTACCGTAATAATGTGGGAGTTTTTTAAGATACGTGTCAGAGTTGACGGAAACTTGTGGCTTAACTTGTTTATCATCAGAAATGCAGCTATGATCTTAGCTGGTGTCTCTGAGTTGTACATACCTGCGCATCGTATGAACTGGAAACGATAATGCTGGTTGAAAGGAGAATGCCTAGAGGTAGGATAAGTAGAAGCGCTTAATAACGTCAGGTAATAAATAGAGGAAAGTAGCAGTGGGGTGAGGTTTCCCTAAGTAGAGGAGTGATGTTACAGGTAGAAGAAACGGATTAAGAGAGTTCTTTGACTTGCAAATGGGCCTGCTTTCTCTGTGGGTGTGGGGCAGGGGGGGCTGGTTCAGGTAAAACCCTGGTCTCTCTGAATATGGCCTTACTTCAGCCTCACGGGGCTTGGTTGCTGAGGGAGGAGGTGGTGGCTCAGTTTATCTCTCTGAGGACATAGTCCTTTGTGAGAGGTTCAGTCTTGTGGGGGTAAAGAGAGTAAGTGCATGCAAAGAGCTCCTCACCTGCAGTGCGGGAGCTCGGCAGAAGTGTTAGTCAAAGAAGTTGCTGAAATGCTGGCTACTTTTTGACTAAGAAAGTAAGTTTGTAAATTGTGAGTCGTGTGAAGCTTCCTTTTTTTTTTTAACAATATGCAGAACAGTTTGCTTCAAGCTGGTGAGGAAAATGCTTTCCTTGGTGCTCAGAGACTGTAGCCAACTGGGGCTCTCTTCCCTGGAAGCGTTCATGAGCTGTATTTAGAGGTAGGCTGACAGAACCGGTAGCAGCTCAGCTATAGGTGCAAATGTATCTACCTGCTGTTTCGTTGCTTCTGTGGAGGGGAGGTCACCCACACACAGTCCTCTCTCCCCATCTCTCCTTCTCCTAAGTCTCCTGTGACCAAATTGATGCGTCATCTTAAGACCCCACAGATCTGACTGGTAATTCTGACCTCAGAGATAAAGTGTAGGCAACTGAATGGGAGCTCTTGACTGGCCTAGGTAGCAGAGTTTTGATCTAAGTGTAGTTGTGCACTTCAGTGCAGCGCAGGAGGTGTTCCTGTGCTAAAGGTAGGATTGTGTTGCCCACTGCTCTGCCAATTACTGGATATTAATGGCAGGATAGCATGCATATGCCTAAACTGGGAAGCAGAAGGTTAATAGACGAACAGCACCAGAAGATCCCATTTATCAGTTTCTATTTATCTCTCCTTGGGAGGTGGCAGGTTTACAGTAAATACCTTCTGTCCTCCTAATTTCCTAATGATGGGGATAATGATGGAGAATGGTGAAGTCATTAACTGGGACAGCCTCTGTGCATCACTCTGTCAACCACGTCTCTCCAAGACCTGCAATGAAAAGTGATGGGCCCCAGCTGTTCACCAGATTCTCTTCCCTTCCCCCCCTCTCCATTCTCAACCCCAATAGCAGGCTTGGCAATTAAAAAGAGGGGAAAATAGAAAACCCAAAATCCAAAAGAAAAAAGCCAGTCCCTTCTTCTTCCACTGCAACGATAGCCCGGTCTGCCCTGCAGTCTCTATGTGTGGATGTACCGATCTGATCCCATTTCAGTGCTCACCGTTAAGAGCAGCGGTGTCACTCGGGCAAGGCGTGTGGTACCAGAGAGGGCAATGGTGAACTGAAATGAGCAGACCTTGGAAGAAGGTTGGGTCTCCCTTTGTGCTCTTCTGCTCTTTGTTTGTGCTGAAAAAGTTGTTCAATGTCTGTAAAGATGTGTAGCAGTTCTCTGTATCAGAAACTGTGTACTGGAGTACTGATATGTTTTGGTTGTTAAAAAATGGATGGGCAAAGGGTTATCGGTCGCATGGTACGTCGGGGTAGAACCGTGGAGAGATTATGGTGTCAGGCTCTACTTCTAGATCCCACTATGTGAAAATACAAGTTCTGCAAGACAGAAAGGTGTCCCTGAAACGTGAACCAAAGTTGCAATAAAAATTTACCTAAGTAAATTGCTTTGAAAAGCTTCTTTTTTTTTTTTTTTTCATGACATTTCTTTGTAGCTGGGTCCAGAGTTGTTTGTTTTTGTTGTATTTGTTTTGCTCTTGGGCAATGACTCTGACTTCGTGAATTTTCAGAGGGTTAAGAGTGGTTTACCATTAGTAACAGCCATGTATTCATCCAGTGAGTGCCTGAGATTTATTGCCAGCCCTATTTAAAACACTGCTTTTTCTCTCCGTGAGAGGTGGAAAAAACACCACACCGTGAGAGCGATTGGGGGTTTTCATTACAATGAAAGGGGAAAAAAAAAGTTACGTGTGCTCTGTCGTGTGCTTAGAGTTTTCTGGTAAAACTGAGCCTGTGCACGAGCGCCTTCAACGCTGCTTAGCTTGACTTGTTTTCTAGTAACGTATTCATTCTTCAGCGAGATGCCGTTTTTCTTGATTGTTGTAATTCATAAGTTGAAGCAATAGCTTTACCTGTAACAAAGCTACAGGCACTTGCTGTGCCTCGAGTATAGTGTAATACGGTGGAGCTGCCCAGACCTTCTGCAGGTCATGCCTTTTGCTCTTGACTGTCAGCCATTTGCGGTGTCGGAGAGTCAGGCCTTCTGCTGTGGCGTGTTTTGAGAAGAGAGACCTGTCTGAAGTGAGGTGTTCCTACGCATGCACCGTGTGTCGGGCTCATAAAAGACCTCTTGAGCTGTGGGAGCTTTGTATTAGAAGGGTTCGTTAACTTTCAAATGTTTCAATTGAGAAATTTCAGAGCTCTCAGCAATAGACCAAGGTGGCCAGCTCAGCCAAGAGTGTCCCCTGACAGTCAGGTACAGATGTGATTGCTAGTCAGAGCACCGTAAGAAACCTAATAGCGTCCCAGAAAGTGTCATACTTGAGCTGGAGAGGCTTAAACCAGATAGCCCAGAGAGGCTGTAAATAATTTTTATTAGACTTCAAGAGATCGGAAGATAGAGGAGCCTTTAACTTGTAGCACGACAAGAATTCAGTCTGCAAGGTTGTAGAGCGTGTGGGTCCCATCTCTACGTGACTCATCGTGTTCATTTAGCTGTCCTGGAAAATGTGACAGAAGGAAGGAATACACAGTTGTGGTGAAATAAAGGATTCTGGTAGTGGCCTAATTCTGAGCAGGTGATTAACTGTGTTCTTAAGCGCTTCAGGCCGGGACAGGTCATTATAGTACAAAGGTGTTTTTCTGACTAGTGTCCCTAAAAATGTAGTATCTGAGCAGAAGATTAAAAATGAAAGGCAATGGAACAACTCCCAATCTTTTATTTGGGAGATGTGGTGTTAGACGGTTACCATGTTCGATGAGGTGGAAAGTAAACATTCCCTAAACATTTCCTTCTCTTTAGTTCTCAAATCCTAGGTGCTGTTTTTGTCCGTACAGACCCACAAAGATTTTTGTGTTGCTCCAAAACTGGTCTGGTAGCTGCACGTCAGGGCGTCTTCTCCTAAGGGCTTTGATGTGGGTTAATCAACTGTGGTATCTCTTGGCTTAATAACTTTATTTTGTATTTTGTCATGAATGTTTAGGCTGGGGACAGTGGAGTTAGATTTCTTGTGTAATAACGCAGGTCACTCAGATGGTCTCATTAGCCTTGCACTGTGCTAAAGGACTGATGTTTGACCAAGTCTGTTCTCCAGCCTTGGTTTAGACATGTGGGGAGGTGCCAGTTCACTGGGATTCCAGACATCCCTGGAACAAACTGTGGGGGCTGCTTGATGATTTTGCAATGTTCTTGGCTCTCGTTGGATTGCTTCTCAGTCACGTGGCCTTGCCTAGGTTCTCCTCAAGACAAGCTAGCTAGCGCTTAGAAGTGAAGTGAAGCTTTGGATTTCAGCCCTCCTACGTTGCTTTTGTTCCCATAAGAGTTCCTAGCTGAAAATTAGAATATGCCTAGTTGTTCATGTCTTAACTTTCTCTGGTCTGGCTATTCAGTGTCCTGCAGTACAAATGTAGCAGTCCTGGGCCAGGCTCAACAGCATCAGCTCTTTCTGTGGCTCGTCTCTCAGCTTTGACACCTCAAGCATGACACAAATCAGGCTAAACAGAACATGCGATATTAAACATCTGTTGACTTCTAAATAAGGAAAATCATATTAGTCACTCTGTAAGCAATCTGTATGATAATTTCAGAAAAACATGAGGTGGCTGTTCTCTCAGTGGAAGGAAGAGCGGATAGATCTTTTTACCTATGTTAAACTAACTGTGGGAAAGACTTAAGAGCCTAGCATGAAGATAGGTTTTACTTACTTGATGTATGTTTGATGGAGAAAATAAAGGCGAGGCAAATCGTCTACCGCTGTAGAAATTTGTTTGGGTAGGACAGTGTCCACAGCACCAAGTCTTTGAAGATGGATGCTGTTACAGATAATGCTGGTCAAGTGAAACAAATGTCACTGGAGCATTGTAATATCTATCCAAAATCATTTTTTCAATTATGTGTAGCATACAGCAGTGGATGACTTAAAAAATTATCCTAGCTGACAGCACAAAGGCAACAAAATCTTACTTCCAAGTCCATTTTTAAAGGTGCAGAATGTACGTACTAACCTTCCGACTATGGATGGTTTAGAGAAAACAAAAGTGGCTGTTCACAGTGAGCAGTTGGCGTTTGTTTCAATTTGTCTAACTAATTCTATTGCAGAAGCGGCTATTACACACAGTTGCAGCTTCCAAAGCGTAGCGGTGCTTATCTGCAGAACATCACTGATGAGTCTAATGCTTTACGTGGACTTCAGCGGGCTCTGGCTTCCAGAAGCTTTGTCAAAAAGGAAGCCATTAAATGTGTTTTCCTTGAGTAACTAAACTCTTAATGTCTCTGCCGGGTGAGGTATTCAAGTTTGGGTTCAGTAGGACGTACGTCCTCTAAGCGGCAATGCTTGCTTTATGTGTTCTGCTGAAGTACGGGAGAATTCATTGATGTCTGTGGAGAAACTGGAATTTAAAGTAGAGGGCTTTTTTATTCCTCGCCTCTGGCTCCAAAAAGCAGGAGCACTGCACCTCTTGGACATCCCAGCGCTTCCAATTGCAGGAGTGGTCAAAGTGTAGAAATAAAGCAGTGTGTGATGTCAGCATGGGAAAAGCAAAGGTGCGAACCAAGTTTATACGAAGAGATAAATACTCCAAATCCTAGAAGTGTGTTCCAGTTTAGGCTTTTTTTTAACAGTGTTTCCCCCTCCAGAACAGGGTCAGTGCTGATCCTCTTTTACCATTCCCTTGGCTAAGTAGCGTATTGAGAATCCACGTCCAAGCGTTTGGAATAGAATGGCGGTAAATGCTTTAGTTGAGTTGAGGTGATTGTCAGTTTGATGGCTGTCCAGCCCAAATGGAAACCAGAGAAAACTTGGTCTTGCTTATGTAACCTTTGTGTTGCTTTTAACTGAAGTATAAAACCCAAACAAGCAATATGGTGCTACTGTGCCAAGAGCACTAGTGAACCCATCTTGTTAGCTACTTCACAATATTAAGACTTCTTGCCTGAAGCTTGTAACAGTTGTTTCTCTGTAAAGCGGGAAATCGGTACTGCAGACAGGTAGAGGACCCAGCTGGGGCAAGAAGCTTTGTTGATAGCAGGCAACAGTGGAGTGAACTCAGTGGTACAAAGAGCTCTCAAGGCTTGCTTGCGTCCTTGATGGTGTGATCTTGTGGACAACTCTGAACTGCAGTTATGCTTTGAGGGCTTTTTGTAGATAAACGCACTCCTTCCCCCCCCCCCCCCCCCCCCCCCCAACCCCGAGGAAACCACCACAAAACACAACAACCAGAGCCTAAAATGCTGTGATGAGGACACAGGCCAACATGGAGAAGAGCACCTGAAATTGCATCTTTCAGCGTGGCAGCTGGCATACAGTAGTATGCACTGTTCCCCAGCGCAGTCCACAGGAAGAACTGTTTCCGCTGTGTTGTGGTTAGGCCCAAATTGGCCACCCCCCCACCTCAGTCCGGGGCATCTACTACTTATCTCTTCCAGAAGAGTACTGTTGTGATTTGTCTTCCCCTAAAAGGACCTCTCACTTGCTGATCTCAGAACCCACATGGTACGAGGCCTTCCCCTTCTGCCCTTGATATTGACTCCTAAAAATCCTTAAAATTAACTATGTGGTAAAGACCTCAGCTTTCACTGAGAGTTGTATGTTATTTGGAGTTTTTACTATTCCTGTGGTATTTTCATGACTCTGCGTAATGAAAATTCCCTTCCTTTCTTCGCTTCCATTAACAAAGGAAACCTATGCAGTTCTGTCCTGCTAGCATTTTTCTTCAGATAAGCCATCTGTGACATGGACACCTCGAAGCCAGAAGCTCTGGCCACAGTGCTCGCTAGACTATAGATACAGCTTTTTCAGGGGTAACGGCTGAGAAAAATCGGCAGTACCATGGTTAGAGTTGTGCCTGCCTGTTCCGAGTTTTGTCTCTTCACATAATGTGGCGCATGTTCACGTATTTGATCAGCTGCAGTTGTTTTGGCTGGCTGCACAGGCTAAATTTAAGACCCACAGTGAACATTTCTGTCACTTTTGCTGTTCTGGCCGCTATGCTTAATCAAAGAGCTGGAAGGAGAGATCTCATTAGAGAGGCTTTCTTTCAGTTGTACAAAAGCCTGCACTTGGCTAATAGGGGCTTTAGAGAGCCCTTGCTCCTGGTTAGGGATGGTCTGCTTGACCTGATCTAGGCCTGAGGCAGAATGAAGAAAGAGCAGACTTGGAATAAATGATGTCTGAGTAAATGCGATGGCTGGAGATGAACGGGATTCTTTTCTGTAAGGCTGCTGTTCTGAGACTAAAGAGTTTCCCTGCTGTAGCAGCAAACGGCTGGTATGTACCGTGACTGAAGCGATTGTTGCAAACTTCTAGGTGAAAGTGGGGAGTCTGCACAGAATGAACCGGTGTTTTCTGTCTGTTGTCACTTGCACGTATAGCAGAGTCCAGGCCCTGTGGCATGAGGTGTTGGAAGAAAGGAGAGGGCAAGGCGAGATGTCTTGCAGAGCCTGCGGTCTGAATGGAGGAAGCAGGTAAACACTGGGGAAAAAGATGTGAGGGGAGGCAGAGGGGCATCACTGGCAGAGCTAAGAACAGCTATCCTGTTAAGCTATTACAGAGGCCTCGGCTGAAGGGTGGTGAGGAAAAGCTAGCGTTTACGTGAAAGGGAGCACGGAAAAAATTTTTTTCTCTTGGAGACAGCTAATTCATCTGTAGTGTTTGAGGGGGTTGAGCCTCTGGACCAATATAATGTAGTCCACTTTGTATGTTTTGTAGACTTTTCATTTTAATATAATTTTTTGTGTAATACCCGGTTCATAGGCCTAGAAGTTGCCACCTGGGAATGTGTGAGCAAGTGAAATTATTCCAAGTGATTTGTTCTGAATGATGTCACTAGAGCTGGATGTCCTGGGGAAAGAAGCCGTGCGGTGGAGGAGATGACGTAGAGCACTTGCTCTTTCAGGATACAGGATGTGTTTCTTCCTCTTGTCGTCGGTCAGTTACTCGAGTAAATCACATCTGAACAGGGTTACTTCTGTTTTGGGTGAGAGGCAGCAGTCTTAATGTCAGGTCCAAGGTGAAAAACTTCAGAATAACTTTCATAACTATTCTCAGGCTGTTCCCATATGATATGGGTTTGTCATGTTGTAAGGTGGGTACTCATTCTCACTGAACCAAATGTTTGTTGGTGTTAAGTAGCTAGCTTTGCAGGAGGCAGTTACTACTGTCCGGTAGAAACAGGTGTGTTAAGAATCCAGGTAGTGTAATGTTTATTACCTGTGCTGGCAAAAACAGCAATGCAAAATGTGGAGCTGAGAAACTTGCTTTGCGGAACGATGGCTCGGAGGTGGGTGTGAATTGTGTGTGCAAGGTGGTGAAGGTGTGGAAGGACAACAGCCTCAAGGTAATGTGTTCACCTGATGCTTCTGAAAGACTATCTCCATCCCAAATGAAGTGTGAGAGTAGAGGTTTCAAGCCGTGTAGTTGCCTCCTGCAGCTTTTGAGTAATTGGGTTGCGAAGAGGTAAGCTGTGTTGAAAGAGAATTGTGATTAACAGCTGCTGCTAGTTGAAATGGATTGATCCTGGTGCCAAGGCTTGTAAGCTGAGCAGTCTCTATAACTGGAAGCAAAGTCTTTGTGGTCCATGTGGCAGGGTCCTCATTTTCTGGAAAAGGGAGCATACTGGCTACAGAGCGCCTAGAATTATTTAAGAAGCTGCCCAGAGAAGGGTTGCGCTGAATGCGGGTCATTTAAGGAGTAGGGTGAAGATGGAATCCAAATCCAAATGGAGATGGAGTGAAGGAGAAAGGCGGAGGGTCAATGGGGTTGTTCTTTGGATGTTTGTCAAATTCCCGTATAGCATTCCTAGTTGGCCAGGGTTTGTCAGATGTGTCTCAGTAAGTCTGTCCTGTCAGGAGTCAGCACGGAGATGAGGGGACAGATGGGGAAAGGAGACAGAATATACGGGAATGTATGTGATCTCACCCAAGGGACGTGTTAAATTAAAGTTTCTTTGTTAACAGTTTCATAGTGTATTAGTGGCTGACCTTGCACAGAGGATTTGCAAGTACCTTCCCTCTCTCCTTTTTCTTTGCTTTTCGCTTTTTATCTTCCTGCAGAGCAATAAAGATGGTCGACTCCAGAGAGCTGCTATAGAAATTCAGTTCTTAGGCCACAGCATTGCTCTATGAGGAGAGATGGAACAAGTCACGAGGAAGGAACATTTGCGGGGTAATGGGGAGGAGGTTTGTCAGGAATAGTTTAGGAGTGATCAGAGCAGCATGCGAGGAAGGGATAGTCGTCCTCTGAATAGGTAAGCTTGTTGTTTTGGTAGACTGTGATGTGGTGTCCTTTGTGTGCACGGAACTGGAGGCCTCCTGTCAGAAAGCGTCCCAGCGACGCCTTTAATCACACTACGTAACTTTAAACACTGTGAGGATGGCAGAGGCCTAGGCAAGGAGCTCGGGGTTGCTGTGAGGAGCAGCAGTTGGGAACAGCGCGGGGCAGTTGCCTTAGTAATGCTTTTTCAAAATGTTCCCATGCCATGGTGGGTTCCAGACATGTGAGAGAATTGTGCCTAAGAATGACGGTTTCTCTGTCACATGTCTGCTGTCTGTCTTTAAGGTATCGAGGGGACAGGGACCTTTGTTTTGATGGCAGAGGATCCTTAGACAAGCTGTCTGCGTTAATATATTCAGATGACTTTATGTGCTGGTGATAGGTGTGGCTGAGCAGAGAGAGGCAGCCGTTGAGGTCTCTGGGGAGCAAAGCACGGGTTTGCAGATAGGTTTGACTGAGTGAGCGATGGCTGTCAGACACGAGGGGAGTCTGGATAAGTGCCTGGAACGGAAACCCATTGCGAGTTGTTAAACACAGAAAAGCGATCCTGAGCTCAAGAAGTCCCAGAGCTGCAAGTTGTTAGGGACCGGGAGCGTGTTCTGACTGAAGGTCCCCGTGTGCCTGCTTTATTCTTGTACCCTTTGCAAGGTGTCCGCTTCTGGCCTCTGTCGCAGCATGCTGGGCTAGACGGTTCTTTGGCGTGAGCGCCAGCAGGTGTGCTTCTGAAAAAGAACTACTGCAGAAATGATGTAAGACAAAGAGAGTTCTGAATGCGTACAAAATATATCCACGGCTTCTTACCAACTTAACTAAATTTCACTGACTTACTGGTTGTTGAAAGGAAGCGGAGAAAGCTATGGTCGGTGAGGGTTGTGGAGAAGGGGGGCAGATGAGGTTATTTCCCTGACCTTTTAGGGATCCGGGGCCAGTGGTGGTGGTAAATCAGGGTAGCGTCTGCGAGACAGGGTGGGAATTTGAGTTACCGTATGACTCCTTGAGCATGCAGAAGTTGATAAAGATACCAGAGCTAATGATGAATGAAATGTGTCATGTTCCAATTAACTAAATGACTCTGGCGGGCTTGAATTAAGACTTTGTTCTTGTATTCTGGTTATGTCTTTGTCCCCAGCTGTGCAGCGATCTGACATTGCTCACTTTTCTGCTGGAAGACTTATGTAGATGGTACTATGGCTTGTTCCCTCAGATACTTAACCGTTGCTTCTTAATGGCTTTATTGTGACTTGCGTGTGCTAGTCTACCAAGTCTTTCTTAGGCTGTCTGTAGCCTTGCTGAAGACCGCATCCCACTCTCCTTTGCTTGGCAGTGGCGTATTTTTGCAAAAGAGATGAAGGTGGGGCTGATCTTCAAGTCAGTAGAGCACTGCTGTTGCTAGTAGTTGCTGAAGGGGAAGTTGTGGTGTTTGTATGTAAACTATCCCTCGAATTAAAGGTAATCTTGAATTGAAATAAGCATGAATATACAGCAAGGGATATACCCTCAAAAGCAATGTACAGCACGAGTGTGCTGTTCAGGCGTCGTGTGGCAGGAAAAAGGGTAGCAGAGGACACGCCGGGGAGGGAAAATGGAAGGGGGCTTTTTATCGCATAACCGACCTATCATAAGGCTTCTTCTGAAGCGGTAAAATTCTAGTGCGTTGTTAATGACAGCCTGGAGCTTCATGGCACTGAATGCAAGGTGCTAAGATCAGGAATATAGGTGGCAAAATGAGCTCTGTGATCAGTAGAGAAAGCAGAGTTGACTCAGTTGTAAGACAAGAATGTTGCTGTTTTACTGTCAATCGCTGTTCTTATTTTTTTATTGTGGAAAGAACAAAGCAAAACTAGAAACCCATATTTAGTCTCCTATGAGGTGCCTTTCCTTTTCCCCGAATAGACTAACTACAGAGGAGTACGTGTGGAGAGGTATGTCCACAGAATCCTACTCTGTAAGATACATAATATAATTCTCGTGTGGATTTATATGGGTATAATGGCTGTGGCTTTGCATTTTCCTGTTTGCCTGAATGCTTCTTTGTCAGCGTGGTAGTCCCTTGAAATCTCTGAGGAGAAGGCTGTGTTAATCACCGGCTGCGGGGGAAGATGAAAAAGCAATGGGTAGTCCCGGGTTCATCTAGATGCAGCTGGTACCCTTAGTTTTTATCGCTTTTCTAATGTCTACGTGATACTGTTCTATACTTGGGTTAGGACTTGATCTCTCTTTTGTCTGTGAAACCTCATGTGCACCCCACCCCCATGGTGCTGTCAAAACAGCAAAACGGCACGTGATGATTTTGTATCATGCAGCCAACAGAAAGGAAAATAGTATCTTAAATGACAGGCATTAAATCCAGTAAGAAGGAGACATTCGTCTTGGATGGGGAGTCAGATTTTCTGTCATCTGTGACTGTGAAAAGGTGCCTCATGGTAAAGCTTACTTAAAATACGCTTAGTCTTCCTAAGGACGTTTGGGTTTGTGTTTTTTGTTTTTTTCTTTAAGCTGAAGATCTCTAGGTTAGAAATGTATACTAGGGTTTAAGTCATTACTACGAGCAATCGGCTAATGGTAAAAGTTACTCTTTGGTATTTGAATAAGTATATGCTTATGTGAATAACTATATGTACTGAAAGCGAGGATGGGTATTAAATTATGTGAAGCTTAAAGAAAAGACTGACGAGGTGGTATAGAAGTGAAAAAGTGTAGAAAATAACTAATGAAGTAACAAAAAATGGCTTTTCTAAATATTACTATCTGTGCTGAGATGTGTTTTCCTTGGGATGTTTTTTAATTACTATATCAGTTCACTGGACTATGTTAAGTATAGTGTGCGTGGTAGGAGGTAAACTCTTAGTCCAAAACAGAAAAGAGAATTTTTAGTACAAGATACTTTTAATACGGAAAGATACTTCAGAAGCTCTAGTATTTTCTAGAGGCCCAAAATGTGAGACTCGGGATAGGAATTAAGTTCCTGATCCACGTCGAGATTTGAAGTTATTTTTCTGCAAGAGGGTAGTCAGCCCTTCGATATGTGATAGTGACTTAGATTGGGAAGAAAAGGTGAGGGTCAAAACTAGGAGCTGTATCTGAATATGCCCAAGCCTGAGTGCGCGTCGGTTTCTGTGCATCTCACAAGGAGATGCAACTTTGCATCGGCCTGAAGGTTTTGACCTGGCCTGTCCTTAGGTGCACATGGGCTCTCTGGTGAGGTAAAGCAAGCAGACGGGAGCAGAGTCTGCTGTGGGTTGTGAGTTACCGACTCACTGCATTGGTCTTCATAGCTCTACGCAGCTAAGCTTGCTATCATCCCATTATACCTCATCATAAATTAAACTAGTGCTGAGGTCGAAGGGCAGGAGCTCATGTGTAAATGAACATTCCTTAAATTCTTGTTACGTATTGGACCTTTGAGATCAGCTCTAACAAGCCTAGTGCAAACAGTGGTTTAGTTTGTTGCGTACCACTGGGAAATGAAATGTCTTCCAAGTTCTTGTCACTTAAAATTTGCAGTGACATTTACTGCATTTGACGACATGTAGGAAAAAGAGTTTCCAATTAACCAGAACATGAAACGCTGTAGATAGTGGAGTTTATTTTGGAGGCATGATATTCAGAAAGGTCAGTCTTTCAGTCAGCTAACCTCGGCCATTTGTACCGTTCGCTGTGGCTAATGAGCACTTAGCTCGCTTAGATAATGGGCGCTCTATGCAGCGAAAATCCAGATGGGGCGTTGTAGTTAATGCAGGTATGTGGTGAAACTAGCTTTTGCCCTGTAGATGTGCAGTGGGGAGGCGGTGTGTGAATATTGGCTGTAGCACACTAGGAAAACAGATCTGCTGTTCTGTCCTAGGAACCGAACACTGAGAAGGTTTGCATCTTCTAGCGGGGGAAAAAAGCGGAGAAAGAGACTAGATCATTTGAGTCCTCTGAGAGGAATGGTGATCTTGATTTTTTTGAAGTCCTGATCTGAGGTTGAAGAAATCCGGTTTAGTTTTTCTAGGTCTCACAGAGGAGTAGTTCTATTTATTGACAGCTTCGCTTCATGTCAGGTAAAATGAGCGTATCAGGACTTGTTCTGCAATTTGTGTGCTTAAGCTGTAATTTTGTAAGGATTTACTCGTGCTTATTTCACTCTTTCACGTGGTGGCTTTTAAAGAGACTTCAGAACAGACGGGTCGGAGTTCGTCACAGTCGAGACCTGTGTAAGTTAAACTGGGAACACTGCTTGTTAAACGTATGGTGCAAGGAGTTACATAGACCCTAATATTCATCGGAACATAGGTGCTTGTTCTCCACAGTGTACAAACGTAAGATACAGCGATGTAAAACATAGATAATTTCGTCATCTTAGGAAGATTGAGCCAGTAGGTGATGCTCAAAATAACTTACTACTTTTCATGTGTGTTTAAAAAAGCAAAAATAAAGTTTTTATTGCGATAGTGTAATGCTGTGTGAGGCTCCATTAGCAGCTATAGGCAGGAAAGATGTGCGATTTGAAAAAAATGTGAAAAAACTGCACTGATGTTTGGATGTGCTAGTTGGAATGTCACTTCTGAAAAGAAGACGGACGAAAAAGGGGATAAATCCGATGTTAAGAGCCAGGAGGATCTTCATAAACAAAGCTCCCCGCCCGGCCTCAGACAGAAATTCTTGCTACATAAGTGCTTCTGCTTAGGCTTGTTGAACACACAGAGCCTTCTCTAACAGGGCAGTTGTTTTAAACTATAGTATGGCAGTAGTTCCCTATAAAAGGCAGGTGGAAGTGTATTGCTGCATCCCACACTATAAATGTGATGTTGACAAAAGGCTGGAGGAAGGGTGGCAAAATCTCCCGGTAGGCTGATATTCTTCAGTTGCTTTAAAGGTTGCTATTACTCGGGTCCAAATAACTTACTACTTCTGCCAGAATGAATGGGAGCTGCTAGTCCTTGAATCGGGTTTATCTCAGTGTTAGTACAGGACTATAGTAATACCATACTATCCGAAAAGAACCATTTCGGCAGAGCTTCCATAAAGGATGGCGTATTTATACCAAACTCAGCCTCGGGGAAACTGACAATATGAAACTGGCCAATGACTTCCTGTTTCTGCTCAAAGCTTCTGGTGTTTTTAAGAATCCTTTAAAAATATTTGGGTTTTTTTATGTCCCGACAAAACCATATTTTTACGTTGTTGTAAAAAAGTTATAAAATCTGCGCTACCCCATTTCTTTTCTTATATTTTAAGTAAAACGTGACAGGGTACTGATGGTTGGCAAACGCTAGCTCTTTGAGATGTTAATCCAGTCCGCGTATTTGAATACCTCTGTTCTTGGATGAGTCTTTGGGAGTGCTCATTTGAAGGCAAATGAAAAAGGAATTCAATATACTGCTGGGTTCTTTGCAAACTTTACTTTTTTTTAAGATGTAAAGATTAACCACCTTCTTTGCTAACTATTGTTGCTTTTCATACTTTATTTGTTTTCCTTATTTGAATGAAACTTAGTGTATCCACAGTTTCAGAGGGGTGTTGGGCACTTGTAAGTCAAGTACTTGTGATATAGTCTGCTGCAAGCTCGGTATCTTCTGGTAGGTGGGATTTTACTTATCTGGTTTCCATTGGGCTCTGTTTTATCGAATGGAAGGGTGGGAGTGTGTGTGTGGGGGGAGGGAACAATGACAATAAGAGGCCTGGGGGAGAGCTTGGGTGATTTGAGGTTGGTGGGAGTTGGATCGCAAGCCAGAGCAAGAGTGAGATAGTTGCCTTTAGTCTATGGCAGGAAATAAGAACAGGAACTTGGAATGGTGGAGCCTAATGTTGTCAGGCTTTTAGCTAAAACAGGCTTCCTGGGTCACAGTGCGAAAGAAATTATTTCTTGAATTAAATAGAGCTCTCTTCGTATTGAAGTCATAGCAGTCGTAGCAACAAAATGACCTCACGCTGCAACTTCATTTCACCCCCCCCCCGCCTCCCTTGTAGTTGTTGCTTTAATTTCCTACAATATGTTATTCTTGTTGTTTGGAATCATGGGGAGGAGGGAGAGAGGGGAAACCAACCTGTGTAAAGATTAGCTTTGAGTTATTCCATCTGTGGACTCTTAATTTTGTCATGAAAACAGAGAAGCCTGGCAGGAAGCTAGCTTTTGACTGGCTTCATGTATCCTCTTGTCTGGAACTGGTTAAGAAAGTGTGGCATTTAGAATGAAAGCAAAAGCTTCGTTTCTGGAACTCTGAGTGTTTGCCCAATTCTTTGACCATCTGTTTTTGTTGACAACCACCTCTTTGTGTTGTGCCAAAGTTTTTTTGGCTTTTATAATCTGTATATGCATGTGTGTATGTGTGTACGTGGTGGTGTGGTTGTGTGTGTCTGCATGTAGATCATTAGGGCGCTACTTACTGGGTAAGATTGTGGGAAGTTGAAGGCGTAAAAGGAGTTATCTTGTGAGGAT